>CM053514.1:19498752-19654906 GCA_028627145.1 Eidolon dupreanum | reverse complement strand
AACTATTACTATTCTGTGGTCAAATGAAAAATTCTCGAATGTATTTATAGTTTTATTTGTTCCACTACTGAATGATAACATAATTTTTTTCCTACTTAATATTTTCATTGTTAGATCTCTTTGCTCAGTGTGAAAACAATTATACTTGTGAATTTAGGTCTGAGGTTGAATAACTAATATCAATCCTAATATTTTTTTCTCAGAAGAAAGTAATTTCATTTCTCTGAACTTTGAGCATGAGTGCTTTTTTTTTATAACAATAGTAAAAATTTTATAAGATGATATGGCAGAATCAAAAGAAATAAATTTTGGTGAAATAATAAATAGCTCATATGAAAATGTTTGCTCATCTTTTAATCCTTTGGCATTAGTTAACTATATAACTAAAGAATTCTACATCAACACTGATGAGTCACTTCACCTGGCCCAAATGGCTGTAGAAACCAGGTCCTTCCCCGTCCTGTTACGTTACTGGAGGGTTGCGTCGGATGTACTGCCCGACTGGTTTTCACATCTCCTCTTTTGTCCTCCATGGTGGGTATCACCACCACAGGGATCAGTGTGCATTGCTCAAGAGTACCATTAGAAGACAGGACTTCAGTGTACCCTTCTTCACAACTGCATGTCCTCATCTGCAGGAAAACAAAATGATTTCGACTGTGCATACCAGGTGATCTTTGAAACATAACAGACTTGACTTGAAAAGAAGCCTTTAAAGAAACATTGTTTGGGGAATTTTACTACATGCAATTTTTGTCTTCACTGCACAAAAAAGGAATACATTTTTTGTATGATACACAAACTTATTTTAGCAGTAGAAACAAATGCATTCAGAATTGCTTATATTGATAAAAAGGGAGTTCCGAAAACAGAATTTTTATGCCTCAAGACATGCTTTCTTTTAAGGAAAATAGATTGCACAAGAGACGGTGGAATGACAAAAGATGATGCTGGTTTGTCTATCCCAACGAATTCACACATACCTCGCTACAGTACGAATGGGGCTGACTACATGGTGGGTGACAAGACCTGTCAACATCAGGCTGGCGTACTACCAAGCAGCCCCCTGCAGAACAGAAAATCATGTTTTAACAAGTAGTATCTCTTGTAATAATAAAAAATATACTGTTACAGGCTCATCTTTGAATCCTGAACCACTTTGGGAATTCCACAGATTTTTTTGAGGGCAGTTGACTGTGAAATATTTGGTTAACCTTGACCAGAGGAGACGGCACAGTGCCTGGCACTTAGCAGGTACTCCTTAAACATTTGTTGAACAGAGGATGTTATATTTGCTACTTTGAAAACACTGATTGCACACAAGCTATTTCTGTCATTGCTCTTAAGGCCAAGTCCAGCACTGAAAAGCACATTTAATTTTCTTTTAAAATTAAAATTCTTTCTTGGCTATTCAAAGACACAGTTTACATATCCCTTGAGATGTCTCTTTAATTTATGAATACTACATAAATGCATTTTTATAATGTAGTTTTTTTTTTTTTTGAGAAAATCACTATTCCTGCTAATTCAGGATATTTTTGGGTATACGAAAGAAAACAAATGTAGTTTCTAAGTAGTGTGCTTCCACTATGGTTTTAACTTGACATTGCCGTTCTCTATCCTTCCTCTTTTTCCTTCTTTTCCAGTATAGTATTAAGTGTGCCTAAATTATTATAAGTGAGGTTTAAGATGAGAATAGATATTGCAAAGAAACAATATTAGTACTGTGAAAGAAACTCACAGTTTCAAACCATTTTTGCTTGTTTTAACAGAATTTTAGCAAAGCAAAAGTTTTCCTTTATTTATAAAATTGATGATCCTTTGAAATTTATCAAATGTGACTATTATTAATTTTTTGCCTTATCTCTCAATATTATATAAAAAAAGTATTTATAGAAAACATGTTATGGAAAGCAGTTAGTCATTGCAAGGCAGTTGCAGTTAAATGGCTATTTCAAAGTTATTATCATTAAATGTGAAAAAAAGGAAAACAACATCTTGAGTTTCTTATAAGGACAACTATTCATAAAATTAAAGCATTAATCAAGGTAGGTAAAATACTTTACATGCTTGTCTATTTCTCATAAAGAATCTCATCTTTCCTAGAAGATGGAAGAAGAATGCATATAAACTTTATCACAAATAATTTACACATTAGCTTTTTGGTATCAAATAGCATTAGAAAGAAAGAAATATACTGGATACTATACTGCATTAAAAAGATATTGAAAATATGATTTCTACAGGTAAGTCTTTTAAAATTTGACTTACCTTTGCATTGGTATAATTTCAGTAAGAAAAGTGATTTAACATGTAGAAGAAAAGCCAGACAAATATTATTTGCATTCATATTTGGAAAAAAAAAAAACACTGAAAACTAACAGGATTCTGTGGAGAAGCTGTAAAATTTTCTTTGAATAGTTTGAAGAAGAATGAAAACATTCGTTTTCAACTCCTGAGTTGAGTATTCCACCTCTATAATGCCGTCAGGTTCAGAATGCCTATATTTTCCTCCCTCAGCTCTTTTTCCCCCTGTGTCTTTTAGAGTGGTGTGGTTGGAACAGATTTTTCTCCCAGAAAGTAATTCTGTGAGAAAGCAAAGGCTTTCCTGGAAAGTTTCTCGTCTTTATTATGTATGTGTCCACTGGGCGTTGCTATTATCAAAGGTTTCTTGATACGGGTTTTTCATGCATAAAATCTTAACAAGAATACAATTTGACATCCTGCTTCAGCTTTCATAGGAAGGAAATAAGTAATTAGGTTTCCATAAATCCAGGTAATTTAAAATTCAATATAAAAATTGGTGCTTTCCAAAAAGCATATTGATTCCTGCTCCTGTTATCTTATTGTATGTATCACAGTTAAATTTATAAATGGACATACTCAGAGGCACCCAACTGCACATTACTTTTTCTCCCTGCCAGAGGGCCAAAACAATGACAGCAAGTCAGCAGGTGTCCCTGAACAATTAGTTAACTGTCAATGTGCATGCTAGTGCTACGCTATGGCGATTCCTGCAAATTAGATCTGTAAAAGCAAATTGTTTAAGAAGAGACATTAGATCTTTGGGCATGTGCTTGAGGTTGAGGTTCCGGTTCTGACCTTGGTTTCCTTCTAGGAAATTTGTAGGATGGTTCACCTTGCTAAATATTTGGAGCCACATTTCTTCCCTCCTCAAAGAAATCCCTGGGATCCCTTTCCTTTATTGGGCTAAGATAAGAAAATTTTAGTAATTGCAGATTAGTTCTTTGGAGGTATATGTGGGTATAAAGGACATTCAGAAAAGTTCATTTGGATTTCTTCTTTGGATGTATAATAATTTTTGAGTGAGGACAGAGTAGGAGAGTTGGTCAGATGCTTTGGGATTGAGATTTACCAATAAATCTTCTCTATTAATTAATAAAAAACAATTAATCATAGATTTCTGTATTCAAGCAAGATATTTGAATTTGTATAATCATATTCCCTCGGTAATATTTTTGGTTTGCATCTGTACTGCCGTTAAGGCACAGAAACATATAGTCAACAAAACACTGATTATTTTTAGCATGTAGTAAGCTACATGCTACGTAAAATTTCCAGGAAAAACAATCTGAAAATTATTTACTTATAATAATCATCTTTTGGAGTTATTTAATGTCTTAATTAAGTAAATTCCAGTAGCAACATCTAAAATGTCTGGGTGAGGAAAAATTTAATTGAAACATTAAAAAATAAAATAATTTGTCATTGGTCACCAGACAGGTATACAGCTCAGGTGTCCTAAATCCAACCATGTGTTGAATACTGAAAGAATATCTTTGTTTCCTTAGTGTTTTTAAACCTATTACATGTGTGTTACAGGAAGACTTTCAGAGAACAGAGAGAAATTGGAAGTTTACCTGTTACATTTGTACCATCTGATCTTTGACACCAGACTGTTCGGGAAGAGCCTTTCCAAGCACTAGCCATCCATTTATACTCATAACACTGTCCATCTGTATGGGCACAATAAACATTAACAGAGCACTCTGCTGTCCAGAAGGACAATCATGGGATAGAATATTAATAAAATATTTATAAACAATTGAAAGTGATAAGAAGTCCATCTCAAATGATTTGAATGTCAATTTATTGTCCTGAAGTTGCCATATAAATGTTACAAAATTCCAGATATATACCTAAACCTTAACTCATTTTCCATACCTATTGTCATACTATTTGATGTGAGCCTGGATTTTTAATATAATTTTATGTTTTATTAAAGTATTATGAAACTGAACATATAGACAGGATGGAGAATAACTAAAACTATATATTCAATTATCCATCATGCAATTTTGACAAATATTACCATGTAGTAATCTTTGCGTTGGTTTTGTTTTGCTTGTTGATGAGTAAGAAATAACAGATAAACTTGATGTACTATTATATTACCTTCTGATCTGATCTCTTTCTATGTCTATCCAGCAATCTCTACTATTCTGGAGTAAATATATGCATTTCTGTGACTTTTTTTATTCCTTTAATATATAGATATTATACATATAAATATACATATCTATAAATGATATATAGCATTTTTAGTCAGTCTTAAAATTAAAAAAGTATCATACTATCAATCATTCTTAAACTTAATAGTCAGCATTACAGTTGAAATATTTTTCTGTGATTTTAATGCAGATATAGTCAATGTATTTTAACTGCTATATGGAATTCCATGGTACTAATTGCTACAATTTATTTAGCTATTTCCTCTAAGGGTGGAGTTTTAGATTGTTTTTAGATTTTGCTCTTACAACAAAGCCTCAGTGGTCAGCTTTGTGCCAGCCACCTGGTGCTTCCTTCAGGTACATATCTAGAAGGGAAATTTCTGGGTATCACTGTAGGGATAGCTAACACTTTACTATATAGGGAACATTTTTCCCCTTAAAAGGCAACCATTTATATATACACTAGCAGTGAATAAGGGTTACCATTGTTTTAAAACCTCATGAACATGTATAATTGCCAGACTATCAGTCTTGAGGGTGTGGAAAGCTACCTTGTCATTTTAAATTGCAACCCTTTGATTACTAAAGCTATTAAACGGAACAAAAATGTTTTAGGGACATTTAGATTTCCTCTTATATGAAGTGCTTACATATATCTTCTGGCCTTTTTTCCTACTGAAATATATACCTTTTCTTATTGAATGGTAGGAATGCTTTATTCTAGGATAGCAATTCTCAAAATATGGCTCAGGGTCCACAGGAGATTTTGACATTCTTTCAGAGTGTGTGTTTGTAACATCTGTGTGAGACTGTATTTTCTTCATATACATAAACTAAACTAAAACTGTAACGGATTGAATGCAGAAGCAGATAAATTCAGCTGTCTTCCTTTAAGCCAGATATGACAGAGATTTGAAAAAGAATAAAATAAGACCATGCTTGTCATTAAAGTTATTGTCTTTTTGTTTCTGAAAATAGCTATTTTTCAGGAAATATATTATTTATGGTAACATACAATTAGTTTATTATTTTAAATAAATTAACATTTAAAAATTTATTAGTTTTCATTTTTAATTTAAAATTTTAAATAACTCACAAAAGGAAAGCAGTTTGGGGTCCTCAACAATTTTAAGAGTATAAAATTGTCTTGGACTGAAATGTTTTAGAATTTTTGTTCTAGACACTAATCCTTTGAAATTAATTGACTTCCCAAGTACCATTTCTAGGCCTGCTGCTTTTCCAATAACCTTATTTCTGATCTATTTTACTGTGTAGAAGATTTAAATTTTAATTTAAACATGTTTTTAATCTTTTCCATTTTTGTTTGGTGTTGTCTTGGGGAGGTTTTCCTCACCTTTTTTCTTACTCAACTTTGTTTTACTTCTCAAGATTTCATATTAATGGGAGTTGCCTATTTCTTAAAATTTTGGTAAAACTTATAATTAAAACTATTTAGGTTTTAGATCATGTGCTTGTGTGAGTACATAACTGATAGATTTGAGTTTTTAATAGTTATATAATCCATAGCTTAGCTTCTTTATTACTCTTGGTAAATGATAACATTCTAAATTGTCTTCAAGTTTTTATATTTACTAGCAAAATTTACTCATAAAATATTTTTTCTAAAAATTATTCTATTTGTAGTAGTACTGATTTTGTTCTTTTTAATTTTTCTTCATTAATTTTGCTATGAAGTGGTATATTTTGTTAGTTTGGTCAAAAAAAAAACAAGCTACAGATTTTGTTGATTATCTTGTTTCTTTGTTTTTTATCTCCTTGAATTTATATTTATCTGTATTGATTATACACTATTTCCTTTTTTCTTTTTTTTTTAAAATTCAGTTGAAAGCTTAGCTCATTTTAAACTCTTCTCCTTCCTATATACGCATCTAAGGCTTTAAATTCTCTTCTAAGTACTACATAACATTTGATATGTAAGTCTCTAAAAGTGTGGTTTTCAGTTTTTACTTCTATGTGTGCTTAGGGGATTTCCTTTCAACTATGTTATTGGTGTCTAATTTTATTTCATTCTCATGTTAGGGTGAACAATTCTCTTTCTTTCCTTGAAAATTATTCATTTATTGTAAGCCCCGACCTTTCTCTACTTCTTTACCTATGCTCTTCCAGGACATATGGAGTGTTTTATCTGGCTGGTAAGTTTGAGAAGATTTAGCTGACAAGATACATAAATCTATCTGTTTCTTGGATTAAGTAATCTAGACCACTGGCTCTCATTTTAAGCATTCTTATTTAACTTTTAAGCTTTTCCCTCCAATTTTTCATTAATTAGCATAATATTTAGGCTCCTATGCTATTATGTGTCATACTCCTTTTTTTTCCGAACACAAGCAGTAAGAAAGTTGTTTGCTGTGCCCTACATTGTTCACTAGATAACAATTCTTCTGTTTTCATTTATACTTCTTTTAAATGGTGTTCCCAAACTAATACTCTTTGGTTCTTAAAAATGTCATACATTGCTTATATTTGCTGCATGGGTCTATAAGTGTGGACACACACATGCACACACACGCACATATATATTTATACATAGATATATAAATATGTATGTTCAAATAGGCTCTATGTCAATTTAGAGTAATTCTTTCCAATACTTTAACAGTTTATGAAAATTTAGTAAAATCTCTCATTTTGCTGTAGATTTGTAATTTTTATTTGATTAATTCTTTTGATTCAAATAAAGTGAGGATATTGTTAGATTCTACATGATCAGGATTGTTACAAATAATGTGCTCCTAAATGTTTCAGCTTTCTTTAGGTCATAAAACTGGGAAACATTTTCACAATATTTCACATTCAATTTATGAAGAGTGGCAAAATTTTTCTTCCTTTAAATCTTTAAAATTCAGGATGAATTCAACTCTCAGCCTGAAGTGAGATCTTGGAAAATTTGCTTCTTTAACAGAAAATTTTATATCTTGTGCTTTTGGTTATCAACAAAATTAAAATGAGTAGATTTTATGAATTGTAGCACTTACCATCACATGATTTTGTTTCTAACATCTGCTCTGGACACAGATGTTGATTTTCTAGTTCTTGTATAATCACTGCTCTAGAACGGACCTGTATCCCACCAAAGCCTAGGTCCTCACCATTCACACAGGTCAGCTGACACAGGCTCCATGAAGACCAGTCCTTTAAATAACAGTCACCTGCAAAACACAGGTGTATAGTTTATACCCACACCTGCAAAGAATAGCAAGCCAGACAGTCATTTTATTTTTAACCCCATGGGCAATATCCATAGGTATGCCGGTCATACATGGTATTTGTAAGATTTAGCCAAGTATTTAATATTTTCAAGGTTGTATGTAGCTTTATAAGTCTGTATTAATATTGTTATTTTCTGAGTAGATGTTACTTGTATAGACTATGTGTTGCTTAATGATATCAAATGTAAACTGTTGCTTGAAAAAGTTTGTCCATTATAATTGTCTTCTCTTAAGAGACAACAAAACTTGATTGAAACCTACTACCACTCTTGTCATTATCATTGTATAGAGGTTTATTAAGTACTTGGTACTAGTCAAAAGAAATCTAAATGTACATCAAACTTATCTTCTAGGTATTTGTAACTTCAGAAGAGTTTGAGGTCCAAGTCTGAGAAAGGTGTTATTTATACTTTATTCCTATTTCTTCCCAGAATTGTGAAGGCAAGATAGCCAGTTGAGTAGCTGGAATAGTGACAATGATACATGCCATTTCCTCTGATCTACATCTTCAGTCAACTGTCACTTTTTGTCAATTATTGATTGAAGAATATGCATGGAAAATGATCACATAAATGCAAAAATAATTGAGTTTTCACAACCTGGTTGTATACCCATGTAACCAACATCTAAATCTAACAAACTCATAGCATTCTCAGAATCTCAGAAACCCCCCTCACACTATAAATGGAATCATATCATATGTAGTTTTTGCTAAGTCTGGCTTCTTTCACTCATTTATGTTTATTTGTGAGATCCATTGTGTATGTATGTAGTTCTAATTTGTTTACTCTTATTGTTGTACTTTACTCTCATTGTATGAATTACCACAATTTAGATATCCACTTTAGTATTGATGGGCCTGTGGAGAGTTCTAAGTTTTTCCTATTATGAATACTGCTGTTATAAACATTTTAGTATAAATCCTTTAGTGATTTATATTGGATATATACCTAGGAGTGGCATCGCGGATCATATGTTATGTGTTCGACATCGACATCTTCAACCATTTTGATAACAAGTAAGATTTAATGAAATACACCTTTCCCATACATACATCCATTCTTCAGGACTGATTGCCTGGTGATACTGTTCAGAGGATACAGCAAATTATGATAGACAAATCCCCAGGGGTTCTTATTACTTTAATTATTCCAGCCATATCACATGAAATTCATATTGTCTTATATTATGCTGAAGTTGTCTAATATTAGCACAAGGTTGCCTGAATATGTGATTCATGAAAAAACTTCTTATGTCATGATTAAGAAATCCTACAAAGACATGAATTATTGACTAACAGATATATATACAATAGTAAAATGAAGTGATTTTTGTAGACTTTTATTATAGTATGTCATTAATACACTATCTAATGTCATCCTGAGGTACAGAAAATTCTCATAAATTTTGGAAATGTTAAGAAAAAAGAAACTAGTAAGAATTTTTAAGTAGTTCAAGAATATTTTAGAAACATTTCTATCCCCTACGAAATAGATTTCCTTGGGTTACTTAGTTTTTAATTATGCAGGAGAAACTATTAAAATTTAAATTTAAAAATTCCTGTCAATATGAATGTAGTATAATTTTGCCTCAGTGATTACAAACTACATGGAAATAAAACAAATCTTTTATCTCTGTGTTTATATCACTTGACATGGTGATTTTATAACAACTCAATAAATCTTTTACTGGTAGACTGTGAATTATATAATAACAACCCCCAAATAATCCATGTCAGGCTTCAAAGAATTAATAACAGTAAACCAAAGTGAGGATTGCCTTGTATATAACATACTTTTATATTTTTACCATATAAACCATTGTAATAGTAAAACTACATTATGACTGTCAAAGACATGACAATTAAGTGTATGAAATGCATTCTGTACTTCAGTATTTACTTTAAAGTTTATAAGTTCACATATTGCTAGCTTTCAAAACACATCATTGGAAAAAACTATCAAGAGACAAACTGAAATAAATAGAATTGTAATTTATAAAAGAGCATCCTCCTCCTGGAGTTGTAATTACTTTAATTAGCAAGGTGTGTTTCCCTGTTCTATGTTATTATGGCATCTTGCAGTTTTCCTTCCTTTCACTTACCACAAATTTTAATCTTATGTTTATTTATGTCACTAACAGATAGCAAATGTCACTTCCATTAGAAGGTAAACTCTATAAAAACACGGTGTGTTAGTCTCCTACTGTATCTCCAACCTTTAGCCCAGTGTCTAGGCTGCAATAACTTGATAAATAATCAAACGGGTGTCTGTGCTGCAGGAAGCATAATGAAAACAAGTAGGGAGACTCCAGTATAAAGCATACATCAATGCCTGGCAAGGATTCCAGCTTTGTTCAGTGTTGTGGGAGTCATCACAGTGATCCTATTATTGACACAGGAAATTTGTTTTGGAATAGGGAGGTCTTCCAACTTTTAGCTTTGGCCAGCTTTTGTTGACAATGTGGCCATTCAATACATCAAAGCCCCAAGACTCATTCACTGGCCTGTCCAGAGCCTTTACCTGCTGCCACAGCCTCAACTTCAGTCTGCTGTGAAGCAAAATGATTTTATTAAATTGGATTGTGTATGACATCTGGACTGAAATCAGGCTAGTTTAGGGGTAAGTAATGGAATAGGGTAATTGCTGGATCAGGAAAAGGTTGTTATTGGCAGTTGTGGGAATATCTAAGAAGTAACACTTTGCCTAGGCCCAGAAAGTCAGATGAAAATAAAACCTTAAATAGATGAAAAATAATCAATGTGTGCAAAAATTATTATTATAGCTGAATATATACAGTGAGGAATGCCCTCAAAATTTAACATACAGTTCAAAGTTTTAGGGGTTATTTTACTTACTGCTGTTCAATTTATTCAGTTTATCTTAATAAAAAATATAGAAACTACCACTATTATCATTTCAAATAATTTACTTACTAAAGAATAAGTAAGTTGATGAATGACTGTATGGGTAACTCATGTTGTCAGCTTTTCCAGTTTTTAGGGACTCAACCCCATTTAAATTAAAAAAATATATATATGTAAGCCACTTAAAAAATTTTCTTGTCATATTCTTGTTATACATAAATTCTATTTTATGCCAAATTGCTATTTGTTTGGCAAATCCTCATTTTTATATTTTTGAGATCTTATTCAAACTAACACATTTCTTAAACATACATTTTTTTCTTATAATTATATGCAAATTGGGAGAATAAAAATTTTCCATTTGAGTGTAAAATATAAGTAGTTCACTTCCAATTTTGTTCTTTTCTAGTCCACTAATAAACTGTTGCCCCCATATCTTTCTCAAGGCCTTAGGCTCATACTTGACATTGAGCTTATTTTGACCTATCTACACTAAAGTTCTCTGCATGAAGCCTAAAATCCTAAATAATAGCTTATCACTGTTTGGCAATTAGTTTTATAGTGTTTGATATACATTTGCTTTCCACATTTGACTGCACGCATCCCTTCTGTCCAACATTGCATAAAAATTTCTTTCAATATTATTTTATTGACTCTTGAAAGATAATTTAGCTGGGGATAGAATTTTAGGTTGATGATTATTTTCCATCACATTTCAAATACAATCATGCGTTGCATAACGATGGTTTGGTCAACGACGGACCGCATGTACGACGGTGGTCCCATAAGATTATAATGGAGCTGAATTTCCTGTAAGAAATGGAAGGATATATGGTTCAGGAGAAATTTTTTTTTTCTCTGATGGGAGCAATATCTGTGGGCCTTGCCAATATATTCCTTTTCACTCACAGCACCTTAATTTTGAGTACACAGATTACATCCTAATTAGCTAGCCACTAATCTGTTTCATCACAGAGGAGTCTGTCCTCTCAGTGCTACATATTCAAAGGGTACTACAGCCCTCCCAGATCTAGCTGTAAGTTCTTTGTTGAGGACCTAAGATCCTGTACCAGGACACAGGTCCATAGTAGTGTTAAGTGCCATTGCTACTTTAGAAAAAACTTTCTGTGGTAGTCTGGAGCCAGCTTGTCCCTCTGCTTTGGAAATATTTTCAAGTTGTAATGATGTAAAGCATAGTAAGTTTTATTTCTTCCATCAGTTCAATGCCAGAGATCACCCCTTGTGTCAGGGTCAATGGAACAAAGAACATATTGACATAGTCAAAATATTGAGTCTTCAGTTCTATGTCCTCTCTATGTTAAGCATCTCTTTTTTTATACCATAAAGTTACTTAACCTGACCACTGCTCCAACATGCTATAGCCAAAACCACATGGCCATGACAAAATTCTATGATCCTTTATTTCATTTTGATTTCTATTCCCACTGATCCTCAAGCCACCTTTCACCCCCTCCTCACAGTCACTATTATGGTGACCTACACTTTGCCAAGTCAGTTTCTCTTCGATATTTCCAATCAATGCAGACCACATCCTTGTTCATGGAGCAGCACTGACAGCTTCAATATTCTATACCCAACCCTGTCAGAAGGAAGAAGTGAAAGGGCTTGTTGTACAGTGTTTATAAAGTCTACAGTAATGTCCTAAGACCTGCACATTCACTTACTGACTCACCCAGAGCAATTTCCAGTCCTGCAAGCTCCATTCATAGGAAGTGCACCATGTTAAATCTTTTATACTGTACTTTTACTGTATCTTTTCTACATTTACCTATGTTTAGATACACAAATACTTACCATTATGTTACAATTTTCTACAGTAACATGCTATACAGGCTTGTAGCCTAGAAGCAATAGGCTATACCATAGCCTAGGTGTAGAGTAGGTTATACCACCTAGGTTGCATAAGTAGACTCTATGATGTTCAACCAATAATGAAATTTAACAATACATTTATTAAAACATATCGATGCACAACTATATATTCTATTTTCTTTTGTATTTCATTGTAATTGAGAAGAATTCTGCTGTAATTCTAATTTTGTCTTCCAAAGCAGGTAATCTGTTTTTGTCTTTCTGAATGCTTTAATAATTCTCTATTTTTCTACATTTTCTGTTTTAACTTCAGTGTATCTAGGTATGACTTTGTTACTGATTCTACCCAGGATCCAGGTTAAGCTTTCATTACAAGGGCTTAAATTTTTCTTTAGCTATTATGTTCTTAAATGCCGCCTCTCTCTTATTTTCTACTCTTTCCTTCTAGAAATTCTAAATAGATATATGTTCTATCCTTATTTTTTCAACTTTTCTTTCACACTTTCCCTGTCAAGCATAAGCCTAAGGCCTTAAATGGCATTCCCTGCAGATGTTAAAACTTCAGTGGGATGTGTGTCAACAGCAGCCACTGACTTCACCCCCACCTGACAGTAAGGAGGCAGTGTCCCCCATTTCCCCACACTACAGCATCTAGCTGTTGGCACAGATATTATTGAATAAGAGGAGTGCTGTCATCCCTTAACTTAGATTATATATGCAACCTCTTCTTGCCCCTGGTCTTGGTAAGAAATGACCAAAATACGAATTCTGTTTTGCTGTTTTTACCTGGGCAAGGCTGAGTGCAGGTTTCCTCTAGGACCACTTTTTTATTACCATCTATAATGGGTTCAACATCAGTACAGAATTCTTCATCCACCACTTTACTGAAATCATCAACTGACCCATCACTCACTATACAAGAAATGTTTCTTGTTCTGGTCCCTTCTCCACACTGGGCTTCCTGGAATGAAGAAAGAAATAACTAATTAGGAAAAGAAAAATAATTCATTAGTGGGCTCATCAATTACAGTCATCTCTGCACTGATGATTTTGATTTATGAGTGGTTAAAGAAGCATTTGAAACCCTAGGGAAGAAGTCCTCCAGGGCACTAGCTATAAAACATACAATGAACAATTTATTTGTTTTCTAGCCAAAGACAGGCAAATAAATTTTCATTAAAATGAATCAGTCTCCAAATGATTTTAAAAATACAGGACAGGGAGTGCTTGTTATCAAACTAATTAAACAGTTATGAAATGGCAAGACACCTAATATTTTTACACATGCTGTGTGTAAGCTCTGAAAAATAATTTTGAAACAAAGTCTCTGCAGGTAAAAAATTCACATTTCCATACAATTTCTTGAGATTCGATACCTGTACTTGGCATGGGGACCACTGGCCATATTGCCACCGATAACAGGGCTTTACTGGGCAAGGCTTGGACTGTTCCATCAGGGTAGGACACGGTCTTCCATCACCCTGAAAGGGCTGGGTAACTGTTCGTCTTCGGATCATTTTTCCTTTAAGACATACATAGTGATGCAGCTTTAGTGATACATTATAATTGTGCAAGTATACATCTTATTGGGAGAAGGCATCACAGACATTTCTCCTGAGGAGATTCTAGAAACAAACATGTACATGTCTCAGATATTTTGGAAAGAAAGACAGCCTGATTCAACCTTACTGGAGATTATTCTATATGACTTGAAGCAAGAGGGACATTTTAGTTCATATCCTTTGACCAATAGCCTAATGCTAATTAAGGTACAACTAACCTGTGAGGCCACATGTTTGAGAACATTCTGACCAAGGAGACCACTCAGAAAGCTGACAGTTCACAGGACATTCCACCATGCAGGATGTGTTCATCTGCCAGTTTTTCTCCAGGCTAAGCTGAAAGGATAGAGGTAGATCTGTTTGTACTGACATGAAGGCATGCTTATGAAGCATTGCTGATGGAAGGAGGGAGGAAAAAATAAAAAGTTTGGAGTGGAGGTGAGAGGAAAGGAGGGGAGGAATAAACAAGATGCTTAATGGAACAAAAGGATAACTTAAACTGTTAAAAATATAAAGTGGATCAACCCAGGAGAGTAGGAGCAAAGGGCATGGGATGAATAGAAGAACGTATTTACTTGATATACTTATTTAGTGTTGACTTTTTAAAATAAGAAATGAAAAAAGATTTAATCTCTAAATTATTTGAACTTCCCTAAATGAGGAAAAAATAAGTGTAAGCATGATTACATTCCACTAGTTAAAAACCAAGGATATCATCAATATACAGATCTAAAATTATACCTTTGGGATATTATTTATTTTTATATATGAAGTTAAATTGAAAAGCAAAAGGGAAAGACTTTAAAGACAAATTGCCACTCAAAACTAATGATTTAATGTATTAAAAAATATAAAAAATTAGTTTTTAAGTAAGCTATCTCTCTCAAAAGAAAATCTAAATTACTAGAATTTTTTGGTTATATTTTATGTACATTTTTTATTACAAAGATGTTTTTTCTTCTAAAACTGATCCCAGGAGCTAACTGAGATATAATTTAATTATTTTAGTTTTAGCCTCTTGACAGATAATAATGTCATGCCATTTTATTGGCATTGAGTTCCAATACTTATTTAAGTGTTCTACTTTTAAACTATTGAGATTTAAAACTCTAATATATATGAAAACAGAAAAAGTCTAAGGTACAAAATAGCATTAAAATACCAAAATTTAAGAGCATGCTAGAATATAATTTTGTAAATCCTTGGGATTTTCAAGATCTTTTTTACTTCTGCATGAGGAAGAGGTTTATGATGTCTAATTTATATGTCAGAAGATGGCAAAAATTTTTTTTCTAAAATTTTGTTGTGGTTCAAGTATAGCTCTTGGCTCTAAGTTATCTACTGAGAGATCAGATCAATGATTTGTGTACTACATCCCTTTATAGCCACTCCCATTATATTCTCCATCAGTAATACTTGACAAAGATGGGTATTTGGTATGAAAACTTTTACCAAATAACTTAAATAAATTCCCATAAAGTAATTTAAAGTCATGAAAAGTTGGAAATTAGAGTCTTAAAGTGATAGGAAAAAAATGATGTGTTATATTAGGATACATAATAGTTTCATTGAGAGAGGGTTTGAGTTTCAAAATTGAACTACTACCGATTCATTTATTTCACTAGAAAATTAAAAAGGATGTCTGTTTAAGAGGTATTCTGGATATCCAGTAGTAAGACATTTTAACATTCTACTACTTTTTTCCCATTACATTTAGTGCATCTCTTTATTTCCATCTGTCTGTCTGTCTATCTATTTATCTATCTATCTATCTATCTATTTATCATCTACCTATTTATCTATCTATCTATCTATCTATCTATCTAAACATATGTGTCTAATGAAAAAAAATCTGTTTAGACATCAAAGAATAGGAAAGAAGAAATAGATTACTATGTATCAAGTGAGTAAATGTCTAAAAAACATCAAAGACAAAAGTACTAGATAAATGTTAGATGGGTTTAACAGCAATTTTCCTCTTTGTTGGATAGTAATGCCATCTCTCTTTGACTGTTAGGGAAACAGCAAGAGTGAGCTACTGCTTTTGCACTGACTGCAGGGTTTACACATGTATTAGTTGGCAGGCAATCAATTCATTGTTAAAATGCTAGCCAGCTTTTCTCAGGTCTATTATTTAATCCTAGTGTATCCATAGGGATGGATAAAAAGGGATATGAATTGTTTAATCCAATTCCTGCAGAGTAGCACTGTTCTCCCTGAAGACAGCATTTGCTAGAATGTTGTGATTTAAATTCCTAATTGTTATTGCAGTATTCAACATAATAATATTTGTACATAAGAATAAATTTATCTAGTTTCCTAGATACTTAAAATTAGTTATTTGTCAGATTTTTACTCACATTTCATCAAAGAAATAAAAGACCTTGTTTATACCTTTGTCATGTGGTCATGTGAACTATTTTAAAAATGGTCTTGTATGATTTGGGTTTAGCTTTCAAAAAGCTCTTAGAGCTATTCATTGTATATTTCATTCCAACCCAGGAGGGCATTTATATGTGCATTTGCAGGAAAAGTGACATATTAATCAACTAGAAGTAGATCACAGAAAGCTCTCCAGCCAGTATTATGACTATAATAATGTTCATTAATAATAATGTTATTTTTATAATGGTTATATCACTTTGATGCTATTAGTTTCAAAAACAAATTGATTCAGGTATGAAATTTCTAATTAAATCTGAAGAATGAATAGACTAAGTTATAAGATGATAGTGAGAAAAGTTTATTAACTAAACAACTTGTTTTCAGCATATTTGGGAACTCTGTTCACATGGACAGAGACATAAAGAACTTAAATTAGGTTCACATAATAAAGATATCAAATGGATTAAAATATTTTATTCTCAACTTTTCTCTTAGGAGTTGGAACAATCTAATATGGACTTATAATAACCCCCAGGAGGTGCAGACAGAAGTTGTAGTCACCATGTCTACTGAACCCTAATGAAGTTTAAGCTCCTCCTGTGTGTTCTAAATCTATCGAGGCTCCTGCTTATCTAGGTTCACGTTTAACCCAGAGGGCCTCAGATGCAGTAGGAGTCAAAACCTGCCAGGAATATGAGTACCCTTTTGATATGGAAATCAAACAAAATAATTACAACATGAAGTTAGCTTCATGAAAACTAAGAAAGGCTGACAACTGTTTCCTCGCATTTTGTAAGGTTATATTTAGAAATGATGACACTACTTTTATAGGAGAATAGAAGTTACAATTCTCTGTATCTAAAAGATACCAATGGCAGACTCTATTCCTTTGTTTGAATCTGATGTTCTCTCTTACCCACACCTAAGTACTTAGACTCTCACAGCTGGGTATTAGATCTTAATATCAAAATCTGCTACAAAACCACATGTGATCAATGTTTAGCAACAGAGAGAATGAATGATGGATCTTGGCAGGTGTCCCAGGCAATACAAAATTCACATGAAATTACAAAGATGATGAGTAGTCTGATTAAGATTTATTGCCTATATTCACCTTGATTACTTATTGTTCCCCAAGCATTTCTTTCAGAAAAGCCTAATTAGCATACCTTTGGGCTCCAAGCAGAACAAAATACAGGAAATTATGTGTAGAAATCAGTGATGTTGGACAGTGTCTCTTTTCAAAAGGGTGCTTAACAGCCGCTAAACAGTGCAGCAAAACATCTGCTGGCAATGAGCACAGGTCACTTGGCTCAGCATGAATTGAAATTATTAGGAAAGAATTTACTCACAAAAATATAACACAGTATCTCCTCACCTCTTCACAATATTTCAGGTCAACCGACTTGCCATCACTTCGAACACAATCCAACATTCTTGTTTTAATGCCATTTCCACAAACTGCCTTCTCACTCAGCTGACATGTACTCCAGTCTGAAAGGAAGGGAGCCCATCAAAACAGAAGGCCATGTATAAAATAGATTTCGAATGAAACTCTGATGACCTGAATCCCACGTTTAATTCACAACTGCTTCCTAAGCTCCACAATCAATCATCCCACATGCAGAGCATATGGGTCCCAGCTTTGAACGTATCAGGAGTTAAATGGAATTGCTGGGGTTGCACATAGCTACAGGGATTATTCTGGAAGGCAGATGTCTACTTGACAATCTTGATGGCCATTTGGTGATATTGTAAAAATGGCTTTGGCCTGCAATCAAATGTGACTTAAAAACTTTTCCCTAATAAAAACATAAATTTTAATTTAACATTATTTTTATTTTAGCAAAATAATCATAATTTTAATGGATGGTACTATAACTGTGTTATAGTCAAATAACATTGTATTTCACTTACTGTCCCTATTTAGAATGTTTTAAAATGTACACTTATTTTAAAAATCACTCTGGCCATATTTACTTAATTCTCTTATTTTATGTCTTTTGCAAGAAAATTATTTCATTTTTCTTTTTAGAGTAACATAGAATGGCCCAGAGAACAGTGATTTCCTTGTATAATCAAAGAAAAATAAAGAGAAAAACCAAAAGAAACAAAAGCCAATATGACTGTTGCATATCATTGTACAATTTCTGGAGTTTATTTCAGTGTGAAAATTATTTGGAAAAAATAAACCAACAAAATCTCTTCTTTTCTAGAGTATATGTCTTGATGGTATGAGGGGGAAAAAAAAACTGACTTTATAACAAGCCTTTTTTAAGTAAAAAAAATATACCCTTCTATCCATTTTTATCTGTACCTTTGATAATATTAAAATGGTTATATTTTCTTTATATACCTTTTTGGCAAGCTTAAGACTGCTGATGTTTTTACTCCAGACCAATCATGCTTATAAACAACTCCACACAAAGAATTATTTCCTAGTATATTATAGCAATTATACATCTGAAGAAGAAAGACATTTTTCAATAAACCTAATACCCCTGGGAAAGGTATATTTATTTGCACCTCTCCAAAGTGGGAAAATTTCTTAAACAAGACCACTTATACTATTCACAATCTACCTGAAGGGCTAATGTTTGTGTGATATTTTCATTATCTTTATCTTGATGTTTATTAAAAAAATAAAACAGGTAAATATTTCTGTCACATAATAAAGAATAAGTTATTTCTGGGAGAGTAAGCAGCATACCCAAAAGGCACACAGATGGAGATGAACAATACTTATGGAACACTGTTGAGCTGACAGACACAAGTTTGGCCTTTAACTCCTTGATGACATGACTGTGCACGTACCTGTTACATTATAATCATAGTGGAAGCAGTTTTTGTTCAGGTTACAGGGTTCCTTCTCAACAGCATCAGGGCAGACTCTTCCTTCGTCGGCAGGTTGCCTGATGGGATCAGCTGACCTTTGCCGGAAACTGCTTTGATTACAAGGCTAACAAAGAATAATACAACTGCTCAGAAAGCTGTGTACTCAGCCAAACAAGAGCTAACGTGTTAGGAAGAGCACTAGAGCAGGAGTGAGGACATTGGGGCCACTGGCTAACTTGAACAATCCCATTTTACTTCCATTTCTTCATCTATAAGATCAAGGTCTTGGGTGAGTTTCTGATGTCCCATCTAGCTACAGTATTCTTAAGAGTCTATGGGTCATATACTAATAGATAACGTCACATCACATGTATGCAAATATACATTTGATCATATTAATTACTGTAGATCACTAACAGGAATCTATCTATCTATCTATCTATCTATCTATCTATCTATCTATCTATTTATCTATCTATCTATCTATTTATCTATCATCTGTCTGTCTATCATCTATCTATCATCTGTCTGTCTGTCTATCATCTAATCTATCTAATCTAGTCTCTTGGACTCAAAAAACTATTTTAAGGGTAACTTTAAATAACTTGCTGTTAGTGACCTTTATTTTGCTAAAATGCACATACAAATGCACACAAATACAATTTATCACATAAATGTAATGCCATAAAAGGCAGTCCATCCTCCTCCTGGTACAGTATTGTTCTAAAAGCACTTAGTGTCTAAGAACAGGAGGAGTAACTTCAAATCTGATCTTATAGAATGAGAATAGAAAAATCATTTTCATAGCTTTGTGAAACAGTTGATTCTTTATTACAATTTAGTCTGTATCTAAATTGTATGTATGCTGGTCCTATTTTGCTTCTGCTGTATCAGTTGGCTGCTAATTAGCACGTTTAGTAATGTTAACTAAGAGAGAAAATTAATTTTTCCTTGAAAACATGCATCATAAATTCTTTGAAATTGTCTTATATTGTATTTCAGCAAATTAATTCCACATTACATGTATATTCCCCATGCTTTCGATGCCATATTAAAACGTACAGCTTTACAAGGTACCCAGGGGTAAACCCAATTTTCTACATCATCAGCCAGTTCTGTTTCAAATGACTCTCTTCCCAGGGTCCCATGGAAGAGCCCCTACAGACTGTTGAAATCTGGAAGCTTTGTGTAATTTGAAACTCTCAGCTGGCTTCCCAGGACTAAAGACACAGAGTCAGTGTGTGGAAAGAGGTTCATTGATGCACAGCTTTCTTCCTTTTACTCTGATTCTTTCCAGGATCTTTTGCATTTTAGTGTCAATACTCTTGCTGCAGAACCCCCACTGCGTGAAAGATTATTCCTACAATTTAAATAAAATGGATTGGGCAAAAAGCACGGATGACAATAACCTGACACCATTAAAGCTCCTTTACCAGAGTTTCATTCTTTGTCCCTTTACCTGGAGGGAATCATTATCACCACTGCAGTTCTTAACCTGCTGTGTATTTATAAGCCAGTCTGAAGGCATTTTGTGCTGGGTTAGGAGGATGGTGGAGGAGGAGTATGAAGCTTGCAAGAGGTCAAGCTGTTCTAGTGTGCGTCAAAACATTGCTGACTTTAAATGGCATACTCCTAGAACGAAGTAGTCAACAAACAAACAAACAAACAAACAAAAACACACTTTCCTTTGATGACTAATTTGGTAACTAATTTAGTGACTAAGATTTTCTTAATAATATTCTTAAGGCTTTAGTGGTAAGGAATTAAACAAACTATAATAAATGGCTAATCATCTCACCAAAGTGCATCGAGTCCATGGACCCCATTCAGATATCACACAGTCCTCAGGACATGGTAATTTGCATTCTCTAGAGCCCAGGGGCATCTCCTCTGGGTCACAGAGGTAATCCTCCACATGGTCAGCTGGGCCATCTGCTGTGTTCTGCATGCATCTAGAAAAAAACATACCCATCAGTGAAGGAACCAAGACAGTTAGAACAATGGCGAACCTATAGGATAGCTGGTTAGTCTTAAGATACTATCACGGGATTGGGAGGTGGAAAGCTTCACATCTAATGAATAAAGTTCTTCAAATATGAAAACAAAAGGATCTCTGCCTCCCATAAATACTTGTAGAGTTTCAGTATAATTTTTTAAATTTATGCTTGTGTGTATGTATCATTACAACCTTTAAAAATAATAACTGCTGTTCATATGTAAACTCTACTTGTCTTCCTCTGAAAGAAGAGGGTCATTTACATTCATGCGTGATGAAGGAATTAATGAGGAGTGATCCAAACAGATTCGTAAAGGGGTTGCAATTTTGGAATATGATGCATTTTTTTTTCTTCTGAAGAAAATGATGGATTCTGTAGAGAGGGTAGATTCATATATGATGGAAGATGAGGTGAGCCAAAATCTCTAGTGAGAGGTTTCATAAAGTGTTTTTGAAAGTAACTGATGGCATTTGTCAAATTGTTTTGTCATTTAAAAAGTTATTTAGCCTCCCATCTGCTGATAACGTTAAAAGTAAGCCAGAAATGAAAAGACAATTATAAAAGGACTACCACACATTCTCTGCATGTGGTTGTTTGGATCTGCCTTTGTTATTCTTAGTTTTCTCTTTAACAGAATAAATTCAAACATTTTAATACATTTCATTTTATTGTAAGCAGTCATGAAAGGCTCTTTACTCCTCTCTTGGGCATTTATTTAATGCAGCTACTATCAGCCTTCACCTTTACCATAGTTAATAATCTCTCTGACACTTTTATAGTAGAAGAACGAAAGTATCCCTCATTTACAACTCAAAGAAGGTCAATCAACCAGATTAATGGTTTTATGAAGAGAACTGCATTCTAGAAGATGATGAGGACAGCTTGACTCTTAAGTCTCTCAAACCATTGTACTATTTTAAACTGTCACTTGAACAACATTACTAATTATACCTGCAATTTCAACTTTTTTTCCCAGAAATTTGCAATCAGTAGGGACACTGCATCGTCAGGTATCTACTCTGCAGAATAACCTTTCCATACAGTGCTGCTGAATTTAAGAGAAATGTCCTTTTCCTGTAAAATGCATTTAAAAACTGTGTTGTTGGTCATGTCTTAATTGGGTTTGCAGCCTGAAAAAATATCTATACAAATATCCACCTCTTCACTTTTTTTTTTGGTAAATTAGATAAATACATAAAAGAGCAATCACAAAAATCCACAAAGGTAGATATTTATTTGGTTTCATTGTTGAAAGAAAAAAATAAATGATAAATTTTGGGAGAGAATTTTAGTCTTCCAGGAAAATGTTCTACTTTCAATAGCATTTTAAAAATGCTCTGTTGATAGCAGCTTTGAGAGGACATGGAACAGACTGGACAGTTCAATGTGCAAAGTTGGATTTGCTAAGAAAAGATTGCACTCCTGGTAGATACTGACACAATGTACAAGGATTAATTTACGAAATTACCTATTGATTTAGAGTTAAGGACAGATATTCAATACTCAATGAAGTAGTTATGCACATAAAACTTCATTTTCAAAGGCTTTTTTAATCTTTTAATTTTAATATACAAGTAATATATTCATTTTAGAAAAATCAGAAGAAAAAATAAAAATTCACGTGATTCTATCAGAATAACCCCTCTTAACAGACTTTTATACTTAAACACATATTTTCATTTCATTAAATAGGAACAAACTTTACCTACTATTTATACCATTTAAGAAAAAAGCAATGATACATTATGGACATATTGTGTTATTAACTATATCTCTAAGATATAATCTTTAATGACTACATTTGAATTTCATCATTGAACATGCCACAACTGCTAAAAAAAAAAAATCTTATTGTTGATATTTCAGATTATTTACATTTTATTTATTTTATTTGTTATTAATGATTTCTTTTTATCACTCTAGAATACAAGATATATTGAATCAAGTTTTGGACCCAAAGGAAGGCACTTTCCCTTCATTTACTTTCTTTGAAATCTTAGCTTTTCTTCCTCTCCATAAGAAAAGAAATTATGCTGTGAGAAAATTGAGCTGTATTAGAAAACATAATGTAGAACCTAGCTGGAGGCCAAGGGTGGGGCCAGAGGCCCACCACAGGTGTGGCAATAGGGGGTACATTATCTGCAGAGAATTCAGAAACAACAATAAGAATAACTGAATCAGTCTGGTTTTTATTCTTACAATGTGCTGGTATTTTTTTAAAAAGTCAGTGAAAAATATATCTTCCCATCAGGGTAAATTATTTCTATCACTCAGTCTTTGATGTGGCATACCATCTTAAAAGAGAAAGAATGAGATCAGGTATATTGAATCCTCCTCTCTTATAGACATCTATCCTAAAATGTCACCCAATGCTTGCATCTAAGCAGGACATTTTGACCTTAATCAGCAGAGGATAAGGTAATAGAGGTATACCGCTCAATCAATAAACATTATTACATGATCAGAGATGACAATCAATACTGACCTTCTCTTTTCTCATTTGCATTAAAGGTGTTTACTGAAAAAAATAAGTTGATTTGGAAAGTTACTTTGTTTAGGATATATTTAGAAATGTTGAGAGTATCTGTTCAATGAGCAAGATGAAACATATACATAGATAGTTGAGGGGAAAGCTGAAAGAACAGTAGTTTATTATAATTTTATTTTACTAACCAAAAACAAACAAACAAACAAAAAACCAACCTGACCAAATTCTTAATATAAGAAAAATATTTTAAATTTCGAAGAGAAATTTTAAATTTTGAAGAAGGGTAAAAAATAAAATCTCTGTCTTTTTCTTTCCTCTTTCCTTATCAACTTATAACTTCTCCCTCCCTGATCTACCTTTTTAAGTTTCTTAGAAAAATAATTTGAGATTTATGATAGGCTTTTAAAATAAGAAACAGAGATTATTTTTATCAAAAGCAAAGTTATTTATAATGTACCAAAGTTTTAAGATACAAATGGTAATTTGTTCTAATTTCCTACTGAAACAGATTAAAAAATATAAATGTTAAACTCATAAAAAGTTAAGTTATGGGTGAGAATGAGCTTCACAACATGAGTTGTCAGTTCTAGATGTTTTTATATTTGTCTTTACTGTTTGTTTCTCAGCAGGGTTAGAAAAAACTGGTATTGTTAAAAAGAGTGACAAGAGACTTGGGTTTGAATGCCAACTGTGTCACTTTACTAGATGCGAGTTACTATATGTGTGTAAATTAGTACTCACGAATCTACAAAGTGAGATAGTAAAACCTCATACACTGCGGTTCTAGAACCCTTAAGGATCCATTTGCAGATGCTGT
The DNA here is from genome assembly GCA_028627145.1 of Eidolon dupreanum. Classification (NCBI taxonomy): domain Eukaryota; kingdom Metazoa; phylum Chordata; class Mammalia; order Chiroptera; family Pteropodidae; genus Eidolon; species Eidolon dupreanum. The sequence goes on along the minus strand of CM053514.1, from coordinate 19,630,421 downwards.
CGAGAAAATTTAATGAGTATCAAACTTGTATTACATATTAGGGAATTTCTATGAATATGATATGATCTCAGTTTGGACAAACTTATAGAGTTTAATAAGAATGACAGACATGTAAAAGAATCTTTTCAAAACGCTGAAGGGTATATGGGGTACCAGAAAATGATGCTGCTCAGCAGAACTTTCTGTGAGGATGGAAACTGATAGCACTTGTGCCTACTGAGCACTTGAAATATGGCTAGTGTTAATTGAGAAAATGCATTTTCAATTTTATTTAATTTTAATTAGTTTAAATTTAATGTGAAAATAGCTACATGTGTGTAGTGGCCACTTTACTGGACAGTGTGGCCATAGAAGAAGAAATGAAAGGCACTAACTAGCCAGTGGAGGTTTTTGGCAAGGCTCTCTGGAGCAGATGAGAGTATTCGAAGTTGACCAGTTTGTACAAAAGAGCAAGAGTTTATAACAGATTATCCCTAAAATGCAATTAGATATATATTTGGCCTTTACAGAAAAAGTTAATGGGTTAGAAAATTTGCATTGGTTCAGCTCAAATTCAACATGAGACTCTTTCTCTGCAAGAAAAGCACTTGAAGCAAAGCTTCCTAAATCAGAAGGCCTGCTATGATAAACTGCTGCTGGAAGCAGATCCCCTTAGAATGTTCCATGAACATAAATTCTCTAAAGATAAAACTAAAGACAATTTTATTTAGGGATCAGGGGAGGAATGAACGCTCGTACTGGAGGGTGTGCAGCTGGGAGGTGTTGCATGCTTTGCTTCTCTGTGTAATTCAGCTTGGCCTCACCTCACTTTTCGGGTTTGTACGCCCTCTCCGCAGTTATCCCGCATGTTCACAAAGGTCACCTTGCAGATGCTCCATGGCTCTGTGACCCATAGGTACTGGTTGCAGTCACTGTGGCAAGGGACGACCTCATATACCTGAAACACACACTATTCTCAATGATCTCATCTCAGGTGAGAGTGAGTGGGAAGACTTTACATCTTAATAATCATTATATTCTTATTTTAGCTACTTCTATTTCTCTCCTTTGTTGTTCATTATTCTAAAATTGAAATATAGAGATACTGCTTGAGCATGTAAGTACTAAAGGGCAGGGTTAGTTGCATTGTATTCTGTTGCTCCATTATTATGCTGCAGTTGTAGATCTGACTTGCTGGACTACAGTGAATACATGACCCACATTCCAGTACTGACCCTTACCACACAGTATTATAGTTTCCCAGGCCATTAGTTTTGTATAGTTTTGTGTGTCTTCAATACTTACCCCAGGGTGCTCATATGTTAGGCATATAATAGAGATTTGTTGAATGAATGAATGAATGTAGTGCTTAAAAGTAGTTGTTTTCAAATAAATATAATATGGCTTGTTTTCCAAAGGAATATGTATAACAGTGAAAACATATTTTTTTGTGTATATTTCATTTATGAAACTAAATTAAAAGATAAATGACATGAAATAAAGCCATCTTCAAACAAACCCTCAATTATTTAGGGATGAAATTGGTCTCATATTACATAGCTACAGCCTAAAGCAGTGAGAGCCACATGAAACAAAGCAAATTGTGCTCCAGGATCCATAAAGGCTTTCAGCCCCAAGTTTGAGGTGGTTTGTTTGGTTTCAGAATTTTTAGAACAATGAATAATTATGCTCTTTTCTCAATGATAAGAATGATTAAATAAGGGAAATAAATGGACCATAATCCACTGCAACAGAGCTGATTTGACCACTGTAGAAAAATTTTTACACGATTTCAAAATCTATAATAATGCAACTCTATTTCTTATTTTCCACACATTCTCTCTCTCTCTCTCTCTCTCCTCTCTCTGTCTCTGTCTCTGTCTCTCTGTCTCTCTCTTTGTCTCTCTCTCTCTTTCTCTGGCATATGAAATGTCTTATGTAACTCAATCCAGAAAATGTAGATTTAAATAGCCCTTTGGAGCTAGCCTTTTGTGCAAATTTCAATGGACTTCATCCAAATAAATTGACAAAATAGACCTATTCCAAAGAGCAAAAAAATAAAAGCATTGTCAGAGTAAGAATTTATACTTATTGTCATAAGTGATCACATTCACATTAGGAGCTATATTAAAACACAACAAAACACACTGTGTAAAAGATTATTTTACAACTTATAGGGAATGGAAAACCTGAAGGGGAAACATCATCTTTCTTAACCGCTAGATGGTCAGCATTTTAACCTCCTATATTGTAGTGAATAAATATCAGTTCAGAGCAACCTCCTGCCATCCATTTTCAGCCCACCCTGCACCTTTACTTTCCCTCTGAGAAGCATGAGATCATTAATAAGAAGTGTCATTTCCTTTTCAAGCCTGGTGAAGTAAAGCTTGTTCCCCACCCCTACGCCGTAGGACCTGATTCTAAAATGAGGAAACACAGGTAGCATGTTCGGAAATAAAAAGAGAACAGGTGCAGAACACAAATTTTTGGAAAATATGATATTTTCTCCTCCTTGTAAAATATACAAGACAATATTTGAAAAAAAATACATTCCCTGAAACGAGAAGTAAAACAGAAAACAAGCAGCACATGAACTGTGAGTTCTTACCTGTGCCTGGAGCAGTTACATTCATCAGGAATAAAGACAAGGAAGAGAAACAAAAATAAGTAAAATGTTGGTATATTAATGAGAAGAATTTATGTTCTAAGTTTCAAATATTATTATCCATATATAAAAGCCCCCCCCTTTTTTTTGGTAAATGATTAGAACATTTTTCTTAGACCTTGGTAGAGAAAAACCAACCCACTGTTGTTTAAAGTTAAGATACACAAATGAGTACTGAAAACAGCAGAGTCAAGGAAAGTATTAGACGGGCAGAATAAAGACATCTGAGAAAACTGAGTTAACTTTAAAATACTTATAATGAGGAATTGCTATACAACTGCAGATATCTTGTAATTCGAATTGTGAATAGATTATCTATCTATAGATTAACTGATTGATGAATCTATCGATCTTCATCTATCCATCTATATTTCTTAGGAAATGAGAATTTGCTTCTGCAATTGGAAAACAGAACTTCAGACATGAGTCAATGTGCCACCAATTATTTTGAGAAATGTATAATTGTAGTAGAAATCTATGTGATTTATAGTTTTCAACATTAATTTTTTGCATATTCTTTACTTTCCTTATATTTTACTAATATATAAATCCCCAGAAGTTTCTTTTTTAAAATGTAGGACATTTATGCTCAAAGTCAAATATTTAGGAATCTATTATTTCTTGTTTTAGCTTTGATTTTTCTGTTGTTTGTGTTTCCATATACCACCAGCAAGCTGATACCAAGTACCCAGATGTCCTTATCATACTCTACATTTGGTTATAGCAGAGTTGGAGAGTGGCAGATAAATGCCTTAGGTTAAAGACTTTTCATAGCAATAACAACTTGGCAAAAAAGTCTTGAACCTTTGCAAATTCTTATTAAAGAAAATGCTGAGGCAACACAAACACAGTTAATTTTAATTTAAGATCTGATTGGCTGTGTACATACACACATACTAAAAGTATGAGTATGTTTTGAATTTCTCTTTATTAAAACCATGGATCAAAATTTATTAAAATTTAAACTTACTATTGGGAATTCAAGATTTCAAAACTTGTAGAAAATATTCTTTTGTGTTACAAACATTACATTTCAGGTATTCTGTTTCATTAGGGTCATGGTACTGAATTTTCTTTTTTGGAAATATTCTCTAGGACAGGGAACCTGATTACCAATAGAGGGCAGCAGTGCAGTGTGTTATTCACTTTCTGTTGAATTTAAGGGCAAATTCAACTACTTGGGGGAAAAAAATCAAGATTCATTCAGAAAACTTTCTATAAAATTTAATTCTCCACTTGGTTCTTCATAATCCCTTTATCTGAAATTCTTTTTATTTTCTTGACAGTGTACTTTTGTTGTTATGAACAATTTAGGTTAATTTCGGAAGGGAAATGTGTGCTGGTAAACAGTGTGTTTGGTGATTAAAATTAGACAGTCTGTGTATGTGTAAAACATATCTATGCATTTAAGGTTGGTTCATACTTATGATATGGTTTATTTGATTATGACTTAAATTTAAATACACATCTTAATATCTACACATATTATTTATGACATTCCTTTGTTAATTCATATGTAGACCAAACATAATAATAATTGTCAGATGCATCCTATTTACATTTTAATTAGTCACAATTCTCTCTATTAGCCTTTAATTTTATATTTCCAATAGAATACAAGCAACAGCTATTAACAACAACTAATGAAGTTTAAATTCAAAATTAAATAAAGTTTCAAATAAGGTTGAAAAGGCCAATGAGTAAATTGATAGATAACATACTTACAGTGACTTTGAAGCCATTTTTAATTTTTAAGTGTATTTTATATCAAACAAATTTAAATGTAAACACAGTATATATTTTCTAATTTTAGACCCAAACCCGTATACTTTGATTTTAATTTAAGTAGTTAGTATTTGAGCTATGTTTTCTCAGAGACTAGGGGAACTCTGGGAACAAGTCAGTCTTGCTCTCAGCATGTTACTTATAAGTTAAATTTTATATTAAATACCTTGACATTATTTCAAAGGTAGGTTTTATTTTATTTCCATTGAATTATATTCATATGAATATATGTGCAAAGTACTAAATACTGAGAATACAGAGATGATATATATGATTTTGCATTTTCATAACATACACATATTGACTCAGGCATTCTAAAGATAAAATAAGTCAAATTTCCTATTTAGGGGCTATTTACTCTTGTTCATTTTGGAAAAAAAAAAAAAAACCCTCAGATCATTGTGAATCTAAATCACAATATTTTAATATTTCCAATGGTAGAAAATACCTGGTTGACATGGTCCAGTTTGGGGCAAGGCCTTCCTCCATTGTATGGTTTTTCACGTAGCCATTTAGATCGAACCTTCACACCACTCCCACAGGACTTACTGCAGCGGGACCAGTTGGACCACTCGCTGAGCTTGCAGTCAGAGGGGCAGGGAATGATGCAGGCCTCTTCGATGTAACCTGAGTGGAGGAAAATGAGATGAGAGCCATCTCCTTCACATGTCACTCGCCCACTACCATTCACCATTGTAGTTCATTTAGAAGGTCCAAGTTTTACTTGTCAGAAACATGCAAATGCAGAGATGTCTCTGTCATTAAGGATTCAAATTAAATTCTGCAGGAAAATGACACATATATAGAGTGACTGTTAGGGTAACAGCTGAGCAGCTGCCATATGATTTCCTTAGGATTCAAACTCACCATATTTCAACATTTCTGACTTTCTGACAGCTCGTGTTTAATTGACAATAACCTGTCTGCTGCCATATCATTCTCATGCTGCCAGAATACTTCATTAAAAAAATTACAACAGTTTTCTACAAAATCCTATCTGTTAATGTCACACAAATTCAGGTTTCTGAGTCCAAGTAAGGTTCTTCCTCAAGAAGAAAGCCGGACCCTCTTAATCAGTATCCAAAAGGAACCATTTAACTTAGCACCTTATGTTTCCCCTTCCTTGAAAATTAAGTCTGAAGAAGAAAAATGAAAGATGCTAAATAAATAATGTCTCAGGTTTTTAAAGTGTTGTCAATTTCCAAGCAGCTTCACCTCTTGTATTCAGTTGATTTGCTCGAAAATCTTATAAATGTAATGGGTAGGTATTGATATTCCACTGGACAGACAAAACAAATGCAGAGAGATAACTGACAAGTACAAGGTCACATGGTATAAAATGTGAGAAAAGTTTTTCTGAGGTCTAGTCCAGAACTCATTCCATCAAATCACATAGCCAATTAACTTAATAGTCTACAGATTAGTTTTGAAAAATGGGAGAATTTTCCTTGAATAGTCCCTCTCCACCAACTCGGCATTTCACTATATCAATTTATCACTATTGTTCTCAAGGCAAATATATGAAAAAGCAAAATTCCTCTGGTCAAAAGTCAAATGCTCTCCTCTGCAATACTCTGACTTCAGAGAGTAGAGTAGTTGCTCTTAATGCAAGAAAACACTCTGCTTACCATTTTACATCAACATGAAGGATTCTATTTTGAAAATGATTATAATATAAACAATTTATACTAGGAACTCTAAGTAAATTTTTAAAAATTTTATTGAGACATAATTCATATACTGTGAAAATCAGTTCATGTTTTGGTATTTAATGTATTCATTGAATTATGTCCCATCATCATCATCATCAAATTTCAGAACATTTTCATCACCACATAAACCGTATACCTATTAGCAGTCACTTCTCATTTTCCTTTCACCAATCTCCTGGCAAGCAGTAATCATTTTTATGTCTCTAAGAATGTGCCTATTCTGGATATTTCATAAAATGAAATCAAACATTACACAGTCTTTTACGATTGTCTTCTTTTACTTAATGTTTTCAGGATTCATCTATATTGTAGCATGTGTTACTACTTCTTTTTATGACTAAATAGTATTCCATTTTATGTCATATTTCTTTTATTCACTCATCAGTTGATGTTTAGTTGTTTCCACATTTTGTAAATCATAATAATGCTGCTGTGAATATTTGTGCATAAGTTTCTGTGTGAAAATGTTTTCTGTTCTCTTCAGTGTATATCTCAGAGTGGAATTGCTGGGTCATTTGGAAATTCTATATTTCACTTTTTGAGAAAGCAGTAAATTGTTTTCCAAAGTGACCACACCATTCTACAATATCACTAGCAAGGTATGAGTGCTTCAATTTCTACATTTGTTAAAACTTTTTTTAATATGTCATGTTTGGTTTTAATATCCTTTGAAGAACAAAAAACTTAAGTGTTTAAGTCAATTTATTTCTTCTTTGGTTGCTGTGTTTTGATGTTATATCTAGGAAATCATTACCTATTCAAGGTCATGAAGATTTACACCTATGTTTTCTTCTGAGTTTTATAGTTTCAGCTGTTATACTTAACTATAAAGTCACCTTGAGTTAATTTTTATATATGATAAAAGGTAGGGGGTCCAACTTTATTCTTTTATATATAATTAGCAAATTATCCCAGGCCCATCTGTTGAAAAGACTATTCTTTCTACATCGAATTGTTTTGGCACCCTTGTTGAAAGTCAGTTGACCACAAATGTAAGGGTTTCTATCTAGATTCTAAACATCATTCCATTGATCTCTATGCCAGTACCACACTGTATTGGTTACTGTAATTTTGTAGTAAGTTTTGAAATCAGGAAGTCTGAGTCCTCCCACTTTTCTTTTTGAAGATAATTTTGGCTCTATTGAGTCCCTTACATTTCTATATGCATTTTAGAATCAGCTTGTCAATTTTTCTCAAAAATGACAGTTAACATTTAGATAGAAATTTTGTTGAATAGCTTGATGAATTTGGGAGCACTGCCATCTTCACAGTCCAGGTACACTGATCTTAGGTCCTATGTCCCTATTTAAAAAAATATATATCCTAACTTTTATCAGATCATCTTTAAGCCAGCATCACTTCTTATCTACAGTTGGTATTGAATTTGTGTTATTTCTTTATATATACATTACTTATCTTCATCACTAGGGCATAAGCTACTTCAGAGTCTAGAAGAATACTTGGAACACAAGATATCCTGAATAAATAGTTTTTGACAAGTTTACTAAATTCTAAAGGAATTCAGTTAAAAGAAAAATTTTCCTGAAATGATAAAAATAAATCAGGGACAAAGATGCTGTTAATTCTGGAAGTGGCACATGAAGTGCTGGTTAATGACATTCAACTTCTTGAAATAAACGGAGATTACTATGGTAGTTCACTTCAAAATCATTATTTAAACTTATAGACATATCTTCTTTACATTTATTTAAGTCTTCTTTAATTTCTTTCGGTAACATTTTGTAGTTTTTAGTGTATAAGCCTTATACTTATTTTGTCAAATTTATTCCTAAGTATTTTATTCTAGGTAGATTTTAAAAAGATGCAACAAACATTAATTTCTTTTATTATAGTGAAATAAGACCACTTAAAAAACAATATGACAAATTTAATCTATAAGTTTGTTGTGCCTAAAGTGTCCTGGACTGAGATAGAATTGAAAAGCTAGCCAATTTATTGCTAGCCCTGCTTATTTATAAATATCTTGAAATACATATTTCAAGTACAGATTTCCATCAATGCCAGACATTATGATATAGTTCACTTGGTATAGAGTTTGATTTTTGGAAATTAATATATTTTCTTGTATTTGGCACTCCTTAAATTTTTTTTTTTTTTATCAAGATAATAGATTCACATACAATTGTAAGAAATAATACAGAGAGTTCCCTTGTATACTTTTCCCGGTTTCTTCCAATGGCATCTATAACATAATTTCAACCAAGATACTAACATTAATATAATTTGTTGAGCTTATTCACATTTCAGCAATTTTACTTGTACTCATTTGTGTGTGTATGAGTGTGTGGGACTGAAATTAGGAACACCATTATAAGAAACAGGCAGAAGTAGTAAAATTTGGAAGAGAAGTAGATTTGTGGCCTATCTTTCTATATATAATATCTCCAATACTTTTGTCAAAGATATACATCACCTGTTTTAAACTTACAGTAGTCTCCATGCACAAAAATACATCTTTCATTAGTATAAATTTCACTGAAAAACCCATGAAACCAACATTGCAGAACCATTTTTTGTGCTCCCTTCGTAACCATTACCCTGATTTCTCACAATGTAGAAGAGTATTACTTTTAAAAAATTTTATGTGAATAGAATCATAAAGTGTATACCCATGTGTGCTAACTTCATTTCACTTCACACTGTGATGCGAGATTCATCCATGTCATTGCAGGCCGTTGAAGATTGTTCATTCTGATAGAGACATAGTATTCTATTGTGCGAATATATTATGGCTTATTCATCTTATTGTTGGTATTTGGGTATTTTTCATTGTGGAATTATTATTAACAGTACTGTTATAAACATTCTAAAATATATCTTTTGGTGATCATATGTATACATTTCTGTTGGGAGCATTCCTAGGAGTGAATTTGGTGTATCGGAGAATATATGCATATTATACCACCTAATTGTAAATGAAATATAAAAGAAAAAGGTTATTTTTTTTAAAGATGGGATCACATATTTAGTGTGAAGAGCAGGATGCAATTAGAGCTTTCAAAACTAGGAATTAGTCTTAGTTAATCTTTAAGAAGGTAGATGTGCTACTTGGGTGTTTCTCGTTTATGCAACATTGATGACAGAAAGGAGATGTGAATGTTAAGTTTTGAACATACTTCTGATATTGAAGAAGGCTTTTGAAGTATTGGTAATAAACTGGAGGAAAATCCAATAATGAACTGAAGGAGTACACAATAGTATTTATCAAAATTTTGAAAAGCGTAATTTTCAAATAGGTTGTAGTGATCTACTTAAATCCTATGCTTTATCATGGCTCAAGGTGAGGAAACAAAAGCCCACCTCACTATTTTGAGTTGAAATATATGTCAAATTCCATTCCCCTTTTCATACAGCCCAGCCAGTAAATGAATTTATCTAAAATAGAATGAAGTGCTTAAAAATGTCACTCTTAATAGGGCCAGTAATAATTTTTTAATATAATGGCTTTGTGTTGCCTAGTAATAGTTTAAGAAATAAAATCAAACTGCAAAAATGCCTAAAGTTATTTCCGAATCAATACCAGTGTGTGATCAAACTATTTGTTTGTAAAAGTCCAATATATATTTTTAAATCCCAATTATTTCCAAATAGCTTTGTCAAAAGGACATTAGTATTTCAGAAGTAATATTATTGAAATATTTCTAAATTAACTGCATTTTCTACCTTGCTAAACTTTAAAATGACTACAAAAGTAAACCTCTAATCTTTTATTATTTAATAATTGTGGAAAGTAGAAACACATAATCTTTCATGTCACTGCTTCACAGGGTAACAGAAAAATGGAAATTCTTTCTTTCCTTTCATCTGTTGAAATATTATAGCATTTGTGATATGTAACATGTTAGCCTTCAGACTGATTCACATTGCATTATTAAGTAAGCTGATATAACACTTCTATATCTGATCTTCGAAATGGCCTATTCTACAAAACATTTCTCAAATAAAACTCAACCTATTAAAAGATACAAATTATGCACTGTGATAAAGACAAAACTGCAACGGAGTATAATGCTTAACATTCCATTTTTATTTTCCAATGTGTAACAACATTTAATAATTGCCTGTCATGTTTAGCTCAATTAAAATCCTTAATGCTAGTAGTGAACTGCTAGATAAGCATCTCCCTGCTTTCTCTGTTAAGACCATTTTTGAAGGCAATTAACACCAAACAATCATGGGGGATAGAAATGCAGAAATATTTGATGTGTTTCGAGGCTAAGTAAATAGCTGGCATCTTGTAGCAATTTATGGCTTCTGAGGAATGCTGGACTAAAATAAATGACTTGACAATTAGGGTGTTAAAACTTTTAGCAGTTCAGCACTGAATCTGACACATGGAAAAACTAAACTCTTGACTTCAGATCATATTTTTTGTATCCTATATCTTTTCTGACTGCTCTTTCAGGTTGAAATGAAAACAAAACACTTGCAGCCATAAAGTGGCAACTGAAGGACATACTGCCTTTGAGATATATCCAATCACCTCATTCATTTGAATTATGAATGTGCAGATAAAGTAGCTTTTGACAACCTTCACAGTCACTATATTGTGCTGTTGAAAGGTGCACTGTTGATAAATTAAAGAATTCATTTTGAAAACACACAGAAAATATTGGTTGGTTCTGATTACAGCTGTATGAATGAGCAACTCTAGCACTCTATGTGAAACCTCTGGATTGCTATCCAAATTATCCTCAAAAATCTCTCCTACTTAAATGTGTATTATATGCATATGACTAAAATCAAGAATGAAAAAATTTAGCTATAATTTTATCTATTATTGTCCTCATGGGTTTGAAAATATTTTTTTAAAATTTAAATATTCCCAAATGAACAAAATATTCTTTTGCAATTACATATTAAGAACTGATAACTTGTTAACCCAGGGAAATCAAACTACTATGTATATATCCAAACTCCTATTATCGAATACTCTACACAAACTTGTATATTTGATGTATCAAAAGTTATGAATCAATATTAGGCAATTAAAATTTTCACAGTAAAGTGTTCAAGTAAATTTATATAACTATAATGCAATGCTATTTTAATTTTATTTAGATTCATTTTTTTTACATATATATGAAAGAATATATCTTCATATCTGCTAAGTACTTAAAATTTTTTTCAGGAGATTTCAACATTAGTGTTAATGGCTGTGAGGTTTTTTTGCTATTCTAAAACTGGGAACTCACCCAATGGTTAGGCACATTGAAATTTATTTAGATATATCTATTGTACAAGTTTGTTGTCAAGGTTATTTCTTATAGCAAATTCTAAAGCTTTCTGTTATGTAATAAAGATTTTGGCTGGTCTTTGTCCCTGATTACTGGGAGACAGCCTCTAAGCCCTGAAATTTCTTGAGTAAAAAGAGTATCTGTGATTCATGGTAGGCTCCTTGGACTACACATGAATTTATGCTAAAGACATGTCTGGTGTGGGGGACTGGTCACACCCAAAGACCAACCATGTGTTTAGAGGGTTGAGGCTTTAAGCCACATGATAACTTACCAACCTCTAATGATAGGAGATTGAGTTCAACCATATTATCAGTGATTCAATTAATCATGCTTATATGATGAACCCCCAATAACAACTCTGGACATCAAAGCTTAGCTGAGTTTTCTGGTGATTATATACACTAATGTGCAGAGAGAGTGATGCCTCCTGGTTCTACAGGAAGAGAAGATGGAAGCCTCATGTCTGGGACCTTCCCAGACCTTGCCTTTGAGTCTTTTACTTTGGCTGGTTCTGACTATATTCTTTTGATATAATAAAACTGTACTTGTAAGCATAGTGCTTTCCTGAGTTCCCTGAGTTATTCCAGTAAATTATTGAACCTGAAGGGGTAGAGGTAACCCTCAGATCTGTAGCCAACTTGTCAGTAGGAAGGTTAACCTACAGCTGATGTTTGAAGTAAGAGCAGTCTTGGAGAAAACTGAGCCTTTAACCAATGATGTATGGCCTAACTCCAGATAGTGTAGGAATGGATTTTACTTTCAGACATATATTTTATTAAGAAAGGAAACAAATAAACATTTATGCAAGAACCTGTACTATAGTACTTATTCAACCAAAACAAAAACCTTGGGAATAATTATATACATTAAGGTATTTACTAATGTTCTCCTCAAATTTAACATTTATTATTTTAACTAATACTGCATTAAAAATCAGAGATAAGTTCTAAAACATTCATTCTGGGAATAGGATTTTGTCAGCAATATAAATATACTTGAAGGAGTGTTCAGATTATGAAGGAATGGGAAATAAATTAATTTTGAAACTTATTAGAGTGACTTATTTTTAATTCGATCCAATGCAAGGCTCTGTTCTTTCAGTGACAGAAGTATTTCTAAATGATGACCTTTAAACACTAGTTTGTTGGATTGTAAAGTGTTAAACTTTTACAGAAAACCTTCTGGGGTCAACTAAACTAATTGTTGATTAGACTGGGTTAAACAGATCTCTACACCCTGAGATTTCTTTTTTTGCTAACATGATTGTGAATCTCTAGGAAAATAACTCACATATTGCATTTCTATACTTACTTTTTCCTATAGTATTTCACTGAATATGTGAGAAATAGATCATCCATATAGACTGTAATTATAATGCATTTAAATTGGATTCATGCATTGAGCCATACAGACTTTTAATGTTTTTTAAAGCAGACCTCTTTTTGCCCATTTTCAGATATGAAAAACATGCAAAAGCAAAAAAACAAATTAGAAACAAAATCCCTCAAACTTACAAAAGTTCCTTCTTAAATTATTTTATACTTTAAAGTTTTAAAGTTTTAAAGGTCAAACTTATGGCAAAAAAAAAAAGATGTGGATAAATTTCTTGATTTTTTTCCAAATGGCTATTTAAAAAGACCATGAGAGGAGTAAGTTTTGTTTTGACGCAAATTAATTAAATTTCTTGCAAGGGATAAATTGAATTTCTGTGCAATATGAAGAAATGGGATAAACATGCAGAATAAATACAACCATAGATTTCTCTTTCAAATTTAAATTTAAAATGCCCACACAGATTTTTCTTGAAAATTTAAATGTATGTATGTATGTATGTGTGTATTTATTTATTTATTAGGCGAGGCAACCCTTGGTTGACCTCACAGATTGCAAGGAACTTGTTGTCTTACAATCCCTTATTTTTTATTTTTTATGCCTACAGCACCTGGACTTCCTAGGTGGTCTCTCATTCAAATACTAACCATGCCTGACCCTGCTTAGCTTCTGAGATTAGACGGGATTGAGCTTGTTCAGCATGGCATGGCCATAGACTAAAATTTACATTTTAAATGCTAGGTTACTTTTTGAGTCTACAGATATGACTTATTCTAATATATAATACCTTTCTCTTGCATTTATTTAAAAATTCCTATGTGTAAGCCTTGTTCACTACATGACCATTATGATAATACTTTGAAGTAGAAAAAGACCTACATTTTAGTAATGAGACAATTCGACTAATGGAATACAGAACTTTAAAATTACTTTGGGTTTGCAGGGCTTTACTAATATAACAGGAATATATTTGCAGACCCTTACAGGTCATTTACCATCTCTATGAATTATGAAAACTTGCGGCATGAGATAAATAATGAACAACTCTATGGTTATATCAATAACATTATGACAGATATCAGGAAGATTACCACTCAAGTTATTTTATTGAAATTAGTGTTATCACTTCTTTAATGAATTAGAAGAAATAAGAGGTCAGAGGGCAATGGAAAGGATGTAAGAGTAAAATACAATAGCAGAAATTGTTGATGAAGACAAATATCAAATTTTTTTGTTGTTGTTGTAAATAATAAATTGTTCTTGGCAGATAAATTTATTTGAAGTAGAACACTTTCTTCCTAACATGCTAAAAAGAAAGCCTGATAAGGGTATGGGATATATTGGAGGCTATGTTTTATAGCTGGGCTTGAGGGTATCTGTGAAGCCCAGTTTCAAAACCATATTATTAAGTAATAGATGAATTGAGGTCTCTGGGACATGGAACACATAGAACTGGATGCTGAGACCAGATGATTTTTCATCACACATCACATGAATGGTAGCTGCAGGAAATTTTTCAACAAAACTCTCTCTCTCTCTCTCATCACCTCCATAGTGTTCCTTCAGGGAGCCTGTTCCAGAATAATGCTGGTATCCATGCCTTATTTAAATTCAACCCTAGGCAATTGTTTCCTTTTTGTACCTAAGGGTCCAAAATAGGCCTTTCCTTCTTTCCCTGGCTCTTTAAACCTGCAAGTATTACCGCAGGTAAAGTCTGTCCCTTACCTCCTGACTCTCTTTTACATTTGAAAGGAAAAAAAGATTTCAATTGAGAATGACAACTGCAAAAGCAATATGAGCTGCACCTGTATTATGAAATGAAAGATTTAAACTCTGAAATGAATCAGACATTAAATAAATACCACCAACTGAAAAAGCTTTTTGGAGGCATCAGCACTCCATTTTAGCTTGTTTGTAAGACTCTGTTGCCTTTTCTGCTGAGTGTAATTAAACATGCTCCTCCTTACATACGAGCATCCACTATGATAAGGAATAATTTCTCATTCAATTTTGTTTCTAATTAACCTCTAATATTAAACTTACATAATCTTCTATAGAATCCCATTATTGAAAGTAATATATTATGGTTGAGTGGTCATGTAGGTTATCCTTAGAATCTACTCTCCCTATATTCATAATTATTTTTATTAGTTGTACCCTGACTTCCAAACAATGTCTTAAAAGTACAAGCTCCTGAACTAAAATCCATTTGTAAATTGAATACTACATGAATTTTAAAAAATTAAATTGGGCACTTGTACCACAAATACACCCCGGATGTATTCCTTTTTCAAGTTCTGATGATGATTCTTTATTGTTCCCATAAATTCTAATAGAAAACAATCCCTCACCTGTGGCATATGTACTACAGTCCCTGACTGATAAGGCAGCACCTGGTATTTACAGCTTCCTGCAGCAGCTAGGAGTGGTCATTTAAACATGATACCAGCTTTGAAATCATCTGCATCATAACTACAGGAGGCTGGTGAAATAAAGATGTAGATCACCTAGGCTATTGAACGATAATATTAAAAGTTTCCATATAAGGGGAATCTATAGTCATAATATGAAAATATTTTATTAGAAGTTTTTTGTTTCACTTGTAAAATGCATAGTGCTTTCTTTTTTATTTTAATAATTAGTACTGTTGTGAAAACCAACTATAAAGCAAACCTAATAAGAGCAACTTTAAGTGCCAGCAAGGGCTTTTGCAAAATATCAAATTTTAATGGGCACACTTTGCATTCCACAGATGCTTCCAAAAGCAACAGCTAAACCCATTCATTAATATGCAGATGGTTCTTTAGAATATCATTCATAAACATAGTAGGCAAAGAAAGAAAACATGGCAGAATCAATACAAATCACAATATTTTAAAATTAATGTTAAAGGAAAATTAATCTTACACTCCAAAGTCATTAGACAAATTACTCTGAACTATTCAAAGTGACTACAGTTAAAAGACAGACTAAAATAATTAAAAGGGGTAATGTGACCCCCCAAAAAGTGTTACAACTGTCCGAATGCCAGAATGATGTCCAAACGGCAATACAAAGTCCTGATAATGTTAGAGCCATTGGACCGTGATTATTGAGTGCACAAAGCAAAATGTGCATAGCACTTTAATAAAATAGGATATTCTGTTTACCTATCAAGCAGTAAATAAATCCAGAGCCCTCTCTTATTTCTGAACTGAAAAAGGCTTCCCCAAGGATGATCATTAAATTGCTAATATTTTTTCCACAGAAGGTTCTACAGGCTCATTTTGCTTTCAGAAACATACCTAAATAAGCATTCATCTAATGAAGATCCATTCTTATAAATTTCAAACATTTCCTAATGTTCTCTTTCCCACAACTGGCAATCAAGTGAATATCTTATGGGAGGTATTGATTATTTTGCCCAAGAAAGCATTGGATTGTGGTTGTCTAGGAAGTGATCTTCACAGGCCTTTCCCACCAAGGTTCAAGCTCATGATCCTTACTAGACCCTATGAGTATCTGTACGATGCAATGAAGTACACTTCAAATGTGTAATACGTCCCATCCCTCTGGGAATTCTTTTGTAATGCAGATTCTGACTCAGCAGGTCTGCAATGTGGGCTGAATTTCTGCATTTTCAATGGTTTCCTTGTGATGTCTATGCTGCTAGTCTGTAGACCACATTTTGAGTAGCAAGGGCTCAGATCTCAATTTGGCAAGTGACAGCCTAGGATGGCAACCTGTTTGTGTAAATAACACAGCCATGCCATTCACTTACATATTGTCTACGACTGTTTTCATGCTTAACAGTAGAGTGGGATAGTTGTGACAGAGACCTTCTATCCTGCAGAGCCTAAAATATTTGTCATTTGGCCTTTTAGGAAAACATTTGGTCACAAGTAACTTAACCTAATAGCTGATTCTTGAGTTTCCTTATGGTCTCTTTATGTTGCCAAGTATTTAATAGAGATCAACAGCAATATATTACTTTTAGGCAATAGGAGAGTTATGCATATTAAACAATGTGGGCTCAGGAAAAACGTCAGAAGATAACAGATAAGCCTTTCTGCTTACTTGATATTAACAGATATTAACATCACAAATATAATTAAGTCCAATTTCAGAATATTTGTTGATAGTGCATTATGGCTTAACTTGCCTAGGAGAATCGCAAAGACAAATTTGCTGAGGGTAAAGACTGAAGAGAACTGTTTGAAAGGAATTATGTAGCTCATAGCACTCAAGATGAGCATCTGGCATTTTTACACTTTATCCAATTCACCTTCAAAGTATCCCTTTTAGATACACCAAACAGAAATGTTGTTCCTTATTTCTTCAAGCAAAGGTTAGCGGAACAAAGAGAGTTAAATAAACATCTCACATTCTCAATTAACACACAAGTTGGGAAACAGGTTTACACAGGTTGTGTAAACACAGGTTGGGAAAATGCAAGTTGTCACAATTACTAATATAAACCAAGAGCTGTTGTCCAAATTTAGTACTGTACAAGTCTGGCAATTCTGAATAAGCCTTAAATGGCAATAAAGAGACTTGCCAATATTGATATTACCAGACTAATTCAGTGGATTGGATATGTGGCTATTATTTCTTCTCCCATTTAGTGGGTAGGGAGAGCACAAATATTTGATGAATATCATATAGGAAGTCTGTGGCATGTATACTCTTATTACAAAGATCTTAGTTGTTCTCAACAATCTGTTTGATTATTTCCCAGAAATGTGACACAATGAGAAGGACACTGTTTAGAAAACAAAAAGTGTCCGAGCATTATTGTGGGTCAAATACAACTGTAATAATTTTCTCCAGTTCTTTACTCATTCATTCATTCTACAAATATTTATTGAGCATCTACTGTTCTAGGTGCTTGGGATACATCAGTGAATAAAATAGCCCAGGATACCCTCATCAATCTACATTCATTGTGTACAGGATATAAAACAAAAAATAAACATGATAAATAAGTAAATTATATGATATGTTATAGAGTGAAGCATACTTTAGAAATATAAAAAGTAGAGCAGGATAAGTGGTTTTAGGAGAGCAGGGTAGAGTTGAGGGGCAGGATGATAAAATTCTATCACTTATGTTTAAATGGAAATTTTGTGTAAGTGCACCTTGCATAAGCTAGGTTACATCTAAGATTCTTCAAAATATCAAGGTCAAATAATATAACTTAAAAAGTTCCAGAAATTCTACCTCTTGTTCTGGGAAGTTTTTAAAAGTGATTACCCTAAGAAATATCTAGTACTATGTGGTTAAGCACTCAATAAATTTTTAGCGAACCAATCAATGAAGATCTTAGAGGATTTAGCAGTAGTAGAAAATGTTTGATTTGGTTTTTGAGTGATTTAAACTCAGTTGCTATAGTGACACCATACAAGATTTCATACCAAAAGTAAATGTATATAGTTTGTATTAGTTTTTTAGGATAAATGTCAAAAATGTATTTACATATCAACATTTGTACAGAAACTATATTTAATACCATGTATAAGGATGAATGAATATTTATGTGACTCCCAATGTCTACTTTAAGATCGGATTTAGGGAGATAGGTATATATCACTTTTCAGTAGAATCTACTATTATGTGGAATTCCAGACATAATAGAATTGTACCTCAAGTTTAAGACATTAAAACATTGGTGACCACATGGGAAGTAGTCTAAAATAATATAAGCTGGTGAAAGTCAAATTGCTTTGTCAGTATAATAACTGATAATATGATCTAGAGATGGGCAACACAAATTAAACAGAAATGTCCTAAGGCCATTGTTGAATAGGGGATTAGTAGCTTTGCCTTGCATACATGTGGGGATCAATTCTATATTTAAACGGAAGGTAGGAAGAGATTTTTTCTTGAAAGTCACTTTAAAATTCCATGGATGCATCTGGAAGGCTGATTTGGCTGAGAGAAGGCAGTGGTCATAGAAACAGCAATTTAGAGCATGGCTAGGATAGAGTGTCAAAGTTGTAGCAGTCCACTGAAACCATCTGGACAGAACACATATTTTAAAAAGTAATTTCCAAAGGATCAAGCATTAGAGATTCAATTTCTTTAGACTTTACTTTGAGTAAATATGTTAGTAAACACTATTCTACTGGACATTCATCATAGATTAGATTTAATGAGAAAGAAACAATGTTGGACAAACAAGAAAAACTAAATTGGAACAGTTCACTTAGTTAAGAACCTTAGATCATTCACAATCCCCATGAAGTTTAGTACCAGCATAGGTCCATCTTTTTTCTATAGGTAATCTTCTTCCAGAATACAGTACTGCTTTCTTCATGCTTTGAATTGACAATGCTAAGTTAGGAAGTCTACTGCCTTTGGCCAATTTAAATTATTTTTGTTCTTTTATTTATTTATTTTTTCAAGTGATCCAACATTTTTGTGAGAGTCACAGGATATTTTTAAAGTTTTTCCCTAAAAATAAGATAGACTGTTAAGTGGTTTACTGAAGCGTTCATGCATTTAATTAACAGACCAGGGTAAAAGTGAGAATGCATGAGAGTCATTCTGAAAGCTCACAGTTATGTAAAAACAAATGATCACTTTGGTGATTCACCAAGCATAACAATTTAAAATGTGAGCACTTATATGCTACATTCCAAAAGAAATACATTTTTAAAGTAATCTGCAGTTTTACATTTTAATGACTAATTATGATCTGATACATTATCATATCCTCTCAGAATGAGAAGCGCATTTACATTTTTCCTGGTATCTAATTTATAGCAACTATGTTATTTGATATAGCAAATAAAATACTCGGTTACTCTTAGAAATGTTTTTCAAAGTATACCTATTAAACACTAAACCCTTTTTATTTCTTTTGTAGTTATTGTTCTAAATGCATGGAATAATTTAAACTTAGCAATACATATATTTTAAACTGAAAAATATATCTACAGCTTCAATTTCATGGAGATTTTGGGGCTTACATTATTAGAATTTGATTGAATAGAAATTCTGATATAAGCTAAGAAATAGGATAAAGTTTTTGGAAATTTCTTTGCTGGGACAGGCTTAAGAGATTCTAATAAGTGTGTCACAATAATATCTTTATGGTTTATAAAAGTGAAAAAGGTCCTACTCATGTTGTCTTCTGAATCATATAATAAAACTAGAGGAACACTGTTCCAATGGAAATTATTTCAGCAAGATTGGTGGGTACCTGACATCTACCTAGCAATTTAACTCATCTTTCTTAGACCATCTCTATGAAGAAGGTATGAACGAGTATTATCATCCAGTGTTTGCAAATATGCAACATTTATGATTTAGGTTAATCTACTATAAACTAACCTCATTCCATTATAAGAAGACAGATGTATTAAAATAAAAGAATAATGGAGAAATATTGTTTAAGGCTGACTATATTAAGACTTAGAATAAAAAAGCTGACGATATACACTGGTCAAAGATAATCACTCTTCATAAACTTTTGGCAACTCGATTCTTATCACTGTATTATAGATTCTTTTTTTTTTCTTTTTGGTTTAGAAAACAAAAGTGGGTACAGTTTTCTAAGGGTACTTTTTTTTTTTTGGCCAATCTCAACTCAATGAGAAATAAACAGGGGTTTGCAAGTCCACCAATTATGGCTTTGAATCTTTCTTCCCTGCCACTTAATGACATTTTGGGCACACTGCAAATCTTGCCAGTTTAGATATTAATAGCCTGTCTAGTTTAAAACTTGAATTCTCAAATTAAATTCAAATCCCCTCTTCTCCTCAATCCCTGTGTGTACACAGACCTTTTGGAGATGGTTGGACTTACACAACAGACTGTTGATCAATCCCAAAGAAGGTTTCTGGCACTATTTTTGCTTTCCTGTAAAGCTTCTCTGCCACGTACTTTGGGACTTAAATGCCATCTTTTGGACACTGAGATATGCGCCACTGAATGTCCTATTACATATAAATGATATACATACAGGATGGTGCCCATGAGGTTCAATTTAGAACATTTCCCTCTATTATCAGACATGTGCATTTTGCCTGCACCCCGCAAAATAGCAAACATATAACACCGAAAAAAAATGGATTACCATGGCTGTTACATCTGGACGTTTCCACAAGCCTGCCATTTTGATCGTAGCACGCCATTGCTTGGTAACGGTATCCTTGACCACACTCCTTGATGTCTCCTTGTACTTTCATCCCCAGCAACACTTCCGCTTTTCCCTCTGGTAAAATGCAGTCTGACCAGTTCCCCACAGGCTGTGCATTATACTTGTCACAAGGACAATACTGAGTCTCAATCAGGGGATATAAATGAGAATTTTTACATTTTTCCTTCTTTTTACTTTTTCCTGTGGAGAAATTGAAGTTGAAAAATACCATTATTAATTTCAAGCTTCCTTGTTTTCTCCTTTCCTAAACTTCCTTTCTCCATTTTAACCATATTTAATAGTAATCTATAAATAAATGTTTTCTCACTCCACAGTACTTTCCATATAGGCTCTTGTTAGTACTGGGTGTTTTGCATAGAGAAGTTTTTCTTATTTTTTTTTAATTTAAAAACAGTCCATTTTGCATAAGGCACTAACTGTTGTACTAAATTTTATACTCTTTAAAATGATTAAAATCCTCTTACATGATGTGCTTTCACTGACTGGGAAGTTTGAGGTAGCTGTATAAAAATCTCTCCTTCATAATGTGTAAAATCATAAAATAGAGAGTCACTACACTGAACTACACAGCTTTTTTATTAATTCCAGAAAAGATTGTATAGCTGTATAAGATTACATTTCAGAAAGTGAGATTTTTGTATTTGATTTTTTGATTATGATTTTGCATTGTCTTTCAGTATTTCTGAAGAATAATCATTTTTACATACTTGGTTGATTAATATAGGAAATAATAATATTCAAAATGAAGATATTTAATATTGGAATAAAATATTAGAAATGGTTTATATATAAATCTAAATAAATCTTTTAAAATAAAAAACCTCAAGTATAACTGTAATATGTACTTGAAAAATAATATATCATTATTTTAATTAGATCACATATATGTATATAATATTTATTGTGTCATGTATTATATACTATTTAACTATATTACACATTAGTTACATATGTTTTACTTATATTTATCTGTAATTTTTATAAGCTGCCTTTTGTAGTTTTCAACAGTCCTCATTATGACAAGTAGTTCATTTATAACTTTTAAATTCTGATAATTTTTAGGTTTCTTTAGCCACTGACGATATTTTTGAGCACACCAGGGTATAGTTTAGTGTGATGGCTCCTGTTCTTGCTCATTATATTACTGCTTTTTGTCACTGTGACTGCCTTTTAAATGTAGTTTGCAGATACAAAATCAATGCCACATTCTTCTTCAAGAATATAAAAAATAACCTGAGGCTGTGACAGTGAGAATGGGTTGAGAAAATAAAATAGCAATCTTTCTTTTTATTTCCAAAAAACTTTTCTCCAAGCACTTGGCAGTCTGTAGACATTCTATCAAAACTGCATATTTAAAACAAAAAATAATCTTCCATGGATTGTACAGGAAGACAGAGTTCAATTTTCAAGGCTACTTTTTCTTTGTACTAAAAATATATGTGTCTGTTACTGACAATTTACATTAAAATACACATCCAAATCCACTGACATATTAGGTGTAAGTACAGCAACAATAAAGAATATCTGTGCATTTTCCAAATACATTGTCAAAACTCTCTTGGTCTGACTTTTCTGTTTCTCTATCTTGACAAGTGTTGTCTTTGGCACCCCAATTATTCTTACCAACAATAGTACGCTTTCTGGTCCTCACTGCACCACAGTCTCCGTTGCATGAAGAAAACTTGGACCAGCTGGTAAACTGACAGTCATCTTGGCAGGGGATCTGGCAGGCTTGGGTAAGGGCTGGCAGTGGGCCTGCATACTGGAGGCAATCATGGATGCCAGCCTGTCCTCCATCTTGCTTTCGACAAGTAATGGCTAAAGGAGAAGAAGCATAAAACTACTTATAACACATCTGAATGTCTGTAATTGCTCTACGATTTAGGAATTAAGCTAACATTTTCTTACACAGTCCGAGGAATCCTCTTTTAAATTTTTATTTGCAGCAGAGATTGTGCAGGAGTGTTTCTAATAATCATAGTTGTCATTAAATCGATCCTGTAGGTTTTTTTTTTTTTTTAAATAACAGATAACCTTCCATGGCTTTTGTGACATAAAAGCACATGCATGCACATGTGCACACACACACACACTTGGCATTTCGCATCTTTTATTAGATGCTATTAAGAATGTCAAGTCACATGTGGGATACATTTAGAAATGAATTATTTAAGAGATAAATAAATAATACATGGGTTGTAATAATAGTTTATGTTAAACACAGGCTATTCATTGAGGTGATAGGAGATACCACATATCTTTAGTAATTGTTTTTATATCAGTGGCTAGGATTCCTATATAGAAGGGTCTTATTGGAAGTAAATTGATCAGAAGTTTGGATGAAAAGGGGATGCTTATGAAACCTGTCTTGAAGCTGTATTTGGATAGTTATTATTTTTTTTTAGTTGGAAGTTTATTGGGATGGCTTTTGAGTGGTTAATGAGAAGGGGCAGTGCCAAAGTCTCCCACCCCCTCTGTCTACAAGTTCCTCACATATACAAAAATCAATCATGAATTTAAAAATCAAAATAATAATGTTTAGCAACCTTAATCTATATCATAATTGAAATCATCACAATTATATATAGACTATTATAAAATGGTCAAATAATTTTGATTCATATATGTTATTTCTCCAAGATATTGTTCTACTGAATTCTTTTTTATTACTTATTGAACTCAAATATAAACTTGCTTTAAGGCAAATGGGTCTTAAAGGAAAAGAACAAGTGATGTTTAAAGTCCCCTTTCTCTCTTTGCCATTCCCCACCCTGTTGGTTTTAAAAATAATTCTTTCATTTATTGAAGAAGCAGATGAAATATTTATACCTTGGTCCTAAAAGTTAAGTCTTTATTGAACTAGCTTAAATGGCCTTAGTCAGACTGATTTACATGACCCTTTCATGTTTATGGTCTAGGCCGAAACTGCTGCTGATCTCTGCCCTCCCTGCTTAGGATTGGATTCTATCATAAAATTAAGATGGAGGAGCCTGATATTTTGATCCTAAATTACAGTTAGGGCATAGAAGGCCTCAGGTTAGACAACACTTTCTGAATCTGTATATTAAAACTTAACACCTAGGAGTACAGGGCTGTGTGATGATGTGTGTATAAGGACATAACAATTCTAGCAAGGGAAGAATTTCTCTGTTTAGGTGAACATGATTTGTTGCAACTGCTACAGGAAGTTACACAATTGTGCAAATGTAGGTGAGCCCTCACCTACTTCATAGCTCTTCATTTAGTATGCACAACATTGGTAGGGTCAATGTGTATGAAAAGCATAGGGGTCCCTGAATTGTAAGGATAATGAAAACCTGGTAGAGTGGACAGTAGTGGCCTTTATGAAGGATCCATGACAGGAAAAAAAAAACATTAAGTGCTCCAAAGAGACTCTCACCAGTTGTGGGAGGAGCTGCCTGGTGATACGCATTTATCATACTAGTCTAAGGTAGTGGTTCTCAAATTAGGCTGCAGATTACAATCACTTGGATTAGTTTTTGGAAAATGTCCATGCCGTTGATGAACTCAAACATTCTGATTTCATTGATTGAGAGCCGAGTTCTAGGCATTAGCATCTTTTTAAATTTCCCTGATGATTCAAACAGGCAGCAGTGGATTGAGACCATTGCTCTAGTAGGTAATATATTCTCCACTTACATGAGAAATACCTGGAATGCTGTAAAAGTGGAAGTTTCTTGGATTCATTCCAGAGCTTCCAAATAAGAACTTTGTGTGTGGGATCATGGTATATGCATTTTTTTCCAAGCTGTTCAGGTGTTCCTCATGCACATTCAAGTTTAAGACCTATGAGGCTTGAGTAT
The DNA here is from genome assembly GCA_028627145.1 of Eidolon dupreanum. Classification (NCBI taxonomy): domain Eukaryota; kingdom Metazoa; phylum Chordata; class Mammalia; order Chiroptera; family Pteropodidae; genus Eidolon; species Eidolon dupreanum. The sequence continues at coordinate 19,605,720 of CM053514.1, read as the reverse complement.
TCAAGGCCCATGGAGGGTCTGGCTGAGACTTGTGGCTAAGACTGAAAGTCCTTTGGTACTCAGTCTCCCTGGCACTATGCCACCCTTTGGGAAACAATGACTGAGCATGTGGGAATGAGCTAAGGGAGCTCTGAACTTGGAGCTCAAGGGGACTTGCACAAGGAGTGGACCAAAAAAAGAGCATCCATACAATTTGGAAGAATGTCATCTATGAATTGGTATAGGGGGAATCCCCCGCCATGTGATACATTAATGAGCTGATGTGATCTTCAGTTCTCTTTATACCTGCCATGTGGAAGTTGGGCTGATTCCTTAAACACTTTAAACTTACTAAGCTCTGCTGGTTTTGTGGGCAGTTACCCCAAGGAGGCTCAAGAAGAAGGATTGATAAAGAAGATATTAGACTTTTTACTAATCAGGATATGTAGGAACCTCAAGAATGATAAATTTGAAAATAAGAGATTTGACCATATCAGAACGCTCAGCTTTGAAGAAAGTTGCACTGTTAGAAATAAAAGAAAATTATAAAACTAAATTTGGGTTCTTTGAAATAAGGCTGCTTTCATCTGCTCATGTGATTCGGCTCTCTGAATCAGAGTCATTAATATAAATCTTTTGAGAAACAAAATAGAATTGCCTTAGGTTCTTTGTTAAGGTTCTCTTTTCAAAGTGCTCTCTCACAACTGCATCTCAGAACTGCTCCAACTATCATCACAATAAGCAACACCAAAAAATGAAAACAAAATAAAACCACTACAAACACAACTATAGAAACAAATTAGTTAATTTTGTGCAGATCTATACTATTTACATAAATCTAAAGCCCCTTTTCTTATATATCTGAAGTACATAAAGTCTTTAGTATTTAAACTAGCTAAAAGGAAAAAAAATGTGTAAAATTCCCATATCTGTTTCCAGAAACCCACTCAGTACTCCACTCTCCTTATCTGAGATTTTAGACAGTGTACTTTGAATGAATTACTCATGCAATGTTATGCAAACAAGTAGCCACACAATCATTTGTCCAATATATTGAAAATTTATCATACATCTCAACTTGTTTCCATTCTGACTTAGAGGAAATACAACAATTCAAACACAGGAATGCAATCTGAAATGAGCTTCCTGCTATTGGGGTGAGGTAAATATAAATGTTTGGAAAGGAAACCATCTGTTCTCTTAACTTTATAAATCTTAAAAAATAATTTTTAAGACACTGAAAACAGGCTTTTAACTGCAGAAAAGATTTATTCTACTAAGCATGGTTTCCTAGCACACCAGAAAGCTACATATACTCTGACAATTGTATCTGTATTTAAAGGTGGAGAACGTATGTCTTGTGTATAACAATTACGTAAGTTCTCCTTTGGGCTGAGGTCTTGTTAGAAATATGGGCCAAAACCATTCTGCCCTATGAATAATTCACCAGGAGAGCTTCTTAGTGAGGTCAGTAAATTTAAAAATAATTGTTGTAAACTTCCATATTTAATTTTCTGATGATTATATCCAATTTTATTTATAATTTTATTTTATTTATATGAAGCACAGCAATTTTTATTTAAGTATCATAGACAGGCTGCTTCCAGCAGGCTAAAAGCCTGAGGAATATCCATGTGACTGACTTGTGGGTTAGATGTGAATCGAGTCAGAGAAGCTCAGCCCATCATCACTGAGGAAATATTTGAAAGATAAATCAGAAAGCCAATTTCTTCAATAAATAAATGCTCTGAAAAAGGGAACTAGAATTGTTAAATTCAAAATGACTTAAGAACTATTCTAACCAAATGTAATGTGGAGAATTTCATGAACCCTGATTTGAACAAATTGTAAACAGACATTCTTGAGACAAAGGGGGGATATTAAACATGGTTTGGGTATTTGATTATATTAAACACTGTTAATTTTGTTATTACAATAATACTATTGTTATGTTTAAAAAATAATTCAGTATTTATGGATGGTATATATCTTCTCTGGAAGTTGCTTTAAAATATCCTAGCAAAATCTTTTTAAGTGTGTGACAAGTGGCAGATGCCCAGTAATGTTAACTATTGAGGCTGAGGGAGTAATGACAACACTACTAGTACTCATTATATTATTCTCTTTATTTTTGTGTTTCTTTGAAATTTCTCATGAATTTAAATTTTTAAAAGATTAATAAATAGAATAAACAAGTAGAATAAGTAGAAAGATTAATAAGTAGAATAAGTAGAATTAATAAGTAGACTCAGTTCCAGAATGTTTTCATGTCAGCTGAATTTTGAGCTGTGTTTTAAACAGGAGAATAATAAAGGTTCCTGAAATGAGAGAGAGCAGATAACATTGGTTTGAGCTAAAAGGACATGAATATCTGTGTTATGCACATATGAGCATGCAAATGGAAGGCTATGAAGTAAACCAATGCAGCTGTGAAGTAAATCTAATAGAATTCAGAATGTAGTTGCTCATCTTCATTTTGTTAAAAAAGAATAAAGCTCCCTTATTATTCAGGATGCAAAGAAAGAAGGTCCTACTGGTCTATGGGAATACCCTTCAGCATGTAAGACCATGTTGTCAATTCGTTTGAATAATTAAAGTGAAATGAATTACTAAATCTAAAATGTGCACACAGTTCATTACAGGAAATGGAATAAGATCAATGTCCAAGTACAGTGAAAGCTATTGGATTATATGCAACAAAGAGTTCAAGGAGTTCTGAGACCCGATTTATTAAATCAAACAATATTAACATGGTTTAGCAAGTGTCTGGGTAGCACTAGAGACAGAAAATGTTCAGCTCATTGAATGATTAGAAGAGTGATTTTTTTTTATACTCGCAAAAAAAATGGCAATAGTGAGAATGAATCACGTAGAAATGAAGAAGTAAAAGCTTAATGTGAGCGGGAGTTAGTTACCAAGAGACCTAACTGTGCTTAGAAGACCAAACCCATAAATAATGCAAGAGGGCTGCCTTGTTTACTAGGTGGATATAATGATCCTCATCTTTCTCTGTGTAAAAGAGATTTTCACTGACAAGTTTGCCAAATTACATTTCCTAATTAAAGTTGTGAATGTAACTCTGGCAGAAAGGGAAAAAAAAACGTACTTTTCTTTTTTTATTGATCCTACATAGTTACCCATGATCCTCAGTCTCACTGATGTTCATAATACACATGAAAGTCCTTGTAGGAGGACTTACTAGGAAATAAAATCAGCTCCCGTGGAGTAGTTCAGACTGAGGTCAGCTGGGTCCCTGACTGCAATCTGGGTAGGGTTAACTAATTGCATAATAACAAATGGAGCATCAGAGGAACAGTCACAGACACATCACAGTGTTAAACTGATTTTATGAGCTACTTAAAAAAGAAAAATGCTAATAATCACTTTATGACAGGGCTCTCTGGTAGAGCTAAAAACAAAACCCAAACCCCTAAACCAACTAGGATGCTAATAGTCATAAGAAATTAGTAGAAACAATTTAAAAATGGAAAAATTTTAGTCATTTAAAAGAATAGCTTATATAAATGAAGCATAAAAATATATTGGGTGGTAACTTATAAATATATTAGCCAAAAGAAGATTATAAAAATCGTGTCTGAGCAAAATTTCCTTAAAGCAAGCTCCTTTGCTTTTTTTCTACCTAGTTTGTTTTCCACTTCCATTATTTTTCTTCCTTTTACATAACAATATCTAAGAATTAACAGATGACTGTGAGTTACTAAGATAAAATGGCCCAGATATTCTGGGCATAACCCCAGTAATGCCTTTAAAATATTATCTTTTAAAAGAACAAGGTGAGCCAGAGTTTAAGCAAAAGAGTAATACCAAGGACAGCAATATAGTTTAAGCCACTTAATATAAGCAATTTGATTCAAGCATATTTACTCACAAAAAATAGCAGTATAAATTATAGCTAAATACTTATATCTCACATTCTACAAATTTATTTAGATTTAATTTTGGTAGAGGGAGAATTAGAACTTTCTCTTTTCTTTCTAGACTTTCTTTTTATAAACTTATTAACCAATGAGTGATACAGGGTGAGGACTCCAGGGCCAGGAGGGTCCCAGCCATGTAAAACATATTGTTGAAGATCTTTCTTTTTCTTTTCTGTGGTCTAGATTTGTGAATACATCTGAATCATGCTGGCTTCCACATAAAGAGATCGATGTCAGATCTTATTGACAGGTCAACATTACACTGGATGTTTGTTGGCAGGCAAGGATGCAGAGACTCAGGGGGGATTAATGTAGGCAGGGTGGATCCTTGGGATTATCAACTCTAGTTCCTTCTAATTTACAGAAAGTATACCTGGCAGGAGATAGTATGAAAATCAACATGGAAATTGAGCAAGAGCAAATTTTAAATTATTTTTATGAAATCTCAGCATCTAATCTATGATACTTTTATATCATATTCTTGCTATAAATATGTCACAAAGTAACAAACACTGAAATAATATATCTATCTATATACATATATATGTGTGTATATATATTTACATATATGTAGATATAGATATCTATCTATCTATCTATCTATCTATCTATCTATACACACACACATATATATGGATATACACATTTTAACTAGTAGTGATTGACATTAACCTTTAGGGCAGTCATAAAGAAAAAAATAAAGAAATTGTCTAAAATTGTCATTATTTTAAGCCATGGATTTAATTTCTAATGAAAATGTAATGGTAACTAGCTGCAGCTATATGTCTAGCTTTCAATGATAGTCACTGATTAACCCATAATACAGACTTTTAAATGTCACTTGAACTGAAGAATGTAAGCAAAGAGAAAGGATAGAAGTTACTATCTTATCTTTTAATTAAAAGTTTATACACAAGTGACTCAAATAGTATAAAACAAATATAAGCTATCTATTCACTTAAAAATTAAATACAATGTAGATATAGTTTCATGCTATTTGCATTTCTTTTATTGACAATAATAAGGGAAAGATGCTTATTTCAAAGGCCCTCTAAAATTTTCCTATGAAATTCAAAAATGATTCAAATTTTAAAATATCTCTTTCTCTTCTTCTTAATTCTTACACCATTAGATACAATTTCCTGGAATATACCATTGTCAATATCCAAAGCCTTGCCGAGATACTTCATTACTCCTAATTTCCTATTGAAAAAAATTCCTCTCCCCATCTCTGTCCTCCTCCTTCTCCTTCTCCTTCTAGTATTCAAATACTCCTGAAGGTATTCAAATGATCCAGAATCTGACCCCTTGCCTCTAACTTGCTCATAGGCACTATAGGCAAACTGGTCATTGCACTGTTCTTCAAACAGATTTTAGTTCTTGCCTTTTTACTTGAGTCGTCCTATATTTAAATGCCATTTTCTCTGTCACTATGCCCTATCAGTGGTCACCACTCTTTGCTTTTTTCAATTCTTTAGTGGTTATTGTGTAAATACACTACTAACGTGTTATTAATATGCTTGAAACCTAAATCATGTATACCTATAGTATATTTTCTACCATAAGAAATAAACTGAACTATTTATTATATGCTTTTATTCTCTCAATGGGCTGGGCCCAGTACCATGCAGTCCATATGAAACATATGACATGTATTCAATAAATATTTGTTTTATGAATGAATGAATTCTACTGAATAATATCCAGGAAGTTTAAATTGGCTTATAGGGACTGGTATTATCCTGTCTTCACAGCTTTCTGATAGATTATTAACAAACTTACAGTTTTGTACTGGGATAGGAATTTCACTTAAAGACACCGATCCATCATTATTGCTATGGACTGAATTGTGTCTCTTCGATCTTGACCACCACCATTCATATGTTGAGGCCCTACCCTCCAACATGATATATTTGGAGATGAAGCCTTTGAGAGGTAGTTAGGCTTAAAAGAGTTCATGAAGGTGGTGCCTTCATGAAGGGATTAGTGCCCTTATAAGAAGAGACCAGAGAGCTTGTTCTTTCTCTTCACCATGTGAGGTTATAGCAAACCAGGAAGAGACATCTCACCAGGAGTCAAACTGGCTTGCACCTGGGTCTTGGTCTGTCCAGCCTCCATAACTGTAAGAAGCAAATTTCTATTGCTTAAGTTTTCCAGTCTATAGTTATTTTGTTATAGCAGCACAAAAAGACTAATATAACTATTAACACAGAGTTTTAAGCATTTATTTAACAAAAGATTTCTAATGTTTCTATAGAAACACTCCATGAACTTAAGGAAAATATCCTGTTTGTAGCAGAGTGGCTAATCCAATTTACAGAAAATTGAGCAAAAAGTCTTGGTGATTCTGGTAATAATTGATATAAAATTTTAATGTACTTTGCCTTCTAAAATAATAGTTCAGAAAGTATTTTCACATAGTTTTGAAATATATAGAATGTAGATTTGGGCAATACTGCATTTACTTGGAGTGGAATCTTGCTATATTCTTACACCTATGTTATTTGAACTCATTTCTGGGTAAAGCTCAGTCTCACTAATTTGCTTTACAGTGGGTGTCAGTACTGAGATGGTAAACAGTTAGTTAGTTACCTGTCAAAGAGACTCTGGGAACATAATTGCTTTCCAAATCCTTTGAAATGCCTCACCACAAATGATTTCTACAATTGGAATTCTTATCTGTTAAAATTATTAATAGTAAAAATGAAATTGTCTATAATGGCTACTTTTTTGTTAATAAGTGGTATAAAGTAGGTGCAGGTGACTGAATGACCTGGAATGGTTGTTTAGTAAACTGGTAAAAGAGAACTTTGTGTAACATTTTTTTTTCTTATATGAAAGGCTCGAGTCATTTGAGAAAAACTGAATCATAATAGGTGACCTTGTAAGTGATCCATTGAGTCGTGCATATTCTATGAGACACATATATTCTTTCCTCTCTATGCATACTTAGTAAATTAATTTTTGATGTTCAGTTTTGGGGTATGATTTATCATCTTCTAGACAGGAAAATTATGAGGACATTGTCCCTTGTCTTCCTTATCCCATATATTATCTGGTTTCACCTTTAACTCTTTGTAATTTTTTCTTACTACTAAACTTTTTAGAGTCAAAATTTTATTCCTAAATTCCCTAAAGAATGCAGCAATTTCATCGTAAAGGCATCTATTTTATTCTGTGACAGTTAAAATCCACTGCTCTTATAATACTAAAGTACTTCCTCTATTGATGAATTAAATTTGAAAACTTTTCCCCAAGGTGACCAGATAAACTTCTGGGATTTTCTAATCTAATAAGGTAATCACTATTTAGTACTATTAAAAATTGTGACTATAGCATGGATTACATGGCTTTAGAATTTAGGCCAGGGGTCAGCAATCTTTTTCTATAAGGGGCTAGACAATAAGTATTTTTAGCCACATGGTTTCTGTAACAACTACAGTCTTCCCTAGGTATCTGCAGAGATTGGTTGAAGGACTCTCTGCAGATACCAAAATCTGTAGATGCCCAAGTCCCTTCTATAAAATGGCGTAATATTTGCATATAATGTATGCATATCCTCCTGTAGACTTTAAATCATCTCTAGATTACTTATAATACCTTATACAATGTAAATGCTATATAAATAGTTGCAATGTTATATTGTTTAGGGAATAATGATAAGAAAAAATGTGTACATGTTCAGTACAGATACAACCATTGCAGGCATAACCACACGGTACCCAACAGCAATGACATAACATTTTTTTGGGGGGAGTATTTTACTTTGCAGTTAGTTGAATCTGCAGATGAAGAATCTGAGGACACAGCGGGCCGACTGTACTCAACTTTTCCTTGTATCATAAAAGCAGCCATAGGCAATGGATGTGGCTATGTTTTTATAAAATAATTACAAATCCAGGCTGTAGGTTGGATTTGGTGCACAGACAATTGTTTGCTGACCACTGGTCTAGACAAATAGTTTAAAAAAGCCATCTGATAAAAATTTCTACCTTTAGAATCACAGAATGGTAAAGTAAGCTCTCTTATTTTACTTCATATGCTGTCATTTCTGCCACAAGCAAGAAAATAGTACTTTAAAGTTAATACCATTTAAGTTCTTTAGGTTAAAAAGAAATGCTTAAATGGTTTTCATATGCAAACAAGTTAGAGAAAAAAATCCATTAATGGCAAAACACAATAACTTCTTTCCTACAGTATATATTGTATTTTAGAGGTCTTAGCTTTTCCTGTGGTTTCATTAAATTCCTTTATAAAAAAAAAGTTACCTAAATTTTTGTCTGCTGTCTTAAGCTATCTCAATAGCTATAGTTTTACATTTCAAGTGCGTATTTGGATATTCCTAATTGGCTCCCCTACCATCACCTCTAATGCACAATATACAAAATACACTTTCTAAAATCAGCTCTACTTTCAGATCTAAGAGTTTTCAGCAAAATTATTCTCAAGCTAAAAATATTGGAGTTAAAGAATCATATTATCATCTTTGTCCTATTTATTTCTATTTCTGCTACTATTGTCTGCCACTAAGTCCTAAAATCATTTTCCTTTATTGTACGCTAAAAATCCACTTATTTTTGCCCATTCCCACCACTACAATTCTAGTCTGGGCCTCTATTACTTCATCCTTGCATTGCTATAATACCGTACTAGCTGGCATCCAGACCCATGCACCTTATCTACTTTATTCTGTACACACTGACAGATAAAATGCTGCTTTCATCAGGTGCTTGTTTCTACCACTTATTGAACAAGGTCTAAAATACTAATCCTGACATTTATAGCACTCTAAAAAATTACCCCAGGCTCCAGCTCACATCTTCTGAGCTTCCATCTACTCACTTTTCTGTGAACACATTCAATGGTTTGTTTTTCTTACCTCAAATGCTTAGCTTATAGACTTGATCTTATTTTGTATTCTTTTTTCTTTAGACTTTTTCTAATATTTTGGTATAAGTCAAGCTCATCCTTTAGATCTTTATTAAGATCTTTTGTTTCAAATTATTGCTTTTCTAATGGATCAGCTTCAGTCTTTAACTCATACATGTTGGCTGATGTTACCTGCAATCTCACTTCTCTAACCAAATGTAAGCTCCTTGGCTTGAACATTCTTTCTTTCCCAGAACTCATGGCTTGTTCTACAGTATTCTGAATACAATCACAGTTGAATGAATAATTGAAATTAGAAAGTCTGATGCATTAGAGAGGATAGGGGTAGCTTTTGCAGTCTTTGTTGGTTGATGCTAATCCTTACTACACAGTTATTTTAATCATTAACAAACTGTACAAGTTGGTACTTTTTAAGTCTCTGATCAGATAATGACAAAGATGAAAATAGCAAGAATCTGACAGGTTATTCATGCAGAGTTCTAAAAAGAGCCCTTATCATCAAAAGAAGAAAATTTTGCCTTTTTGTTATTAGAAAAAGATATTTCTACACTTTTGATTCTCCCCATATCATATTTCTATAGAAATACAGGCTTTAAGAAAAAAATTTTAATCTACCAAGGCAACAAAGAAAAAGATCATCTTCCTATGGAAGTTAGGGGAGTTCTTAGTATAGTTATACACCATTGACTTTCTCTTTCCAGATATCCTGAAAATAGAAAAGATTGCTGACATAGAGTAAGTAGTCAGACAAGTATTCCAAGATTAGAAATCATTATTTAAGTACAAGAAGAGGAAGAGGAACCAGCGATAGGAAACCAAGAATGAAGCAATCAGAAAGGCAGGAGAAAGTAGCACCAAAGAAGCCGAAGACCCCTTTCATAGTGAGAATGGGTCACAGTATTAGATACCACAAAACAGTCACCCAGAATGAAGAATGAACAGAAGTTTTCAGATTTAGAAATAAAAAAATTAGTGGTAATCACAGAAGGAACAGTTTTTACACAGAATTTGTGTCAAGAAGCAAAAGAACCATGTTAATATTGTTGCTTTTATGACTACTATTACTTATGTGTACACTCATTGGGGCTATGGTCTAAAAAGAAGAGGAAGGATTTAACACTTAATGAAGACTTAATGTGTGCAAAGCACTGTGAGGATCATTACGTTCTCAGCTTCAAGGGGAAGAAATACATGAACCAGGGTTCTGCAGTTGTTAAGTAATAGAGTTTGGAACTGAAGTTGTTTTCACATTTGTGCCGCTCTCATCATATCTCAGATTTCCTCCAGGAGCAGTCTATAAAAATAGGACTTTCATCTGTTTTACCTAATTTTGTTTCACACTTGGATCCCTCGGTATTATCTATGCATCGATTGTAGAATATGAAAATTGGAATAATATGAAAATTGGAATAATCCTGAAAGATTATTTAGTCCAAACCTCTTTTCCTTTTTTCTCCTTAAACAAACTGAGACCCAGAAAGAGGAACTGATGAATAAGACTCACACCATCTTAGTGAAAGAATAAGGACTAAAACTTGTGTTTCCTGATACCCAAACTCATACCTATTTTCATTATAAACTCCATGTAGGGTCCATATTGCATGCAAATATATGCTTGGTTCAAGGAGGAATTAGCTGAGTATGACAAGAAGTTCTCATATAACTCAATTTCTTGATGAATTGGTTTGAAATGGGGAGAATGACTTTCAATTCTAAACAGCTAAGTCTCCATAACTATTTAACTATTTAAATGAAGACTTCTAAAATGATTATAAAAATAGAAGAATTTTATAAACAAAGAAACTTTTTTTTCTCAAATTAGAAAAGCAATCTTTTCACTGTGAAAGAAAGGGGGTCCCAGGTCATATTAGCAAAAGCTTTAATTCTGTTCTGTATGTTTAGACATTTGTATCACCATCAAATACATAACTATAAATGAGGAGGCAAAACATGTTTTTATGAATTAAAGAAAGGTGGCTGTGTATTTGTTTATATATTTGGCTACATCTTAAGTGTGTAGCAGAAACTACAGGCTGAAAGTCAATATGATTAAAAATAATCATGTACTCTCTAAAGATTAAATTTGCTAATGCATAAATAACATGTTCCAAAGCCTGGAATGTAAGTATTATTCATAATATCCAGTAAATAATCATGGTAAGTTGGAAACATTTCCATCATTCATTCCTGCAAGATTTCATGTTATCTAGTAGTGCAGACAGATTGTAGTACACATATGGCAGGGTTTGAGTACATAAATCTGTCATTTAAAAATCAGTACTGGATATGAATGGAACTGGGGACAGCCATGGCAATGTTAGGGATGTCACTGCTGAGAATTTCTGGGAAAGTTAACCAATTATATTACATTATGTGCATACACATGTATAATGCATATGGGTAAGGATGTAAGAATCTTATTGCTTGTTAAGGTGAATAGCAAAGTGTTATGGAATACTATGATCCAAAACCGACAACAATAACAACAAAAACAAGCTGCAGTATACCATCTATGTCATAACCCTCTCAAGAGCATGATTATTTTCTAGCTATGAATGAGGAAAAAATTTAACCAGAGGAGTTATGGGCTAATGTCAAAGGACAAAGGACACGATTTAAGTAGAGAAGTTTCCATGTACTGGTGTTAGGTAGATTGGGTAGTAGCAGATTCATATTTGCTCTGCCCTGTTGGCTAAGCATGGCATTGAAGTGATAACTTCAGTAAGCTAGTGGTTAAGTTAGAAATGTTGAAGAATTTAAAAGCAAATGAACTGTGGAATGAATCCTCCCACCTCTTGCCTGTCGTCCGGGCCCACAGCCTTCCTGTGCTCCAGGGCTGTCCTGCCGCACACTCCAAGGAACTAACTGGCACCTGCGCCATTTGTGAGTCTTCCACCTACAAGAAAAGAACAGAAGCCTTATGGAAAGGAAGCAAAAATGCCAGGCAAATCACAGAGATATGGAGACATGGAAATATGACTTTGACTACTGCAAACAGAAATTCATTTGACAGTGCTTAGTCCTATCTGAATTTAATTTAGATCTCCATCAAGGCTTATAAAAAGTAGAATTAGATAAAAAAAAAAAAAAGTACTACCTATGGCAGTGGAGATAGACTCCATCATCATTGTTAAGTTTTATAAGAATAAACCCCACAGACAGCATTTAGCCTCTTTAATGTAGGACTGCCGGCAGGTGTACCAGATAGTAGACACATTCTATTTAAATAAGGTATATTTATTTTATATTCAAGTTGTAAAACTGCAATCAAGTCATGAGTCTTTTGTACAGTGTTCTTTTGGTTAGTGTAATAGGGGTAACTCAGAAACTGCAATTATAATACACTTTACAAAAATCCTCCAAATGAATATGTTTGGGGTAACAGTTGTCAATGTTCATCCTGTAAACATGCAATTACACTACTTGTCATCTCAGAATTAAATACAGATAAATTAAGATGGCAAATTTGCTGTCAATTTCATCTTAAATTGTTTTGTGGTCGCACATTCCATCAATTGGTGCCATCATATCTCATTTGTTGTCAGGATCGCAATTATCTACCACAATCAAGTTTCAATGAGCTACTTTCTTTTAACAGTTCTGAGGAAAAATTTCTCCAATAATTATCAAGATGATGATATGCAACTTCAATAACCTTAATTTTCTTTGAGGTAGCCACAAACGAACAGAGCAAACATCTTATTAGTGTCACCGAGATAAAGATGTCATTCAGGAGACAGGATGCCAGCACTGAGGAAGAACAGGTGCTCTTTGGAATCAAGGTAGGAATGCTTACGCTATTCCTCTAAGTGAAAAAGAACTGCTTCCTAAAGCATGTGTGTCGTAATTATTACCCACTTTTCTTCATTCCTTATAGTTGATGCCAACATAAGAATTATCCCCTGACTTCCACAGCTAAAAATACAGCTTGGAAATTTCACAAGTAATCATCTCCCTGGAGATAATTTCAGTGGGAGAGCAGCTCTTTTAAAAAGGCAAGAGATGGCACATACAGCCATAAACATCCCAAACTCCAGTGAGCCTGTGGAGCAGGGTTGGACTTAAAGTACTCTGCTCAATGCATTGCTCACAATGCTTTTTCTTTAACTCTATTACCTGTAGCTCTGGCACATTTGAGGGGCCTCACAGGCTTTCTCTTCATAGAGAGGGTCCACGCAGTCCCGGCCCCCACTGGCTGGCAGCTGAATGATGACCCGGTGCCGAGACTGCTTCTTGACTCCAGAATCCCCTGAAATGAGGCAGCTTTTTAACCTCTGTGCTCTGCACTGATAAAAGAATCTCCAAATACCATCCTGTGCGAAGAAATTACATTGTCTCCAGCTACACGTGCTTTGACATATCTGAACGAGAGGCCTCATCTAGTCTAATAATTTCCTAAATTCTCCCAAAGACTGCTTATATTGAAAACTCAATCAATTTATATTTAAAAACGTGAAGAATGGAGCAAACTGTGCCATAGTCAACTAGCCTTCCTAATGCACAGCTGCAAAGTAATTGCTGTTTTGTATATTTCTTTCCCCTTGAGAAATATGACAGAGCTAATTAATTTATTTTCCTCTACCTTAAGTTTATTTTCATGCCATTTCACAAAGCCCTATTTGCCACATGGGACTCATACACATCTAATGAATCTTTCTTAAGAGAACATATTCCATGTTTTAATGTGAAATTTTATTTCTTTGTTATTCACTTAATTTGAAATGCATAACTCGTAAATTATTCTAGTCATTTATTATTCATGTTAAACAGTCTAAGATCTTCAATTCAGGTCACATTCTAAATATCAGGGCTGGAAGTAGTGAAATGAAAGACATTTCCTAAAGGCAGAATTTTTAGAGAAGCATTTGAAATAGTGATAATCACCATAAGTAAATAACTTCACATTATTCTATAAAAACAATGGAAATAATTAAGATTTACTTTTGATGGAGAAATTCACTTGACAGTATTATTGATATAAAGATGTTCAAAATTTTTTAGTATTAGAAACAGAGAATGTATAAGACTTGCTAACTTTAATAAAATATATTCCAACTTACAACATATACACTTTAAGAATGAATAGCCCCATGGCACAATTTCACTTACAAAAGAATTCCCTAAAGAATTATTTTAATAGCGTTCTCATCATGCATATATATATATATATATATATAAATATATATATATATATATATATATATATATATATATAAAAATAAAATTTTGCAAGACTACAGGAACAGAGAAATTTAGAAGGATTAGCAACTCCTAACAATGAAAGCTTACTCAGAAATAAAATGAAACATTCTTAAAGCGTTAGTAAAAAAATATGATTTGACAATTAGAACTTTCCAATAATGAAACATCCTTTCTCATGAAGTCAGAGTAACCCTCAATGTGGTGTGGGCAACTGACCCCCAGCAATGTGGATTGAAAATTTCTGTTAGATGGGAAAATAGATTAGATTAGTGACTCTTAAATAAGAGAATTTATTAAAACAAAAACAAAAACATATTTCTCAGCCAATTGCCTGAATGACTAAATCAGAATCTTTGGGAGCTGGGTTTGAGAATCCGATTTTTATAAGCTTGTCAGAGAAATGTGATGAATAGCTAGATTTATGATCTATTGGAATAGATGACGTTGTATGTTTTGTCTCAATTTCAGATTCTAGGGTTCACATGTAACTTTTTACTTTATTCCCATTGTGAAGAAACCTGTACTGTTAATGTTTGTATTAACTGTTCTAGTGAATAATTAGAATACTACAGGTAATGGAGTAGGGAATTAGGGACTGGAGGTAGTGAGTAGCAAGACCTAAAGCATTTGAAAATATTGTCTTGGACACTTTTTTAAAAAAATTTTAACAGTAGTAGTTTAAATGCTAGCTACAACATTTAATATTTACATATTAAATATCTTTCATCTAGGAAAGATCTAAGAAGTGCCAAAAGGACTTTTAATAAAATTGCTAATGTAGTATCCATCCATTATATTGTCCAATGACCCATATTTTAAGGCCCAGGTGATAAATTCCTCTAAAAATTTATTTAGAGCTAGGGAAAATTTTGTTTCCCATGACAATTTGTTAAGAATCTACTGTGCTTCTATTTTCTGCTTTGTTCTCCAGAATCTCAGAGCTAATTTTCTTCTCAATTGCAGGAGCTTACATTAACTCTGAATTTATAGTATAATTTTTCTCTTCCTCTCCCCTTTCCCCATCTCCATTCACTACTTGACTCCATCCTTCTTTTATGCTTTCTATTATTTTTCTTTTGTTTTGTGTTTATAATTTGTCATTAATCTTTTCAAAAGAGTACATAAACTAAATGACCATTCTTATAATTTGTTTAGCATTGGGGAAAGGAGGGAGGCTTTTGTTTTGTAACAGGGAGAAGAAGAAACAAGTATAGAGGAGCAGGTCTTTGTTTCCCAGAGGGTTAAAATCATTAGAATCAACAACTCTTCAACCTTTCTCAATCTGTTGATAGACAGATAGAATTGAGAACAAGGGATTCAGAAACTGTAGGTGACTGTAGTTCAGCATCTGTGGCCACTTACAGACTGAAGCTTCTGGTCATTAACCATCTAGATATCACCTGGTACAGAGGTAGGGCTGTTCAGATTGGGAAGCAGCAATAAATGTTAGTGTTTCAATTAAAATGTTTTTGTTGACCAGAAAGCAAAAATGTCATCTAATGTTAAACTCTGAAACATTCTAGTGCCTTCTCATCACAATCTCCACAAGTCTGTACTTGATATATAAGATTATGATAACTCTTTTCCACTTCCGTAATTGATTCCACAATGGCAATCCATTTATTCTTATACAAAGTTCAAATACCTTAACCTTGTTCGGCCCACATGATAGAGATTGCAACCTGATTAAAAAGAAGCATTCCAAAGCCCTAACACCTAGTGAGAAAGTTTAATGGGATGACACAGAAAGTGTCATGACATCCATGTTTCTATTCTGGGAGGTTCATTTCCTCTCAGATCTTTTAAGAAATTACTTGTACACACAAAGATACAGGACTGTAGAGCTCAGCTGGGTCAGAACAAAGTGCAGACAAAGGGAGAGCTACAGGGCACGTTAAAAAAGAAAAATGAAGATCCCTTACTAATAACATGAGCTGGCAAACTGGAATTTTACAACTTTCATAATTTCCTGTATGTATTTAAACACAATTATTACATATGGTTGACATAAGTATGTAGCTTCCATTTATCTTTGTGTTTTAGCACCTAGAATAGTAGTCACAGATAGTAAGGGCTTAATAAATATTTGCTGAATGAGCAAACATATGTATTTCACATCTTCTCAAATGGATTATTAACATCTTGTATTTCTTCTAATGCATGTAGTAGTAAGTATGTAGGTATTAAGTCTGTGCATTGAAGATTAATAAAAAATAAAATATTGTTTGCTTACTGAAATTAATGAGCATGGAAAAAATAAATATTCCTGTTTATACTTGGAAATACCTATTTATGATAGAAATAGGAAAAAAAGATTATATATTCAGAAAACAATTATGTCACAATGGGACATATAGATTTAGATGTTATATAATCTCTCACACAGTTATAACATTTTTTCATATATCTTAAGACATTCAAGATAAATTTCACAAGAGAAATTATTTCATGATAGGATATAAAGGGCAGGCAAAGCTAAGATTTGTTAAGCTGGATATGGGATGGATGGCAGGCTGGAGCAGCACAGTGATAGGAAATTTAAATGTAAAGGTAGTTTTCATATCTTTGGGAGTAATACTGCTTAAGGTCATCAAGGTAGAATAGATGCCTCTGCAATATCCCTTCTAGCTCTCAAGCCAATAAATACAGTGTGAAAAAAAAGGAAGCAAACAGAATTTGAGCAGATGAATGTATTATATGATCAAAAGTATTGATTTTTTAAGAGTATAGTTACAAATAATTTATATGTATAAGTGTTTTCTCTTTTTTTTAAAAAAGCTTTTTGTTAAATTTATGAAGATTTAAAAAAAAGTTAACAAGTGCACAGGTTTAAGGATTAAACTACTACTCTCTACTCAATAATGATCTTTATTGGCATTGAAATTTCAAGACATATCTTGAAGAGAGGGCTGAATAACATTTTAAATAGCTCTTTTTGTTCTTCCTGGTATGCTAAGCTATTCTCTTCCATTTCCTTCAATACTACAGTGTAATTTTACCTCTTTGAAGTGATTTTTTAAAAGGAGGGTGGCTCCATATTTTCATAAATTCAAAACTCTTATAAATTTGAGGCTTTACCTACAGAATTAAATTTAAAAGAACCACCTCATCCTTGAATTAATTTTCTGTTGCTATTATCTATCCTTGAACATTCAACCTTGTTTTGCATTTTTTAATTGTGTGCAGAAGTCACTGTAATTTCAATGAAACTTAGATTATTCCCATTTCATACCAAGTAATGAAAAAACTAAGTGCATATAATTGCTTTATTTTCCTTCTAACAAAAGGCTAGTTTTCTAAAACACCATTGTATCCTTATTCTCAGTTACAGCTGTCTACAGGCAAAACAGTAAAGGCTTCTCCAGGGCACACAAAGCATTTTGGCACTATTGTCCAATAGCCACCCCCTCTCCCACACCCTAGGCTTTTTTTATTTCCTCAATTCACAATCATAGTTATTCTTTTTAAGTCTGAGTGCCTAGGTTTAGGGTTTCTGAAAGCTTTTTGTTATAGGAGACTCAATCAACATGAAGCTGCCAAATAAAACAGGCAGGGCTGATCTCCTGCTCTTGGTGAGATGCCCTGTGCTCAGCTAAACACAGCTCTGCCTCTCAGAGAGCTGCTTACTCATAGGACAGCAGATTTCTGAGTGAGCATTCAAGCACTCCTTGATCACCACCACCCCAGGAGCTCCAGGGAAGAACAGTACCCTAGTGGCACCATGCATTTCAGTTTAGAGCAATTAAAGTGCCTTCCCCCAAGAGATCATGGCAACTAAGCCCATTATAGCTCACATGCCTGTTACTAGTGATGAAAAACTAGCTACCCCACCCTCCCAGCCCCTGCCCTGAATGTCTTTCATCATCACCTGGACCCACAGGACCATCTATATGCATACTGTGATTTTCAATTTCTCATTCTTTTCCATCTTCTAATCCCTCTGCCACTGAACCCATTGGATCTCACGGTTTCTCATCTTTTATTTCTTTTTAGAAATATTTCTTCACATTCTTTGCCAGTGGAAGCTGACTCTACCAGTTCCCAGTCTTTTCCCCTCCTTTTACCTTTAAAAATCTCCAACTCTTCTGAAACTCCTGTCATCAACTTTACCATCAGCTATGCACCTTGTAGCAGTAATCTACAAACACTTCATTAATTAATGACTTGAGAATATTCTTTACTGTAATCCTTTCTCTTCCTACCCCTGTCACCACTTTGATGGCTTTAGCATCTATATGATTATTGTAACTGAGACACTGGGCTCTGAATTATTGTACTTCCTCACCTTCAACGACCTTTTCCTGCTTCTCACATCAATTACTAGCCCTTCTGTTCATCCTCTGATGTTATTATCATCAGTACCTCTGCACACTCTCATCTTTAAACATCTTACTTTCTGGTCACTTGTCCTAACCTTTCAGGTCAACTACTTAGTTCTCATCTTACTAAAATTCCCCAAACAATTAAAACTGCCAATTCAATTTTCCTATCACTTTTTCAGTATCTATTGTCCTCTTAATGAGCTCTTCCCAACATAACTTAGATGCCATACTCCATTAGAAACTCCTTTGAAAATGCCCTTGATTCCTTGTGCCTCTCACCTTTTCTTGTTCTCTTGGAAAAGCCCCAACCTTTATCAAAAACAATTATTTTCCTACACTTTGTTCTGCACTCAGGTAGCTAAACATGGCTGGAAAAAATATTGATAACTGTGTTGAACAATCCCTTTTTAATGACTAAATGGGCACTTCACGTTGCCTAGAAACTCTACTACACATTATTAACTCACCCGCCTATATACTCTCCTAAATGATGTCATATCTTTTTCTCTCTTCTCAATCCCTCTACACCTTTCTCTTGATTCTTCATATTCACTAAGACATTAGAATAATCATTAAATGCCATATCTGTCTCATACCACCAAAATGTAAGCTTCCTGAGAGGAGGAACATTGGTTTCTTTGTTTACTGCTATATCCTTTATATTTAAAATTGTGCCTGGCACATTATATTTAACTTGAAAAAATTGTAGATAAAAAGTTAATGATTGTTTAGAATAATATATATAATATTTAATTATAAAATGAATCATTTCACAATAATTATCAGTAACTTTACCAGATGATCTTCAATAAATGATAGTTAGAAATTTATATGTTAGTTTTTCTTCATCATCATCTAAAAACTTTTCTCACACTGATATGTAATTAGACTTTTAAGAGACTGCTTTTAGAATGTCAAATTAAAACATTTACCAGATATTGACTATATCCAGCATGCAATGCCTTTCCTATAGGAAATTGTAATTACTATAGATGAGACAAATAAATAACATAACAATTGTATAATGGTTCACAAAGCATAGAGCATTTTACCATATATTACCTTATTTGCACTATAAAACAGTTCATAGATATTATAACCAAGGGTTGTAGAGTGGAGTACCCTGCCTAAGGTTACTTGGCTGCTAAGTGGTCAAAGCAGGTGTCCAAACCAGATCTGCTAAAGTCCATTCATTCCATTATATTGTGAAACCCACTACTCATTTCTATATTCAAAAACTGATAATTGTGTCCCTCTAAGTATAAGTCTAATTCAGTCTTCCATAATGTTCCTCCATTCTCCTTTCCAACTTCATATCTTCATTTTCCTCTATATGATGTGAGCTCCAGTGGGCTGGGTCCCCCTTTCTTCTTGAACAACACGTCTTACTTGTAGTCATCTAACACTTTTCCCAATGTCTTTGATCCTCACTTGATATTTTTTTATACTCCCTATTTCAAAATGACATTTTCTACTCTCTATTCAAATCTACATTATCTGGTTTATGTAGAAGAGTTTTATATTTTAAATGATATCAAAAATCAGGAACTGTGTCTTCTCTACAGGGCCATCAATGTGTTAGCTATATACAGGAATCAATAAACAAAAAATTAATTAGGTATTTATTTATATTTTTTAAATGGTCAAAGTAAATCACTTTCTTAGCACTACAAAAATAATAGAGATCAAATTAAAAATAATGTTATTAGATTTTCAATTATTTCTCATGAGTAAGTTACATTATCTTCTTTTATTTCCAGATATATATAATGCATAATTAAATCACAAATGCATTTTCAAGAACTTACAGAAAAAGACTCACAGGCTACTAAACAGGTTCCTAAAAAATAAAAAAAAAATTATGATTCCTCATTTTATGAGTTACTATCCAAGAATTCTTTCAATAGAATCTTTTTCTCTTTTTTTTTTTATTTTTAACTTTATTTCTTTGAAATACTTTCAACCGAGTCAATTTTTATTTTAAAACACTTTACTCAATATAAGAAAATACCCAATATAAGGAAAAGCAAAGTTTTTTTTTCCCCATTTTCAAAAAACTTCACTTAAAAAATGTTAAATTTGTTGAGCTTCTAGTCAAGATGGTAGAGTAGGTAAACACTGTGTGGACCTCCTCTCACAGCCATATAAAAATTATAACTAAACTACAGAGCAGCCATCATTGGAAGTCACCTGAAGTCTAGCTCAACAGAAGTCCTACAACTGGGGACATATAGAAGAAGCCACCTTGAGCAGCGGAAAGGGGATGGTCCCACACCAGTGTGCCGCAGTTGAGAATCAGGAGAAATATCTGGCTTGTGGAGTTCCCCTGGAAGAGTGAGGGGTCCTAGCCCCACACCAGGCTCCCCATTCCAGGGTTCCAGTTCCAGGAAGAGAAGCTCCCATAACTTCTGGCTATAAAACCCAGCGGAGGTTGTATCAGAGTGAGAAGGAAGGCTGAGGGAGTAACAGACATTTTTCACAAGGGGCTCACATTTGGACTTACTCATTGACAGACTCACTCACTCTGAGCTCAAACCCTGGGGCAGCTGCTCAAGGACATACAGGGAGAAACTGGGGTGTCTGGCATTAGGACGAGAGCTAGAGGGGCAGTTTGATCCCAGGCCGAAGTGCTGGCAGAATCCATTATTTCCTCATTGAGCCCTCCCTTCTCCCGGCATGCAGACACAGGCAGCTGCCATATCTGAGTCTCCATCAACCAGTCTAACACTGGTCACCCCATTGTAGTGATTCCCTAAGACCCTCCCCTACCCAACTTGTGGGCACATCAAGCCCACATGCCTGTATCTGCATGTGGGCTTTTTCCATAAAAATGGCCTGTTGTATGTTAGTAGCTCATGCTACCAACTTTTCTAAAGTCTCTCAAAGGTTCACAAACCCCAAACAAACAGCACCTGTACCTCTTGCTGAGCAGCACCAAGCCCGACACTAGCGGCAGCTGGCCTCAGTTTGTGGCTTGGCCTCTCAAGGCACTTCTAAACCCAACAGGGGTGGCAGCTATTTGTGCTTGCTCAATTAGTTTTGCCGGGTGGTCCCTGGCAGGGCACAAGCTTCAGCTGAACTTGGCCAGTGGTAAGACCTTTCCCAGGAGGCCCCAGGGCTGGCATGCCTGGTGGCTGGCTTCAAATCAACCCAGAGCCTGCATACAAGGATAATACACCCAAAAGGCAGAGTGGGCAGGCACCAGAGCCCTGTTGAAGCCAATCCTGCTTTTTAGGATCAACCTCTCACTGGCCATTCCTCATAACCAATCAGTCCAAGGGTCATTCCCTCCCATTGCTATGCAAGCAGCAACCAAGGTTTAACTACAACAGGAGGACACACACATCCCACACAAGGGACACACCTGGAACACCTGGCTTAGGTGACCAAGAAAGACTGCCACTGGGCCCCGTAAGACACCTACTACATAAAGCTACTCTACAAAGTCCAGGAGACATAAGAGCCCTATCTAGTAAACAGAAACAAGTACAGGGAGGCAGACAGATGGGGAGACAAAGAAACATGTCCCAAATGAAAAAACAGAACAAAGCTCCAGAAAAAGAACTAAACAAAATGGAGACAAGCAATCTACCAGAGCAGAGTTCAAAACACTGGTTATAAGGAACTTAGGGGAAGAGTAGATATTTTCAGTGAGAACTTTAACAAAGAGATACAAAACATAAAATTGGAGATAGAAAACATAAAAAAGAACCAGTCAGAAATGAAAAATACAATAACTGAAATGAAGAATACATTACAGGGAATCAACAGTAGATTATATGAAGCAGAGGATCGAATAAGTGATTTAGAAGATAAGGTAGCAGAAAACACCCAATCAGAACAGCAACAACAACAAAAAAGAATCCAAAAAAATAGGTAGTTTAAGAGGCCTCAGGGACAACATCAGGTGTACCAACATTCGCATCGTTGGGGTATAAGAAGGAAGAGCAAGAGAGCAAGGAATTAAAAACCTATTCGAAGAAATTATGACAGAGAAGTTCTTTAACCTGGTGAAGAAAATAGACATACAAGTCTAGGAAGTGCAGAGAGTCTCAAACAAGATGAATCCAAAGAGGTCCACACCAAGATACTTCATAATTAAAACTCTAAAAGGTTAAAGACAAAGCAGCAAGAGAAAAGCATCTAGTTACTTACAAAGGAGCTCCCATAAGACTGTCACATTATATCTCAGCAAAAACTTTGCAGGCCAGAAAGAATAGGTATGAAATATTCAAAGCGATGCAATCGAGATGACTCTACTCATCAAAGGTATTATTTAGAATCAAAGGACAGATAAAAAGGTTCTGAGCCAAGAAAAAGCTAAAGGAGTTCATCAACACCAAATCAGTATTGCTAAAAATGTTAGAGGGACTTCTTTAAGAAGTAGAAGAAAAAAAGAGGATTAAAAATGGAAATAATAAAATGGCAATAACTACATATCTATCAACAATTAGTTTAAATGTAAATGGATTAAATGCTTCAATAAAAAGATAGGGTAGCTGAATAGATAAGAAAACAAGACCTTTACATATGCTGCCTCCAAGACACTCATTTCAGACCAAAAAAAAAAGATATTTCATGACAATGGAAATTAAAAAAGAAAAAAAAGAAGAAAGAAAGAAAGGAAAGAAGAAGCTCTAAACAAAGGCTATAACAAGAGACAAAGAAGGACATAGTAATCCATTTCTGGATATTTATCTGAACAAACCCAAAACACTACTTTGAAGGGAGATGTGAATCTATATATCCATTGCAGCATTATTTACAATAGCCAAGATATAGAGGCAGCATGGGTGTCCATCAATAGATGAATGGATATAAAAGAGGTGGTACATATATACAATGGAATATTATTCAGCCATAAAAAAATTAAAATCTTGCCATTTGTAACCACATAGATGGACCTAAAGGGTTTTGTGCTGAGTGGAGTTAAGTCAGACAGAAAAAGTCAAATGCCAAATGGTTTCACTTACGTGTGGAATCTAAAGAACAAAATAAACAAAGAAAAGAGAAACAAACTCATAGATACAGAGAACATTTTGATGGTTGCCAGATAGAGTGGGGATGGATGAAAAAGGGGAAAGGATTAAGAAGTACCAGTTGGTAGTTATAAAACAATCATGGGGATGTAAATTATAGCATAAGGAATATAGTCAATAATACTGTAATAACTATGTGTGATGTCAGATGGGTACTAGATTTATTGGGGTGATCACTTCACAAATCATATAAATGTCTAACCACTACACTGTACACCAAAAACTAATATAAAATAATATTGAATGTCAATTCTAATTGAAAAATAAAAATAAATAAATAAATAAATAAATAAATAAATAAATAAATAAATAAAAACTAATAACTCCTCTTGTACTTAAAAAATGTTTGGAAATTCTGTTCCATTTGTCTGTGTGTTTGTTTTTCTGCCAATACCATGCTGTTTTGATTATTGTTGCTTTGTATAATTTGAAGTCAAGAAGAGTGATATCTCCAGGCTGGTTCTTTTTTCTCAGGATTTCTTTGGCTACTCAGGGTCTTTTATGCTTCCATACAAATCTGATGATTTTTTTTTTTTGTTTTATTTCTTTAAAAAATGCCAATGGGATTTTGATGGGGATTGCATTAAATGTGTACAACACTTTGGGTAATAAGGTCATTTTAACTATGTTGATTCTTCTAATCCATGAACATGGAATATCTTTCCATTTCTTCGTGTTTTCTTCAATTTCTTTTAATAATGTCATAGTTTTCATCGTATAGGTCCTTCACATGCTTCATTAAGTTTATTCTCAGATATTTTATTCTTTTTGTTGCAATTGCAAAAGGAATTGTTTTTTTTTCATTTCTTTTTCTGAAAGTTTAGTGTTAGAGTATAGAAACACTACAAATTTTTGTACATTGATTTTGTATCCTAAAACTTCACTGCATTTGTTTTATTGTTTCTAATAGGTTTTTTTTTGTTTGTTTGTTTTTAGTGGAGTCTTTAAGGTTTTCTATAGAGAGAATTATGTTATTTGAAAAAAGTGACAATCTGACTTTTTCATTCCCTATTTGGATGCATTTTATATTTTCTCCTGCCTAATTATTCTAGCTAGGATTTTAAATGCTATATGACTAATACTGGTGATAGCAGACCACTTTGTCTTGTTCTTGATCTTAGAAGGAAAGTTTTTTTAGTTTTTCACCATTAAATAGGATGTTAGCTAAGGATATGTCATATATGTCCTTTATTATGTTATAGAAGCTCCTTTATTATTATTATAGAAGGTACTTTCCTTCTATACCTATTTTATTGTGTTTTAATCATAAATGGATGCTGTATCTTGTCAAATGTTTTTTATGCATCTATTGATATGATTATATGATTTTTATCCTTTATTTTGTTTATGTGGTGAATCATATTAATCAATTTGCATATGTTAAGCCACCTCTGTGCCCACTTGATCATGGTGTATAATCTTTTTAGACACGGGTAGTGGATTAGTGGTTATAAGAAGGAAGGTGTGCAGGAGGAAGATAGGGGCAAAAAGGGGTCAAATATTTGATGATGGAAGGGAATTTAACTATGGGTAGTGAACACAGTGCAATATACATATGATGTGTTATTGAACTGTATACCTGAAACTTATTTAATTAACCAATATCACCCCAATAATTTTTAAAAATATAGGGATATATAAAAATGTTAAAACATAAATAAAATAAAAATTAATAAATAAAAATTTAAAGAGTCCTTTTAATACCCCAAAATGTTAAATTTGTATCAGAATATTAATCATATGGTTATAAATGTAATTACATAAGTTTTGTGATTATTAATAAATGGCATTATCTCACATTAACACAACACATTAAGTATAAAGATATCAAGCATAAAATTTCCAAGCACATAAAGTCCATGTAATAGATAAGCTTTTCTAGTGACGAATAACCAATAATTACCACAGAAATACTAACATATTATTATTAGAAAGTACAATTCTATTGCTGGTTATGACCAAACTGAAGTATTATATGTTTAGTTTTTAAGAAAATAAGAGGATAAGAGAAAAAAACCTGGAAAAAATGTTAGACAATGATATTACTTTGTTAGTAAGAGTAATTCCATTAACCTTTTTTAAAAGTTAACGCCAACTCCTTTTGACCCAAAAGCTTTTAATATGACTTAAAAGACTTTTAAAATCAAAGTTTTCTATTGTTGTTCACTTTGTGGTTGAATTTTATTTGATATTTCAATAGTACTTAAACTAAAAAAAGCATAAAAAAGCAACTCATGTTTCGACCATATAAAATTATAACCACACTGTAAAAAATTCATTATTAAATTTATAATCTCATATAATATCTTAAGGATATAAATAATTTTTGGTAACTTAAAATAGCTGTTAAAATAGAAGTTGATTTTTAATTGAATCTCTAGTCAGAGTCAAAAAGCATAAATAAAATAAAAGCATAAAAGGAATTCAAGAAAAACTATCTGTATTTGTTACAAAAATAGGAGATAGTGACAATGTGACTGAAGAGAAAATTTGCTCATTTATTGCATAAGTCACTTGGAGGATGCTAATATTTTTCTCTGAAGCAATGACAAAGGACCTGATCCTTGAGAGTAAAGATTTATCAAAATATCTGCCATGATATTAAAGAGTCTATGTCTGTGAGTGATAAAAGAAAAAGAAAATCAAAATGAGAATGAATCCTCATCTTGTAAATGCCTCATGGCATGTTAAGTGTTGGCACAGGTAGAATATGACCATTTTTCTTTTTCCTTTATTCCCATCCTTGGAGTCACATAATTGAATCTGTGGTCCCATGGCTATTTCTTGCCATTAGGCAAGCTGGTAGGAAGCCATGAATACTGATAAGATCACTGTACACTCTCTTTTTGAAATACATAAGGCCACTATACATTCTTTTATAAATAATGATGAAGGAAACATTAATATAATGACTTCTAGAATCCTTTCACTTTGATCCATACCATAAAGCTTTAACTCAGTTTTGGGATAAAAATTATTGGTTTGGTACTCCAAAGCTATACTATTTTTTAAGAAGGAATCTAAATTGTATGGCTTTCATGCCAAACCAGGAATACACAGCCCCATGTGGGAATTGCAAACATTGCTCAGCCAGAAGGACTTCGAGGCCCTGTTGAGTGTCTTCTAGATGACTAGCCTTTAGAATGCTGCAAATCATACCTTCTTTACATGAGGAAGGGCATGACGTCCAGTCGCTATACGGGGTCACAATACAGTCCTTCCTACAAGGAAGCAGACAAGGTCTCACTGTTTCAGGCCGAAGGCTTTCAGGACACCTAGAAAAAGCAAAAGAAAATTACTGGGTCTCTATAGTAATCAGAAAACCAGGTAATTTATACGTTTAGGATTTTCTTTGCCAAAATTGCTGAATAGTCACTGATCTGTATTAATTACTTCTAAGAGCCTTGCTTTGGACAAGAACTAAACAATTAAACTAATTCTTCCAAACTGGACCTTAATAAAGCTTCTCAAAGCAAGAGGTATAATTTTGATAAAAGAAATTGATTGACAAAAAGTCAATCAGTAACTTAAAGAAAAATAAAACACTGTGTTCTTGACATAAATTATGGTAAAATTAACTAAATTATTATTTTTAAAACACACCAAAATATATTATTTATTAGAAACACAAAAGAAAAAGTCACAATGAAACACAAAACACTGAAAGATCTTACATGATATAAGGTTTGCACTTCCTAAAAGATAATTTTAGGGAGCTGGTATATAAGTTTTAAAGATATTCTCTTGTTTATTGTATACTTATATAATTTTTAAATTTCCCAATTCTTCTTAGCAACTTCACAGTCTGATTCTACTATTGCTAGTGGTCAACCATTGTCTAGGAGCATTAACAATGGAAGATGTATATCAGGACAACAAAAATACAATAACATAATTCATGTAACTAAAAGTAACTTAATGTTTTGATCCCTAGGAAATATTCTTTTGAGGTCATATAAATCTTTAACAAGTAAGCTAAGAGGCAGTGAAAAAAATAAACCAAACAACCTGTAAAACCATTGATGGAATAACTTGGCAAATTAGTAAAATATGGGATTTAAAAATACTCTCCATGGGAGAAGCCAAATATTTTGTAGGTCAAGATATATTGTGTTTTAACAAGTAAGTTAATCAGGGTTTTAGAACTGAACTATGAGTGAAAAAAAATCATTAATTTCTTTCCCATAATTATAGCACCTTGCTAATGCTTTATTTTTAATATATCTTGTATTACGATCATTTATTTACATGTTCTATCTCATACATAAACATTATGTTCTATTCAATTATACAGATACATACTTTCCTCTCTCGCTCTATAACACTAGAATTTATTCAGAATCTATTAAATCCAACATTTCAAAAAGAAATAATCTACCTGGTTTACATTGAAAATAAGCTTGTATTTTCCTAAGTGCTATGAATACTCAAATGCATGAATGACATACACATTTAGATGTGAATCATAGAAGTTAAATTATTGTTACAATTCAGATTATTAATCACTGGAATCATAATTTAACCTTCATTCTTAACCAGGAAATATTATATGGCAAAATCTCACATATAATCCTGTAAATTTTTTAAAACTATGGAATTATTGATTAGTAGTTATTATGAGAAGCACTTCTTTTCAATGAGGCAATTTTATAATTTTAACCACGGGAGAGCATTACTCAATGGCATGCTCTTCAAATTTTAGTCCTGAATAAATCAGTAGAATTTATAATACTATCATTGACAACCTCCAAAATTTTGTTTTAGTTTAGAAATATCCACAGCAAGATACTTGGCTAACTGTGGAGATCAAAATTACTAACAACAAAGCCACTAAATGAACACACAAAGATAAATTATACAGCCTAGATTACATCCAATAAAATAAATTCAGACTTCCTTTGGCGAGGCAATTGGTTCAGTCAACATGCTTCTTTTCTCTTTTGTACTGTTTGTATTTAATGTCTGTGGTTTAAATCAGGGGATAGATTTCCCCCAAAATCTTATTCAAGGTCAAATTAAACAGATGTGATAGGAGTTGAAGTTTGTTACTCAGAGAATAGATAAGATCAATAACATTGATTTTACCATTTCACAGTAATCTATTTTATTAGAGAAGAGTTTAAAACAAGTTTTCTATTTGCATTTCTGTTTCAAATGCCTAGTACTGAAAAGCATTCATTGAATTAAACCTAGCATTTAGGCATAGGGCAATAACGTTTTCTTTTGAATTCACAGTATTTGCTTACTTATTCAGAACTTTAAGGGCAAAATAAATCTATTTGATTTAACAAATGTATCCATGTATCCAGGTCATTGAATAAAGGTTGCAAGGGCAAAGCACATTTTTAATGGATTATCGTGGTGCTCTGACATGGAGCTTCAGGATATCCCCCTTATTGAATGATTTAGTGACATTAATCCAGTAGCCTTTTTCACAACAGGCTTGTACACATGTACATCCATGGCTCAGCAAGATATTCTGTAGTTTGCGCAAGTGAGGAAAATGTCAATAGCAACACCTGAAAGGTGATTTACTATAAAATAGGAACAGAATGAGTATACTTGTAGAAGCTCAGCACAGTAACACTCTGCCTTGTGCCACAACAGGTTGGTCAGGTTATAACTCTTTGCGGTAAATATTTCTACCTCTGTGCTTGTCCCAGCAAGATCCAGATTCCTCCAGGACTTGGGACTTCTGCTCCTGCTACTGAATTTTGATGCACTGCATTTTCATTTCCTTTTTTAGAGTCATCACAACTTTAGCATTATTCCTATTAAAATAATGGTTTGGGGCTACCTATTAAGCATGCAGAATAGTTTACCAATTTATTCAAGTATTTTGCCATATGTTTTCTAATATGTTACCTAATTTCAAACTATATAAACAAAGTATGGGGCAAAATATCCCAAATGTCTGGAACCCTAGCCAGATAAAAACAACTCATAATGGGATTCTTATTTATCCCCTGAGGTTTTTCATACATCAGGTATATTATTATCATTTCCCTGAAACACTAAGAAATATCTTAAATTTTTAAGAGAAAGTAACAATTTCTAAGATTTATTGAGTAGTTACAATTACTACTACTTTTTTTCATTAATCCTTTCAACAAATTGAAAATTGTGGCCAGAATCAATTAAGTAGCCTGCTATGATCACACATAATATTGAAGTAGTTGGCCAAGTATTTAGAAATTATGAGACCATTTTTATACACTGCAAACGTGACTGGTTTTCATTCCAACATTTCACATGGCTAAGACGATTTGAATTTTTAAAAATTTATTCTGTCTAAATCTCAAAAAAAATTGTTTACCTCTTAAAGAAATATAGTTTTAGAGTTGATTTATTAATTTCTTTGAAAGTGATTAACCTATTTATGTCATGACTTGTTTTTGTTTATATTTCTCACAAGGCACATATAGTATGCCAATTCTCCAGTTCTTTGCTTTCCCCTCTAGCAAACTGTTTGCTGTGTTACTACATTATTTGTAACCGCAGTAAGAAACCGATGGTTTTTCTACCTATCATAACATTCATCCTATCCCAAGGCTCTCTCTTGAAAGTAAATAGCTTTTTCATTTAGCCATTAAAAGATGTAATAAGTTCGGCCTCAGTATTTTTGATATTTGCTAGGGGAAATAAAAGGCGAGATCATAGAAGGCTACTGCCCAATTAAACTAGATTGGCAGCCTCCACAGCCTAAGGGTAATATAGGAGGTCATGGATGACCTACACTGCTAGGACTTCATACACTGTCATTATTGATCAGCCAGGCCAACAGCAAATGCTGCTTTCATTGTCTCACTAGCTTAATAAAAGCAGAAAGTGTGACTATAAAACTGAAAGTATGTATCACATAGTAAGGTTTCTACAGAATCCAGAATTTCTGGATCCCAGGCACAACATTCTGAAGCTGTGGTAACTTTGTTAGTGGCTAACGTTCAAAACAAACAAATCTTACTCTTGAGGACAGGTATGACAAGCATCGAAATGTTCCATTTCATGAAGCAAGTGAAGCCTGAGCCCCCTGCATGGCGGGCCACAGGATTTACTGTTGACATTCTAAAGCCCTTACTTTTTGGGTCCTACTTGGCCCACATTGACCCGTACACAGATGACTTTTCTTGTCTGCATGCCAACAGAGCACGAGGCCTCCCCATTCCAAGTTGTAGTTGTGTTGAAGGATGATACTGAGGTGTCCTCAATGCACTGGCCCCAGGGACCAGTTTGCCAGTGGTACACAGTACAAGGATGCTCGTTACAGCTGCGCACCTCTTGCAAAGCACTTGTATTTGGACAGGGAGCTCCACCTATAAAAATGGACAATGTTAACAGATTAGATATGGTGCCAAAAGAAACCTTATCATTTTTTTTTGAAATTAACAATAATAATGATACCGGCCACTTACTAGCACATAGCATGTGACCAGCACATTGTGAGGAAGCCAAATTTCATATTATTCTCACCTCATTTGGCATGGTCTAGCTTAAAACTTAAACTATGGGTGTATATGAAATTTGCTTTTTAGGACTATGGAGAGCATCAAAGAGACAGGCCACTGTTCTCCAGAGAAGCTGAAAATGAGGTACAAATGAAGCCTATGTGAATGCTGAACTGGAGAAACATGGACGTTAAGACTGTGTATTTTCAAATATTATCTCCCTAATTGAAAGTCTTAATTACAGGCTTTAAATTGGTACTTATTTTAATTTATTAGGCTTTAGGGTGATTAGAAATAGGGATTTTAAAATCTATTGATGCTTTTTGATCTTCCATAGCATTCCTGGAAATGTCATATAGTAATGTTAATTTCTTTAAATCTAAGATGTCAGATATACCATCTGGCTGTGAGATATACCATCACTATATATAGCCCAAGGAAAGAGGAATGCCTGCAAATTAAACTACAATACAATGTTTTCTTATCAACTCTAATTTTTATTGTATGCTTATTAAAATAGATTTATATTACTTATTTACATAATTTTAAAGAAATATATCACTTTTTTGCATACATTAAAAGGGGAGGTATTCCTAAAACTTTTTTACTTTTAGAATACAAATCTATTGAATCACTTTTAACTCACATTCTTTACAGTTGTGTTCTTCTGCACAGTATCATCTCTGTGGAATAAAAAATGTTGATGATTTAGGATTTCTTAAAAAGAATGCTCTTGTCTCTAGGATTTTCTCTCAGGACACTGGTATTCATCTCTAAGTTTTGATGATGTTGCAGTATTAATTGCACCAGAAGATGTCAATGAAAAGTTCAAGCAAGCAAATGAGGAAGGGTTTATTTTCTTTCCTCAAATGGTCTTTTGTCGTTTTGTTTGTTCGGGGTAGAAATATCACAGGGTTGTTACTACCACCAGGAATAACCACATAATTCACACATATTATCAATGACAACTATGTTATAACTGCCGCTTGGCCATGATGGGTTTAAAAATGCATCCAATGTAAGATGCTATAGTTATAGAGATGATAAAGGGTAAAACAGATGTGTCTTTTAATCAATAGAATATGGTATGGAGTTGTCATTATGAAATCCTTTTTATGTGTCAGCCCCACTTTAAATACTTTTGTAGGTGGGATCTCATTTTATATCCACTACTGCCTTACAAGTTAAAAAATGATAAAGTGGATGAGTCCATACAGCTTAAATGATGTGGCCACAGTAATAGCTAGGAGTTTATGCAGTTTTTTTCTTTCTTTTTTTTTTTTTTAATACTATTCTATTTACAATGCCAATTACAAAAAGAAAAAGCTTTATAATGTTAAAAGCAGAGGGCTGGAGGAAGTTATTGCTTACTTTATCAATTTGGTCTATTCAACCTTACATAGCCTCTGGATTTCAGCTTAGGAACAGAAAATAACTGGTTGTTAATGTGAAATGGTGGGAACCTTGAAGATTCATCATAGATAGCTGTGATAGTAAATGGAGGAAATATTAAAAATAATAAGAAGTAAGTTTTTGATATTAGGAAGCAAGTTTCAGAAAGTTAAAAATATATAAGAAAAGATGATTCAACAACTAGTGACTCTAACATGAAAGATGACCTCAAAAGCTTGAGATTTAGGTAAAAGTCATAAGCAAAAACACAAATCCACATCACGAGCTGATCTTCGGGTATCACTTCACTTATGATTAAGGACATCCCTCTATTCAGCAATTAAATCGGTAGGCAGTATATGTAAGAATTTAACTGCGATTTAGAATCATTTACGCAGTGTTGAACATGAGATCAACATCAGAATAACCTACATTAAACAGCATGTCATTAACGTCCCCTCCTTCAAGAAGGTGAAAATATCTGTCACAGTTCACATCCTATCCTCCATCACAGCTCAGTGACCCTGGCAGCCTCTGAAAAGAAGTTTAGGATTTTAATAGAAACAAATCCTAAAACATACTAATTGGATTCGGGAAAAGTAAATGGACACTCTTATTATCCATTCCTTGAGCCTCTAGATTTATCCAATGTTATCATTCAGACAAACACATGCTAATTACAGATATTTTATATATATACTTTATATAACCATTTTAACCATACCTATGTATTTAATAGCAAAATTATTGATTTACCAAAAAAAATGTTTTTTTATTTACCCCATTTTCACTATGAGTAGTCATATGCTGTTTAAACTGTGAGTTTAAAACTCTGAATTGTTTTTGACACTGGAATTAACTAGATGGCTTGGAAAAAAAATGCTAAGATAAAAAGGTTTACAACATCAGCAATAATGTACTGAGGAACTGCAAGATAGCTGTTAAGTTTACAGACATAAAGGCTATTTATTTTCTTGCATGAGTCCATATTAAAGCCACATCAGCAGTTTTGGGCTGATGTCAGGATACTTGTACAGATAAGCCCCAAAGTTGTCTTAATTATAACAACAACATGGCAATTTCGAAAGCATGGCTTGGAGTAATCAGTCACTGCAGCATCGTCATGTTGTTTTGGGAATAATTTTACGGTAGAAAAATTGATATAATATTGAATTTATTATTTATGGGAAGATCTAGTTCCTAACATCTGGGAATATTTTCATAGTACTGGAGAAATTATAAAATGTCACTCATGACAAAATTAGTGATAAGCATAGTTTAAAAAATTCTCATACATAAAAATATATGCTTCACACTAATGTGGCTACTTAAGCTTTCTATCATTCCATCGAAGGGAAAGTCTTTATAATATTTTGATGAAATTCTGCCAAATAAAGTTCAATACTGATATAAAAATATCAACTATTATGTGTAACTTTTCTCTTAGAAATGAAAAAGTGATTTTTTTCTTTCTCCACACATCAAGTTCATAAAAGCTTTATTGCTATATATTTGAATAGACGTATGGTGTTTCTGGCTCAGGCATTGAAGTTCTTACAATTTAAATGGCAGATTAAAAAAAAAGAACCTGTTCAAAACATAATTGGATATGTATGTATTGAGTGCAACATGCAATGTTTATGTCTGATGAGTCAAGGGATACCTAGAGGGATTAGAAATAGTTCTACTCTTAAGGATCTTATAATGCAGTGGGAAAAAGTAGAAGAGGGGAAAAGATAAACATACAAATGAGTATAATTCTAGGTAGAAGATAATAATTATGTTAAAAGAGGTGTTTAGTGTAACTGAGATTCAAAAGTATCAGATGCCATTAGTTTTATAGGACTGAAAAATGCCTCAGGTAGGTGAGTTCTTGAAGGCCTAGAAGGAAAGGAGAATTTTCTTTAAACAGAAGAAAAAATAAATAAAAGCAAAGGCAGGCAGGTATGTATGACCTTGGGAATTAGCGATATTGATATAGTCATTTGGAGTGCAGAGTTCACATAGGGAAGTAACCAGCAAAGAGGATAAGAAAGTGGACTGGGCTCATGTTAGGAAGAGACTGTTGTGTACCATGAATTACAGTTTTAAGATGCTTGTAACTTTGCCTGCTGTTGTGGCCCAAACCTCTTGATAGCAGACCACTGCTGGGTGAAAATCACATTGGCAGTGGAATGGTTTCAGGAATTAAATTGGAAGAGCATTAGCTACAGGGAACCTCGGGAGGTTCTGAGGTAGCACTTCCTCCCATTCTCTCCCCACCCCCACCCCTTTTTCCTTGCAATAAGAGACAGAAGACTTCCCACTGTGAAATCTGCATAAATCCTGCTTGCTAGTCCTGCAGGGGCACATTAAAGGAGAACTCTTTTTTTCAAAGTCAATAGTATGAGGATGAGGAAGTGATAGTATTTACTTAGGAGTCAGAGTTATGTGTGTATATACAAATATAATGGATTCTGGGCTCTTCAAATTCCTCTAGAAAATGTAAATGTGCCCTTCCTTGTTCTTAAGATTAAAATCATTTAGCTATAAAAACTGAACAAGTTAAGATAAGAAATATTCCTCTCTTCAATGGTTTATACTGTAAAATATAATTTTTGAAGGCTACTAATTATTTGAGAAAAATGGTATAATTTGATTTCAATTTGCATCTATTTTCTACATGTACAAAACAGGTGTAAAAGCACACTAAAATTTGGCTGATGAAGTTGTAACATCAGGTCATTATGAACTTTACAAAAATAAACATTCTCTCATTTCTTGCTCTGCAAGAATAATTAACTATATAATGAGAATTAACAGAAGTTGTTATTATACTCAGTGAAAAACATTTTTAAAATTCTTTTTCCTTTTTTAAACCATTTTTGTTAAGAATTTGCAACATAGGTTCAAAAATTAAAGGCTATAAATAGAACATCGGTTTTTAATTTTAATTAATATTCAAACTATTACTACTTATATTAAAAATCTGCTAAACACTTAAGTGTTAAAAGATCGCTTCCTTTTAGGACTTCTAACATAATTTTAAAGTAGCTTTTGGGACCCACCCTATAGTTTACACAATATAAGAAAGACTTTTTACCTCAAGGTATCATACAATGCTAATAAGCAAATTACCAATTTTATTTAACCAGAAGTCAAAGTTTTGGAAGACACACACACACACACACACACACACACACACACACACACTTTATATTTTAATTTGAAAAGAAATACTTTTATTTTCTCCAGTATGTTAACTATCTCCAGTTGCTACCACTTGGTTTAGTTTCTAAATGGCCTTTCAATAAGGAGCATTTTATGAAAATTTTTGTGTATTGCTAATAATATGGTACACAATGTTACTCAACATTGTATGAAAAGCAAGTTGTTTTTATTCTATTATTTTTTATGTTTTAATTTTGAATCAATCTCAGATTATAGGAAAATTAAAAGTGTATTATCAGTATTTTTTTCCCTTGGATCATTTGGAAAGACTTGTTGAAATGATGCCCCATTATATAAATATTTTAGTATCTATTTTCTGTAATAAGGACATTTTCCTATACATAAGCACATTCAATATTCGAGATCAGTAAATTAGGAAATTAAGATTGATATTATTACCATCTAATCCTCAAACCCATTGAGATTTGCCGCTGTCCCAAAATGTTCTTTTTATAGCAAAAGTATCTAGTTCAGAATCAAGTGTTACATTTAGATGTCATGTTTTGTTAGCCTCCTTTGATCTGGAATAGTTCCTCAGTCTTTTCTTAATTTCCATAATTTAGACAATTTGAAGATTGAAAGCCAGTTATTTTATAGATGTCTTTCAATTAGTGATTTTCAAATGTTTCCTCATGATTACATTCTACAATATGCATCTTTGGCAGGAATATCACAGAAGCGATGTCATGTTCTTATTGCATCACACCAGGAACTCATGATTTTTATTTTTTCTATTATTGACAATATAAACTTTGATCACTGGATTAAGGTGGTGTCTGGTCAGACTTCCCCATTAGGAAAATACTTAAAACTATAAATATAATTCTCTTCATCAGATATTCAATTAATATATTTTAATATCAAGTATGGATCCATGGTTTCATATTTTATCTAATGGGTTATAATCTTATTATCATTATTTTGGCCTTAAAATTGTTTCCATATGTGGTCAATGGGAGACCCTTCAAGCTAGCTTCTGTGACCTTTTGACATGTTCTCCTCTTTCTTCCTTTCTGGCACAAGATCTTCCACCTACATCTTGTAGTTTTCCTATTCTAGCCCTGGAATCAGCCATTTATCCAAAGAGCACTGGTTCCTTATTTTTGGAGAATGGTATTAGAACCAAGATCCCAGCACTGTATGTACTTATTGCCTTTGGTGTGTCTTACTGCTCCCAGGCCCTTTCAGCTAATATATAATATATATCATACTTACATTTATATTTTTTCATTATGTATCTTTACAAATTGAACAATAAATTCACGTTAGTAACTTTCAATTCCAGTATAATACGATACCATGGATTCTAGTTTTCTTTCTTAACATATTTGTAGCTCCCTTCTCCAACAATAAGAAACCTGACTCCTTTCTATGATTTTTAATACATGTACTTATTTGGTTGAACATGCCCCCCCCCACCCCCGCTTCCCACAATCTCTCACTGCCATCATCTCTATTGCTGTACCCACAGACTATCTTTATCACTCTGCCCATGTTCTGACACCTTGCATCAGGCCACCCCACCTTCTAAACCCCTGCCTGGCTCCAACACTCCACACAAGGCCAGCTGCCTCCATGCTGGGATTCCCTCTACACCCTGCCTGTGCCCTGACATCCTCTGTTGGCTTGCTGCTTTTACGCTCTTATGTAATCCTTGCGCCCCACTGCTTAGTCTACTCAGGGTTTACTGAACTGGGCTCTGACAACCCACTCTGGACCACTGAGACCCCTTATCCACTGGCACAGTTGCCTTGCTTCACTTAATGGCTTTTTTAGATAAGGCTGTTTAGGAAGGGAGAGAAAAAAAAAACCTAGAAAGGAAAGGAAGGGGAAAAAAAGGAAAAGAAAAGAGAGTAGTATGAAGAAGTGCTGTTCTATTATTATATTATTTGTTTAACAAGAACAAAAAATAAAAGTCATAACATTTTAACAATAGAGATGCCTATTTTATCTACTGAATTGGAGCCATATGGAATAGTCCTTTATCATACATCTATAGACACAGATATAGCTATAGATATAGATATAGGTACAGATATAGAGAAAGACATACATATACACACAAATATGCAATAAGAAGACCCGGGGTAAGATGAGTAATCAACACTCCTTTCTTTCTAGCATGCAGTAGAATTATATTACCTCCAACCCTCTACCCTGCTTGAAGTTAGTCTCAATTTAAAGTAGTGACTGTATAACTTTCTTTGACAATGAAATGTAAGTGGAAATGATATAAATCGTCTCTGGATGGAAGAACTCAATGCTGTTCCTTTTAAATCAGCAGACAGACTCTCTAATTATCATCTTCCCCTGGCATGGGGATTATGAAGTAGGTCTTCATATGGAGGTACAATGCTGAGACATTTTATGGCGGACAGACTGCCTTGGAGAGTTACCCAGCACTGTAGCAAAATTCCCATAAGGAAGAAATAATTGTTCTTTTTAAGTTACTGAACTTCTGAGCTGTCTGTAGCTAAATTTAGTCTGTCCTCATTAATATAAGAGGTTATATAATCTTCATATAATGTTTAACAATGAAGTTCTGACTGAGATAAACAAAAGCACAGGTTACAGCATTTATTTTTGTAAATCCAGATAAATATCTTGTACATGAATTTGTCCAAATGTTATTTTACCAGAAAATCATATAATATAATGTTTAAAAACTCAATATATAATTTTACTAATGTACTTTTTTCCCTTAAAATTTATCACAATAATTTTCTGATCTTGAGAAAATTAAAAACTTTTATGATATATACAACACTAATTCTTGGGGGATAATAGAAAGACCTACTTTTGTATAGAATTATAAAGGATATTTAATTGCAGAAAAACATTTTAAACTTCTTGCAAATTTAGTTCCTAAACCATTTAAAAATATCTCAGAATTATAAAAGGCTTATTTTGAGGAAGAGAAAATATGCGTGTCTAGCAAAAAATAATAAATAGTTTTTGGAGGATAGATTCTTCATTAAATATTTCATATAATTATGCCAATTTTTGTAACTGTTGTTAACAGAGACAAATAGTAGCAGATTCCTCATTGACAACTTCCTCTATGGCTTCCATTTAAAATTATGTTTTGAATCCATGCCTTTATGACTTACTGTATAAACATCTATAATTTTCCAGCATGGCTTGCTTATGATGCCCCTACTAGACTTAATTAAAAATTATTGAAGTCTCATCCTTTCCAACTAAGTGGATGATACATATCAAAGAGCAATCATAAATTTCTGCCTTTAAAGCTTTTCATGACCTTTCAGTGTTGAAGCATCATGAAATTATTTCTATAGAAATAATGATTTGGTGAATTCTGCAAGCATGGCAAAATCTCTGCCATGTGACTCACAGGGTGAAAAGTCACTCATTACTAGTCACACAGCAAGTGTCTACAGAGTATAATGGATTTATAAGAAGCAAGGTTACCACAGATCTAATTTTAATGAAGTGCAAGACATAATCTGAGCTGATAGAGCTTGAAGTCTGAATATAATCTATACAAGGTTAGAGTTATTGTTTGACAATACAGGGAATATAATTGTCTCTCTAAAAGCTTCTATTTTTCTATTAGGTCCTGTGGATACACCATTTTAGGGGTAGCAAATAGTTAAATTTATATTAAGGAGACAGAAAAAAGTTTTGAACACTAAGAAAATTCAGTTTTCCCATATGTTGACTGTTTTAAATGTGTTAACTTTTTCTCTCTTGTCTTAAGGCAAAAGTAATTATATTTTTGCATATATATTACATACATAGATAGCAAGTTTGATTAAATAAGAATACTGTCAGGTTTCTATTACTAAAATATTCCATAAACAGAAAGACAAAACAGACTACCTAAAAACTTCTCCAAAATTGATTATTTGGGGGTATACATGGAGAAACATATGCTTCCTACAAACAGAAATTATAATTTATCATGTGAATGAGAAGTCATTCAGCTTAATAATATTTAAATAACATATACTTATATATTTTTGAGACAGAATATGCTTTAATATGACAGTACATGATTTGCTTCTATGTTTTTGTTACTCCTGTGTTATTTTCCAGAACGACAAGATTAAGTATGTCATTGTATCACCCAGTCACATAGGGGCCAAATTAGCATTTGGATATAAGCTTGAGAGAAAATTACTAAGAGCCTCATATTTCTTGACAATAAAGCTAGCACACGTGAAGTATGAATATATGACAAAACATGCTTTATGCATCCGATAGGATGAACTGATTGAAGAGCAATATATTTAAATATAAAGATGTTCTGCGGATGAGACTTCTGGATCTCACAGCCTGAATGGTAGAAAATTCATGTAAATTTCAGTCAAGCCATAGTCATGTCAGTGTTTATTTTTATATAAAGTTTATTAGTGAACATATATGCCTATTTATGAGAAGGTAGAATGTGATTTCAAAGAGAAAAATTGACCTCTGAGATAGAGAAAAAAAACAATTAAACCTGACATTTAGAATTGGTAGTCATTTACAGACTTTTCACAGGTTTAACACTTTGAAGTGAAAAAGATTTAAATTATTAGGAGGGAGGAAAGGCAAAGTGAATTTGCTTCTGAAAGTCTTTGTTCTTTTATTAAAGATCTGTTTTCAAGATCAATTTGTAGGAACAGAAGCAAGTTGCCCAATAAGTCAACAAGTCTTAAATCTCTTTGAGTTGCTGGATTTCTGGAAGTCAATTTTTCTAGAATATTATCTTATCCAGATAAGACAAAGAAAATGCATGCCAACTTCCGAGAGGAATCTGAGTCCCTTCTGAAGCTGGCGACCTTACCTTCCTCACTCGCATAGGCCAGAATGGATCGTGCTCGTATCTGTTTCCCTTCTGTGGTTTTCCCCGAGCAGGTGTGTGAGCAGGAGGACCACGCAGACCACATGCTGAGCACACAGTCTCTTGGGCACGGGGCATAACAGGCAACGGGAATGGGGAAGATGGCATCTCTGCACAGCTGTCTGTCAACTTCTTCTCCTGGGAAAGACATCATCACCAACAATCTATCATTTTTCAATAAATGTAAAATGAGCAATTGAAACCAGATGGGCACTGAAATAAATTAGGTTATTTTTCCTTTGTTCTTAGTTAAAAATAAAGCCAAAAGAGTGACTGCCTACTATAGCCAGATGTTAAAAGAACACCAGAAAAAAAAAAAAAAAAATATATATATATATATATATATATATATATATATATATATATAATAAAAGAAGCCTCACTTAGGGATGGATATCTTTCTATCTATCTATCTATCTAGCTAGCTAGCTAGCTATCTAGCTAGCTAGCTATCATCTATCTATTTATCTATCTATCTATCATCTATCATCTATCATTTTCTTTTATTATATAAAGCTTGTGTGTAGATCAAGCACAATGCTAAAAATATTTTTATGCTGCAGATATCTGCCCAGTAAGTAATTTTTATTCTGAAAATATTACGTTTGTAATAAGGAGCATCAATGAAATATGCTCCCCTCTATTTCATTATTAGAGATTAGCCATCATTTGCAAATAATGACTCTATCCATAGCATGTACCATATGTTTCATGACCCAACACATAGGTATCTCTGTTTGCAAACCCTCTTGCTTCTCCCAGGTAATTAATTTTCTACCATTGGCCACCTTTTCTTTCATTAAAAAAAAATAGATTGTTAGTTGGAAATAACGGAAATATAAATGTTAGGATAGCATTATTAAGCCATCATTTAAAGTAGTCTCATTGGGAGAGGGGGAGAAAAATCACAAGGTAAGGAAATGGCAAAATGGTGTCACTTAAGTGCTTAAAACTCTTCAGTAGGTTCCTTAATGATCTTAAGATATAGACCAGATTTCTTGAAAGTTTACAATACTTCAAATGACCTGGCTCTTGTTTTCCTATTAAGCTTCATCTCACTCTACTTCCTCCTTTGCCCTTGGAGCTCTAGAGATTGGCACTCATTTAGTATTTGTTGAACGAATAAAATGAGATATACAAAAGGCCAAAGAGAAGGAAAATATTGTTGCTGTTAATAAATGCCAAAGATAATCAAAAGAATTACAAATAAATGACCAAAATAGAGTATGAAAAAAAGTCTGAACTCTGTGGCTTAGCTGGTTAATGTAGGGTGCCAATGAAGTCAATGGAACAAAGTAAAACAACACAGAAACAAGCAAAAATTAATTTGCTATTTTGCCACAGAATATAACCATAATTCTGGATGAACAGATCAGAAATGTGTGTCTTGGAGCAACAGGCATTCAGGTGATAAAGAGTGACTAACTTTGCCATTCTTCCTTGCTATCAGAGAAACTTAAAGCTATTTCTTACTGATGGAAGGTTAGGAGCACC
This sequence comes from Eidolon dupreanum, assembly GCA_028627145.1. Taxonomy (NCBI): domain Eukaryota; kingdom Metazoa; phylum Chordata; class Mammalia; order Chiroptera; family Pteropodidae; genus Eidolon; species Eidolon dupreanum. Next base: position 19,563,960 of record CM053514.1, on the reverse strand, counting down.
ATTTAATGTACAGTCCTTTATTCATACATTTGTAAAAAAAAGACAAAATCAGAAGTCAATTAGAAATGCTCTAACATGTTAATAGCTACTGGTTTGCAGGACCTTAAATCATTAGACAGAATCAGAAGTCAATTGGAATGCACTTAATGTGTTAAAAGCCACTAGTTTGCAGGTATTAAGTTATTAGGCAATCTTACTAGTTAAGACTCACTAAGTGAAAATTGAGTCATCATTCTATTCTTCACTCTTCTTTAGTTGCTCTGATCTGTGGGATATCTCTTAATTCTATATTTATTGCCTTTAGGGTTTGGCGGATAGCCCAATAAAACAATATAATAGATTGCAGATTCATAGGTATATAGATTGAGTACAAAACTCATCATAATATAAAGCATTTCATATTTGACAATTGACATAATAATGATGACTATTCTTCCTACTAGACTTTTTTCTAGTGTAAGGAGGGGCTTTCATATGTCTTATTTCCTTCATTGCTATTCAGGGCCTTTGCATTCTCTTTGTATGAAAATTTCAGATCGTCATACAGCAGACTGCTTCTCAGTATTCAGGTTTCAGTTCAATTGTCTCCTTCCTAAAGGACGTGTAAGCGATCATACATAATCTCACAGTAATTTCATCTTATTTTTGATATAGTTTTAAACACCACTAGATACTATTTAAATTAATTGTTTGCACGTTTATTACCAGATCATTTGACTAGATTAAAAGCTCAATGAGGACATGATCCTTATCTGTCATGTTCATTATTTTATACTTAAAACCTGAAACAGTTCCTGGCACATAGTAGACACTAAATAATCCCCTGCTGAGCGAATAAATGAATTAATAACTTTTAAGCCATTGTTCCAGTAAATAATACTGGACTAGATAAATACAAATTTATGTACAGTATTTCTTAAATTGCCTCTCTAGAACTTTGCTAAAGTATAATCAGTGCACAGGCAACATATGTATCATCTGGAGTTTGCTAGAAAAGCAGTCTCTCAGATCCCACTCATTGAGTAGTAACTTGCAATTTTAAAAGATTACTAGGTGATTCATGAACACATAAAATCTGAGAAGCGTTGCCTTAGGATTTTTCTGCCTTTTTACTCTTGTGGTTTGAATAGAACCAGACTGCCTCTTGAAAGGGCAGCTATATAAAACAAATTCATCTGGATTTCATACTTAATACCATTCATTTCTCTGTGGGACTTCTTTCCCTTTATACTTCTCTTTATACAGAGTATACTTGGATGAAAATATTCATTCTATGAATAGTTACTGACTGCCTATCTTCTGTCAGGCAATGTGCCATGAATATTGCACACATCATCCCACCTAATGGTCACAATAATCTTTTTTTTTTTAGGTATAACTGACATATAACATAATATTAGTTTTAAGTATACAACATAATGATTAGATATTTGTATGTATTGCAAAAGGCACAATAAATCTAATTAACGTATGTCCCCATACATAGTTACAGATTTTTATTCTTAAAATGAGGACTTCTAAGATTTATTTTCTTAGCGACTTTCAAATATACAATACAGTTTTATTAACTATAGTCACTACACTGCACATGACACTCCGTGACTTATAACTGAAGGTTTGTACCTTTTACAGCAACCTTCTTACATAGGTGTTAATACCTATTTTTTACTTTAAAGGAAATTGAAGCTTAACAAATTTAAGTTTACTCTCTCAAATAGAAGAAGTATGACTGAAGAAGCAGAGATCTGATTTGAGTTCTAACCAATCCCCCGATATATTTGTTTTTAACTGGTGCGGTGGCAGGGAGAACCCAATATGCCATGGAAGTTAATAATGGACGAGCCTTTGCTGATGAAAAAGTCAAGAAACTGACACTGTAAGTTGTTTCTAAAGGCACAGTGGTGCATGGTCTCAGCCACACATTGTCTCAACTACAAAGAGTATGCATTGTTAACATGTCCAGTGTTCCGTATTTTGGATAACAGCTATTTAAGTAAACAGCAACGGATTTGAAAATATGGAATGATTTAGATCTTTGACTTTGCTTTTAACTGATGCTTTTAATCAACTCAGCTAACTGACCACTGACTAGAACTATTAGGAGCAATGTTCTTTTAAGCTAACTCTCCAGCATTCTAGACATCAGTCATCTAGGAAACAGAATCAGAAAAAGTTGGGTTTATGGCTATCACCAGAAACTCCAAAACTTATCATCTCCAGTTACTTTCTGAGCTTGTTACTTCTATCTTATTTTTTATATAAAAAGTGACCCTGGAAATAAGGTCTTTACTTATAAAAGCAGAAAATAATTTTATTTTTTTCTCACATTAAACTTTGTTTTGATTGATAAACATTTTATTTAGATATGAATTTGTTTGCATGACATTATTTCAGAGAATATACAGCAGTGCATTAAACATGCACATATTGGAATATCAGGTTAATTGATATTCTTTCCATATAGAGAAATGGAAGTTCTTCTGCTTAGTGCTCTGGAAATTCCATTTTTCCATATCAACTGCCCTACAATTAGGATATTTTCAACTACCATATGTCCTCATTGCAGAACCATTTGAAACTTTGATTATCTGAGGGTGCATCCCAATAAATCTGAACAGACATGTCCAATTATCATTACAGTGAATGATGTAGTTCTACAACTCATGCAGGCACAGACCAATGCAATCTATTTTTCTTTCTTTAGTCTTAGGAAAATTTCTTAGCTAGTTGCTGAATGTGATGTCATTAACATTTAGAACCTTCCTCACACATGCCTTTGTGTATTAGATGTTACACACACACACACACACACACACACACACACACAGCATGCATCAAAGGACTGCTTTACATTTATATAACTTGTTCCCACCCCCCACCTCCCTTGAAGCACTAGGCATTTTAACCAAGTCTGTAAAATGTGTATTTTACATGAAATATAGAACATAGAACTAAATGAGTATTCTATTGTCTACACATTACAACTTACATTTTACCTCAAAGCCTGAACCAAAGTATATCTGGTTTAAACTTGTAATACTCAAAAGATGGAGAAATAAAATGAAAATGTTTGAGTATATTTATGAACTCAAAATGTGATTTAAATGTTTAAGTTACTGTCTTCCCATTTAACCTCTTTCTTCATGAACATAGTTTAAGAATATATTTTAATAATTCATCATTTTAACCAAATTAAAATATGGATTTTGACATTTTTAATGCATACCCAAATTTCTCCTTGTTTGGCTTATTTTCATGAACACTGTCAAACTCTTTCATTAATTCTTCCAAAATATCTCTTTTCATTCTACTGTTTCCTATTATAATTACACTAAAAATTCATGAAGATTTTCATAGAAATAAAGCAAAATGAGAACTGAGATAAGAAGATAGAATTTATTTTTCTTGGGAAAATTATACACTGAAAGTTTTTGTATTCATTGTGCTAGAACTTAAATATAGAATATAAATCTTGGTTTATCAAGAGTTTTAGTTTGTAGGTTTTTACAGTTTAGGAGCTGAGTAAAGAACACAACATTAATATATTAAAACATAATTAATTTTATTTTAATGTTAGGCATATATGTATTCAGTACTATCCCCTAAATGTTTCTTTCATTATTTGATTTCTTTTTAATCACAGAAATGTGTAGATTTTTACAACTGATTTTTCAATCATGGTAGTACTATGTGAAGTGCACCTCCAGAAGGCATTACAAAATCAAAACTCAGCAATGTAATGGAATCAAGGGGGTGGTGAGCAGAAAAGGATTAATTAAAGCAGAGAGAAACCAGATACAGAACCAAGATTTTTTCTAAGAGCCATACTGTTTAGAAAGTCTCTAGTATTGTAATTTGGGGATCAGATTTTTCTTGCCAGACATATACAAACTCTACAGTAATCCTGAAAAGTGTTATTGAGTCATCAATATCTTTTATATTTGTCAGAAATTACCTTAAAAATTTATACTGGCTTTTGATAGTGAAAGTCATTATTTATATATTTACTTATTTATTGATAATCAATATATATTTTTTAAAAGAATTGAGAAGGGGAAATAATGGAGTCTCATATTTGCCTGGATCTTTCTAGAAAGCATTTTCACATAACAGCTTTATCTAAACTTTATAACAACTGTTAAGATATAAAAGTCCAGAATCACTCTCATCTTAAGTGACATGAGAACAACACTCATAAATTGAGTCTTATAACTCTTTCTTCCTTGCCCTTTTTGAAGGAAAAAAGGTACACATCTCTTCACCTTAAATGGAAATTTTACAAATCATTTTTAATCCCTACACTCCCTCTTCTATCATGTTCAGGCAGTCTGATTTATTCAGTGTACTATCTCCTGACCCTATATTCTTTTCCAGACTATTACACATTTTCCTGTGGTCTCCCACTACATTATATTTTCCCTGCAGCTCATCGTCCATTCTGACCCCAAGGGTGTGTTTCTAAAATGCAAATATGAGCATCACAGTCTCCTGAAAGGCTAAGTTCCTTGCTAGAGCATAGAAAAGTCTCATTTTCTATCATTACCTCACGTTTTCCTTACATTCTATTCACAGTAAGCTATTTGCTTTCCCATGAACTGACACGCTGGCTTCTAACTCCTCTGCCATTTTCTGCACACTGTTCTCCATGTGTGGTTGTCCCATCTCTCTCTAATTGCCCAGATGGAGTTGTACTATATCCTCTCTGTTCCCAGAGCATTGCAGACATTAGTACTTTTAAGACTTTTTACAATTGTCTGTTTACTTACCTTTACCTCCATTCATCTATGAGAAACTTCTGCCTGGAGATTTTTGTCTTATTCAACATTTTTGTATCTGAACTCTTTGGTTCAGTTATTGCCAAAACTTAAGAGTTTTTTTGGTAAGTGTTTGTTGGATGAGGGAAATCCCAGGACATATGTTACTTTTCTGGAGAAAAAAATTGATGTTTATATATTTCCAATAGTTAGTTTACTAGAATCTATTGCCTTACCATTACCCTCACCTTGACTAAACTTTAGATGGGACTCTTCTTGACTCTATGGCTCTAACATCTTTTTACAATTGTACATTGTTTCCTGTCCCTTTGACATTTATGTAAATTTTCTTCCAGTCTCTTTCCAGTCTTACAACCCAGGAAATGTCTTTTTCAAAGAGTTGGGAACCATTTCTTTGACATAAAAACATCAAAGGAGACAGTGCCCTGATCTCCCAGTTTCTATAGAATGGAAGGTGTCTAACTTCTTTAATGGGTACCAATTAGTAAACACAGATGGCCTAATCACATTGAAAACATTTGCAAACTCATGAGTAACTCAATGTGCTCAAAACATCCTATTGATCAATCTCTCCTTAATGTTCTCCAATGCTTTTTCACTAGCTCACCTCAGTGCTTAAGATTATTTCTGCCTTTTGTTTCTGTGGAGATGATTTCGGTTCCTATTATAATAGTCTAGAATAAAGTTCTCCTTGTCTGTGTAACTTTGATGTAATTTTTATTTTGACAAACCAACTTATAACCAATTTATAATATGAATATTACATTTAGCTCACCTTCTTGCTCTCTTTTTTAATCTATGTATTTATCTATTGATTTTAAATATCTTTAAGCAATCTAGGGTCTTCATTTTATGATAGAATTATTTTCAGCATTTTCCTCCTTTTTCATCATCTTCAAACCATTTCCATCCTCAATAAATTTATCTTTAATATTACCACTATATTCTCTTCCCTGTCACCTTTCTTTGTTTTGTGATCTCAAGTCTCTGTCTCTGTTTTTATTCTTTCATAATCCTGGCAAAATGAACGAGGTGACTCTGAGGTTAAAGCTGCCTTCCTTCTCCAGGCTATGATGTAGTTAATAGTGCAACATTTAACTTTGTTCTTTAGATGAAACCCATTTTAACAAAGTGTAGTAAATAACATAATTTTTTGTAGATAAATGATGAAAATTTAGGGCTAAATCTAATCATAATTTTGCATTTTCTTGCTTCATTGAGTTTAAGGCACTCATGGTATAACCTGCCCACTTAGTGAATAGGGTATTAATCAAACAACTCTTTATCACTATGTCCATGACTTCCTTTGCTAATAACTCTGGATAAGGATTAGGCAAGAAAAAAGGGCATATGCTTATAGCTGGTAAAGTTTGACAGTGGGCCTAAGACTTCTGCTCATGCTTAACATCAACCATCATGGCACATATTTTGTGCATGTTCTATGTATGTGCAATATGCTATGGGTATAACTAAAAGCACAGGCATTTGCAATAAAGATGCAAGTTGTATTTTCTTAACTTCATTTAACTGAAATTAATAATTCATTTGTATGCTCTTTTCTATTTTCCTTTTATTTGTCTGCCTGAAAGTCCCAGACTATCCTGCTTTGTTTAACTTCAGTGGTTAAAAAGTAAACTAACTCATGTTTATAAAAGCACCATGGAAACTCTAGAAAATTCAAATAACTTTATCTCTGGCATTATTTGAGATTAAACAAAGTTTTATTTATTCTTATCTCTCCAGATTTATTTCATACTTTCATTCTCGAATAGATTTTTCTTGTGACTTCATTCTTAATTGTTTTTGAGTATGAAATTATCTAAAATGTTAATTTCATCTCCAATTTACTTTTTTAGTAACAGAAGTCAAACTGTTCTGGTTTATTTCTGGCTCTACAATTTACCAACTCTATGCTTTTCAGCTAATTTAACTGTCCTAATCTGCAAAATGGAAGCTAATAATAATACTTATCTTATAGTACTGTTATACATATTAAATTTAAAAAATTAAATGAGTGCCTAGCTCAGTGTCTGGCACATAGCTGAAACATATCTATTAAAACTATATCATGTTTACTTTCATTACCTTCTGTCTGTGGAGGAGTTAACCATTTCTATTATATACCACTGTGGGAATGAGTCTGCTCTATCCTAAACGCCACTACGTTTCAGTCAAGTTGAATTAATTTAGTTAGTCACTTTTTCCTTAATTTTGCTTATAAGTGGGCTTGCAGAAAGGTATTAGTAAATACCATTGCATTAGACTAATAGCATAAGCTTGATCATTCAGTAATTTTGTATTTTTCTTTTTGTTAAAGAAGTGCTAAGGTTGTGAGGGAATACAGAAATCCCAGGAAAAGCAATTTATGTAATTATGACTATTAAATGTTATAGTTCTTATTTTAAAAATTATTTTCAGTTATACTGTAAATATCTTTTGAACATAAATCAAAAATTTTAATTGAAAGTTATACTATAGAATATTTAGCTCAAAGTGATAAGTAGAAGCACCATGACATGTGGAATCCTATAATACTCCTTTAGTCCTTTTTCTCTCTATGGACTAAATAATTTGCATCAACTTTTAAAAGTTGTAAGTTAAACAGCTGTATACATTGACTTTCTATCATCAAGTCTCTCAGGTATTTTCTAGACAAAAAGTAAAAAACAGCTTCTTACATTGAACTATATTATAGTACTGAGGGAAATTATGCTACTAAATGAAAGAAATTATATACTAGGGTCTTTTTGAAGAGTTAACAAAAGAGTCATATTTATTAAAATCTATTGGCTTATTTAACTTGAAAAGCTTATGTAAATAGATAGTTCCACTTGAAGTATTTCAATAGAATTCCATTTACTCTGTGATGAAATACAACTACTGTGTTGATCTGCCCAGGCTCACTCTCCATCACTTTAAAGTATCTTATAGGTTCTAGCCCCATCAGCCGCTCATGGAAACTTGCAGGACTCTCTGTGGATGATGGCCTTGTAGTGGCTTTTCTTTTGTTTTTGTTTTGTTTTGTTTTCAGGTCTTAGTTACCTAACATTTTTTTTCTGAGAGAGTCTTACATTTCCAATCTGTCCTGCAAATTATCAACTAAACAGTCTGCCAGTCACACTGCTGTGACTACATTATACCCTCAAATGATTCCCTGTAGCTCTCCAGACTGTGCATGCATTTATTTCTGTTGGATTTTAAGACATTCCATCATCTGCCCCCACTTGACATACCTTGTCTAACAGAGTCCATTTCCTATGCCCTGGGTATTTTTGCAACAAGACGAGGCTCATGGGAACCTCATTGTCTAGAAAAGGATGCGTCTGAGCCTTTATCAACTTAAAAAGCCAATTTTAATGTTCAATTTTTCTTGTTTAAAGCAATTTTTACCATTTTTATTTCTTCAATCCTACTTTTTGGGACCTCTTTCATGTTACTATAAATAAAGGGAAAGAGTTATCCTACAGATAGTTACTGCAAAATCACAATGTGCAAACAAGTCTATAGAATAATAGACAAATTACCAAAAAAATTTAAATAAACCTATATTTGACTTTGGAATCTTGGCAGAATTCAGAAGGCTAAATGACAGAGATATCATGTTTAGCACATAAAAACATTCATGAATAAATGTAGTATAAAATTTGGGCCCACTGATAGAGACTGTGGATTAATGGGATGATTAGAAATGGCAGTTTATAAAGAGAGATATTTTGGAGGCAGTGTAATGTGAATAGAGTTTTGAGGGAATAAAAACTAAATGATTGAAAGTGAGAAAGACAGAGCGGTAAAATATGAAAGACTGGTGTATGTGGGAAGACTCTGAAGTAGAAACTATTTCAAAGAATTAATCACAATTATATTTTCCCAAGATCTTCCACTCTATCCTCTGATGATTCCCATGTACAAACACTGAAAGTTTGGACCATAAAGATGAGGCTAACTGCCACAGCTGAGTAAGTCACAGTCTGCCCCCTTTAATCTTCATAATTATAGTGGAATGTCTGCTAGTAAGTAAATCATAAGAAATGAATCCAAGAGAAAATTAAGTTTCAGTGATGGGGGAATATTATCTTATTAATTGGTATGAAAGCTGTTTGCTTCCACACTGAAAACCACAAATGTGTTAGGAACTCCTAGCTCATTTCATCAACAATTAACATTTATAATAAGTTGTTCAGGGCCATCTCAGACTTAATGACAATCATAAGAGTTTATAATAAAAAGGCATTTAGCTGATAGAGAAATATAAATATATAAATATAAAATAATAATATACATATACATAGTATACACATACATATAGCTACTATCTGAGAGTCTGGCTTCCAATCAGCCTGAAACTAGGTGCTGACTGAGATCCCTCCCTCTCTAATGTAGCAGGTTTTGGCATACTTTCAATAATTGTAGCTATTAAAAAATAAATCAGGCTTCTTGGAAGAATCACAAAGGTTCAGGTTACAACCAAAAGTTAGGGCAAGGTTGAACAATAAGGTTTATCTCATACCCAAGGTTACTCCTCCAAGACTGGGAAAGATAGCTGTTTTACCTAATACATACAAACAAACACAGAGAACTAAGCAAAATGAAGAAACAAAGGACTCTGCTCCAAGTCAAAGAGTAAGTTAAAACCTCAAGAGAAAAAAAACACAAAACATTAAAATGGAGATATATAATTTACCTGATAAATATTTCAAAGTAATGTTCATAAAGATGTTTGGTGAATATGGGAGACAAGTGGGTGAACAGAGTACAAGTGATCTCAAAGATAAAACAGTGAAACTCCGAGAGCAGAAAAAAAAAGAATTTAAAAAAGTAAAAATAGCTTAAGAGATATATGGGACAATATCAAGTGTAATAACATTCACATTATAGGGGTCCCAGAGGAGAAGAGAGAGATAAAGGGGTAGAGAACTTATGTAAAGTAATAGTGGCCGAAAACTTCTTTAGTCTGGAGAAGAAAATAGACATCCAGATTCAGGAAGCCTGGAGTTCCAAATATGAGGATCTCAAAGAGATCTATAAAAAGAAACATTATAATTAAAATGTCAAATGTTAAAGATAAAGAATCTTAAAAGCAGTGAGAGAAAAACAACTTGCTACATATGAGGGAACCCCCATAAGCTTATCAGCAGATTTTTCAGCAGAAACTTTGCAGGCAGGAAGAAAATGGCAATAAAGTATTGAAAGGAAAAATCTTCCAACCAAGACTATTCTACTTAGCTTTGTTATGATTCAGAATTCAAGGAAAGAGGAAAAAGTTTTCCACACAAGGAAAAGCTAACTGAATTCATCACAACTAAGCCAGACTTATGAGAAATGTTAAAGGGAATTTTTTAAATTGAAAAGAAAAAGCACCAATTAGTAATAAGTAAATATTTAAAAATATAAATCTCGCTGATAAAAGTAAATATATAGCAAAGGTAGTGGATTAATCATGTATAAAGCTAGTAGAAAATATGACATCAAAAACATAAAATGTCAGGGACAATGAGTAAAAATGTAGAGTTTTAGAATGTGTTCAAATTTAAGCTGTTATCAACATAAAACAGACTGTCATAAATATAGGTTGTTATATGTAAGTCTCATGGTAACTATAAAGCAAAAATCTATAGTTGATACAAAAAAGATAATGAGAAAGGAATCTAAGGATAATACTAAAGAAAGTCATCTAACCACAAAGAGACCAAGAAAAGGAGAAAGGAACAGACAGGAACTACAAGTCAGAAAACAACCAACAAAATGGCAGTAAGTACAAATCTATTAGTAATTACTTTAAGTGTAAATGGACTAAATTCTCCAATCAAAACACAGAGTAGCTGAATAGACTTAAAAAACAAAACAAACAAAGCAAGACCCATTCATATGCTGTCTATCAGAGACTCACTTCAGATATAAAGACTGACAGTGAAGTAATGAAAAAAATGTTCCATGCAAATGAAAAGCAAAAGAAAGCTTGGGTAGCTATACCTATATCAGACAAAATAGACTTTGAAACAAAGACTGCAATAAAAAAAAACAAAAACATTACATAATGATAAAGTGGCAATCCAACAAGAATCTGTAACATTTATATATGTTTATATACCCAACATAGGAGCACTTAAGTTTATAAACCAAATATTAATAAACCTAAAAAGAGAAATAGAAAGCAATAGAATAATACAGTCATGCACCACTTAGTGACAGGATACGTTCTGAGAAATACATCGTTGGATAGATTTTGTTGCTGTGAGAACTTTACAGGGTACTTACATTAATCTAGATTTTATAGTCTAAAAATAAACTACCATATGATCCAACAATTCCATTTCTGGGTAATTAGGTATTTATTTAAAGAAAACAAAAACACTAATTTAAAATGTTATGTGCATCCTTGTGTTCATTGAAGCATTATTTACAATAGCTGAGATACAGAAACAACCTAAGTATCCATTGATAGATGAATGAACATATATATAATAGAAAACTACTCACCCATAAAAAAGAATGGGATCTTGACATTTATAACAATATGGATGCACCTTAAGGGATTTATGCTCATTGAAATAAGCCAGACAAAGACAAATACCATATGATTTCACTTACAAGTGGAATCTAAAAACAAACAAACAAACAAACAAACAAATCCAATAAAAACAGACACAGAACCATGCTCATAGATACCACAGAGAACAGATTGGTGGTTACTGGGGGCAAGACGGACATAAATGGGTGAAGGGAGTCAAAAGTCACAAACTTACAGCTATAAAATAAATAAGTTATAGGTATGTAAAGTACAGCATGGTGACTATAGTTAATAACACTGTATTGCATATTTGAAAGTTGCTAAAAGAGTAAATCTTAAAAGTTCTCATCACGAGAAAAAAATTGTAACTAAGGATGATGATAGATAGTAATGTCTAGACTAATAGTTATGATACTTTTGCAGTGTATGTAAATATCAGATCATTATATTATACACTTGAAACTAATATAATGTTATATGTCCGTTATACCCAAATAAAGAAAAAAATATCCCTAACACCTCCATCACATCACATAATTACCAATTCTTTTGTGGTGAGAACATTTATGATCTACTCTTTTAACTATTTTCAGATATATAGCACAGTATTGTTATCAATAATCACAGTGCTGTGTACTAAATCCCCAGAACTTGTTCATCTTCTAAGTGCAAGTTTGTACTTTTTGTTCAACATCTTTCCATTTCCTCCAAACCTCAGCCACTGGTAAGCAGCATTCTATATTCTGTTTCTATAAATTTGGCTTTTTAAGATATCATATATAAATGAGATAGTACACTGTATTATTTGTTTTTCTCTATCTGACTTATTTTACTTAGTATAATGCTAACACTACAATGGTAATTATATTGCAATATATAATTTTATCAAATACACACCATTTACACCATAAAGGTACATAGTGTTATGTCAGTTATATCTCAATATATAGTTGGGGAAAAAAGATCCCTAAATGATTCTGATAGATCAGTGTTTGGAAACAATTTGTCTACTCACTCCTGATAAATTCCAATATGTAGAAAGGAAGAAATGTTAAAATCAAATTCTTATAGTCATATTTGTGACTAGAATTTATATATGTTTATTTAACTAAAAGGTTGGCCCACTGTACCATATTAATTTATCTTAACTCTTTTTTGGTGTTCATGTCCAGCCCTGATTTGAAGCAATGATTTAGGAATTGTAAGGAAATAAAAGTAAATCAGAGTGGGTTCTTTTTTACTTCATAGTCTTCTATGAATAAAATTGTGAAGTTTTATAGCAGTGACTTCCTAATAGGAACATTAGAGGGTGATAACATCTAGTTAATAATGTACTTTGATGAGTGTTAGGAGGACTATTTAAACATGAATCGATAAAATACAATTGCTGCTGTGAAGGAACACACACACACTTATATTAATGCACACATAATATAATTTTACCCAAAACCTAAAAGAAAGTATAGGTATACACTAATGGGAAATTTGCTCTTACAAGAGAGAGTAAATATTTTCCAAAATTGAAAATTAACTTGATGTTATACAATTTTCTCATGTAAATATGGCATTAATATTCAGTTGGTGTGTGCTGGCCTGTATGAATAAAGGCACACTGGTTTTTAAAGACAAACCAATTAGTCAAGGCATCTGTTCAGATTGGTCAGTGTTTGTGCTTTACTCAGTGAATATTTTGTTAAATATTATGCATAAAACCCCTGGGTGTAATCAACAATTTATTTATAAATCCTGTTCTTTTAATTCTCAGTGTTCTCATTATAATTTCAAAAAGAAAACAAAATAAACAAAATGAATAACAACAACAACAAAAACCATGAAATTTAACTCCACAGGCTTAAACTCTTCCCCTGTCTAATCTATCTATGACTGTGATTCAAGGTAAGATGACCTAACATATTTCTTTCATGTTCCTTTCTGTTTAAAAATCTGTAATAGTTTTATAGTGATTATTATATCCTGGATGAAGGGGAAGGAATTAACATTTTTGAGTACATATTAGGTGCCAAACAAATGATCATCATGGCAATTCAGGAGGTAAATATTTTTAAATCACATGTTATAGCTTTTGAGATAGAAAATAAAAAAAAGCTCTCTCCCTTTGCCCCAAGTCATCAACAACTGGCAGAGGCAGGATTTCTAGTCCACATTCCTACTCTGAAGCTCATAACATAATATATTCCAGGAATAAGCATCTGGTAGGCACTTGATTAAAATTTGTAAAATAAGTTAACATTTTTATTTTTTACTTATGTCTATATATTAAAAGCATTTTTTAAAATTCACTCCTCTTTTATTCAGAGCATAATATACTCTTAAAATGTATCAGTTCTATGTTGCATATTACAGTCTTAAAATCATCAATAATATAACCGGAAAACAAAATTATAGCACAGATGCAACTTTTCATGAATGGGTATTTAATTTATTTGGGGGTTAATTCTTCTATGCAGTGTTGTTTCTGACTTTTTGCTAATGTTTTTATGAGCAACTTGACATTTGACACATTTTCTTTTCAAACTTGTGGCTTGATAATTTACTAGAAACAGTACATTCAAAATGAGAGTTAAAAAAACAAAACAAAACAAAACAAAACTGCCAAAATAACTCTGCCTTTAAAGCAATTATTTTTCAGATAAAATTTTATTTGATTTATAATTTCACCTTTTGACTCATTTTTAACTCCCTGGATCTATATTCTGTTTTACACTGTACTTTCATAATCTGTGCTTCGGAACAGATTATGTAATAACTAGATAAGTAAACTTTAGGGAGGCATTGGCTCTATACACTTATGAGGATAAATGTTAAACATACTAATTGCAAGCAAATAAAGAAAGAAGAGAAAGAAAATAAATAAACTCATGAACTCTTTTGCTAAAAATCAGCTTGAATACTAAGGAAACCATGACCAAGTTTACTTACAAACTGGCAGCAATTTTATCCCCTCAGTTCTATAGTAGTTGCTATACTTTCAATGAAGATAACATAAAATCAATTTGAATACTTTCCATTGTAAAACTATATCTTCTAGCATTGTGTGCCAAAATAATGTTCTCTAGAAGCCATTAAAAAAAAATCAAAACCACTGCTGAACTAGAGAAATCTTAAAAAGTGCTTGGCTTATATGTACATCCGAAAGATGGAATACAAACTGTCTATTTGATCAAACAAGGAGAGAAGATGCAGACAGAATGAGTTCCATAGTGAATGCGCTAAGACTTTTAAAATCTTTACCCTGAGGGTAGGAATAATAAGCTCCCTGCTTGGATTTGGATGGACTTAAAAAGCCAGGGGGGGAAATAGATGAGATAAAATACATAGAATTAAAATAATAGGGAATTTGGAGAGTCAAGATGTTTTAGAAAAGCTAAGTTAGTGGGAAGTCAATGCAAAGAACAATAGAGACCCAAACACGAGGATCTTGTCAGCAGTTCTAAGAACATAAAGTTTTCAAGTGATAAATTCTACCATGAGTCAGAAGTATAAAGAAATCCTATGTTCATATCCGAACACCAAGTTTCCGATTTCCAGCCTAAAGGAAATGAACATAAAATCACAACCTGGAACTAATAATTGCTAACATTTATGGGTATTGCTATGTGAGAGGCACTAAGTGTTTTACACGTTTTAACTGATGTAATTCTCCACCAATCCTATAAGGTTGACACAATTATTATACTCACATTCTAGAAAAGGACACTAAGGCATGAAAGTTGATTAATATGCCTTTCTTCTGTGAGTGAAACGATTGATTTATCTGCTCTTTCTTGTGATTCTCCAATAGAACACTGTTGTGTGCATATAATCAGAGAAGTGTAAAGATGTAAAAGATGTGGGAGAGATCTAGTTTAAGGATTAGGAAATGAGGTTCAGAGAAAAGAAAAGATTTATCCAAGGTCACACCATAAATTAACAATAGAATTGGGTTTCTATTATTCACTCAGTGACCATATGGAGCCGGGGCTTAGGGACATAACATTTGTTATTTTCTCATGTATGAGGCCATTACAGAGATTACAGTTATGACTACACAGCATTGTGCTCAATTACCTGATGTACCACGAAAATGCAAATAAATTACATTTCTCCCAAGGGCCAACCTGTGCTATGTGAACTGCTTATAAAAATCTTGGGAAGCAGGAAATATCTCATTTTTACAAGTGAGGAAACTGTACAGATCAAATATAAAAGCAGCATATCTCACGCCAATATGCATGGTGTTATAAATATACAATGGGATTTTTCTTGAAAACAAAACAAAATAACTGCAGAAATTCAGCCAACCAAGAGTAGAACCAAAGCAATGATGTGGGAAAATAACAATGTTATAAGCCTGAAAACAATAACTAAATCCACTTAAATTAAAAAATAACACTGATATTAAACAATTGTGAGACTTCCTTACAGAAGATGACACAGATGCCATGAATCCAGAAATTAAACTATCCAGCATGAATCAATTAGGTAATTTTAATGGATACATTTCTGCTGAGATAGGCAAGATGTTTTGGTATGTCTCTCAAATTTAAAAGAAATGGTATTGATCACTCACCCCATTCCATTTCATTAGGAGACATAAGAACTAAGGAAGTTCCTGAGAAATCAGTTCAAACAAAGCCAATCCCAGATCTAGCATTGTTTCAAAGATAGCACAGAGAACACTGAAAGTTCTTTTGGTAAACACCTTTTGTAGTGCAATGCATTGTCAATAATCTTTAATACTTAATAGCACATTCCATTCAGAAAACATTTTCCTTAAGGAAAACTGGCAAGGCAAACTATTATCTTCATTGTACATATGAAGTAAGTAGTCAGAGACTGCAGCAATGTAGGTGTGTTTCAGAATTCCTGATTGCTAAACAACTGTGGCCATCACGTTCTCGTTTGGTTCGGTGGGCAGTTAATCAGATTTGATAGGGATATCACTGCTTAGAAAAAGTCTTGAATTTAGGGAGCTTTAGAGGATGACAAAATTCAATTATGTTTTGAAAGGCAGTGGAACTGAGCCTTCTCAATACCAGAGGATTAAAATCTTTTGATAAAAGAAAATAATAATTAAAATTTTGTAGCTTATTTTATCAGTTGTTCTAATGCTTTTATCTAAAAGACCTTATAAATAAATGACCCCAAATTTCAAATATCCATTTCTAATATTTGATATGACTTGAATTTCCTTTTGCCTTTTCAACATAAAGTAGCTATGATTTAAGTATTTAAAATAACTCAACTATAACTTATATTTCCAAAAACTAATATTACATTATATTTTTTTTATTTCAAAATATTTAACAATAAAAATTATGTGAGAGAAGGCAAAGTAGTTCTCATGACTGAATTAGAAACAAAAGGTCTGCCATGGATAGAATCATCAAAATTAAAAGCAGGTATTTTAAACATACATTTAAGGCAAATCATTAAATATACTAGAGAGGTTTAGATGGATTCAGGGAGAATCATCCTTTCCATTAGTGAAAATTAGAAATTCATATAACCCTGTATATTTTTCTACATAGTACCACCATATGACTCATTATATTTTATTTATTTACTTGTTAATTGTCTGTTTCTCCTTCAGAACATGAGGTCCATGGAGACAGGGACATTATTTAAATCCTGTTATATCGGTTATACAAAAAACAGTGTGTGTTTAGTGAGTAGGGTTATGGAAAATTTTATGTGGTTGAAAGTGAAGTAAGGATTCAAAGTAATTAGGAAATGAAGCATGCTAACTGAATGTCATTTGTGAATTTATTGCATTACTGGGACATGCATTATTGCTTGCAATTTAGATATCCATGGGGCCGATCTAGTTTCTTCTTCTGGTGGTGACTTGGCATAATAAGAATCTAGAATTATGGGATAGAGAATCTGATAGTGATTTACAAAGAGTACCTGTTTTTAAAAGTAGTTCTGAATCAAATTAAATAAACTTTTATGAGAACAATACAGACATAAAGAGGTCCTGGATCGATGGCACTGTTCCTGAACCAGGAGTAAAGCAGAGGTATCAGCATGTACAGAAAATTTAACTTCACCAAAGAATACTGCAATATTAGTGCTTTGATGTTTTTATTCTTTAAGTTTTTCTGTTAATTAAATATTTTCTTAGCAAAGAGATTTCATTATACTATAAATTGTAAGGACTCTCCTTGATTTATATGGTTATTATTATGTTTGCTTCATTTTTATCCTGATCATTTCATTACTGATTTGGCCCCTTTCTAGGTTCTGACTTCCATTTTTGCTCTTCACCACTCAGCAGCCTGAATAATCTTTTTAAAACATGATTCAGATCACATTATCATTCCTCTGCTGAAATCTTCCTGTGTTTTCCCATTAACATGAAATCATTTCCCATGTTCTAAAAGGCCCCATGATGATCTCATTTTTGGCCAGTTCTACTCTTTTTTTTTTTTTTTTGCTGCTTTATTCTGTTCCAGCCACATTGACCTTTGTGATCCTCCTGGAACACTTTAAGCATTTTCCTGCCTGGGCTCTTCCTTCTGGCTTTAATACTTATTTCTTTACTATTTGCTTTACTTGATCCTTCATTAATTCTCAGTTTAACTTTCTTCTCCAAAGACAGGCCCTGCCTGGCCATTCTGACTAAAACGCTTTTCTCCTTATTCATAGTTCTCTATCACTATATGCTTCTACGTTTTGTTTTCAGGTATTTTTTTTTTACAATCGTTACATACATTGTGATGCACTGTATCTTTCTATTGTCTATGTTCTGTCTTCTCCCCCTAGCATCCAAATTCTACCAAGTTAGGGAAATTATCTGTTCACCTCTCATGGCTGTATCCCTAATGATTAAAAAAGAACCAGACACATAGTTCAAGCCTATTAAATATATTCTAGGTAAATAAATAAATATAATACCTAAAGAGTTTAGGCAGTCATAATAAGGAACACTGACAATTCACCAATTAAAAAAAATGGGCAAAGGATTGAATAGCCATTTCTCCAAAAAAGATACACAAATAGTCAACAAGCACATGAAAACATACTCAACAGCATTAATCATTAGGGAAACACATATCAAAGTACAATGAAATACCATTTCACAACCACTAAGTCATAAATGCAAAAAAAAAAAAAAAAAGAACAGGTGTTATTGAGGATGTAGATAAATTGAAACTCTCATACTCTGCTGGTGGGAATGCAAAACTGTGCAACCACTGTGAAAAAAATTGGGATTTCCTCAAAAAATTAAACTAGGACTACCATACGACCCAGCAGTTCCACTATTTGGTATATACTCAAAATAATTAAAAATATATATCCATACAAAAACTTACACACAAATTTTCACAGCAGCACAATTCAAAATAGTCAGAGAAACATCCTAAATGTCCATCAACAGATAAATGAATAGACAAAATGGGGAATATGGAATATTACTCAGACATTAAAAAGGAATGAAATAATGGCACATGCTATAATGTGTATAAAACATTAGGCTAAGTGAAAGAAGCCAGACACAAAAGGTCACATATCATATGATTCCATTTATAGTAATATTCAGAATAGGTAAATCTATAGAGACAGAAGGCAAATTGGTGGTTGCCATGGGCTGGGGGACAAAGCAATAGGGAGTGACTGCTTAATGGGTACCAAGTGTTCTTTTGGTGTGATGAAAATGTTTTAGAACTAGATAGAAGTGGTGTTACACACCATGAATATACTAAATGCCACTGAATTTTACACTTTAAATGGTTAATGTTATGTGAATTTCACCTTAATTAAAAAAAAGAAAAACATGTTTATAACAATCTCAGGCCCTCAGGATCTGGTCTTCGCTACATTTCTACTATCCTCCATCCCATCTACCTGCACCCCCCTCCCTGCCCAACACACACACACAGCTCCAGACACCCTGCCTCCTTGCTAGTAAACCAGCCAGGTGTGTTCAATCTCCGTACCTTTACACTTGCCCTTCCTCATTTGGCACACATTCCCACAGCTGCCTTCTGGGCTGACTCCCTCTTTCCTTCTGACTCTGCTTAAATGTTCCATCTGAGAGAGGCTCCCCTTCACTACCCAAAATATTTTTCTACATAGTACCACCATCTGACTCATCATATTTTTTTCATTTATTTATTAATTGTCTGTTTATCCTTTAGAACATGAAGTCCATGAAGACAGGGACATTATTTAAACCCTGTTATATCCATTATACATAAAACAGTGCCTGGCACAGAATAGGCAATTGGTTAATATCTATTGAATAAATTAATATCATTTATGTATAGTTCCAAAACAAATAAACAAAATGCTTAGGGACACATTCATATGTAATAAAACCATGTGATATGGCAAAAACATAATGATAAAAAATTTACTTAGAAAATCACTCTGGAGAGTAGGATCCAGGGAGATGAGGTTATAGGGTCCAGGGAACTGCAATTCTATTAGTAAAATTCTACTTATTTAATTAGAAAATGTTTTAATGAGTGCTTATTTTATCTTTATGCTTTATGACATATAACATTGCATGGAATCTTTTATATGCATCAAATATTTTATAAAAATTTTGAACAGGTTAGCAGCACAATTATTTGGTAACATTTAAAAAATATTAAATGTACTTAAATGAATTGCTTGCTGTTTCCTCTCAAGAATATAATTTTGTTCTTCAGAAGAATATAGGGGCCTTTGGCTAAGACCGAATGGAGGCTCCAAAACTAAGAATCGCCAACATTCATGGGAGAACTCTGGCTTCAGTAACAGTGATTCTGTTACTCCAGTCCTAATCTATCAGGAGGGAGGTGTTCATCCAATCATGAACAGATCTCCAGGCTTCATATATATACACATTTAAAACTGTTTCTTCAGCTTTGAATGGTAAAATAAGTGATAAATGAATTTGTAAACACACAAGCTATAGAAAAAAATGTTTGTAAAGAAATAATCGGGATTCACATTAGAAAGTCCATTAGAAAATATTAAAACACACACCTTCAACTGAAAATTAAAGTTGTTGCTATAATTTTAGTTTCTGTTCTAATCAAATGTATTTGTTGAATCCTGTATGGCCCTATTGGCCCACAGCATCACAATTAGTTGCTGTACAATATTTTAACTTAATATTCACAACTCCAACAAGATTGGCATTGAGCAATCATAGGAGATGATGATGGCAAATTGATCATATTTTTTCTACCTGTTTTTTATTTGATCTATCTCTAACTGACTTCTGACAATTTTCAACTTGACTGCAAATGATGCACTACTTTTTATCTGAAAGTCCTCTCTGACCCTGTAAATGTTCAAGACAGACAATTTAACAATCTAGAGCAACATAAATAAGCACAAGTATCAACAATCAAATACGGTATATGCACTTAATATGAATATTTCACTCATCATCTACTAATCATAAAAATAACTCATTGCCATTGCATTAGTTGGATTCATTACCAGATACTGAGTTACCATTATAGAAAATTAAAGCTGTAGAGATCTTGTTCATTATTTTTAGAGATGAATAAACTGAGCTTGTGATAGGAGAAAAGACTTGTCCAATGTTTTACAGTAAGTGGCAGAACTGGGATTAGAATTCGGGTCTCTTTATTTGTATGTTGTAGTCTTCTAGTATATCTCTGGTGAAGATTTGCATCCATAATATCTTGGTTGTATTATTTAGGGATATAATCTCACAAGTGGCTGAGAGGAAAGAGGTACTGCTTTGGCTAAATGAGTTCAGACTTCAGAACTGTGACTAGCCAAATCCTATTAAAAGCCTGTCAAAGTATTTCAAATAGCAGTATCGATCATGATTTAGGGTCTGTTATGAGTGAATAAGTAATGGATAAGTTGTTTAAGCTATGTAAATATGAGAACTTTTGGTTGCGGTCATTTTTTAAAAGTTATTTGTTAACTCTCCTTCCTAAACTAAATATTTCTAAGAGCTACGATTTGCATGCATTTTTATTTTAAACTGTATTCTAGCTATAATGATGTGTAATAATACTTAATTAGTAACTTAATGAACTTACTGAAAATAAATTCAAACCAAAAAATCAAGGTAATTATACTCGTAAAATATGTATATCCATAAAATACACTCATAAAATCAAAAATTAGTTCTTTGACCCATTTATAGAAATCAGAAAGGCAGAATATAAGATAAGCAGGGTTGTTGATTAAGCCTAGCTCATGTCCATATACTGTAGAAATGACTCTGTAAGAATTGATTCATGACTCCAGATGACCCAATTCTGATTTGTTAGCTCTTTCAGAGAATTATGAAAGTATACTTTGCTGATATAATATAGCTCCCTCCTACATCCATCGTCCTATAAAATGAAGCTTCCACAAGACAATTGACCTTGACTGTGTGCACAGATGACCTTGTTTGTCTAGGTGCTAGGGTCAATGTCTGGATTCAAGGTGAAATGCTGTAAATAATATTTTGGTTATAAATTCTTAATTGTCTGCAAAACTCTCTTTTTCGTTAGAAAAAGTAAGCAATTTACTGATGATAGAATCTCCATAAAACAATGATTTATTCTTTATAGGACTGACAAACTGAATTTAAATTGCATTTTTGAAAGAGCGAATATTAACTTTTAATTGAAAATCAGGATATAATTAAGTAATTCCTTAGGAGACTTTGTGTATTTAATAATAAGCTTGAATTTGGGGATATGGTACCAATCTGGGGACATGGTACCAATCATTCTGTCATCTCATTAGCAATTTGACAATAGGAGGACATGCACATCTTTATATTGCTGTTATGTATCAGAATTATGTCATGCTCATGTAGATAAAATCTTTATGTGATGCAAAGGGATAGAAAAGAGAAAGCAATAGTATTTTTTCCCATTCAAATAACTATTTTTAAATCTAAAATGTATTGCCATCTGTCACATTCATAGAGCCAACAGTTTAAGCAAAAAGATAGAAATATTTCCATATAATTAAAAAAAAATTAGAAAACTACATTTCAAAACCTATTATATACTGAGATAGGAAAAAAAGTTTTCCCTCCCGAAACACAGCTGTGTCATTAAAAATAGATGTATTGACTATAACAAAGTCAGGCTATAAAGTAAAAAATAAGCACAAGGGAATCAGATAAGAGAAAAAGAAGACAATCCTAACATATAAAATTTTGGAGTGAGTTTTTGATTAACAATTTTACTTCAAGTCCTTTTTAGGGCCTTCTATTGATCTGAGCTGTCAGAAGACAACTTATTATAACACGTCATAAATGACTTGTACAGAAAGCACATTTTAAGGTGCATATAATGAGGTACATAGAAGAGAATTTTGCAGGAGGTTTACTTTTCTGATACTTAATGAAAACTGACAGATATATCATCTCTATATGGTAATCTCTTCCCATCTAGAATCAAGAGTTCTTCAGGGAAATTCAACATTTATAACTAAAGAACCAAAAGACTACTCAGTTACAAATCTTTCTAGTCCACCCCATGGAGGACACAGGCAAAGAGCTGCAAGAGTCACAGATAGATAAGATAGACACATTGCTATGGAAATAACATGTAGATATGAAAAGGGGACTGACCTTCCCAACTATTTCCCCTTCCCTCCTCTTTAAAAGTAACCACTATTCTGATTTTCAAATCAGTCTTTTAGTTTTGTCTGATTTTGAAATTCATTAAGGTTTTAACATTCTTTACATATTTGTAGGTCATTTGTGCACTACATTCATGGACATTTCTTTTAGGATATACTTAGGGATGGTGTTCCTAAGTCAATGGTGATGAGTATGTTCATTTTCACTAGGTAATGGTGAACTGTTATTTTCTCCAGTGGTATTTAGAATTTCCTTGCTCTTTATCTTCACTAACTCTTGGTATTGCTTAACTTTTAACTTTTAATCATTTTGGTGATTGTTTAGTGGAATATAATTTTGTTTTTAGTTGGCATTTGCCAGTTACAATGAGTATGTTTTAATATATTTATTGGCTTAGGATGTCTCTTTTGTAAAATATCTGTTTGCCTTCTTTTTTTTTCCTATTGTAATAACTGTTTTTCTTATTTATTTTTCAGATTGAATTGTAGCAGTTCTTTATATATCCTGAATATAAAACCTTTGTCAGCAAGTATGTTCTCTAATTTTTTTCTCTTGCCTTTCTGTGGTCATAATAATGTTTTATTATTAATAGAATTTACTGACTTAAATTTAACTTATGAATCCTTCCTCTCCTGTGCTGTTAAAGTAAACTTTCTCTATGCCAGTTCATAAAGTTAATCTCCTATATGACCTTCCAGATTACAAACTTTATTGTTTTGTCTTTAATATTTTGATTTACAATCCAGTTGAAATTAATTTTTGTGTGTGAAAAATATTTTTTTGTCATGCTTTCTATTGACAACTTTATCATTACATTCTGTCCATAAATATGTGGTTCTGTTTCTGCATTGTGTATCCTGACTATTGGTCTAATTGCATACCTTGCCTCGATATCACTATCTCATATATTTAGGTTAATAAAGTCTTGTTCTCTGATATAGCATATTCTTTCATCTTTCTGTTTCCAGAGTGTACTGCTTTTCCTTGCTCTTTGATGTCTAGATAAATTTTAGAATTAGCTCTAGATTTTCTATAGAAGAATGACTGAATAAGTAAATAGGTTATAAATTTTCTTACAATTTTATAGCTGCTGGATATTTTTAATATAAACATTTGATAGTTAACTATAATAAATGACTTAGGAGTGGTGAAAATGTACATCCTTCTCAGTTTATATCAGAGGGAAAGCTTTACTATTTCACCACTAAATATGATATATGTTAGCATTTTTTCATATCCCTAGCTTGCTACAGGATTTTTTAAATCATGAATGGAGGTTAAATTTTATCAAATATTTTTCCTGGACCTATTGAGACAATCGTATGTTTTTTTTTCTTTTACTGTGTTAATTCATTAGGTTAATTAGAATAAACTATTTGATTTTTGAATGATAAACCTCATATTTTTGAAAAAAGACATAACTAGTTACTATGTATTATCCTTTTTATATGTAGATATTATTTGCTAATTTTCATTTAGGATTTTTGCATCTAATTTTGATATCTAATTTTAAATAAGTTGGAAAGCATTCTTCATTTTTGATTCTCTCAAAAATGTGTATAAGATTGGCATTGTTTTGTCCTTAATATTTTGGCAGTATTTGCTAGTGAAGCCATCTGGGTCTGTAGTTTTCTTTGTGGGAAGTTGTTTATTTTGGATTCAGTTTTGGTGAATTGTATTTTTCTGGCAATTTGTTCTTTTCATCTAAATTTTAAAATGTATCAGCATGAAATTGTTAGTCATATCCTCGTACTAAATTTTGATGTTTTTAGGATCTCTAATGATGTCCCTCTTTTCACATCGAAACTGGTAGTATGTTATTTCTTTTCTTCATTTGTCTTGGATGGATTTATAAATGTTATTAGTCTTTAAAAAAAATAAATTTTATTTATCACAGTCAGTATATGCTTTCTTTTCTACTTCACAAATTTTTTTGTTATTTTTTTCTTATTATTATTTTATTTTCATTTATATTTTTATTCTTATTTTTAAGTGCAAAGAAATATTTTGTTCATTGATTTATTTCAGTATTCCTTAATTTCTAATAGATATGCATTTATGATGATATATTTCTCTCTACACATGACTTTAGCTGCATCTCACAAATTTTGATAAATAGTATTAACATTACAATCAGTTTAAAATATATTTTACTTTCCATTTTAATTTTTTCTTTGATCCATGCATTACTTGAAAAAATATTTTTAATTTCCACACATACAAATAATTGATATTTTTATATTGATTTCTAGCTTAATAATACTATGATTAGAAAACATTCTGGAAGATTTGAAACATTCTAAATATAGGGAGCTTTGCTTTATGTGCCATAATCTTTAAAGATTTCATATTTACTGAGAATACTCTCTGATTGTTGGATACAGTGTTCTTTTAGTTCAAATTTGTGCTTTTCAAATCTTTGTTATCCTTACTGATTTTTGTGTGATTTCTCCATTGGTTATTGATAGTGGTCTATTAAAATTTCACGTAATATTTATGTACTTGTATCTTGCAAGCCTAGACAGCTTAATTCAATTTTTATGATTGAAGTGATTTACAGCTGAGCTTCAGATTGTGTACTGGCCTTTTTTTTTTTTTTTTTTTCTTTTGAATTATCCTAGGATAAAATTCTCTGAGGTCCTACACCAAAAAGACTGGTGAGTTTATTACGACCCTCCCTGTTTGGTGGACCCTGAATTCTAATTTTTGTCTCCATAGCACCATAAAGCTATTAAAAGCTCTGCTAATCTTAGCCTTGCAGCCACCTCTCCTAAAGTTGGAGATAACCAATCAGCTACAACTATCTAAAAACTAAACTTGTAATTCTATCATTCTTCTGTCATATCTTTGGCCTGTAATTTTTTACTGCCTTGTTCACACTCCAGTGCTTTCATATATTTCTATAAATATATTTTCCAGTCTTTTTAACTGTTCTTAGAAATATAGTTAGTTCTAATTATTACTCCACCATTTTTAGTCATGGAAGTGTTGCTAGTTATGATTTTAGTAATCTGCTTAATCAGTGTCTCAGTTTACTCTTTGATAAAACAAAATATATTACTACCTTTAAAATTTCTAGTGCATACTTTGTATATAATAGTAACTCAGACAAGAATTATATTTGACATCATCCATACTTTCTTTCCTTAGAGATGTCATCTAGTGTGGTGGCTTTACATATCTTTACACACTTGACAAGCTATGCTTTTTTTCCTGACATCTCTCTATCTCACATCCATCCTTTGCTGGTTGCTTTCAACTTCCTTATGCTGCCAATATCCCATATATAAAACCAATTCATCTAAACAAACTCTTCTTCTCAAAGTCATTTGCTCCTGTGAATTTAGATAAATCTCTTCATAGTAACTATTTTTTTTTTTTAGTTTCTCAGACCCAAAATCTTAAAAATACGTTTGAATCAACTTTCTACTAAAATTGATTTAAGAGCAAAGATCTGATTAGTTTTAAGAATGTCACTCACCTATACTCTTTTAGTTCCATTGCATGAATCTTGTGAAACTTAGTCCCATATCTTTGGACTAGTATAAATGTCTCCTAAATCTTCTATTTCCAGATGCTCATACATTCCTTCTATCCTATAGTCCTATCAGGTTAATATGGGTCTTAACATAGCATTTGATAGTATTATACTTTTCCCCTAAAGCCTTCAAGTAAAATCTGGTACATTCAAGAATAAATTCCAAGCCATTAGGTGGCATACAAACCCTTCAATAATCATGTTATTAATGCTCCCTTCATACTATCTCCAAACTAACTTTCAGATGAAACTTCTACTTTGTACAAAGCAATATGGTCAATTCTCCAGGATGCATGTGCTCCTCTCCTTCCTGTCTTTATTCATCAAGTTGTATCTTTTTTTCCTTAGAACCCCTTCTTCCTTCTCTTGATTTTATTGAATCCACAACATAAAATTCTGTCAACCTGTACTCTCAGTTAAATCTTCCTGACCACAAGAGCTGGAAACAATCCTTAACTTCTGAAAATCTGTAACATCTATGAGGATGCAATTGGTACTTTGAGAGACTGCAGACATTAGAGTCAATGGAGCTGAGTTTTGAACTCTTTCTAGCTTCACAATCTTGAGTAAGTTACTAGTTCCTTGTCTGCAAAATAGAGTTAATACTTTTTTGGAGGGCTATTACAAAAATAAGATTAATAAATATAAGAGCTGAACACATAATTGTTGGTAAAATAAATGGTAGATATGATTTCTATCATTATTAATAGTATGACTACTTTAAAATTAATCATGTGAAATTTTTATTGTCAATTATCTTTTATGCATATATTCTATATATGCCACTGGGATATAAAAGTCTTTTAGAATAAGAACCATGGGTATATCTTTGCATATTGTGAAAATAAAAGTACTTGAAATGTCTATTGATTGATTGATATCATAGTTACATATGAGTGAATATTTTTAGGAATAGATTTGCTGAATATTATTTTAAATTGATAAAAGAGGTTACAATTATAAAAAAGAAATCAAGATTTGGTATAATCTCTCTAGATCTGAATGTTCCAGTTTTCATTTATGAAGGTAGTCATTGAAAGGTCTATAAAACCAGTGAACATAAGCATATTGATTGTGCTCAACAACAAAATCCTTCTGTTGAATGGTCCAATCAACTGTCATTTTGGCATGAGAGAAAAAGTAAGTTTGATGACAGGCAAAGGTCTCAGGGGAAGAGAGGGGAGGGAGAATCAATTTTAGTCATGGAAACAAGAGGGATCAATATGCAGACCACCATTCTACAAATACACTGCAAGGGGTTTATAGAAAATCAGAATGCTGACTGTGCTGTTAAAAAAACACCTCACAAATATTGCTTTCTAAAATGTAGTCATTTAAAATTTGTGTATCTTTAGAGAATTTTTAAAACATCACCAATCAACCTGATTTAAGAAACATAGTAATAATGAACATATTACATATTCAGACATTTCATACATGTGAACACAGACACACACTCACACACACGCACACAGTGCAAGGTACAGAAAAGAGTCCTCAGCGTGAGCTGTTCCATTAGTAGTACCACTTTCTGATTACAAAACATCACCTAGATCACCTTCTATTCTTTTAGACCTTTAAGGAGTTAAACATGCCAACTACATTTACACAGCCTTATATTCTCAAAAAACTTTATATGTCATTACTAATTTTTAAGAATTTATTTGCTAACTTGCCAAGTGTGAACAATGAGCTGGAACTCTCCAGAGACACTGAGGTCACTAAGATAGGGCCACATGCTTAAAAGGAGTTTTCATAGCTCAGAGCTTCCATTGTACAACTTTTCCTTTGAATGACTGCTTGAGGGGTAGGAGGAAAGGAGAATTGCCACATAGCAAGTAATAGTCAGTCACTGATTGATTGACTTCAAAATTTGACCTCCTGTTTGGTTCACTTCAAAATTTGTAAGGCAGATGCGTGAAAATGGGAATTTAATACATTAACTAAATTATATATTATCTTGTTCTAAAAAATGTTTTAATGTGGTTTGCAACACCTAAGAGTTAGCTAATTTTAAAAAGATGAGAAATATTTTTATTTTAGAAAGTAGAAACATTAGAGAAATAATATTAACATAAATATTTGTGTATAAGAAATCCCATACATTGGTTACAGGGTCTTCATAGTCTTAGTTCTAAGATTTTTAGCAGACAACACATATAGGAATTAATTATAGATTCATTCTAGGACAAGGACAGTTTTCAGGAGAGATAAAACTGTTTCAATTTAAAAAAATAAAAATATAAGTAAATTCTTTCTTCAATTTTCATTAAGAAGATAATGCATACTATAATGCATAAATGTTACCACAACAACTTGAACATGTCTTTTGTGATAATGCCTTCAATACAGGCATTGTTACATGAAATAATTCAGTGTATAGGCAATTGTATAGAGAAACTTATACCTGATCAGTATTTTCTAGAAGGATTTTTTAAATCCTTTTGGACATAGGATTGAGATAGATTTCTGATATTGGTTCTAAAAGTTTAGAATTTCTAAGCTCTTTAGATCCTAAATCATTTGCTGTGACCAAAATAAGGAAAAAAAGAATTAAGATCTGATAAAGACTTTGATAGAGAGGTCTTCAATGACCCTGTCAAGGAAAAACCCAATTGAAGGAAAAAGAAAGGGGTGTAGCTACTTGCCAGAGGGAGGGCCTTCATAACATATTCATATCTTCTGTTTTTCCTAGGACAGTATTCCTAGTTAGAAATCCAAAAGTTAGAGCCTGCTTTCTCCATTTTCTTTTAAAAGTGCATGTTTACTCACAGGCCACTGGTTCAATGCCCAGTTGCAGTAGGTCACTCTGTCTAAATAAGAACTAGTAGAAATCAGTATTATTTAAAATGTTCTTTTTGTAACTATTTCATCACATTGATTTATACAGGTTTTCTTTCATATACTCTCATCTTTATAGATGAGACTTAACATTTACATACTGTTACATACTATTTTAAAATATTTTTCTCATTTATTCATGGGCTTTGTTTTTGTTTTTTTGTTTTTGTTTGTTTGTTTGTTTTATTATTGTTTCTATTTTGGGTTGCTACCATATCATATGATCAGAGATAAAACATGTTGATAATTAAAAAAATAACTTTTTCTTATGAGGGTATCTTGCATCATTATAAGTAACTATAAATGAAAGATAAAATAATGATCAGTTTAATGCTAAAACACTGTATATTAACAATCATATTATATCAAGCCTGTGTAAACAGTAATACAGAGTTCTTTAAAAATTTCTATTAGTCCATTGCTTTCACTTTTCTTATGGGAAGATATTTACTGTGGTGATGTTTGGTTTCCACCATAATATGAAAATACTTGGAAAATGAAAATATCAATGCATAGCACACATTTAAACAAAATATCAACATGTACATACAATATTTTTCTCTCATTAAACATTCACTATTCCACTGTCCTATAAACATTCACAAGATAAACTGTACTAGACCTATTAAGACATTTTACATATTTCTGTAGAGTTTGAATGCCAAGGAAATAAAAGGATTATCATGGTTGACAAACTCAGATCAACTCAATATCCAACCTACCAAAAATAAAAATTACAGGAAAATGCTGCTTATTTAGTAGTAATACAAAATTTAATATAAAAGATATTTTCTTAAGACCCAAAGATAAATAAAACTTAATTTTCAGTTATATGCTAATTTTGTATTTTGGTAAATGGAAAATTCAAAAAGTTCAATGAATTACATAAAAACTATTCAGTAGGAGCGTCATAACTAATAATTTGTCTTTTTAATCCCTGATCTCTAAAAATATGTCTTAAGTCTTTATATTAATATATTGACTTTTTTTTTTAGAAAATGATTGCTAAATGAGAGACACAGACACCATAAAAAGCAAATAATAGCAACAATCATATCACCCCCCATCTTCACTTGAGTTTCTTCTACAGAAAAAAATCTCAGATCTCTACTATGAAAAATAAAGGAAAACGTGATAAATAGTGGAGGGATACACCATGCTCTGGATGGAGAGATAATACATGATAAAGATGTCAGTTCTTCCTAAATTCATTTTAAGATTCCCAGAATCCCAGTCAAAAATTACAAAAAAGTGAATTTGCAACTTGGAGAAATGACTAATCGGTGAGTTTTTAAAACTTTAGAAAAGAGAAGAATGGGTTTATGAAATACTATTTTCAATTCTTTTCTTGCAGTCCTTTTATGTCTTCTTTATTAGCTAATTCATTCTTAGTCTTTCAGTACACGCTGTAGATAATTTTTTTCTATAAGAATCCACATTTTGGGTATTATTCCTTAGGTCAAATTACTAGAAGTAGTATAAACATATTTGAGATTTATAATATATGTTGCTAAACAACATTCTGAATATCATAATAATTTATGATTCCTCCTCTTCTATATAAGAGTTTCTATTTCATATCACAGGGTGTTCTTTTTATTGACTATAGATAGGGGGAATAGATAATATGTCATTATTTGCATTTTTTTTGTTGTTGTTATGGCAGTGTTCTCATATGTTTGGTAACCACCTGTATTTCTTCTTAAATGAAGTGAACCCTGGTTCTGTAGTGGTACTTAAAATCTAGCCTTAATGAAGTGTTGAAAGCCAGTGTAGTGTGGGGCTTCTGGGGGGTACCTTGCACCTTACATCCTAGATGGATGACAGTTTTGCTTCACAAGCTCCCAGAATAGGATGTGGTTGCTAGATTTGTGTCATATAGTCAATTCCTAGTATCATAGGCTCAGATCTTCTTGACTACTTCAGCTAGAGCAGGTTTAAGACATTCACTGTTTCTATAAAAAGCAAGAACCCCACTCATTCAGAGTAATCTTTTGAGTGTTTCAGTGAACCTTAAGTCAAAGCAATTTATTTCAGATAAATAATATTGTTTTGGATATGGATACTTTACAAAATAGGTGAATATATAAGGTGAGTAGAGATAATTTGGTTGTGAAAATGTTTTCAATCTTTACATGTTATATGTGCCCAGCCAGAAAGAAACACAGCTCCATACAACCTGAGCCCTTCGAGGTGCTCTGAATAGCCCTTAAATTCTATATTCCTTATCTTTAAAAAGTGGGTAGTTAATCAAAATAAGGGAGACAGCTCTACTTCAAAAGAATTACTGCCATTCTCTTCTAAGAGAAAGGTGAAGGTTGAAAGAAATCGTTATATTTAATTCAGAAT
This sequence comes from Eidolon dupreanum, assembly GCA_028627145.1. Taxonomy (NCBI): domain Eukaryota; kingdom Metazoa; phylum Chordata; class Mammalia; order Chiroptera; family Pteropodidae; genus Eidolon; species Eidolon dupreanum. The sequence goes on along the minus strand of CM053514.1, from coordinate 19,532,380 downwards.
GTATGGTTAATACATACCCCTAGGTCAACATGAAATATAATTTTGTAAGAGTTCAAAAAAAGTTCTTTTTTTTTCTGAATTTGACTAAATGATTATGGGATTATTTAAAAAGAAACAGCAGGTAATCAGCCTTGCTTTTCTTGATTTTAGCAGGAGAGAAACACTTGCATTTTCTGGAGATAAAAGCCGTATTGTTCATACATATGATCATGTTTTTCACATTGATATTAACCTTTCTATTGACTAAAAGCTATACTTTAAGCCATGAGTAAATCCATTTTGAAATGTTTTTATTAAATTAAGAGACTATTACTGTGAACAAAGGTAAAAGATTCTTTTATGAGTCAGATGTGACTTTGGTTTGCTGTTTTCCCCCAAATGCAATCAAGAGACCATGCCTGAGCACAGTTTAATAACTTTAGCACTACAGTTATTAAAAATAAATCTATCCTGCTAAGAAACTCCATTATAAATGATGTATTAAAATAACATAAAATACATAAATATAACATTCTTCGTATCAAAGTGAAAGTATAAGAAAATCACTTTTAATATAAAAATGTAAGAACCATCAACATTTAAATCATTGTTAATGATGTTATAGATCTATTCAAGGAACATGCAGCTTAAACAACTTACTACTTGTAAGTAACAGAATTAATATAATTATACTATTTTTTCCAACTATTCCTGGCACATAAAATATGATATTTAAAAATTACAGCTTTCACCAATATTTTGTGAAATATCAACCTCTTACACTTATGTAGATGTCAGAGGTGTGTACATATAAAGCTTGGATATATATTTCACGAATAATTTTGAAAGATGTTCTTTTAATTACATTATTAGGGACTCTTTAAAATAAATAAAAAATAAAGTATTCAATATAACTTCTTCCTTCATTTACTTGCTGGATCATACTAATTTGGAACATTCCTTCTTTTCATCCCACTATAACAACCCATAAAATGTTTTTACCTAAAACGTAGAGTCTAAAACATATGAATATATTTCCCTCCTTTCCAAATTTAATGTGTGATAGAGGAATAAGAGAGCATCAACTTCACTTATTAAAAACAAATTTCACCACGGTAAAATTCTCAGGATTATTCCTAGATCAAATTTTGTTTTATAGCCAAATAGACTTCTTGGTTTATTTTTAAAAAGAACAAGAATTTCAACCTCCCTTTCTCCCTGCTGTGGTTGGAGTTCTACTTCTAAATGATCTGATTATAGTGCTTCCCTAGCAGAACATTTTTATTTCCAATAGAATGGAACAGAGTTTCTTTCACTTGGCTTCTTTCATGATCTGGTACTATCTGAAAAGACTCATCTCCCCCAACTTTCCAAATACAAATTCTGCAGTGACATGCCCAAACGTTTGCTCCCCCAACATCTCAACTTCTTTCACACCTCTGTGCTTTTGCATAGCTGTGCTTTTAGCTTAAAATATACTGACCTTCTTAAGAATTTTTATTTATCCTTTGAGTTAACACATAAGTCATCTCCTTTCTAAAGCCTTCAGTGGCCTCCAGAGTTGAGAGTAAAATTTACCCACTCTTCCCCTTAGCACTCTGAACATCTCTCTAGTTCAGAAATTATTGCACTGTTAAATGATTTGATTATGTATTTTCTCATCTCCAACTAGATGGTGGGTGCTTGTTGAGCATAAACTGTCATTTAATATGACTATCATCAGCACATGCTACAATGCCTGTACCAGAGCAGGCACAATAAATATTGTGGTAGGAATGAATGAATGAGTATAGGTAGCAGACTCTTAGAAATCTAACCAATGTTCAAGCCAATTCTAAATATTGTTTGTGAGGGTTCTAGCTCTCTCATGGAATGTAGCCATGTACTGGGTTGTGTATCATAGAAAAGCCCAGAGTAAATATTCAGGAGGCTTTCTGTATAAATTTCTTATTTAAAAATCCTAATACAGCTCTGAACCAAAGTTGACATTCTGGAATCTTAATACAAAACATCGGGCAGACATTTTGTGTTAGCATATCTTTTCTATCATCACCTCAGCAAAGATTTCCAGCAGTGGAATGTTCTAATGTTATAAAGGTAAAAGACAATAGGAAGGTGGGGGAAATCCTGTAACAATAATGACCAAAAAAAGGGTACCTTGAAGCACTTTAGTCACTCCACATTTCTGCTGGTCTATACCTACTTTAGTAAGGACAAGGATGTTTTCTTGATCTGACATCAAGTGCTCTGAGGACACAAAACAAGTCCTTCTTCTTTCAACTAGATTGTCATCTACCTTCTTTTTACTGAGAAATATTCTGTAAAAATTAACTTATCTGAAAAAGTCACACTGGTCCCTTCTTTACTTTATTCTAAGGGTTTTACAATATTGTCATAGACAAATTCTTTTTTAAAAAATGAAGCAAGAATAATTGCTTACATGTGAATTATGGATACATCTGAAAATATAAGCTCATTCAAAGCAGGAACTTTCTAATCTCTTTGTATATCAGACCTCTTTTGGGGGAAAAATAATGAAGATGCATTACTGGTTGAAATAGTAGTTTTAGGTAATAATTAAAAATAGCTTCAGGTGAGGACAGATCCAATAAGTCAAGTGATACCAACTAATACCTCCATATCTCCTCCTGCCTTTTATATTGTCAACTTTTATGTAGTGACCGTAGACAGCTACAGCATCTCTTTTAGTTATTTCTGCACAGGTTCTTGCTAGCCCAAAATGGGTCATATGCTCATCGTTAAAGCAATCATTATGGACAAGTAGATGGGATACAGCCTTGGCTGGAAAGTGGGACCAATCCCAGCAAGCCTCATGAATAGGTTTAAGGGATAGATGAAATTCTTAAAGAAAAATCAAAGGCATGGTTAATAAGAAAAGAAAATGGATGGATGTTCAGAAGGCAAGCAATAGATGATTAATATATATCTTTTACAATTTTAATCAATTTAGCAAATCCCTTTAATCAAAGTTTTACAATTCTAAGATATAAGATCAAATATTTAAAAGTTTTACTAGTTAATTTACTTAAATTCTAAACTTATCTATTGGCCAAACTGAAAGCCAAGAAAAGGCACTGTACTAATCTTGTAGCTTTTGATACCACATTTCTTGTTCCAACAATAAGTACCCCTATGACATAAGAAATATCAGACAGAGAATCATAGCTAATGGCATCTCCTTTTTTATTTCCTAATGTGGCTTTTGGTGAATTTTTTTGGGAAGATATATTCTCCCCAGTTCATACTTAATGTAGTGCCCAGTACCAGCAGTCTTGAAGTTCAAAGATTACGACAGATTTTTCCCCTTTAATAGCCATTCTGCAACAATATTCCCTGATCTTATAAATCAAGTTAGGTCCAATTTCTGGCCATAGTCAGTGACTTATCTTTCTAAGGATAAGAAAGAAAACTACAATTTCCTGGTGTGACAGAGTGCAATTGTTAAGTCAGACAAATAGAAGATATTTGTTATAATCTATTTTAAAATTAATAGCAATATGTTATAATAAATTTGGTCAAACTCAAATAACTTAGTTCTCTTCAGAAGGCATTACTAGATCAATAATTAAATTTGCATTATTAACATGTGTTAAGCAGAAAAAGAAATGTCAATGTAGAGCCTGTTTCATTTATATAACAGATGAAAGGATTCTCTATCATGAAATTTTACTGTTATATACTTATTTTATGCAACCAATAGAACAGGAAGTAGGTACTGTTTCTTTAAAGCCATCGATATCAATATCAATATCTATATATATTTATATATATGTATATATATATAATCTATCTACCTATTCCTTAAAAGTATGCTTATTTATGAGAGTGTTATTTAACAAAGGGATTATAAAAATAAATGTAATAGACTGTAAATCATTTGATCCAGTATGGGTAAGTAGTAAAATTCTTATCCTTAGTCAAAAAGAGAATTCTTTTTGTGTGCTTAGCTTACTTTTTCACTATTGAACTCATCTCAGAAGAATGATAATAACAACAAATACTTAAACAAGTACTTAGCACTAAACATATTAACTTATTTATACTCTACAATATTATAAGGTAATTGTACTATCCTTATTTCACAGATGAGGAAGTTTAATCACAGAGGATTTAAATAACTTGCCAAATAAAGTAACAAAGTTAGCATTTGACGCTATACTCTGTGCTTCAATGACTGGGTTCCAGAAAATTGAATCTCAAAAATGTCTACTAATAAAACACTATGAGTGAAATCCCTCAGATTATAGATTTTTATGCACATTTTGTTTATTTCTTTTTTCTCTTTATGCAAATGCAGTATCTCTTTCACTGTAGTGTACTGGGACGTTAAAGTAATGGAATTTGAAGGCATTCTGAGATGCTAATAGAGTGTGCAATTTGGTGTCATGCTTTAAATGACATCTGGTAGGCAAAGTTTGAATTTTCAGTGATAGCAATAACAAAAGTTTACTTAAGGAGACATTGAGAGTAATTTCCTAAAAAGATGTAATGTTTAGGGATAAAAGTAAGAATTTAGTGATGAATTGGAGATTTATTGGCAATCTGTTACGTGCAGCACAGTGCTAGGAAGTCCACAAAAATAAATAAGTCATTACCCCTACTCTATAGTAACTAACAGTATAGAGGAGAGAATGGGTAACAGTAAAATATAAACGGTATAATATAGGAAAAAAAATGATTGATAAAATGGGCAAGACGAGCTCAGGGGTGACCGTCTGTGATTACCAAATGGCTTTGAACTTCAGGCAAAAGACAATAGGAAGCCAGCAAAAAATTGTAAGCAGCTAAATGATATGATGATTAAGAGAGGATTTAGGTGGGAGACCTGTAATCCCAGAATAAGGAAAACTTGATCCTGGGATACCTCGATCTCTATTAACTGCCCTGGTTCTTCCCAATTAGTTTAATTCTCTTAAACTAGCATGCCCTATCCCTTTCTATTGCTGCAGCTCTTATCTAAACTTCACTACCATCTCTCTCCTGAATTACTACAACAGCCTCTTCACTTCTCTACTCCTTTAAAGATTAATCTCAATAAAGCTATATATGAGTTATTCTTTAAAAACGTAAGTAAGTTCTGGTACTCGACAGCTCAAACCCTCCAATAGTTTATATTGTACGATTTATTTTCTTTATCCCCTCTCAAAAAACAAACAAACAAAAACAAAACAAAAACAAAAAAAACTAAAAACAAAAATAAAAAAAACAAAAAACCTATGATTGAAGGATAGTTCTAAATTATTTATTTTTAAGTACATGAGAGAATTTATGACAAATTGCCTTGTGAGGGGGGAAAAAAACAACTCCTCTGAAAATAAGAAATCAAGGTAAATATGTGCCCCCATAAAAAGAAAAGGAAGGGAAGCCACATCCCAATTGCTATACACAAGAAGCCTCATCTATATTTGAACCAGATGCAGATTATGAGATGGTGAACTTTAAGCATGATGATACAACTGCATGGTGGCCTTGGGTATGGAGGGGATATATTTTGCACGTGGGAGGGGAGTCAAAATGATTGTGACCAGACAGTGGACTGCAATAAATTATATTATTTGCTATAATTCTTTGTAGCATCTCTCATTAAGAGGAAGAGTCTATTTTTCTACCCGTTAAATCCGAGGTGTCATTGTGATTTACTTCGACCAGTGGAATGTGGCAAACGTGAAACAGCCAGCTTCTGTTTCTGTTCTGTTGAAGCAGTGCCCTAAAACCACCATGTAAGAAAGCCGGTCTAGTTTATTGGAGGATGAGAGTCCATGTGGAGAAGCAACAGTATACCTCAGCAGACAATCAGCACCAACTGCAAAACAGTAGATGGAGGGAGGCCATCCTGGACCTCCTGGTCACAGCCAAAGCTCCACAAGTGAGCCCAGGTGAAACCTGAATAGGAACTACCCAGAATCAGGAGACATTCTAATTGGTTTTGGTTTTATCCGGTGAGCTTTGAGGTGGTTTATCACTCAGCAAGAGTTAAATGACACATGGCCTGAGTGGTAACATTAGGCAATTAGGTAGACATGTGCAATGGGGGAATGAAGACCCAACCCAGAGACCTCCTCTATGACCTCCCTAAAACACCCATTTTCATGGTTAAAAATTACCTTTACATCTTGGACTACAGGGAAGAGCTACAAAAACAACCGCAGGTTTGGTCCAGCCATAAGCGCATGTGCAGTTAGTACATCTGCTAACCTTTTTTGACAGGAGCTTCATTATGCCCGCCTTACATCATCATACTCATGGCCGGAAGTTGATCAATCTAATTGTAACAGACTGAAATCTGGGTAACTGCATGCACAGTAAATGAGGGGTTATATAACGGCAAAATGTCAATCAAAATGACCTCATGTGCCAATTATCTAGCACCACCCCTGTATCCACCCATTACGACCATAACATGTTACACTTTCCAAATTCACAGGGCTATAGCCATCTCCAGTGTAGCCTTTTTCTCTCTTCAAACATATTTGATAAACTTTACTTTCCCTAAATTTTGCTGACCTGTAATTCTTTACTGAGTCAGCAGAAAGAAACAAGCCATCTGGAACAGTAACAGTAAGAAGGGAATCAGAGGAATGTAGAATCAATGAGGCCATGGGAAGACAAAGCTGACAGAGGAGATAAGAGCTAAGCAGGGTCAAAGAAGCAAACAAGGGGTCGGATAATGTAAGGAATGATATACATCTGTTAGGTTTCGTAATTATACTCCTGACTAATTTGACTGAAAAGTGTGCTTTCTAGCCATACTGGCTTTTACTGACCCAGCTATGAGAAAATTAGCTTCCTTGGGCTGTTTGGTAAGGCATTTGACCACTCAAGATAAGGTACAAGGCTGTTTTCTCTTCTATTTGCCATTTCAAGTGGTACCTAACACTCAGTGGGAAATTTATAACATTGTCTCATTCAGTAGTAAGTAAACTATGGTTTACTTAACTGTCATCTGAGGTTTCTGCTAAATTTACACTCCTTTAAAAAAGAAAACTCTTTAGAAAACTTTTTGCTAAGACATTGCTGTGCAAAAGAACACTGACTCTATTTTGATGTTTTTTTCAACCAAAAGTAAAATTTTTATTAGCAATATATCAAAATATAATACACATATAGAGAGAGGGCGAGGGAGAGAGGAGAAAGATCAGGGTATCTGATGCCAGATTTTTAAGGCTAAAATAAAATTTTGATTACTACAAACTAACACTGAAGAATAACCTATTGCCTTAAATTTTTTAAAAAAATCATCTATACGACAAACTGAATAGAGAATCTCAACCCAATTATAGGAAACAAACGCCTATCAACAGTGTTTGATGATCCTAATTGTAAAGTAAGAGACCTTAGATTTAAGCATAATATCCAACCTAATTATATTCCAAACACATTAAATGGAGTAGCATTCTACAGGAAGGAAACTTAGTTGATTTATTGCTTAAATTATGGAAAAAACAATTCAGTTATAGAGCATATTTTTGCATTTAAAAAATCAGCTTTTCCATGTAATGGCTGTGTAATTGGTGTTAAGAAGCAGATTCTAGTTCCAGGGAGTGATTATGCTTTTGAAATTGCATTCTCATCTAGCTCTATAGACATTTGAATTGACATTCTCTATTTTGCTTCTTTGTTCCCCCTTCTCTTACTGGTTTCTCCTGGGAGCATATCCTTAATAAATTTTGTGCATCTTAATCCTTGACCTGGTCTGTGCTTCTAGGAGAACTTATGAATATTCTCAGTCAAAATATTAGTCTCAACTATAAGCTTTGTAATTTTTCTTTCTATTCCTGGTACTTTGCTCCCTATCCTCTAATCCTTATCACACATACTTCTGTCCCCCTCCAAACAGTTACTCTTTAATAAATATATATTTAAAAATTTTAACTCAGTATTTATATAGTTTATAAACTGGATACAAATTTTACAAGACATACCTTGCTCTCTCCCCACACTGAGTCCTGTAATTTTTCAGTATTTTGTAGGTGCTTATTCCTGTATTTACCTCAAGGTATCAAAAATGATATGCCCTTATATTCCTCTTAATACATGGGAAAAAAGAAGTATGATATGAACTACTTAGTTAAGAAATAACATTCAAGTCTTCCCTTCCCTCTACTCATATGTGGACACATATCTTATTCTAGAAGAAAGGACCAGGTGGTAAAAACTTTAGAAAGACTAAGCAGTTACATGACAAGTCAGTGCTCTCAATATTAAAGTTATCTTTCTCCATCTTTCACAGTCAGGTTTTTTGCTACTTCTGATGATATGCAGAAATGGTTCCTAAAAGAGGCAGAAAAACTTACTTTAAAGTCTTGCCTCAGTCCTCAACTCAATATCTTCTTAATCATAGTTCTTTAGCATTCGCCAAATCCAGCCAGTTCGCTTTGGTGCTAGGAGTCTTTGAGTAACAGAGGAGTCTTTGAGTAACAAAACAATACTTTTGTCATTTTAATGTAGTGGTTGGCAAACTTTACTACACATCAGAACCATCCAGCTTTCTGGGACTTGCCTCCATAGACTGTAATTCATTGGTTCTGTAGATATGGCTTAGGAATCTGATTTCACAGCACACACTTAAGGAGATTCTAACTGGGGAATCTAGGACACTCTCTGCAAAAACAGATCTTGCATTTCACAGAGTAAATTGAAAAAAAATATTTGCATATTATGAACACACACATATGTCCACATATCTTCTGTCCATTTATATATGACTTATAAATATCTAATATTATTGGTGCAGTTCTAGCTGTACCTGAGGAATTATTTGGCAGATGTTACTAATAATCCAATAGCTTTTAACAACAGTGGCATGACACACTGGTGTGTTATCATCAGGTTTTAGGTATATGTAAAACATTGGTTGTTAATGACATTTAAAGTAAGTTAGTTACTTTTGACAAATAAATTTGAGTCATTCAAGGTTATCCATACAATAATGGTATTCCCATTTATTTGTGTTTTGTTACACTTTACCCAATGGAAGAGGAAGGAGTTGAGCCAGAGCTATTGTACTTCCAGAATGGCACAATACACTCTGAGGGCCCTGGCTGGTCACTGCTCTTACTATGGCACCATTAGTAGTTGCAGAATGCTAAATTCTTGTATTAGTTTACTTCCATAGAAATATTATTTTTTGGTTTCAGAAAAATCTCTGTCAAGCATGAATGTGAAGTATCTTAACCTTTACTAATGTGGAGAGAAATAAGAAAGGTAGCATAGAAGTTGCAGGCATTTTGAAACTGCTGAGGTTCACTGCTTTACCAAGTAATACCCAAAGCAAAATAATGCAACTGTGGTTTTGAAATTCACACAGAAAGGTGTCAATACCTGATACCTGAAATAGAACCCATGGTAATGAAATATGGATGGCATCATTTATTTTTCAATAGAGAGGAGGAAAATATGGAAACAATATTTAGTTTACAGTCTTCCTTAAGTAATCAATAAGACAATAGATTTTTTCCCCATTACGAAGCTTTGCTTTGTTATGTCTCTAACCAATCAATTTGGGAAACAAAATACTGTCACCTCACTAGATTTCCACTTGTAAAACACCCGTAAATTTTGCAAAACTGAAATAGGGTAGATTTTGGGTTTTCTCACAGATCCTTGATCCTCTAGATTCCCCTCACCCCCAAACACTAGCCCCAGATCTTTGGATACTCCTGTATCTTTGCTCTGAGATCTAAAATTGATTTTCTGACGATCTTTAAATTATGAGTAATATTTTTTCAATGACACATAAGATGTTTCTCTTTCTGGAGAGTCTGATTGTCCTCTGAGCCCCCTTTGGTCTTGCATGCCACACTTTTCCATCACATAACCTACTCAGGACTCTTCCTGGGCACTCACACCAGCCTTCCCCAGTCCTGCTCCTTAGCTGACAACTGGAAAAATGAAAACAGCAGCACAAAGCCTAATGATCTCTGGAAGCCCAGACATTGACTATATCAGGGAAAAATAGAGACTTTAAATGTGTTGAGGTCATTAACAAAGTTGTAAAATTTGTGAGGAATGTGGGAGAAAAAAAGCCGTTTTATTGTTTGCTATATTCACAGGCTCTAATTCTTCATTTCCCTAGTTGAGCTTTAACTTAATTATAAAACAAAATCTATAGCCGCAGCAAGGCCTGGAGGTGGAGCCTGTACAACTAATCAACTTTAATTCCCTGGGTTCGCTTTAATTACAAAACAACATTTGGTGCAGCTGCTAAACACTTACCAGGTGACCACATGGTAATAATACTGGAATAGTATTTACGGGTCTCCAGCTTTTGCTCTGATTCTATCAGCACAATTATGTTTCCATTATATATAAATTTGAGTAGCCTCTAGGATTTACAATAATAGAGAATTTCCTCGACTTTATATACTCCTGTAGTTGAACTAGTTAAAATATTGAGTTGCACTACAACTAATTAATGTCAAGAAGTAAAATTTAATGATGAAAGAGGCGTCCTGATAAAGGACAATAATAACAAATTGAATATCAATAGCATACATCTTACCATTTTTATTTCATTCTCTGTGAGACAGACAACGTGAAACCAGCTGACGTATATTCTGAGTTATCAATTTGCCTTTTAGGTTTTAACACACATTCCTTTTCAATATAACTAGACATGTCCAACTCATTCTTCTGCTTGTTCTTCAGTGTTCCACAAGACAATTTAAGAGGTGAATATTTGTATTACAAAATATATTTTTGCCTGACAAAATTAAAATTAACCACTGACATGTTTAATATAGCCAGTTCCTCTAGCATTATTAAAATATACTCAATTTGTACAAACATTAAGGAAGATCATTGAAATAGTGAGATCTGATTTTTCATTTGATAATATTTAGGCAGAAGTTCCATGTACAATTAACTTTTCATCTTAACCTTTTTAAAAATTTTAGCTTACTCAAACACACCTTTTATAACACATGGAATCCTAGTTCCTCCCTGGGTCTAAAGGGGATAAGAAAAATTATTTGAATTGAGGAAAAAATCAAGAAGCAGTATCAGTAAGGGCATTACCAAAATAAACATGAGCCTTACTGTTTTCATAGCAACACAGAAGATAATAGTGTCATCTAATCCAAATGAAGATTTGAAGTAGGTGTATAAGCACACAGAACACATTTTTTTTGCTTTCTTTTTCCTACATGTCGACCTCTTTTTTTCTTCAGAACTGACTAAATGCTAAAGAGAGGCTATATCATAGCTAATTATATCTACAGAGAAGAAATGCAGAATACATGCAATCCATTGTAAAATATCTGGAGCAATAATCCCCTTCTGCACCTTCTAGCCTCAGGGGCTGGTTCGTATTTTACCTAGTGCTGTCCTGCATGACTACCTTGGGCTCTGGACAAAGATGACATTATACTTTCAAAGTCGAAAGGCTAATTTCTCAGTATTAAGAATGTCTGTCAGTCTCTTACCCCAGAGAATATCTTTCTCTACTGAACAGTGACTGAGTCACAGGAGGAAACAATTCTGCTTACTGGAAGAAAATAGGATGGAAGAAATTATGACAGTTACCAGATGTTCCAGTGCCCCTGAGGGGGCCACCAGAGTGTTTCCACATGTGCTGTAAACAGCATAAACTGTCAAATCACTGGACGCTGGGGCTTGGTGCCCATGCTGCTCTGATGTGCAGAGTCCAAGGATTTGAGTGTAGGAAGGAATCTTAAAGATGATTTTACCCAGAGGTTTTAAACCAGGGGTCCCCAACCCCCAGGCCACTGAACGGTACTAGTCCACGGCTTGTTAGGTACCAGTCCACACAGCAGGAGGTGAGTGGCATGTAAGAGAGCAAAGCTTTGTCTGTACTTGCAGCCACTCCCCAGTACTAGCGTCACCGCCTCAGCTCCACCTCAGATCATCAGGCATTAGACTCTCATAGGAGCACTGGGCCCTGGTGACACAAAGGTCGGGGACCACTGTTTAAAACACGTCTGGAGAAGTTCTGTTTCCTAAGTGTGATTCAGGAATTGCTGAAGAGTAAAGGGAGTCCCTCAAAACAGTAGCAGTAATTTTGGAAAGAATATAAAAATTTTATGTCAGGTATAACAAGACCGGATATTTTATCAAACAAAAATGAGTTGTAAAAGTCCAAGTAATTCCTGTAGTTGAGGAAAAGAACCATTAGAAAAATTATCATCCCAGTGGCTCTATGACATTCTTAGATGGGAGAGCCCTAGAGCTCAGAAGGTTGATTTAGGAAGTATAGGTTGTGATAGGCTTCGTAGTTTGGGAATCTGGAAATTAAATTATATCACTAAGAAAAGAAAAGAAGAAAAGAAAGAAGGAAGGAAGGTGGGAGGGAAGGAAGAAAGTGAGGAAGGAAAAAACAGTTATTTTCATGTGTGTAAATGGAACCAGTGATGATAAGAGAAAACAAGATTTTAACATAGGATAAAGCATACCTCCAGGGGTAAAGAGACATTCATAAAAGCAAGATAGATACATCTGCCTCACCGTCACTATTGATGCAGACAACCTCTTGAACTTGAGCGCCTGGACCACACTGTTTTCCATTATCTGGTTCACAGTCTCCAAGCCTCACTGCCTTCCAGTCGTAGCAGGATGGTTCCTCACAGGGAATGGCTTCCAGCAAATGAGGGCAGTTCCCAGTGCCCCCGGAGCCTCCATTTGGCTCGTTGGTAATACGTCGCTTCCTCAGTTTGAAACCTGAATTATTGGGAAAAGAAAATATTTATTGTTACCGTCATGGGTTGCAGAAGGCTGCATGAAACCCCTAGCAAGAGCTGGATGAAGTTAGAGGGTAGAAGTCATATCTGCTTTAATCACTGGCATCTCCCCAAACTCTAGCTTAATGTGAGTTCATTAATAATTTATTAAATAAATAAATGAATGAATAAACAGAATGGCCAAGGAGGGACTTTTGGTGTGAGCTTCCTATGGTAAGAATAATGCAAGAAATGACATATATCTCCCATCTCCCTTAGGGCTGGGGAGGGAGGGAGAGGGAGAGAAGAAGAAAAAGAGAGGGAGGAGAGACAGAGAGAGATTCTAGACTGATTGTGCTTGATTTGGAAAGTCTGCAGTTATAAAATATTAAAAGAAACAATGAAATCTCAAGCTATTCAGAAGTATTCGTGACCAGACAAAAGTGCCATTACTTTGAATTCTTCAACACTATCACACAATTAAATTTGAACAGAAACCTCTGAGAAGGTGGATAGTCTCAGAGAAATTGTCTTTTTGAGACTTCGTTTATTTTAGACTCCCTAGAAATTTGAATTAGGGATATAAACCATCTGGGCTCTAATGAAGACTATTCTAAATCCTGCTCTGTGCTTTAATAGCATCTAATTGTTGCCCTTCCTGACAATGTATAACAAAAGTAATGTCTGTTTATTGCTATGTGAACATATTAGAATCATTAGGACACTGTCTTTGAAACAAAATAAGAAAATGATTTCAATTACCAGATCATGTGAAAATCACTCCACCATGCCTACCATGTAATAAAACATTACATTTATTCTACTCCTTTTAGATATATCATTTGCATCATGAAAGCAATAGAGTTTTGTTTTTGTTTTTACCTTCAAAGTAATGAATTCTGTTTATTGGGCACTAGCTATGGGTCAGGCATTACATTAAGTGCTTTATGTTTATTGTATATTGAATCTTTAGAGAAAACTTGGGTGGCAGATGTTATTATATCCCTCTTACAGATAAGAGGATATTTAGATAATTAACTTTTCTAAACAATATGGGACTGAGTAGGTTTTCCAATCCAGGTAAGTCTGACACCACAGCTCATCTTAATCACTGTACTAAATTGCCTGAGATGTTCTTCATCTGTTGTCTAAATTAACAAGTATCTTGCCTACTTTCTTCAGTTTTAATCTTCTGGTATCATCACCAGAGTAGTTTTATTCATCTTTTGCAGTCAATACTCTTTAGCCATTCTGGAAAATATCACAAATGAATAATAACAAGGAACACAGAGCAGTATTTTTAAATAATTCATCCATTGACTTAATTGATGGGAGTTTTAAGCATGGCATGTTAATATTACATACCTTTTTTGCCTTGCTGGTCATTACAGTTTTCATAAGTGCAAGGTCCCCAAGCTGACCAAGGTGAAACCTCACATTCAGTAGGACAAGGAATGTGGCACAGCTGTGTAGTATTAGGGACAGGACCAGTGCAGTGTTTCAAATCCACTGGTTTTGCGGCTGCTTGGAGAAAAATAGAGATTCCCTAAGAATTAAACAGATTCAACAATATGATTCTTCTGCATGTTTGGAGAAAGATAATGCTTAAAGAGGTGCCACCAAGACATTATTTCAATGCTTCTCAGATACGTCCTGTGAATAAAAGGAGAAATTCGGGGTGAGGTGAAGCAGGATAGTGTAGTCAAAGGCACTGGATGAGAAGTCTTGCAGATTGATTGATCACCAGCTTCACCACTAATTAGCCATGTAATTAATAATGCTGAGTCTAACTTCTCTAAGCAGTTAAATAATCCTTAAGGTCAATTTCATCTCTAACATTCTGTAGTTAGATTCTAAGAAATTGAAATGTACTTTAGAGAACTAAACACAGTAGGATAGGGCCTACAACTTTGCAGTGAGTGGCTTCTGGGAGAGCAGTCTCTCTTTCCTTTTGGTTCCCGGAGAAGGAATGGGTAGACATGATGAAGGAAGAGCTCGTGCCACCAACTGGACCATCTCTCTCTACCTCTAGCTGCATGATTCACCAGATACTTTCCAGAACTTTTACTGACTATGTTATCGGCATTATGTGATTCAAATTTCAGAATTTCTAAGGAGACTAATTTATAACTGCCCACATCTGTTCCTAAGTTGACCAATGAACTATGGATAAATATTGCTTGACCTTGCTTCTCTTCTTTTCTATTTTGATGCTTACAGTTTTGCTATTTTGTATACCATATATATTTGACAGTTAATGTCAAGATGTGTCCATATTTCTGGTTAAAAATGACTTTATGAGAAAGGTATTTCAAGCTATAGAGACAGCAGAAGAAAAATCATGTTTAGTTGTATATTGCATAATACATAGCTATAGTCACTTTTATTATAAAAATTTTAAGAAGTAAATGTTTTGGACACACACTTCCTTTAATAAGGACTTGTTCCTGTTTCCCTCTAATGATATGAAGTGCTCACGCCTATAGCATAAAGAATTGAAATAATAGAGGTCTTAGATAATTCCCATTCTCTTTAGGTAAAGGACTGTGAAATTCCAATTGCATGGGATTGCACCTAGAATCTCATAGAGAAATTACTGAAGCAATATCACCCTAAATTTTAAATAAAAGTATTATACACACACACACTTGTAGTCTAAACTCTAAGGAAAATTATAGGTCTTATGTACCTCTCAACTTTCTGCATATACAAACATACAATCGTCCACATTACCTAAAGGCTATTACATTAACTCATCTTTCTTCCACCATTTTTCAGTTCTGAAAAAATATTCTACAGTTTTATTTTTCCTTTTTCCTCCTAGGAGTGCTTATCTCCCTATACTCCTCCTTACCTCCCACACACACTGCAGTAAAAATCAATGACTGGGCACTCCTGATTTGCTTAGTACGAAGGACCATGAGCATTTTTGTTTATCAGAATTGTTGTTAATGTGCACTATAACATCAGCCAAAGCCAAAATGATTAATTTTATTGCTTTCCAACAGTGAAAGTACTTGGCATACTAATGACAGAAAATATAGAAATAAATGCTTCACTTCTCTGAAAATAAAACATAATTTGACATCAATAATATATATTTCACATAAAATGAATTATGTTAAATATCTTTACAGGCATAAGAATCTTGTAATGGTTAATTTTATGTGT
Organism: Eidolon dupreanum; assembly: GCA_028627145.1. Lineage (NCBI taxonomy): Eukaryota > Metazoa > Chordata > Mammalia > Chiroptera > Pteropodidae > Eidolon > Eidolon dupreanum. The sequence continues at coordinate 19,516,535 of CM053514.1, read as the reverse complement.
TAATTTCACTGGGCTATGGTATGCCCAGAGCTGGTAAAACATTGTTTCTGGGTGTGTGTGTGTGTGTGTGTGTGTGTGTGTGTGTGTGTGCATTTCTGGAAGAGATTAGCATTTGAATCTATAGACTGAATAAGGAAAATCACCCTTACCAGTATGGGCAAGGTATCATTCTAACCACTGAGAGCCCAAATAGAACAAAAAGATAGAGGAAGGGGGCATTCTCTTTTCTTGAGCTAGGGTATCCATTTTTGTCCTGCCCTTGGATATCAGAGTTCCTGGTTTCAGGAGACCAGGAATTATACCAGTGGCCCCGCTCCCATAATCACATGAGCCAATTTCCACATAAATCTCCTCCTATATATCATCTATCTATCTATCTATCTATCTATCATCTATCCATCCATCTATCCATCTATTTATCCATCTATCGATCTATCCTGTTGGTTCTGCTTCTCTGGAGAACCTTGACTAATAAAAGTCTACAGTTACAGAAAACTTTAACTGTGAATTAATTTAAGTAATTCACTTGTGTAAACTTTCAGACATCATTTCAATTAGAATTGTGTGTACAATTATGTAAAAAGTCTTCATTTATTTCTTTAAATTGACTAAAAACCTTAGTGTTACTATATTGTTTTAGAAATCATGAGTACCATAAACAGAAGTCTACTGTGTATGCAATTGTGAAGACTATTAGAGCCTGAAGAAATTTATTTTATATATAAGGTTGAAAACTTTAGGAGGGAAACAAGGTTTTATCAAGGAAACATCTTAAAACATTGTGTTTCTAATTCCTGGTAATTTTCATTATAAAGTTTATATTATAAAGCTTTTGGTGTATTTTGAATGAATCAAATAAAATAATCAGTCACAAAAATCTTTTTGAGTTATTAAAAATGTGATGAATAAAGGCTCAAGGAAGTATTGCTTGAAGCAAAATACTCTTGAGATCTCAGCTTCTAAACTAACCAAATTAATACTGAGATAATATAATTCTTGAAAAATAACCTCAATTTAACAGATGTCTTTATACAGTGTATATAAAGTTCTTTCATTAATCAAAGAAACACAGGGAGAGAGTACATGTTTGTGTATGATTCTATTCCTCTGGTGATTTTCATTATAGGTTTTTCTTGTAAACAGCATATATATTGACTAATGCAAAGCACAGATACTAGCTGAGCTCCTCAAAACTATAAGTCAATTAAATTTTTGCAATAGCCCAGGGTTATCTGAAATAAATGTGAGTCAATGAGCGAGGTAAAGGACAGATCCTGGAGATCTTACTGGATTACAGTTTAATTTGTGGGATATCATTACTATAGTTCTGTATTATATAATATAGTGTTTACTGCTGATCCCATATTCTCAAAAATTGAGATTTGCATTTTCTAGAATGGCCTACTCATTATTCTTATATACTTTTACTACTTAAAAATTTGTTCATCCAGTACAAGTTCCATTCCATATATATATATATATATATATATATATATATATATATATATATATTCTTTGATTTATATATGTATATATATAAATTTGAGAATATATATATATTCTTTGATTTTTTTAAAGTCATATTATAGATGCCATAAAAATAAAGGAGAAATTTTATTGTTCTCATATGATTTAAAAGATATTTAATTATAAAATTATAATTTACTTTGAATGCTTCATGAAGTCACAAAAGAATGTATACACTTTCTAGAATTAACAAACAAAAAAAATGAGTGCATTTTTGTAGGTCCAAAATATTTTTGTATTTGTATATTTAGAGCATTACAAATGGGAAAAAAATCAGTATAGAAAACAAACTTAAGAATTTTGTTTACAGCAATGTGGTCTATGAGGTATTATGAAAACACACCCGCTCTATAACCCCTAAGAATAGGTGATGTATTATTTTAAAAATTAAACATTTCGTTTTGAGGTAATTATAGATTCACATGAAATTGGATTTCACAAAATTTCGATATATCCTTTATCCAGTTTTTTCCCAATGGTAAGAGCTTAAAAAACTATAATATCACAACCAGATACTGACATTGGTACCATCCATCTTGTCTGTCTTCTTCTCCCTAACTTTCAGAGTCATCTCATAGTTTGTTTCCTCCATAATAATGTCCAGGAATTTTTCTTTTTCAAGCAGGAGAATTAGGGGAAATTACATCTTTTCTATCTTCCTGGAAGCAGAGTTTATATGTTATTTGTAAAGTAAAATATTTTAATTATAGGGTTGGAATCCCAAGAAAGGAAAATCCTCAAAGGCTTCCCGAAATTCACAGCATGAATCAGGTTTGGTAGTAAAATCTTAAAGTTGGCCTCTTCCTGGGCATTACTGATCGCAAGTCACAGAACATTCAGTTTTAATGGGTTGATGGGGCACCTAGAATTGCATATTCAGAATTCTTTAATTATGAGAAGGAAGGCATTTTTTCAGATAGAAAATGAGAGTTTAATTATAATAGACCATCCTTAAGGAAATTTCTAAAGGATTTCTTTCCCATAAAAAGGAAAGCAGGGTCTAAGATTCCACGTGTAATTGTAGTGAAAGGAAATATTAAATGTGAGTAAAAGAAAACATTGACTGTAATAGTGTAAGTCTAATGGTTAAATAGAGGAGTGTAGTAGGCAGAATAATGGTCCCCGAAAGATTCCAGGCCTTAATCCTTGGAATTTGTGAATGTGTTATCTTAATAGCAAAAATAATTTTGCAGATATGACTCAGAGTTCAAATCTTAAGATGAGAAATTAGTCTGGATTATCCAGGTGAGCCCAATCTAATCACACGTGTCAAGAGCAGAGAACCTTTCTCAGATGAGTCAGGAAGACGAGACAGAAGAAGGAAGAGAGAATCAAAGCATGAGAGGTACTTGATTTGCCAATGCTGGCTTTGGCGGAAGAGGGTAGGAAGAGCCAAGGAATGTGGGTAGCCTCTAGAAGCCGAGAACAGTCTCCAGCTGACAACTCGTAAGGAAATGGAGATCTCAGTTCTCCAACCGCAAGGAAATGAATTCTGCCAACAACCAGAATGAGCAAGGCAACAGATCCACCCCAAGAGCCTCCAGAAAGACATGCAGCTCTGCTTCACCCTTGACTTTAGCCAGGCGAGACCCAAGCCAAATTTCTGACATAAGAACTGTAAAACAGGTGTTAAGTTTGCGGTAGTTTGTTATGAGAGTGATAGAAAACTAACAGAGAGTTACAAATAGCAAGATAAGACTAAAGTACAAGACTATATAATATGTAAATTGGTGAAGGGTAATTAGAGGTGAAATAGTCTAACCCCCTTAGGAAGGTAAATATATTAATTATAGACTATATTCATTTGGGTGTGGACATTTTAAGGTAATCTCTATCTCTCTCTCTATATCTCTATATCTCTATCTATCTTTGATAAGGATGTATAACTTCTGAATCAAAGGAAACAATGTAATAACAAAACTATGCAATTCAAAGGAAGGGAAAAAAGGAGAAACAAAGAAACAGAAAAAATGGAAGAAAGAGAATAAGATAGATGAAGTGAATGCAAAAGACTAACCTCAACCACTAAAAGCCAGAAATAATCAGACTGAACTAAAAAGTAAAATCTAAAATGACATTTTAAATCCACTAGTTTGCCAAAAAATTTAAAGTTTGACAATACCAAGTGCCAGGGAAGATGTGACACAGCCAGAACAGTTAAACACTGCTGGTGGAAATATAAGCTATTTTGACTATTTTGGAAAAAAATTTTAAAATAATTTAGTATGGTTGAGATATGCATACTCCTGTTGAAGATGTTTATACCCTGGTAAAAGCATCAAACATTTACCCTCAGAGGATATTTATAGGAATTGTCATTGAAATATTGTTTATAATTGCAAATATTTAGAAATAATTCGTGTCTAACAAAAACGGAATGGATATTAAACTACAGATGTCAACACTATGTAACACTATACAGAGGTAGAAATAAACTATAGCACAATTATCAATATGGTGAAGCCCATGAGTATGTCAAAGAGTGAAAGAAGTAGGAGAATATATACTAAAGTATACTATTCATATAAAGTTTTAAAAAACTAAGCAATATCATGTTTTGGGATAAATTAGTAAATCTGGGAAAGTGTAGAGCAGCCACGACTGCCTGGGAACTGGTCTGATCCTTTTGAATAGGCCTCGGTGTTCTTTGTAGCTAGCCTGCCCTCAGAGCTATGCCATGGCATTCTCCTGTTGGACATCAACCATTTCACAGAGCATCAGATCAGACAAGGCCATTCTGTGCTATGATGGAGCGAGACAAAAAAAAAAAAAAAAAAAAAAAGACTACTTCTTAATTTACCTAAGTAAAAACAAGGTAACTGTGAGAGCCACCAAAATTATCAAATATTCCCCTCTTCCTGCTAATATAAGTTCTGCTTCTTCACTAATTATAGCTCTAGTCTTCCTCTAATCTCCCTTCAAATAAGGTTTATTAAGATACCTGGTCATAGAATTATCATTGCTTCTTCCTTCTAACATTTAACCCAGGGCAAGCACAGTTATTAGAACCCTCCTAAAAAAAATTGCAATCGAACCCAAGTCCTACAAAAAGTCCTTCTGACATTGTTACTGAGATGCCCATGGATGCCCATGCTGTGCATACCTCCTCCTTACGATGAGACATAAACCCAACTTGTTCAACTACAGATGTGTTCCTGGTTGTCTCTGGCTGAAGAGCAAGGGCAAGTCAAATATATAAAGAAAAGCAAAGAATGTTAAACCTAAAATTTAGAACCAGGAATTCTACTTATGGATGGAGTGGGATGTGATTTATTTACTAACACATGCTTATTGGTGTTTACTACGTACCAGGCAATGTTATGGTATTCTAAGTGCTTGACACATATTAATTCATTTAATTCTCACAAAACCCCACAGAGTAGGTATTCAATTATCCCCATTTGGTAGAAAATGGATAATTATCCTTAAATGGAAAAACTAAGTATGGAGAGGTTAAGTAACTTTCCCAAAGTCACTCAGCTAGGAAATTGTAGATTTTGGATTCACATCTAGGCAGTTTGGATCCATAATCTTCAGCTCTACCTCAAACTACTATTCCATGTGATCTTGGAAGGATATATAAGGAGGTTTCAATAATATGTACTGTCTATAGACACACAGATACACATGTACATGCAAATACATTTGATATAGGTAAGAATGAATTAAAACATAATTAATGGGGTTCTAATATAGTATGTGTCATAGTAACATAATAAAATAATGAGGCTATCAAGATAATTCAACATCAACCCTGCTAGCCTATTAGTAAAAATTATTCTGACTTTTGTGTTCTAGTTGAGAATGAAAATTAAATTTTCATTCTACCAAATATTAAGAACTGGCTGTTCAATTAAATTACTATTAAAGTGGGATAACAAAGTGATAAGCATATTATCAATATACTTATATTGATAATAATAGTATTTATATTGAATTTATTAAACAAATTCTTTTAATCCTCACAGCAATCTCATGAAATAAGTATAATTATAATCCCAAATTTAAAGATGAGGACACTGAAGCACAGAGAGGTTAAGTAACTTGCCTAAAGTCACACAGCTAATTAGTGGCAGCTGAGAATTGACTTCAGACACCAGGCTTTTATCCACTCACTATACTATGAATTTAGTAGAAGCCATGTTCTTCTCTCATTTCTTACTCCAGCTCCCTGAAGTCTACAATATAAAGGGTGGCTTGACCAGAACACATAATAAATTTTAAAACAATGTTTGGTTATTGTTATCTGTGTGTTGGGGTGGGGGGAGGTGACAGCAGGAACTACATGTGACATTCATCTGGGAAATGAATCATCAGCATTTAATATGAAACAGTTTAGATTCTCATCCACATTTAATATTGATTTCTTAAACTAATTTTTGTTCTTGTGCCTTAAAAATATACCACATGTGTATTTTTAACTCTTTTTATCACGAAAAATATATTTGGATTTTCAAAATTGTTTAAATCAGAGATCTCACACTTAGTCTAGTTCAGACCTATTTGTAAAATGATACGCCTTTACTGTATTCATGCAAAAGACATATTAGGGTTCAAAGGTTGAGAAAAATGCAATAAGTTTAATAATTCATTCCTCCATTTAGTAAAACAGCTGAGCATTTTAGGCACTCAGAACTTCCTGATATTGCCGCTGTCTTACCTGAAAATCTATCTTTTTCTTAAAATAGTATTTTTTTTTTCATCAAACAAGCTTATTTGATTACTAAAACACAATTACAAGAAAATTCTCTTGGATTTAAATCTTACTTTCTATATAAGAACTGACTAAATGTTATTATTAAGTACGAGGGTGCCTAATAAAAAAAGAGATTCTGAAGACCTAAAATAAAATCAGTTACAGATGGCTTTCTTTTTTATTCTTCTGTTAAGTCAGTTAAATATTAAATGTTTATTCTGTACCAAGCACTGCTATTGTGTGGCATATAGCACCTATATGACAAAGGGTGCTGTGGGACAAATGGCAATGGCAGTGGTGATCTTTTTGTTTTCCCTTAATTATTACAAGTGTGTGGTAACATTCAGGGTCTATTTAACTAAAGCAGTTTCAATTCCAAGAAGGTTCTATTTGATGGTTTACACAACACCCCTTTACATGTCAGTTATAGGCACTATAAATTTACCCAAGAATTGATGTCAAGCGAAAAAAGGAAGACTTTAGTATGAAAATTAATTAAATTCTACATGTATCAATAATTGCTTGAAGCTTTGTGAAGGTGTTCTTGTACTCAAATTTATTCACAGAAATTTCTTTTGTCTTCTCAGGCCGTTATATTTAAAGAGGACATAAAACCCATCGTGTTCTTTTTAATAATATAGGGTATTGTTTTAGAAAATACACTTGTTCTTTAATCAATTTTGTAACCATATTTAAAACAATAACTGAGAATTATTTCTCAGTATTTGATGTGCTTCAAAACTCACTGCCAATCCCTTGTGGCTATGATTAACTCATTATTGAGCTATTGTTTTTGATTAATCTTTTTTTCTTTTAACTCAAGATATTAGAGAGTTTATTTAGGAAGAATACATGCACAGCCCTTGAGTTTATTTTCCACATCATAATTAATGTCTTCAGTACCCAATAGACGCATCACTGTCTCTATGTAGTTCATGAATTGATGGTCAGGACTGGCATCCCCAGGCTACCCTGCTTGCTCAGAGCTTGCCTCCTTCCTTTGTGCTTGCTCTTGGATAACCTTTTGCATTCTATTGCAGTCACGAATCAAATCATTTGACTGAGGTCACAAACCATTTCTTAATATTCTTTTCTTACATTAGACTATTTCAGAGCTAAGCTTTGAGTGGTCTCCATGTTTGGCATTGTGGTATTTTTACATAGGCTTCTTGATTTTTCTGTTTATTCTTTTGGCGTTATAGGAGGTCTAGGCTTGCTCTATTTCGGTTTATAGTCAATTGGAAGTTATACTGGATGAATTTGACACATTCAGATGAGGTTTTTCCCAAATATTCCAATTAAGGACACTTAGGTCCAGATTAAATCTAGAAAAGAATATTCTCCTTTCTTTTCTCCTCCATCATAGACTCTAGTTTTAACTTCCAATTACAGGTGTTGAGGAGACTGATGGTGGGGAAGGAACTAGCACATGAACAGTAACCGTGTTGTAAATGACACAAACAAACATCCAAGAAAGCCTTCCCCTCTCTATAAAGAACTCGGTCCACAGTGCAGCTGGTCTGCTGTAGGAACATTGCCTGTTAGCAGACTCAGGAGGGTACCCAGTGATGGGACTTGTCATCAGCCTTCACTCTGCTGAGTTTGGGTGCCAGGGAGAGTCTTGTCAGGACCTCTTCCTATGTCTTTCAGAAATTCTACTCAATCTCACAGGGACTGTTCCTTTGCTTCATTCCAATCTCCATATTGTTTCTGCAAATAGAAACCCTTCTAAGCATTTGGCCTGTGGAGGGCTTTCTCTTTGTTTCCTGAATTGATGCAGTCTTCCATTTTGTATATGCCATTGGTCATTTAGGGAATTATAGACAGAGGTCCATACGCCTATGCTCCCAACACCATATTGCCTTGAAAACAACTATCCCCACGTTTTGACTCAAATAAAATAGAACTGTGGTATCCTTTAAAGTTATTATAGGAACAAACATGTCAGGTAATTTCTCTTGCTGACACTGGTTCATATAAAACAGGAACATTTAAAAATATGTTGGATTTCAAAACATACATCTTTGTAGCAATGCCAGTCATTGTTAGAATTTAAATTTCACAAACTCTATCAACAGCTTGATGAGGACATCACTCTCCTACTACAGGGATGAACCATCTGTTGCAACATTGCAAATCTGGAGTTGTTTTTCCCCCCTTTAAAAAAAAAAACAAAAAACAGGACATGTTGTAGAATAGTCTATGTAAAACCCACTGAAACCTTTCAGCAACACACCATTATTGACAAAATTCTTATTTACAATGTCCCTAACTAGACAAATAGTATTAATAGATATTATAAATTAAAAGAAACAGTTTGGGACCTGTATTTTTTTTTCATAATATAATGATGGAGAACCTTACTCCAAATACATTCTGATGACCCAAGTGTATCAGCTTGCCAGGGCTGCCATAATCAAATACCACAGACTAGGTGGCTTGAACAACAGAAATATATTTTCTCACAGTTCTTGAGGCTGGAAGTCCAAGATCAAGGTACCAGGAGGGTTGGTTTCTTTGGGGTCATTCTGGCCACCTTCTCACCATGTCTGTACATGGCCTTTTCTCTGTTTGTGTGTATCCCTAGTGTCCTTTCTCTTCTTATAAGGAAGCTAGTCATATTGAACTAGGGCCCCATCCTTATGACTTCATTTAACCTCAGTTACTTCTTTAAAGTCCCTATCTCCATACAAGTCACTTGAGGGTTAGGGTTTCAACATATGATTTTGGAGGGAACACAATTCAGTTCATAATACCAAGTTTGATAGAATATTGAAAAAAGAAATAATTTGTGAATAATGACTTAAGTGTAGGCCTGTGTGTGACTATACTCACTGATATATTTCATCAATTTTTCCCTGTTCTTTTGGAAAAATAAATCTATGCTAGACTTGCAGTCACTCAAGTTTCTCTATAGCAGATTTCTGCCACTATTACTACCTGATCACAGCTATTTAGAAGCAAACAGAGGTAAATATCTCCAGTGTGGGATTTTTTTCCTGAAAATTTCCAATATTTTCTCAAAATATCCATTTATAGATTTCTAAGTGTAGAATCTTATTTCCTGATCATTGCATAAACATGAACTTGCCAAAAGCCTTGAAGTTTCATAGCTTTTCCTTCTAATGTCTTAGAATTAAAAAATAAAATACAACCCAGAACTCCGAGGCAAAGGCCAAAAGTATGACTTGTGGTTAGCCTTGAACTATAACCTCAGAACTTGTTATCTGCCAAAAAAAAAAAAAAAGTCATAATAAATTTCTTGGTTCCAGACCCACTCAGATTTTCTGGCTCATCAAATTATTTTTACCTATCTTGGATCCAATTCTTATTTTAGTAAATTCTCTCTATTAAATCCTTTGTAATTATTCCTAAATTTCCCCTTATGCTTTGTCAGGAGCATGTCTATTTTGTCAATATCTACTTAATTAATTCACTCTACAACTGTTTGACTGTCTACTTCATGCCAGACACACACTGGTACACATGAGGTTCTTAGGATTTAGTAGAGAACAAAACAGATAAAGATGCCTGCTTTCTTGCAGCTGACCTTCTCATTGAGTGCGGAACTAGAAAATTAACAAGAAGTTTCATAAGCCACTAAATGTCACAGTATGGTATAAGTGCTAGGAAAAAGAAAAAGAAGAGTGGAGGGAGTCTGGAGCATGTGTGGGAGAGGTGGGTTGCAGTTTTGAACAGGGTGATGACATCTATCCTCTTCAAGAAAGAACTATTTGAGACAAGCTGGAAGATGGGGATGGTGTTAGTCAAGCACATGTCTATGGGAAACGTATTCCAGGCAGAAGATGTGTTCCAGAAACTGCAAGGAAGGCCCTAGTGACTGGACTGAAAGGAATAAGAGGCAGAAGATCTGGGTCAAGGGTTCAAGGGGAAGAACACGGAGATTGGTTTGGAGTGACCTGCAGCACACAATTATGCAGGGCTTTGAGCAGAGTGACATAACCTGACTTAAGATTTTAAATGACTTCTCTGCTGTTGTGTGGAGAATAGATTGTGGGGGGATAGGAAGCATAGCGATATTCCAATAATAAAGGCAAGAGATAATGGTCAGACCAGGGGGGTGATAGTGGAGGTGAAGTAGTCAGATAAATATTGGAGGAAGAGCCAAAAGAATTTCCTGAGGAACTGGTTGTGGGAGTGAAAGAGAAAGTAATCAAGAATAACTTTAAAGCCACTAATCTCTAGCTCTTGGTTGTCATATCGTTTCTCCATGTTCTTGACCATTTAGACTATCAGTCTATTTTCTCATTGCCTTTCAGAAGATCAAGGATCTGTGCTTTACTCAACATTCCAAGTGACAGAAATCTCCCCACAAATCCCTCCTCCTGGTACCTCCATTCCCTCCCTGCTTTGCTTCACCTACAATTAATCCACCCATTCCTGCAGCTGCCAGCTGAACTGGCAGATCTGCATTACACTCCTGGGCTTGACATTTAAACAATAGAGATTCTGACATATCTAGGTTCCACCTTTGTTAGGCTTCACCATGAGGCTACTAATGTTCACGCCATTCATGGTAAGATATGTGAAGTCCATGCCAAGACACCTTGAAAAAAATAGCATTAAAGTTTCTAGGATTTTTTAAACTCTAGCATGTGTTTCTTAAAAACAAACATAAAAGGTCAAATGTGGCTGGGTTGCAACATCACCTGTTGGAGAATGTCATCATGTAGGATTAGAACTTTTGTGACATGACAAAGTTACTGGTTCCTGAATATGTGGAGCAGAATGACAATTTTCAAGATCCGTGCTTAATCTTACAATAGTGACTTTTCAATTTTCAGTGAATTCAACACTTACTGGGAGTAGGGGTGGGAGTGAGGAGAGGGATTGTTTTAAGGAAGAAGACTCCTGGGTACCATGTCCAGAAATTCTGATTCATTACATCTGGATTAAAACCTAGGAATTACCTAGGATTATGAATTTTTAACAAGCACTTCAGCCAATTCTGATGCAAGCAATGCTCTGACTATGCTTGGAGAAAAACAGCTATGCCAGATTGGAGCTGAACCACAGGATGCCATAGCACTGTTAAATGCTCACCTCACAGACAACGTCATGAGCATATAGAACTGCACGTGCTCTGTTGATGAATTGCTTGCTATATTATCTTTTGCTATAGGATATTAAGAAGCACTTCTTCAGTACTATTTTATTTTTTCTATTGGTGATTTATTTCATCCTAGACATTTTTTTAAGCCTAGTTTCACATTTTTACTTACAGCAGCGCATAAGCTGAATTTGAATACTTTCCCAAGCTTACACTATATTCTTTTAAATAAAACTGCTTAAAAGAATGATACTAGAGATTCTAAAACAGCTAACACTGTAGATCTCAAACCTCACTAGGAAATTCTTCTGGAGGTTTGATATTAGTGCTCCTTGACTCGCTTTTGTGGGCTGATACAACTTCATGTCAAAGAAAAAGGATAAAAATGTGGGAGAAAGGAAAAGGGGACTGACTGAGAAAGATCCCTAAGAAAGAGTGGCTTGTATAGTCTGGATATTCACCCTTTATTGAATATGTAGTTTGCAAATATTTTCTCTCATTTCATAGGCTGCCTTTTCATTTTGTTGATGGTTTCCTTTGCTGAGCAGCTTTTTAGTTTGATGTAGTCCCACTTGTTTTTTTTTTTTTTGCTTTTATTGTCACTGCTTTTAGTGTCAAACCAAAATAATCATTGCCAAGACCAATGTCAAAGAGCTTACACACCTTGTTTTCTTCTGGGAGTTTAAAAGTTTGAGGTCTTACCTTCGAGTTTTTAAACCATTTTTAGTTGAATTTTTATTAATTATTAATGAGCCCCCATAACATTTTATCTCACAAATTTTAACTTTTTAATCTCAGCTTTATGTCTTTTACATTTCTTTGTTGACTTCTAGCCTACTGTAATCATTCAAAATCTTATCTATTTTATATTTTCATTTTTTATTTTAATGGTATTTTAAGTATCATATTTATTACCTCATTACTCTTAATCTACTTCTTTGCAAAAAAATTACTTCTAATTGCTCCTATTATTATTTTTAAGTTTGCTGTTCTCATATATTTCAGATCCAACTCTCACCCCCTACCCAAGCACAGTAAAAACGAGAGAACCTACAGCAGTGTATGTGGAGTGGGGTCTTTTCCTTTCACTCTGCTGACCTTCTGTTTAACCCCAAAGCATCTCTGAGAGCTTTCAAGTATCACTTTAAAAAAATGTAATGAACATGTCTTTTAATTTTACAAATAATTCAAAGTTTACATGAAGAACTGCACATTTTAAAATCCATTAAGTCTGACACAAAGAATCACTGAACATGGAGAAGAAAAAATGTCAGCATTACAACCCAAGCAGGGAGGCATGATGGTAGGCAAGGGTGGGGGATGGGGTTTAAGTCTCTGGCTTCACTTTGATGAGGGATCAGGTGGCATACAACCTGAAAGAACCCTTGAGAGGATATTTAGGAGTGAATTCAAAACTAGAGATCTGGTCTCACATGCGTTTTGCTTGGTTCTCGCATTCTTATATCAAGATGATTTCTGTCTCTGTTCTTGATGGATTCATCCAAGGACCCTCATGGCTTCAGCTTTTCTCCGGTTAGGGGAAAATTCCCAATGGGCTGCATTTCAGCTGGGAGGCATGTTCATTTGTGAAGACTGCTATTAGGCTAGCTGGCAGCAAACAGAGCTAAAGAACTACAAATATGAGAAGAGAAGCTGGTCTTTCCTCAAGACTGTAGGTTTTGGTTCCACCGGATAATGCTCTCTGGAACTGAGGAAATGGCAGAGGCTCCACAGATCCTCCAAAAGGAAATTTGGATATTATTTTGGGAGAAGGTAGAGAACTGGAACCTGATGGCATTTACTTAATTTCTAAGGTCTAAGCTATACTTGTGGAAGTATTTTTTTTTTTCCCTCACAGCACTACTGTAGAATTGCATACTTCTTGTTAAAGGAAAATTTATTCTAAAACAAGGACCCTATTTTACATTTTAGATAAAATATATTGAGATTTTTCTATATACCTGACATGGTTCTAACTGCAGTACATGATTCTCTCATTTAAAATTTTTAAAGTTTTATTATCTTTATTTTCTAGGGAAGAAAACCAGTTCACAGAGAAGTTAAATAACCTGTCCAAGAGCACATGGCTCAGGCATTACATCTCCACAGTCTACTTTTAACTGTTTGGTAATGAATTATCTCAGTTTTCATTTAATTTCTCTGAAGATGTCAGTTTGTCCTGCTCAGAGTGGAAGGGTATTTTTGCTAGATATAGAATTCTGACAATTATTTTCAGCAAAGACATCGTTTCATTGTTTTATGGTGGTCATTGTCTCTGATTAGATTTCAAATTTCATTTGTTATTTTTATTCACATGAACATATTGGTTTTTTTTTCCCCCTCCTCTGGCTGCTTTAAAATTTTTCTCTTTATCTTTAGTGTTCAGCCATTTGAGTATAATGTATTTTTGCAGTTTTTGTCCTTGTATTTACTTAGGGTTTTCTGACTTTTTTAGATCTGAAAGTTGATAGTTTCTTTTTCAATAAATTTGAGAAATTTTTGGCTATTATTTCTTCAAATATGTTTTCTGTCAGATCATTCTCTTCCTTCTCTCTGTGTAATGTCATTAGATACCTAGATATTATTTCACCAGTCACTTAGTCTCTCTCCACTTTCCCTCCCTCAATCTTATTTCTCTCTGTTCTTCAGATCTGATCATTTCTATTGATCTGTCTTCAAAATCAATAACCCTTTTTTCTACTCAAATCCAATAATTTCTATTGCTCTGTTTTCAAGACCACTTAGTCTTTCTTCTGCAATCACGAATTATTGAGCCCACTAAGTGAATTTTTTATTGTTGATTTTTTTACATTTTTGAATTTCCATATTCTTATAATGTTTTTCTCTTCATACTCCTATCTGTTCACTTCCCAATACAATCTTTTTCTTTAAATTTCTGAACATAGTTTCTTATAGTCTTTGTCTATTAATTCTAATATCTGGGTCCTCCCAAGATATATTCCTACTGAATGATTTTTTACTTTATAATAGGTCTATGTAATCTACTACATGGGGAATATATTTTTAATTGTATACTGAACTTTGTGAATCATATGTTGCAGACAGTTCAGATTATATCATCTTTATAAGTTTTTTTCTGTCAAACAGTTAAATTGTTTGCAGGTCCTTTTGATCTTTTCAAATCTGGTTTCATTTTGATTAGGGCTTGTCTGGTTGAGATTTGAACTTGGCTGTGACAGTGTGGTTCTTACTCCTAAGCTCTGGGGCCCATAATGCTTAGCAAATCTTCTTTACTCTTTAATGCCTGGAACTTTCACATCTCCCAGCACTGCACTACCTTTACTATCACCTTTCAGCACAGCCTTGCAGTACAGGATCTCTGCTAGACTTCACAGTCTTACTCTGCACACATGCAGCCCATCCCTGGACCAAGGGCTCATGATATATCTCCACACAGACTCCTGGATTCCATCCCTCTCCCCGCAGTGCAGAGTCCTTTTTCTGCGCTCTGAAATTTCCAATAACTTCAGCTGTCTAAAACTTAGATTTCTAAGCTCTTAGTTCAGAGAGACCTGACGCTATGTTTGTCTTCACTTTTCCAGCCCTGTGTTAGGAAAGACCCTTGAGTAGAAGACCAAGGTGACTGATCACCTCACAATTGTAACCACTGTCTTCTGCTTCTTGCTGTTTAATGCCTCAAAACAGTTGCTTTTCATATTTTGTCCAATTTTATACTTAATCTTATTGAGAGGGTTCCAATTACTCAAGTACTTCTAGAAGCAGAACAACATGTTTGCTTTTCTGATTATTTAAAATATTTACTTACCAGGTTTTGTGATATATTTCTAAATATGCATATCTTAGAACTTTCATCTTTCTGGCTATCAGAGGAAGAAAATTTGCCAGAGTAACAATTAGTTGGTAATCATATGCATCAACCCTTGGGGGTCATGACTAAGTCCATTACTAAGTCCAACGTTCAATAAATATTTACTGAGCATTTATTACATGTTGCCTATTCTGTTAGTAACTTTTTTAACCCAAAGTAACTTTAAGGGATTTATTTTAACATATCTATTCAACAGATTATGGAGCTTGTACTATTCAGATATATGTACTCAATGTTGCTTTAAAACTTTTATTTATTCTCCCATTACAAGCATTCGTTAAAGGGAGACTAGCACACCTGAGTGTTATGATTGGAGATGTCAAATAGATCAATATATGAGTTTGTTCCTCAGAGAAGAATTTCAGGCTACATAAATTTGGGAAGCCAAACAAACACCCTGGTGATTCAAATAACATTATTTTCCAGTCATTCTTCCTCATATCACTCTATTTTAATTCTCTATATAGCACTTATTGCTATCTAATAATTTGTTGTTGTTTTTTATTTTATTTCTTTGCTTATAGTCTGTCTCTTTCCATTGAAATATAAATTCTGTAACAGCAGAAATCTCCTTGGCGCTGTTCGCTTTTTTATTTTCAGCACTTAGCACAGCGCCTAGATTTAGAAGGTACTCAGTAGATATTGGTTGAATAAATGGATGTTCTTCTATAGAAAATATAAACATTGGCACTATCATACATGTATAGCTTTGTCATTGAATAGGAATAACCATAATAGACCACTGGCTCTCTTATGTATTTACCATTTAAAAGAAAAGCACATATTCTAAAACCAATATCACTTAGAATGGAGGAAAGTTTTTCCCAGCATCAAACTACAATTACTAACACTAACTCTGTGGTATAATTGTTAAAAGCCCAGACTGAGGAGCTAGACTTTCTGATTCACAATCCTGATTATAATATCTATGATATGCCTTTGTAAAATTATTTAATTTCTCTGATCTTCAATTTTATATAATAATAGTACTTAGTTCATAAGCTTGTAGGGAGGGTCTAATAAGCATATAAATATAAAACAGAACAGTGTCTCACATATAGTGTCCATCATCTTCCTAATGCTCCTTATTGTAATTATTACTTCATGTTAACTCATTTAGTTCCATAGATTTATACTTTGAAGTCATTTTATTTTGAAGAAGATACAAGAAAGTTAAATTGCTTCTTCTAAGAGATGACATTTTTGTTACAGTTGGATCTCCCTTGCATCTATTTCAGATTTTTGCTATGGGTTATGAGCTATGAAATAGATATATGGACCTTTGCTTTTCCTTTATCTATGCCTAAACTTTTTCTTAGTCCTGTATCGAGTTAGGCCTGGAGTTATCCTCCCTGTTTGAAGTGGGATAATTCAAGTTTACATCTTTGTCAAGACTTTCAATTTTCTTTCAGGGATGCTAATCTTATCTTCACCTAGATGAGAGCTGGAAAATGTGTCTCTGCATTTAACGGCACCTAAATAGAGACCAAAATAGCAGTACTCCAGATCCTTGTGTCAGGGGATATGAGGGAACTCTCTGTCTCTCAATATCTATCAAAGCTCTGAGGAGGGCTGCCTGAGGGCATAGCTGTACATCCATTCATTTAGAGATTTTGAACTCTATCCCTGCATTATATTGCTTAGCAGAGACCTATAAATCTGTACCATATCACTTTAACCCCCACTGATTTGCTTTTCCTGAGTTACATTTTCACATTTATGCTAGTGACCTACATTGAGGAAAATTGCTTAAAGCAAAATCGTCCTTATACAATTCATTGTGATATTTATTGTAAAGATGTAAATGAGGATATAATTCAATATAGTCATAGTGGCCTCTTTATGAAGGCCTATTAGTAAATTTTTTTCCCTAACTCTAAAACTAGAAATTGCTGTGGTTCTCCTCTATAACGGGTTTTCCTGTTTAATGGGCACTGTGAATTGCATAATTAATGTAGTGTTCCTCTTTGCATGGGCCATTACAAGCTTAGAGACAAAACCTGAGGTCCTTCTTCAAGAAATTCACAAGATCCTGTGGCACATATTTTGTAGATTATCTTTATTACATTCATTATTAGTTTCATATTCTCTTTCAACTAGCATTTTTTCTTTTACCCCATATTCTTTGCCCATCTATACTTAAAATCACTTTATCTCCTTTTATAGTATATATTTACATAAAACAAAGTGAGACATAGGTAAGTATTGAAAATCACGACATTCAATGCAGAAGAATTCTTTTCTAACTGCATGTAGAATAAAAGCTGCTTGATGAATTCAAGTCACTCTCAAGCCATCAATATGAGTTATCTCCCATAAAAACGTATCTTCTATGGGGAAATCTACATATTTTTATAGAAGACAATCATAACCCTCTCTAAAGCATACTGCATACAGCACATGTGCATATTGATTGTTCACATGGAAATGGTGACTACAATTCATAGGCAGTAGCTGCAGGCTTGATCCTGACAGTGAAAAGTCCAGGACTGAGAATAGTTCACACTAGGTGACTTGATACACTACAGTTATGGCCCTATTCAGTTAAACCATGTGAAATTGCCACTTATCAACAGCTCTTGGCTTACAAAAATAGCAATTTCATATGATTTAACATAATATTGGTTCAAATAACTGTG
>CM053514.1:19443281-19498252 GCA_028627145.1 Eidolon dupreanum | reverse complement strand
TTTTTTTTTTTTAAATAATGATAGTCCCCTAAATTGCATAGATTTGGGTCTCAGAAAACCTGTCATTCCATGCCCCTATCCTTGTCTCTCCCAAAGTTTTGGATAAAGTCTCTTAAGAGGACTCTTATGAGCTTTATTATGTAAAATCAACTCTTGATTATAACCACGAAGGTGCTTATAAAAAACACAGAGATTACTGCACCCTTTCCAGACCTATGGAATCACAATCTCAGCAGATAACATCCAGGGATTTTTGCATTTTCTTAAAGCATCCAGGTGATTCCTAAAGTGCATTTTGAGGTTGTGTGCTTTCCAGAAAAATAATGTGCCCAATGAATAAGGGTAAAGTTTCTTTATTAAAGATGGATCATGAGTTGTAGTGTACTGTCAGAACTCAATTGAGATCCCCACACTGACATGTTCGTAGAAGTCTTTCCATGTTAGCCTTGGGAAGGGTCAGTTTTGACCCCCCAGTAAACAAAGCTATAAATACAAGGCTTCTATTAGATTATAAGCTCCCTGAGAAAAGGGAGCTGTTTTTTTAAACATTATATCTTCAACCTCTCAATCAGTGATGCAATCTGATTGTATTAATCTATTGAATAATATAGCTGTTCAATGAATATTTATTGAATTAATGAAAGAATATCAAGTGAGATATCCAAATTTGCAGCACTTTATCAAACAGATTGTGAATGATGTTCAGAAGCCTAACACTTGGGAGAACAAACACAGAATGAGTTTAACATTAAGTCATTGATTCCAAGTGTTTGTTCCCCATATTAAGCATTTAATCTTTGCAGCAACCAAGCAATTAACAAAGCGCCTTAATAAATGCAATCAATATTGTCACTGTCATCATACCAACCTCATCATTATTACCATTCTTTTCTTTTAGAGTGGGCATTTGGGATGTAAGTGTAGGTGTTTGTATTTCATTAGACTTCACATTTTTGGAGAAAATTGTTCTTAGCCTATTAATATCTTTTTGTGTCATCAGATTATTATTTAATATATTTTATCCTTATTAGCTTAATATCACTTAATATCATTATACCATCTATGATTTTGTCCAAGACACCAACATCCATAATGAATTTTATTATTTTTTCTAAATAATAAGTTATTTGTCATTATTACCTTTTTCTAGGTAATAATGCCAATGACATTCATCTTCCCCATTAGCAAATTCAGAAGAACTAGAATGATGGAAAAGGAGATAGGTTTGAAATACTCATAAACTTCAGATGTTTCTCTACTTCAATTTTAAAAACTTACACTCACTTTCACACTTCATTGAACAATATGAGTGTTATTATTAAGCATTATGTTTGTGGAGATTATCCTTCATTTTAAAATTAGTGAAGAAATTTTGGGGCATTTTTGATTATTTGAAAATTTTTCTATCAAGTGCCATTTAATTGATCCAAGCATTTAATCTTTGGAATAGTTTTGTCATTATACACATATATAACAAGTACTTTGTATATAAAGATAGCATTATTGCCTGGGAAATACAATGTGCGGTCTGTTAATGTGTTTATGTATTTGCCAGCAGTGGTGAAAGTTTTTTTTTTTTTTTAATTTTTTAGGCAAGGCAACCCTTGGATAACCTCACAGATTGCAAAGACCTTGTCAGTGTGCAATCCCCTATTTTTTATTTTTTACACCTCCAGCACCTGCTTTTCTACTTAGTCTCCCATCCAAGTACTAACCAGGCTCGACCCTGCTTAGCTTCTGAGATCAGATGGGATCGGGCTTGTTCAGTGTGGCATGGTTATAGATAGATGCAATGGTGAAAGTTTGGATTGAGTAATTCACAATCTTTGATCACTGCAAACACTTATAATACAGCTGGTTGGTTTTATAGATATGGTAATAATGAAAATAAAATGATTTTCTGTAATAACCTTTGACTCTGACATTTAAAAGTCATATTTCTAGATTTCTAGTCTTCTTCGTTTAGTATTAATTAGAGTATCTGTAAATTAAAAAAATGAGTTCTTTAGTTTTTTTCCCCTTATTTGAAACCTCTTATTGAATTGATTGAATTTTATTTAGTCCCTTTTATTTCTTTTGTTGGCTTGGAAAAACATCTATAATTTAATTATTAGAATGGATTTATTATATTATCTTATATGATTATATAATTGTATAGTAATAATTAACTTAATAATTATTTTTTAAGTTTCAACATGCATGACTTAATAATATAAAAGTCTTCAGTATCTCTACTGTTTCCCAAACAATATACTCCTTATCATTTCCTCCTGTCATATACTAATGCTGTTCATTAACTGTACAGTATTCTAGTGATGAAAATTATTAGTATTGCTTCATGCAAATCATTAGTTATACAGATTACCCAGGTGTCTACCAAATTCTTTGTACATCTTGAATTCTTCTCTTTCTGGGTTTAATTTCTTTCTTACTAAACATTATTATTTAGTAGTTCTTTCAGTGAGGTTTTAGTAGAGGTAAACTCTCCCACTTTGTCTTACTTTTGCCCATCATTTATAATGATTGGTAGCTGAATAAATAATTCTAAGTTGACAGTTCTTTTCCTCTCAGTACTTTTAATACATCACTTTTGCTATTTTGCTTTTTTGTAGCTATTGGTAATTTCACTGTTAATTTGAGATTTCAGCTTGCTACATTGTATCTAAATTGAACATATCATTATCCTGCTTGGAAACTGTTTTTCTTGATTCTGTACATGTTTGTCTTTTATCAGTTTTAGAAAATTCATCTTTTCTCTTGATTTTCTCACTCTGACCCTTCTTATTTAATTCTGCATGATTGTTATCTTTGCTTTTACTTTCAACTTCTTTCAGTGTTGCATTTTGGATAATTAATTTCCTTACATTTGTCTTCATTTTACTAATAACTATTTAGCTCAATCTGTCTAATCTACCTATTACTGTAGTAGTTTATTTCCAGTAAAAGTATTTTTTAGTTGTAGAACTTCTGTTTTTTTTAATCTGTTCATTTTCATTGTAATATTATATTTAATGTTTTACATTTTTCTTTTATATTTTTATTAACTTTTAGCATATACATTGTATGGTCTCTATCTGCTAGTCCTAATATTCACAACCTTGAGTCTAATCTTTCACTTTGCTGGGCATTTTCAATCCTGTTTACAGTGGATTATTTTTCCTTGTGTAGTTTGCAATATTGAATGGTGCAGTTTATATGGGGAAATCCTGTGGCTTAGGTTAAGGGATTCCTTTCTTTGGGATTTTTGTTTTTGCTTATGTCAGGCACTCCGGTAGTACTATTGGCCTGACACCATTTCTTATATTAATTTCTCAATGGTCTTTGGATTCATGAAAATACCATAAATTTGAAACAAACTAGTGTGAATACAGGCTCATAGTTGGAATTCTTAGGAGAGGTTTGTTTTTGCCCACATCTAAGGCTGAGGCTGACCTGCTTTTCTAACTGCCTCCCTCTATAGGTAAATTAAATTTTCCAAAGGGTTTATAGCATCAACGAGCAGAGAAATTCAGTTTACCTATAGATGATGAAGTAATACAGTATTCCTGCTTGCACTCTCTCTGGATAAAAGTTTTATGTCATGAACCTTAGACTTCACTCCCTTTAAATCCCCATAAAGTGTAACCCTCTCCTGTACCATCGCCATCCAAGGATGACCACAGAGAGCATTAGTTCAACCTTCCTGGTTTGCTTTAAGGGATCACTTAGTTTCAAGACACCAGTTCTGCTTTTAAAAGCATTTGAAACAATATAATAGTCTGCATGTCTAGGTGTTTTGTTAAGGTTGATTTTTCAGTTATTCTAATGTGCCATGTTGTTGGAAATAGAACAGAAGAGTCATTAAACAGGTATTTTTTAGGCAAATAAAATAACGTGCATAAGGATACTAGGCCAAGTAGAAGTAAAAACCAGGTTTCCTTATCATCTATCTGGGGTTCTTCTGAAAATGGCCTTAAGATGAAAATTCAAGAGATTTTAAGCTCTCTATATAATTAGAAAAGAGAATATATGTATATTTTTAAAAGTCTCTTAAATGAGTGGCCAAACTGAAAAAAAGGACATGAATTTTGACTCTGGTCATTGGCTCTAACAATAGATCATGTTTACTCTAATCAAAGTCAGAGGTGTGAATGGTTGCCCAGGGGTGAAGAACAGGATGTGTGTGAATATAAACCCTCACTACAATAAAAAATGTATTTTTAAAAATTGTATTTATGTCAAGAAATAATTTTCAAGCAAATTTTAAAAAACTAGTATTTTACAAACAGTAAATATTTATTAAAGGTTGATTAAGTCAAATACAGTATAAGCACTGTTTTCATGCTTACATGACTTTTGAGCTGTCTTGTTATATTTTCTTTGACTGCTGTTTTGGTTGACTACTTCTTGACATCTCATTAGTAAAGCTCTCACTCTACTAAAAAGTCTAAGTTACCTCTGGGGTAGACCACTGACCAGCTTAATCTAATTCCCAGCATGTAAATTTTCATTAAGTTCCATCCCAGTGGCTGAAACCTCTTGGCATCTCACTTTCCATTTTGTAATCTACTGAATACAGAGATATTTTATAGGGTAACAGTTCTTCTCTCCCATAAAATACCCAGAGAACTGATTTCTGAGGAAGATTTGATTCCTGCAGGGATCTCCTACATTTTAATTATTTTTAAATTATATTACAGAGCTTTTTACATCCCCCTGCATCAATGTAAGCTATGTTTCCAAAATGTAGCCACTGTGTGATTTCGTTCCTTTTTAATTTACTATATAAAGATTAGTAGAACATAAAGTGGTGTGCTTAGAAATGTGATAAATTATGAAGTGTTCTTACCTTCATTAATTTATCTCAACAAAAGTGTTCATAAACAAACTTTATGCATCCGTTTATATAACTAGGGTATCTTAGTGACATTTTTATGTCAGTAAATTTAAAATCTTTTTATTTTTCTGTAATTTACATCTATATAATGATGTTATAGAAAGTCAAGAAACATGAAATAATTTCTATTTCATGGAACAGCTGTGCTCTATTTCTAGCAAAATAGAAAGTGAATGTAAACAACTATTTCCTAGATGGTTTAAAGACTGTATCAGGAAATGTGTGGAGAATCTCTGATACACATTTCTGATTCAGATGTTATGTAAAATATTCTCACCTACCTGTTATTTCAAAAGTGATGGATAGTAAAGGTGCAGCACTAGCCTTCGATGAACTCTGATATTTACTTTCTGAAATAACAGGGAAATAGCACCATAAGCATAGGCTTTTTCCCCCCACAAATAGCTTTGATTAAAGTGGGCTAGTTTGTGTAATAAACTGTAGGCAAAATACTACAATTATAAAGAATTTGCATTCCATTTAGGAATTGTGATTATCTTATTCTCTTTATTTCTTTGCAGAACATGGGAAAACGTGAGTTTTATTCATCCTTCTGTTTGCCCATTCACAGTTCAATCATCCTTCCCTCCATCCATCCTCCAAATCTTTCTGCCCATTTATCTTATTCTATGTCATCATACAGGCTCAGTATGCTGGCTGTCTTCCTTAGTAATCTAAAATCCCACAAACCTGATCCAAATTTCACCGCAAATTATTTGATACACTTTCTACAAAAGAATGTTCTTAAGTTTCCTATAACATAAATCACGGTAAGTTTCATGGTGCTTTATAACCAATACTTTTGGTTTCTCTCATTTAAAAACATGTTCGATCTGTATCAGATGGGAGAATTTCTTGAGTTACTATAGGTAAAATTGACTTTCACTTCACTTTGAGCTAGTAAAAAAAATCAATTCATGTTCATGTATCCAATGACCAGCAACATTTTCATCAGCCCTCTTGGACTTATACTGATAACCTCCCCTTGGGCAAGGCTTCTTCCTGTCATTTTCTGATAAGGGTAGATTTCATGCCAACATAAGCTGGACATTCTTCACAGCCTACTGCAATTCTGATCATCTGGTTGAACAGAAATTGTCAAGGGTTTTTTTACTATTAGCTCTCTCTGTTGTCAGGATTGGGAGGGTTACCTATGGCCAGCGGCAATACATGAATAAAATACGAATATTCTCCAATATCAAGTACATATACTTTCCTATTTGTTTATAGATGTTATCAGCAACTTAATAAGCATTCTGATGATATAATTCAATTGACACAGCTAAGGCACCAAGTTGTGATTATTATACATTATACTTTGAGCACTTTCATAATACATATTTCAATTTTCTGAAAATTAAGTATATTAGCTCCAAGGAGGATAATTTTTATGGCCTAGTATGGTGTGAGTCAGTTAACATCAATGAATAAAATGATTTAATGTGCCCTATCCTTGTGCTAAGGTGGTCATTACTTGTATAATATGATGGCCAACATAATAAAGGAAGTTTATGTGAATTTCATATCATTTGTTTTCAATGTTTTTTTATCAAGGAATTTTATTTTTGAGTAAAAGTATTTTATTTTGAGTTCAGGCATTTTTAATAGCTTGGTTACAGGTGAAAACAACTTTTATAGAGCATAGAGGGTGAATCTGCAAAAGAAAACAGTGTAGACTTTGTTCCGCAAATTAAGTAAAATGTGAGTTGCTTCTAGGGTAGGTTGTTCATGGTGACAGTCAGGATTTCTTGGAATCAGTACCTTCTTTTACAAGTGGTTGAGGGGGTTATTTTGAGAGGTTTCCCTCTCTTTAGAAAGTAAGCTTTCAATCTTTCATATTTATTGAAAGAAGATAGACTGAACAATCTTCTTAGGCTGGTCAAATCGTTCTCTATTCACATGTATTTATAGTCTATATGTCACCCTTGGTATGTTGGCGTATTGAATAAGTTTCATGCTGGGAAATGTTAAGTGCTTCTAGGGGGAAACTCACATAGTCTAAGTTCTGAGAAAAAACAAGGCTGTAACTTTTAGGGAGAATCAACTGTTTTTGCAAAGCCTATAAGAGGCTTATTAGTATTCTTGGTATTTAACATGAAAAAAAACCCCACAAAACTCTAACTTATTCATGTTATATTCTTACATGATAAATATTAATTTTAGGAGAACTGATTATTTCCATATCTATTGATCTTTCCTTTGGCATTTGCTTAGTCCAATAGATACATCTTAACAATGATATTCTTTTCGTTTTCCTTTTTTTGTGTGTGGCTTTTATTTTTGGTGCTCTACAGTGTTTGACAGCAGTAAGGGGACTCTGTGACAAAATGATTTTAAAAAATACCCAGTTGCAGCTCAGAATTCTGAAGGCTCTTTTGAAAGCAATAACCTACAGGACATAATTGATATTCAGAAACTAAAATTTGATCTACCTCTAGCAATGAAATTATACTACTCTGAAAGGACTGCTATAATAAATCCACCTAAGAGTGTTAAAAATGTAGCCATTAAAGTGGCCAAGAAAATATTAATGTACTAACATTACATGTTTTATGCTAGTTCCTTATAACTTCAAGATGCATTCGTGGTAAAATGTATCCCTAGGCTAGATTCCTAAATGAGGCGGACATGCTATGTAAAGTTAGTGGATACAAAATAATTAAATTTTGCAAGTTGCAAATGCAAAACTACTGTGTTCATTTTCCATGAATTGCTGGTCACCAGTTCCACTCCTTTGGGGGAGGCAGAGGAGCCATTTCTTTTTTGGTTTTTTGAAATATCCATTTCTCTTGATTCTTTCCCTTCTTTTCTGATCATTCTTGATCAGATTTATTCTCTGAAAAAAAAGTTTTTTTTTTGTCTTTTGTTTGCCGTTATCAACTAGGGTCTTTATCCTTATTCTTTTCCCTTCTAACTGACATATTTGCTGAGGAATACCAATCTATCATACAAACAACTTGCTAAATACAACATACTCATCTTTTTTGGCAAGATTTCTCTTTTATGTTTGCTATTCTTTAATGACATGCTTTAATACACACTCTTCCCTCTGCCTGGATTAACTCTCTTTTGCATTCCTGGCCCACTTGACTATATGGAGCATATGCGTCATCATTCAGCTCAAGTGCCACTTTCTTCCACCATGCAGGTTCCTGTTTTATGATCCCTCTACAGTTATTCTAAAACTCATTTGCAATACATATGATATTGTATTATGACTATCGGTTTGTTTGTGTGCTGACCCTGAGCACTTCCCTGATACAAAATTTGTATTGACATTTTTGTCCTCAACACCTTACACAACTTTTGGAATTCTGTTGGCAACTAAAAGGTATATGTTTAATAGATTAATGACAGAAGTCCTGTTATCCCTCAGGTAGAAGGAAATGTAAGAGGGTCTGCTTACAGCATTGCTTAAAAATACTCATATTTGTGTGGACTTAAAGCTATTAATTGAATATAAACTCAATTTAATAATAATTAGAACTTTAGCATAATATTAATACATAATAATAAATATATTTAGCCCTGGCAATCTTGGACTCATCTTTTTGCACATTTATCACATCTGGTCTAAAATTGAGTTTAAATGAAAAAAATTCTAAGATGCGTTTAATTAAATGTTTTTTTTTTTTTTTTAAGTCATGCCTTTGGGTTAAAGATTTTTTTTTAACTGCAATTTTATTTTGTATTTATTTCATTTAAATTCAAATTGAGAATTTCACTCTATACTATGATTAATGTATTTCTCAACCACATCATAAACAGCAAAAGAAGGTATATTTTACAAGCAGGTTTTACTTCTTAAGAGAAAATTTGAGCTTTCTTAATATACACTTGTATTCTTTGCACATACTTACAAGATATATTTTTATTCTATTTTTATAATCTACTTCTACTAAATTTTGACTGAGAGCCTGAAGTAAGAAAATTTAATGAGAGACTTGTCAGTAAATCAGAATTGACCGAAGATGAAATCGGATTACATTTTTATAACTCAAATTTGGATTACTATTCACCATTGTGGATATCAGTCATAATGTGAACGAGAATATGGCTATTCATGCCCAAATGGCTGCATACATATCCCTGCAGGGTCATCCCATGTTCTGTCTCCATAAGTGACCCCTAAGAAGAAAACAAACTTTACCTTCTTTGTCCTTGTGGGTGTTTAAGTGAGAGAGGAGGTGTTCGTTAATCTGCACGCAGTACACCTCTCGGGTCTGGACCCCTCCTCCACAGAGCGCTGTCTGGTTGCCTCGCCTCTTGTCCTGCTGGCTGAGCAAAGGGTCCACACGGCACTCGGTCCACTCCGCGGTTCTCCAGCCAAACCTAAATAAAGAAAACACCAGCAGTGGAAATCACGTTTATTGAATAAAACTCTCCTCTGCTCCTCTCATGTTTTTTTCATAAGAAAATCTAAAAACCACTTTCCTCATGAATCACTAGTAGACTGCTCCATCTATGGTGCTGATTCAGTTTCAATTTCTCTTCCTTTATCCTCAGCAGCATTCCATTTAAAGAGGGGTTAAATTTAGGATGATCCTGTTTTAACTGCAATTACTGGAGGTTGCTTATAAATATTTTATGAAAAGAGAGCATAATGCTGAAAACATGAAATTTTATGTTCAGTTAAGCTGAACTCAGCCTTGCCCTTTCCGGATACTTATAAACAAAGGAGGATTGAATTTGAAAATAGAAAACATTCTATTGACGATCAACCCAAACATTTGTTTCACTTTTAATAAAATGCATGAAAATTGCTTCTTCACATTGGATCAAAATTGTAATTGTGTGTTAGGATTAAAAAACATAACAATTCAGAATTTTCTCTTTACATTTGATTGTCAAGAATAAGAGTATTTTTCTGTAGCAGTGAGCATCCCTGATGAGCCTTGATAAATGATGAAAAGAGCTGACATTTCTAACCAGCGGAACACAGGAAAGATGATCTGTGATTCTAAATTAAAGTTCCAATCAAGATTATGATGGGGGAGAAATGTCAGGAGCTTGTCAGCCCAACATGTGCTCTAAGGAGACACCCAGGCAATCATTTCCCATTGCCATTGAAAACAGAGAGATGGCGTTTCTCCACCTCGAGGAAAATGGATATTGCAAAAGCACGAAAAAAATGGCTCGTGAAGCACTTTGTGTCACCTTAACCATGATGCTTCCTTACTAATCAGATTAACAGTCAGCATAGGTACAAATGGATGTGCTAATGTTCATCTCAATTAGAAAAAAAGGTTAAATGGGCTCTCAGATGTCTGATCTAGATGCTTTGCTTTGTCAATGGTAAAGTTCCACAACAGTAAAGTTGCCTTTCTTGCCCGTTTTTCATTTTTATAAGTGGGGATTTGTGGCTTAACAGAAGTGAAGGACTGGGGCATCAAGCAATAACACTCTTAACAGATGTATATATAAAGAAAGTATACAGCATTCAAGTCAATTGTAAAAACATGGATAATTGATGCCTTAAGTAGGGGGTGGGAAAAATGAAGAAAGTAAAATCAAACAAGTCATTCATTAGGGAAGTTAAAATGAAAATTTTATTTTATTTTTTAATAGAACAGAGTCCTAATTTAGGTCATCCTAAGGAGTCCCGTGAAAGGAATACATTTTCAATAATGTCAATTGATTACATCTTATAAAATTGCTACTTCCCCAAAAGGGGGAAAAGAGAATAGAATGTATATTTATTTGATCACCATTGTTTGACTATCTGAGAGTATTAAGAATAAAACAACTAGCTTGAGACAAAAATAGAAAAACTCTGAGGAGACCGAGCACTCTGACTGGAGACTGTGCAAATTCCTCAAGACTATTATGTGAGAGGAACACACAGTCAGTGGGCCTGGCAGAGGACTTCGGAAGAAAACACTGGGGTATGAGTCACTTGTTACCTCACAGGAGAGTAAATTCCAAAATGCTGCAGAATTGAAGATCTCGTAAATCATAGTTATCTTTGTTATTATTATTGGTATTGTTGTTAGAAAGAGGATGAGGAAGAATAATTTTCCTCCTCACTTGTTCATGAAGTTCGAGCTGTACATATGTTCTTTAAATGTTTAGAATATGTCAGAGAAACTCTCAGTGAAGCTTGTGTATATATGTTGAGAAACTAAGATTCTCTAAGTTGTTTTTATATTCTATATTCAAATTAAGCTGAAATGTATTTATTGCCAAGATTATTATGTCTTTGAAGTAATATATTTTAAGGATCAAAAGAATATGGTTATACTGCCAAATATTTCATAATTAGATATATTTATCTCAGTTCAATGAACATTTATTGGGCACTTGTCAGGCCTGTGATAAATGCTTCAAGTTTAAAAGAAAAAACAAATATAATCCTTGTCTTCAAGGAGCTTATTCTTATTATTTTGATGTAGTATTTTACTCTATCCAATAGGATTTATTACATACAATACTGCATTTTAATAAAACTTCCTCAATAAGCAGGAAGGACCTATATTTTGAAAGTTTATATTACCTTATAGAATGGAGTTGACAAAGTATGACCCAATGACCAAATCTAACCTGTGTCCTGTTCATGTAAATAAAGTTTTATTGGAACATAGCTACACTCATTTTTTTTTTAACATATTGTCTAAAGCTCCAATGGCAGAGCTGAGTCATTGTGACAGATATATGTGGCCTGCAAAGTCTATTAGATTTACTATCTTCCCCTTTACAGAACAAATTAACCAACATCTATTACAGAAAATATAGAAGCAGAGAATTGCTGCTGAAAATCGAGCCTTCAAAGAATTTGGGAAATACAGCTTGTTAGACCTTTTATTTAGAAAAATCATTTTTTTTTACAATTGTGTTTGTAAAGAGCTATTTTATTTTTCCACTTAGAATTTGTAAAAATTACTCTTTTTCAAAATACTATTCAGTTGAAATTTAACAGCTGAACAAATATGCAATTTGAGTAGACAAGGCAGAAGAGGCGGAAGTCCTTTATTTACTCACATGGCACATGGGGCTACTGTATCTCCTTGAGACACACAGGTTTCTTTTTCCTCAAGTTCTGGACACTCTTTCTCACTGCCAATAGGAAACTGCCTGATGGTCCGTGTCCTTCTACGAGTGCCTTTAGGGAATGCCACATCATGACACGTTTTAGAGCAGGGGCTCCATTCTGACCACTCTGACACCTGGCACTCTGTGGTGATCACACAGGACTGGAAGGTCATTGGCAGCTTCTCTTGCTGGCAAAAGCTGCAAAAGAACATTGATATTCTCATCACAGACCCACAGGCAGTTATGAACTTTGTCTCCAGAGCAAAATCATCTTGGATGTTTTTATTTCTACTTAAAGGTGCAATTATAATTTCATGGAAAATATATCAACATTTATGATGTGTAAAAGCAGTTAGACTCAAAGCTAACATTTGCATTTCCTCCTATTTTGTAATAGTTGTTAAACCATTCATAGGAAATAGAAAATAAAGGGACTGAGCAAAATTAGCCGAAATTAAGTTTACCATATTGTTCATTTCACTTATTCCAGACTTGTTTTAATTTGAAAATGGGAAACCAAGAACTGTTAACATATGATAATTTACATTCTGTTTAGTGATTTAAATAAACATGCCTGGATAATATAATACAATATTGTTTTTAATAGAAAAGTAATTTAATACATGCTTAACATTATTTTTAGTATCATTCAAAACTTTAGTTGTCACTTACAATTATAATGTATTCAAATTCAAATACATCAACTTTTCTAGTTCACACTTTGATACACAGTATACATTAGGGTATCTTAATTAAATACATCATAAGCACTAGAAATATATATCTATTTATATCGGTATTACTGTACAGATATCCTATAAATAGGGGCTGTAATATTTATTTATCAGTAAAGGATTTATGTTCAAACTCTATCTACTCCCTCTTGAATTAGAGGGATGTTGAATTCTAACTGTAATATGTACATAGGAAGATGAAGATGAAGTTGTGGATGCCAACGACTAAGGACAAATGCACTTTGAGGAGCTTTCCTGGAACTGAATAGCCTTGTGTTGATTCTTAGTTGAACTTTTGCTCATTCTCAATAGCCAATAGTACATGTTTACAAGACACAGGCAGTCTGTCGCCATGACAGAGCCATCTTTTCCAATAAGAGGAAGCACTGATAATTCTGTCTTGTCATTTAGGTGCTATATTTAACTATGATAATCAACCATACAGAGAGGCAGGTCCATTTTAATGTAACAACTCACACTCAATCTTCTTAATTCTACTGGCATGTGTTTGAAAATTGCACTTTTAGGAGACAGAGCTCAAAGCAGCGAAGTCAATGTGTCTGAGTTGAGAAGTCTGGGAGGAAGGATTATCTGAGAGTGGTGGTCAAAGGGCCTTGTGAGTCAGCTCTGTTTTTCTTAAAACAGCAGAGAGGACTAAAACTCCATTTTTACTCAAAAGTCATGTGTTGAGCATTATGATGCATTAGGTGCAACATTAACCGTAAAGCAAAATGTTCTCTGTGATAAGCAATTTTTCACTCTTACACTTATGAGTTTATCCATGAAAATCAGGCAGAATAATGTCCAAATCATGACCTCTATAACTCCTCTCTTACAAAATTCTCCCTATTTAATTTCCCCTTAGATGCATTTCTTATCCTTCATGATATTGTTTTCAGATACACATGCATATGTTATCCTCTATGTAACATGTATTAAGTTCATATTGTATGTATAGGCAGAAGATTAACAATTCCTTTAACCTTTTATAAAGAATGTGATCATTAGTTAACTGCCTCCAGTAATAGTTACCCTGGTAACGTGATAAAAGTTGGGATGTGAGCTATGTTACTAGATCATATTATTTATGATAAAATGACCCCTTTGAATAAATTCCATCTGCATTGGGAAAACTATAAGTACCTGTAGACAGTCAGAGCTTTGGGTCTCCCTTAATGTGGCAACTGTTAAAATAGGGTTTATTTATTTATTTTTTTTGTGGGGACCTTGCAGCTATGCTAATGGGATTGTTTCAAGGGATATCAGCACCTGTAGGGCATGAGACTTTTAAGTTAAGGCTGCTCTTGGGCTTGTCTGATACATAACTTATCTTTTTCCATCTTAGTTGGGTTGCATGGATTTCTAGAAGAATTTCTACCAGATGAGGAATGTCTGATGCAACAATGATAAGTTCTGGTTCCTGTTTTATAACCTTCTAAGCAGACAAGCCCAAGAGCTGCCTTGCGTGGCCTATGGTAGTCCTGTGCATCTTATGTATCTGGAAGTTTGTACAGTTTACATTTCATTCATTCATACATTCATTCACATGAAATTTATTGGGGTGATATTTATTAATAAAATTATATATGTTTCAAATGTACAATTCTATAATACGCCATCTATATTGCTTTGTGTGTTCACCACCCAAAGTCAAATCGCCTTTCATCACCATGTATTTGACCTCCTTGAATCTCTTCTTTTTCCCCACTCCCCCTTTCACTCTGATAACCACCAAATTGTCATCTGTGTCTATGATTTTTTGTTTGGTACAACTTAACATTTAAAACGTAAAAAATTACCTCATTTAACAATCACAACAATCCTTTTATGTGGGTACCATTATTGTTTCCATTTTCTAGGGAAGGAGTCTCCAAAAGTTAGGGAATATGTTCAAGATCATAGAGCTAGTAAACAGTGGACTGGAAATTGAACGTGGATTTTCTAAAATCAGAGCACATTTTCTTAACCAATCTTCTTCTCAGTTTAAATTGATTGTGAATCTCAGTTTGTAATTAGCTGAAGGTGATGCCAAAGTTACTGGTACATTATAAATCAACTAGTATTACAATTTCACAGCCCAAGATTTGTGCCATTCATGCACTTTGCAAGTGTGCTCCTTGTCCTAAACTGGACTTAGTAATTACGGAAAACCTCGCACAAACACATTTTCCTAATATATGTTAACAATTTTCAATACAGGTCCTACATATGAGAAATCAGTACCAAAACATGAAGATAGTATTAAGTGATATGATTATGCAGTTTTTAATATATGTGACATTTATTGTCTGTCTGTCCACTCATCCATCCATCTACCCACTATAGTTTGTCTCTCTTGTAATTTTCCAATACTACAAACCATTATTTCTACTTCAGAAGTACAAAGACAAGATGATGATAACTAAGTTGAAAGCATAAAATTCTGCCTGGGGAGGCATAGAAGTAGTAGATTACTATGGTAAATTTTAAATAAAATGTTAAAATTTGTTAGATTGAGATAAATGTAATTAAGAGAGATTTGAAAGAAAATAGCCTTTATTTGTTGGTGGGTGGGGAAAATATAGACTTTTCCTTGGCCTCAATGTAAGAAGTTTGTGTTTAACAGCAGAAATATGAGTGGAATTGAAGCCTAGTTCAGATCCAGGGCAGTTATGTAGATCCAGAAAAGCACCTGTAGGTGGGAGTATAACTGAAAGATTAAGAGAAAAAAAGAGATGATATTTGTATATTATGTAGAATCCGATTATAGAGGATTGAATATTAGGGTTCAGATTTGGTGGCAGGGAGACTATGATGATGATGATAATTACATCATTAATATTTATAATAAATATATATTGAGTGCTTACTATGTGCCAGGTTGGTCAAGTTGAGAGAAGTATGATCATGGACATGAGGTTGATTTTCATTAAATGTCTACTATGAGTCATATACTATGTTGAGTTTTACCTGGAATATCTCATATAACCTTCAAAACTACTCTGTAAAGTGGAAGATTCACATTTTTTTAAGATAAGGAAAATAATCAAAATGTCTCACCCAACTCTAGAAAGTAGCAAAACTGGGACTGTAACTAGATCTTTCTGCTTATGAAGTTTATGAAGGTGTCAACAAAGGCAATATCAACAGGAATTCAAAGGAGTTAGTTACAAACTATAAAAGGATATAGAAACTATACGACTTTATGAGAGTTGACTGGGTTAAAAGAGAGGAAGGAGGTTTTGGGGAACTATACATTTGGTTCATGATGGTTTCATGACCCTGTGAGAAGCCAAAGGCATGGGCTATGCTTCTGCAAGGGTGATCTGGTAGAAGAAGTGATGGCCCCTGTGACAGTTTCCTTTTCATTTGTGTGGTATGGTCAAGATGTCAGATGGCTAAGACAGAATGGAACAAAAGATTGGCTTTGAGATAGAACCAGCTATTACTTAGTAAACTTTGTATCAGATAAAGTAATCAGATAAATGTTGAAAAACATGAAACAGTGTAGAACAAATTTTAACAATTGTCTTTAAAGCAACTTCATTAAGAAATGACAAAGCACAGATATTCCTAAGAGTTAGTTTTAAACTATGATTATCCAGTATATTTAACATTTTTAAATTTCAGGTCAAGGTTAAAACCGATAAACTGTAAATTTCATTTTTGATAATTAAGTTATACTTCACACACACAAAAATCTCATTTTAACTCTTTTTTTCCTAAGATTAATTCTGTAGCTCATTTAATAATCATAACACCTGTGAAAATACACCTTCTTTCTGAAAGTAGCTTAATTAATCTTCCAAAATACCATTATCACCCTTTACCTTCTTAAACAGAAACTTCCCAAGACCCTCATTTTCTCAAGCTCTAATCCAAATTTTCCTTTCTGGTAATCAAAGCTTTCCATAATCTGTCACTACTTCCACTGTTCTCTCTCAGGTACTCACTAAGCCAAAATTAACTTGCAGTCCTCCTCTCCAGGAGCCTGCAATTCTGCCCACTCTCCTCACTGTCTCTGGAGAACAGCAGCCTACTTCTATCTACTCACTTTTAACTATGTTATTTGCTGCTTGGAATGCCATTTCCAACTCTTTGCCTCTCTGAAGCAAACTCTCTCATGATCTAGGTGGCATAGTTAAGTCAGGGAAAGTCTCCACATGTGGCCTAAATCAGCCCTCCCCAAAATAGCACCATACCATGAGATAATTCTTCCTTCTCATGAGAAGCAGATGAAATTGTAGACTGAAAATAAGATGTCATAAGCTACTGTGTCTCTTACAAATAGGTAGGCTGAATATCTGCATTGAAGTGGCAAAAAAGTGACACCTATAAATCCTCTGTTTAAATCCTCTTTGCTTGGAACTGACTTATTTAATCTGTCTCTGTCTCTGTTTCTGTCTCTCTTCATACAGGTATAGATATATGAATAAAAGCTTTTTCTCTTTTTGTTCCTAGTGAGACAAAACAAGAGAAAAAAGGAAAAGAAAAAGAATTATTGCTGGATGTCACCATGAGCCCTGTGTTTCTAAACTAGAGAAAGTAATAAAAGCGATCAGAACAGTTTCTCATTGTCTTACTGAAGCCTAACATCTGCAGTCTAGGGCACTGGTGGTGGAAGTTGTTCCTAAAGACTTAGTCTGATTTAGAAATTTGTTTCTTGAAGCCTGCCTATGGACCAATGCTTTCCATTAACGGGGAGCTTGACAGACATGTAAAATCTCAGATCACCAGGCTACACTACTCAATCAGAACCAGTGTTTAACCACATTCCTAGGTGACCCATAGGAACAATGATGTTTGAGAAGACTGATCTAGAGCTAAGTCTCCCAATCACTCCAAAATGTAAAGCCATCCAGTATTTATAGTTGTCAAGTGAATCTTTACTAGGATAGACCTACTTCTCACAGACAGTGAGAACTGAGAGCATACAAAATGGGATCTATTGTCAGATATTAGGTGGTTTATGAAATAATTGGATAGGCTGGAGAAGAAGGCTTCTAAGCTTCCAGGACAACTTCCAGCCCTCACAACCACATTGCTATTTCTCTGATCCACAAAGCTGCTTTTGAGGCTACAGGAAGCCATAGTTCTGGCACAAACTTCCCATGTAATGGATACTTCTACTTCTTCCTGCTGACCTCAGTTTTGAATTCAAGCCCAACTCTAGCATATTGTTGGAGTCTAAACCACATCCAGAAACCTGGCTGCAAGCGACTTTGAATGCTTTGTTGTACGTTATAGTTTTCTCCTTTGCAGTACAGGAAATCCCACTAGAGCAGCTCTAGTTAAAACGTGGTCCATGGATGAAGGCAACTGTGAGGGGTGTGTAATGAGCTAAGCGCAGGAATCAAAAGTAAGTATTGAGGTATTTTTACAGCAATTTGAAGTTTGAAACACTCAAGCACATGAGGTAATACTAGGTATACAGTAGGACTGTGTTATTGGATCTATAGGGAATAAAACAAAACAAAGATAAAAACCAGTGATCACAATCTGATCCTTCACCATAGATAGCTTGAGAAGCATCACACAAATGGAGTCGGACAATTCATGAGCCAGCTAATCTGTAGTACCCCCCAAACCCAGCTCAAATCCTAGCTTCTTAATGAGGTCTATAGATTGTGATGCACTCATATGATTCTTCAGAAATATAAATAATTTTGGCACTTAAGAACATATTATCTATAAGTAAGATCCATAACAATATGATTTTCTTAGTACCTGTAGAATTAGTCTATAATAAACACTATGAGATTCTCATTGAATTAAAGAACATGTTTTCTTTCTGTAAGAGATACAAATGAATTCAATAACACTACTCATGTTATAGAAAGTTTCTTTATATAGAGGATATTACCCTAAATCTTTTCATAGCATTAATAGGCACCCCAAATTTTGTAATATGAACAAACATAGTTTTGTGTTCAGGGTAGATAAAAACATTCATTTTGTTTGTGTGAAGCAAGATACATTGATAGGCTTGTATACTCTGTTATGACAACACAGTCACACATTTAATTTGATTAGGTGATTTGTTCTAAGAATTAAAATGGTTGCCCTAATACTGGTCAGCAAAATAAAAAGGTAATGGAGCTTAAACCACATATAGAGTACTGTTGTAACTCTATTGATTATTTCAGAAAAAAAATGGCATGCTTTTTGAGGTAGGTGCATTTTTCACACAGATTGACATGTGACTGATA
This sequence comes from Eidolon dupreanum, assembly GCA_028627145.1. Taxonomy (NCBI): domain Eukaryota; kingdom Metazoa; phylum Chordata; class Mammalia; order Chiroptera; family Pteropodidae; genus Eidolon; species Eidolon dupreanum. The sequence goes on along the minus strand of CM053514.1, from coordinate 19,479,425 downwards.
TGGTACTGATAGCCAACAGCCAACTGACAGTCAGGTCTATAGTCCCACCTCTTATGCTTACATATAAAGATATAATTTTAAAATTATATTCAGAGATTAACACAAGAACATAATGCTCAGATACATTTTTTTCTATTCTGCTTTTTGCTTTTTCAATGAAAAAAAGTGAATGGACCAAGAGGACGGCCCAGGTCTTCTGAGTTCCGTTTGTAGCAAGTTAGTAAATAATAAATGCTCCTAGTCAAGAGCCTCGAGATATTCCTAAATTGCCACCTTGAGTTGCATGACTTTAATCAGGTAGCGATTACTCTGCCCCACAGCTTTTCTACATGGTGGATTTACATTTTCCTAAAAGTTCTTTATGGTCTCTTTCTTCAATAAAATTCAAGACTCTTAAGTTTTCACAACTTAATCTAATTTCCTATTGGTTTGTATTTTCAGATGGAATATTTAAAAATATATATTTTCCCAGCTTTCACTATATTTAAGGTGCATTCCTTTTTAAACATAAAATAAAATTTTCTGTAATTTACCATTTACTTATCAATTTAAATTAACAATTTACAAATTTGAGCTAATTTCATTTTCTAAGTGTGCCTTCTCCTTCACAGAATTCAGCAAGTTAGAAGCGATAATTCTTATAGAAGCAAAATGCATGCACGGTCAAACTGCTTTTTTTTGTAGAGACAGAGGTCTTTCCCCTTGCTTTGATATTTGAAAATCTTTTGTTGAGCTGCTGGGGAACGTTGCCAAATGGTGTCACCTGCCAGCTGGAGTGATCATATGCTCCCTATTAAAGCTGAGAGCACGTTGCTGGTCAACAGCTGAATGTGAGGATATCAGCACGGGATGTATTTAGTAATGGGATAAACTGCTACAGCAATGAGGCCTCCCTGGAAGAACCAATACATACATTTTTATCCTTTTCACACAGCAAATGCTTGCATGCAGCTGTTTCCTTATCACCCATGCTGTTCTAGGCAGCGAACCATAATGGAGATTCATGGCACAATCCCAAAGCTACCCCAAGTGAAAACTCTAGATAGCTTTATGAGATAGGGTAAAAACTACCTACCAGACTTTAAAATGGTGTTATGTGGAATGATTGATTTTGGCAATTCTTTTCATCAAAGGCATTCTTTAGGAATTTTTGCCTGTTTTTAAAACTCTGACTAAACAAAAAGAAAAGTTAAGCATAACTACAGGGGTATTTTAAGTACTGCTTTGGGTTCTGCACCCAATTTCAAATGTGCGTGTGTTGGAGAGAGAGGGGTCCCAGCACCAATAAACAATTCGTGGACAACAGCAAGTCGTTTGAGAATTCAGCTTGATTCTGACACTGTCTATCTAGAGATATCTCTAGATAGACAGTGTCAGATTCTACAGTTTAAGGGTTCATTTGTACAAGATTGCTACACCCCCCAATTCAGACACCAGTCCCAAGTCCAAATTATCACTTGTACTTACGACCAACTGGTATAAATCAAAGGTTCCCATGATCCCCTCTTCAGGTTCAATTAATTGGCTAGAGTGGCTCGCAGAACTCAGAGAAACGTTTTACTTACTAGATTGCCAGTTTATTATAAAAGGATATAACTCAGGAACAGCCAGATGGAAGAGATGCACAGACCAAGGCCTGGGGAAAGGGCATGATGCTTCCCTGCCCCGTCCAGGCATGTTACTCTCCCAGCACTTCTATGCATCCACCAAAGGGGTAGCTCTTTGAACCCAGTCCTTTAAGGGTTTTTATGGAGGCTTCATTATACAGGCATGTCTGATTAAATCATTGACCACTGGTGACTGACTCGACCTTAAGCTTCTCTTCTTTCCTTGGAGGATGGAGGGTGGAAATGAAAGTTTCAACCCTCTAATCACATGGTTGGCATCACTGAAACTAGTCCTCATCCTTAGGTGCTTTCCAAAAATCATCTCATTAACATAATAAAAGACACCTTTATCACTCTCAGCACTTAGAAAATTCCAAGAGTTTTGGGAGTTGTGAGCCAGAGTCTAGGGACAAAGACAATATACATGAGAAATAATTTTGGTCATCTGAATGACCACATATATATTTTTATTATATGTCACAATATCACTTGTCAATTATTTAAAAGATTACCAAGTATCAACTCATATATTGATTAACTATCATAACTTTTGTGATAAATGGAAAAGAGAGAAATCAAATCTAATATACTCAAGTTAAGGAACAGAAGTAGAAGACAAGAAAGCTTTGGGGCCGCAATAATGATTGGAAATTTTTTACTATATTGACTAGAACATTGGATTCCATTAACATTCACCTGACCTGGCCAACTCTCCACTGCTTGGACAATCTGGAGGTCCCAGTGATAATTCAATTGAAATTACTATAAAACATAGTTATGAAATGTAATTTATAATTCATAAAAATATTTTAAAAATTCATTTATTATAAAATAATACCATTTTTTCTTGCTTTTGACCAATTCTAGGACATTTTCCTGGTCTCTTTTTTTCTTTTCTCTGAACTTTCACTCTTAGATGAACATTTATAGCCATAACCCCAACCAAAATAACTACAGACATATTTCTATTTACCTCAAATATAATAGCTCTTAAACCAAATTTGACCTCTTCCTCTCAAACTGACTTGCTGTGTATCCTTCTCATTCTTCCTGATTCTTCATTGTCAATTCTCCCCTATGTCAATTTAGCAACAAGTTATCAAAAATCCCTATAAAAAGCATTTTTTAAAATCATCTGATCTGTTTACACTCTTTTAATCCTGACTCAAGTATTCTTTGTCTTATGACAGGAGTAGGATAAACTCTGTTTTTCTTTAATCTGCCCCTAAATACACCACCCCACATTGCCTTGTCAGAGTAAACTTTCTGACAAATTTATATTTATCCAACTTATCACCTGCTCAAGAACCCACAATGGTTGGTTTAGAGTCCACTTCATTCAGTCAGAACCCCTGACTTTCCAGGTCCTTCGCACCATTCCTATTCCTATCAACTTCTCATGGAAATATGGTGTGTTGATTACATCATTCCATGTCCTAAAACTTCTAGTTCTCTCTCATTCCCTTTGGCTATCTTAATCTTTCAAAGGCCTGATCCAGCCCATGACATCTTTACTGAATACTGAATTTAACATGAAAAATTTTAAATATTAAATTTAGATTAGCAAATGACACACCCAGAATTGAGGAGACTTACTTTAATAGTGACAAATGCCTGTATTGAAGAGTCATATCTGGTCCCTGAGAATAATGGATTATCAGAATTGACAAAGAGGGGTCAACTGGTCCAGATTAGGCAAAATTTAAATGGGGGCAGACATTCTGCTTCACATAGAGAAGGGTTCCTAAATGTCATTACCATCCAGCATGTAAAGAGCTGCCTAAAAAGAGACAAGTTCTGGAAGAACTGACGCAGGTTTTAGGTGAATGTCCATTATAGGGCAGTGTGGCTTTAGGAAGGGGGAGGGTAAAGGGACTTTAATGAGAGGTACTCCTGGAAGCTCATCCCCAGTTCATCTGGAGAAGTTTATTTAATTTTTTTTTTAAATATCGCAGGCCAATGTTTATAAAAAGTTAGGTTTAATTAAATTTTCTGGTGCCTTTTTTTTTTTCTTTTCGATAGTGTCAGAAGAGAATTGGCCTAGAGAGTGTGAAAAGACCCATCTGGGTATATGTCCTTTCTTTGTAAAGTGATCTTGAGCAAATCAGAGATCCTCTTTGAGTCTCTAAATTAGGGACAGCAGAATCGGGTTTTTCTATTTTATATCATAGTTATGAGAATCATGTAACTTACATAAAAACTACTTGAAAACTGTTAATTCCTACAAAATGTCAGGTATGAAAATATCTGAATCCAACTTTCAATATTAACTTTTTTCTCTGGAATCTACCTGGCACAGAAAGGAACACTTGATTATTTAATATCTCTTGTTCATCTCTAATTTCTGCATGTGTGATATTTTCTCCCCTATTGGACTTTATACTTCCTCAAATATTACAGCCCTATTTTATTTATTCATTTGTTTACTTTGTCTCAATATTGGGCAGTACATAGACAACATACAGTCGATTGGTAAACTACATGACATAGACAACCAAAAAGGAAGAAATCATTGTCAGTACAGCAGGTAAGGATAGTAAAGATTATCTTATACATAATAAAACTAGAGAAAAGGCTTTAAACTGGAAAACATAAAGTGTCCTTGAGAAATAGTACTTTAAATATCCTACCTACTAATCAAAAACTAATAAACTTGAAATATGCAGTCTGTAGGATGAAGAATAGTTTGTTTAGTTCTTTCTACACTGAGAGAAATGGGAAAGCTAAATCATATAAAAATAAGATAATTCTATTTGCTCTTCCATAATGCATCCTCAAAGGCTTCAAAACGCTCAGGGAAGAAACCAAGACAGTCAGAAATAGGACTTGAAAAATCAACATCTTTAGATAAATTGTAATTAATAGAAAAAATGAAAAGTCATTACAATTTTATGGGAATTCCTGCTAGAATATTTGCTCAACTTAATGGAAAATTGCCCATTGTTGGCTATATTTCTATCTCATCATTTTCTTCATTATGTTCCAATATATATATTTTGTAATCTCAAAATTATTTTTCTTTAGTGGTAGAAATCTTTTTTGTAGAATTACAAAGTTACTTAGGAATATTAATAAAAAGGAGAGGGCAGATTCCCTGTTTAAATATTTATTTGATATTTTATAATACACAGAGTTTCAAGTTATAACTGAAGTCTGGACTCTAATAACTACAGATGTGAAAGAACCTCATGTTTTAACCACAACTGTATATATTTCTCAAAACTAAGAGAATTTGAAAAGATATTTATCAGTTAAAATACAGTTTTCTTTCATTGTAATCTGCTTTTAATGTTAGGAAAGACTTACCTAAATCAACATTTAACACGAGATAAAAGAAATGAATCCAATTTTTATCTTAGAGAAGAAAGACACGCATTAAATGTATGCAGATGGCACTCTTAAATATATAGGTTTTCATTTTGGGGTGGGAGGCTTTAATACAATATATTATTTTATTATACTACCTAGTCTATGATAACTTATTAACAAGGCTATTCTTCTGAGTATATTAATTCTAATATTAAGGGATAACTGTGAACTCAGGCAAGAACCAGTTATGTTACTTATGAAAATAATTACCGTGCATTGTGTTTACAAGGTAATAAATATTATTGATCAATTTCATTAATATTAATAACTATAATCATTGATTTAATGGTTTGGTAGGCATTACATTTCATTATTTGTTCAGAAAGCTACTATGTATATTGGATTTGTAATCAAGTGTAATAAAGTCATAGATTGAATAATTTACTAGGTTTTAAACTTCCTGAATCAAAACAATATATAAAAACACAGGAGGGTGCAGGTGGCAGGTCAATCTAGGAAGCATTGCCATGACTGGCCTTAAGTATCATAAAGTGCATATATAGACAGACAGACAGATAATAGATAGAAGATAGATAGATGATAGATAGATAGATAGATAGATAGATAGATAGATAGATAGATGATAAATAATTTCCCCCTCCTTGAAAGGACACCAAGATAATAATTGAGTCTTCAATTTTACAGATGAGGTAACTGTGACCCAAAAACCTTTAGCAAATTGCCAAATTGATAGAATTGCTTCAACTGGACATTTAACATTTCAAGTGCTGCTATCTTAGAGTCTATTGAGTAGCCTTGAATTCTTTATGTCAGCACTCCTGCCCCCAAATTTAATATCCTGAACTAAGAGAAAGTCACCAGATTCTTACTGCTGGGTTCCATGCCTCTCCAGGTGGCTTTACTGAATAGCACCCAGGATGACCCCATGCTGTTCTTCCTCACCATAGCATGGTCTTCATGGAGTCTGTGGGAAGCAGCAGTTGCCATAATTGCCTCAGATAGTGTGAGGCCTAAACTGTAGGCCTTCCAGGGCACAGCAGTATTCTGCTGGCACTACCACTCTCAAGTAGACAATAAGCACAGCTAAACTAGATTCCCAGACACTGGGAAATGGAGAGGTCCTAGGAACAGATGAAGAGAGTAATCTCTTTTCAAAGAGATTACTTCACAAAGTTTTCTCTCTCAGTGCTTTGATGCCTTTTTATATTCTTGACGTGGGTATGAGGATCAAAATCTGTCAGACAAGTATCTAGATATTTACTTTTGAATCACATATGTTTTGCATATCTGCAAAAAATAAACATCCTTAGACATATGTTCATATTCATTTAAATGTATGTAGGCAATGTGTCACTAGGAAAAGTATCAGAAGTGACTTTATTGGGTCACACATTTTAATAGTATATTTTCGTAATATTACCAGATCATCCTCTAATATGACAATCTTAATTTATATGCTGATCAGCAGAGTATAAATACCATTTTATTATATCCTAACCCAAACTTGACATTATAAAGGTTTTATACACAATGTTTAAAACTGGAAAGGTGATAAGTAGTTAACTCTTTGTTGTCTTACTTTGTGTTTCTCTGATTATTCGTGAGGATGAACATCTTTGTATTAACCAACTGGCCTTTTGTATTTCAACTTTGCTTTCACATGGTGAAGAGAAAGGACAGCTTTAGTATCTAATCTTAGGGTTGCATCAACTCTCTGTGCCATAGTTTTTTTCTGCAGGAATTTTGTTCATGTCATCACCCCATAGGATATCTATAAAGTTGACAGTATGCCAATAAAATCTTATAATCAAGAGTAGCAAGTACTCTAGAGTCTCTGGTAAAACATTTGAATGTAAGAAGTGGGAAATAGGTGAGATATAAATTCAAGGGATTCTCACCTATTTCCGACTGAGTTTTTTGGGTGTCCAACAATCTTGGATAGATGACACCCAAAGCAGAAGGCAAATTGCTCTATACCTTGCTCCTCTTACACTAAGAAAGAGGCACAATATTTGGGGGAACTCTGTATTATAGAGGAAACACACAATATTTAGCACTTTGATTTATTTGATCCATTTACTAAGAACTCTAAATAAATTGGCAGCCTTGAATGAAGCCCAGAACAAAACCAACAAATCAACAAAGCACTTCCAGTTCATTCAGGCTTTTGCACCAGCAGCTCTTATGAATCCGTGGAACCAATGGTCACGGAAAATCACAAAAGAGAGTCTCAGGTTTTTGTGCAGTCATGCTTTTACTTTATATCTGAATACTGTCCACCATGGGTGCAACTCAGTTTCTTTCTCTAGTCACCTCAACACTTGGACATGGAAAAAGTGAGCAGGCTGGCAATGACAAAGGTTTTGAATGAGCTCAAAATATGCAGTTCCTTCACTAAAATTAACTGGGTACCACTGTTCTAAGTGCCTGTCCCACCATCAGCAGTGGAGAACCTAGAGCCCTGGTATACCACCACAATGTCTGGGGGAATCTGTGATTACTGGTGGACTGAGCTTTTAATCCTGGAAGAGGGGGCAGTTTGATATCACTAGAACAGACTGTTGTTTTGGCCGTGGACTTGTCTTCCTTTTTACCATGCTTCTGCCAGCACCACCTTCTAAACACTTACTCAATGCCTTATTATTTCTGAACAGTTACTTATTTTACAGCAAATGATTAAAGGCAATGGAATGACCTTAATGGAATTCACTTGTTTTAACACATACTGCATCATCCAGAAGGAATTGGCCCTATGTTAAAGATAGAATCATCAAAAGAAGTTTCAGTTATGATACCATCTGGGAAATAATAGTGGGTGAAATTGAAATATTTTACCTGAACCAGCAGCAAATATATGGTGCTATTTTTCCCACAGCCAAAATATATATTTCTAAGAACCAAAGGGTAGGATAGGCAGCTATATCTAAAGATCTACTTGAAAAATTTTGATTTACATGACTTTGGACATCCTACTTTAGTGGTTTTAGTTCCCAAATGATGAATGCTTCCACTAGGAGACAATATTTCTAGTGATTTGGAAGCTGACACACAATCAACAGGTTGGTTTGGGTTCTTCCTACCACTAAGTCTACTAGAAAAAAAAGGGAGGGTATTACTTAGTTGGCTGTGGTGATTGGTACTGATCTACATAAACAAATCGAGTTTCTGTTTCAGAATAAAGGTGCCTCCTGATACTACAATGTCTAGTGTATGATGGCAGATCTATCAAGCTCAAATTAACAGAACACTGATGCTGTGAGTCAGTCAACTAGATAAAGGTCCCTGAACAGCTGCAAATCTAGCTAAAGGCAAAAGGAAAATTGAATATACATTGAAAGAACTAACATTTCACAGCTATGGCCTTAAAACCAATTACATAAACCAAAACTATGCTAGCATTTCTTTCTTGCTTTATTATGTATCTATGTATTCATTTATAATAATATTATTTTTTCTCCTTATTGTCCATTTTTTTACATAAGACATGCTGTAAGTGGATAATATCATTAGTAGATGATAGATAAATAGATACATAGATAGATAGATTGATTTTGGATTATAGCTGAATTATCATCAAGGGATGGAATTTAGTGACTAATGAAACTGGAGAGAAGGTTAATATATTTTCTTTTATAAAGGGATAATACAATGTCAATAGCATATGTTTACTATGATATTTGATATATTACAATGAAACCAAAGTATTGTAAATATTGAGTGTCCAAAGAAGGGGCCTGATCATGGCAAAAATCACAGACTGTTCAACTCTACTCTAATCTCCATGGAGCAAGTCTTTTTTGTACATAAGGGGCTAGAAAGATGAGGACCACATATCTCTGGCTCCCCTGCAGCTTGAGTTATACATGCGGACTAGATTTTATAAGGCAAATGCAAATGTATGCAACTTGGAAGGGATAAAAATACAATTACATGCAATTTATGGGATGTAATCCTCCTAAATGTAGGCAAGCAGTGACAGAACAGTGACAGAGTAGTGACAGAGGTGTTTGGTGATTCTTCACCAACTAGAATGCAGCTTCTTTTTATTTTTATTTTATTTATTTTATTTTATTTTTTAGGTGAGGCAACCCTTGGTTGACCTCACAGATTGCAAGGACCTTGTCAGCTTACAATCCCTTATTTTTATTATTATTATTTTTTTTATGCCTATAGCACCTGGTATTCTTAGATGATCTCCCACCCAAGTACTAACCAGGCCCGACCCTGCTTAGCTTCTGAGTTCAGACAGGACTGGGCTTGTTCAGGGTAGCATGGCTGTAGACCTAGAATGCAGCTTTTGTTTTGAAGGATACTGAGTAGAGTAGAGGCATGGAACCTCTGCTGGAGCTGTCATGTGGTGGTACCAGGTAATTCTCCCAGCTGTACTTCTGGCTATGTAGCATCCAAGCTTGTTTCCCTGTCTCTCCCAGGAATTCTGCACTCTGCCTATTGTCACTAATAAACCCCTTTCTGCTTTTAAACTAGCTGTTGTGAACTCCATTATTTACAGATAAGAACATTGACTAGTATACTAATTTTCTAATAAATTTTCTTAAGTCTATAATTATTGCTTTGGCCAAATATATATTTTCATATATAGTGTACTCATTTCCTATAATTTATAAATGGCTTTCATTTTTTTGTTTGTTTGTTTTTAGCTTGATCTCCTCTTTAGCCGAAGAGTACATATGTTTCTTTTGGCCACCTTTTAGTTGCCAGTTTCTAATTGTAATGTGTAATTACAGTAAATATGGTCTGTCTAAAATAAGTGGAAGAACACTGATTTAATCCAGATTTGTCTGATCTCACACAATGTATTTTATCCACCACATTATCTAATCGTGACCTCTGTGATTTCCTCCATTATTTTAATTACTTTAATGGAGCAAATCCATCCACAAATTAGATATTTATTTATGATTTTTTCTATTCTCTTCTACTATTTAACATTTAAAAAGTATGTCACTAGTATTCATTTTGTTGTACTGTGTACAGTAGGGCCCTAAATTTATTAAAAAAAACAAACAAACAATTCTCTGTCACTAAATTCTTGTAATTACTAATATCACAGTGCTATTTATTGAATAAATTTTCAATTTTACCCACTGATTTCATACTTCCTTTGTGACACAATAAAACTTTAAATACAGAAACTCTTTTACCTTCTTATTTTTTTTTCTAATTTAATTTTTATACATATCTCTGTACCAGTGTGGGCACATTACTGATCTCAAAAACTTTTAACACATTTGCTACCCCTTCTTTCATCACATTATCACAGTTCTCAATTTCTCTGCTTTTAAGAAGAAAATGGACAGTGTTCTGATTTGGCCTTTCTCCTCCCAGTAAGTTGGAAATATAATAAAATCAAGTCAAGAGGACATGCACATGTGGTAACACCAGTAAGGCACATGTCCTGTAAAAACAATGTGTCTGACAATATTGATCAAAAGCTATCTAGTGAGGCAGAAAAACATTTTGGAAGCCATTGCTTTATCCTAACTAAGAATAATGTAAAATTTAAGAAGCATAGCCAAAGTTGAAATATCGGTCTTTTCTCAATTTTTCTTACACATTAAAGGAAAGCCAAAAAATGTGGTTCTCAGTAGCACTGCTTAAATTGTTAATTCTCTTATTCAGTTAACCCACAGGCCCTCAAAAGCCTAGTTTTTCTGTTGCTCTAATTGCTTTTCATGAGAGAATACACCCCTGCAGCTTTTTTCCTTTTTCTTCTTAGAAAAGAAAGGCAAAGGGGAAAACATTAAATAGTGAAAAGAGCAGAAGAAGGCTGTAAATTCTCACTGGCTATTGATTTTTATTTTCTAAAACAATAAATTAATTAAAGTTTTTATTTTGAAGTAATTATTATCTTATTCTTCAAGGAGACTCATAAAAAAGAATAATATTTTTAGAATCTCACAGTGATGATACAGTAGTGCTTTGCAAAATAACTATAAGTTTATGCAGATATATCTAGGCAAGGCATTCTATGAAGCCACAATTTCCTCTAGCCAAAAGAAACTTTCTACCTAGTCCATAAGACTTTGATCCCTCTTGAATAGGTTTATAGAATGATTGTACAGACTTATGCTCTCAACATTTACCAGTAGCTGACAGAAGAAACTAGTATATGCACAACACACACACACACACACACACACACACACACACACACACACATTTTAAAATACAAACTGTTTCATTTTTTTTCTACTAGTCTAACTTTTGTTTTCAATTGCTATAGCCAACCTCCAAATGTAATTTTAAAACTTCGTATATCTTCCTTCTGCTCTTTCAATATATTACATTTACTTTTTTTGTTCATTTATTTAACTATTTTTATTATAAGCCACCCCAAAATCCTTATTGGAAGTAGACAGATTGTAATTATATCATATGAATATTAACAGAGATCTGAAACAGATACATTTCTAACATTTTTATTATTGGCAAATGACAATACTTCACACTATCACAGATTATCAACAATCACTAATTTCTTTGTTGTTACATTAAATACCCTTAGTTATATGTTAGTCTGATCTAATTAGGAAGTGAACTAGGATAAGGGAAAATTAAACACAATGTTTTGTTTCAATGCTTAACTTAACTCTTGTTTAAGTAATAGGCTATTTAAGAGATCTAGAGTTAATTGAAAATTGCCATTATCAAGAGTCTCTTTTCAATTAGTAAATAGAAAGGAAGAATATATTATTGTATTTGAAGACCATGGGTCTTATTACCAGCTTTGGGTTCCAGTGAGAATTAACAGAACAAGAATTCTAACTAGTAACACTTTGTACTTCCTTAAACAGGATTCGATTTGCGTAGATTCCATAACACAGTCCATTTTATAAAGCCTTCCGCCTTAAATTATTTTTATGATAGATTAATCTCAATCCAGAGCATAGAATAAATTTGAGATTTCCTAACAATTTACAGAACTTCTGAAGATAAAAGAAAAGTCAAATGCTATATTACTATTACATGATTTAATTTTTATCACATATTTTCTTCTATACTAATAATTAAAAATAATTATTTCATATGGTATTTGCCTTTGCCTGACTTATTTCACCTAGCATAATACCCTCTAGGTCCATCTATGTGGTCATAAATGGTAAGATTGTATTCTTTTTATGGCCGAGTAATATTCTATTATATATATGATCTCACTTATTTGTGGAATCTAAAGAGCAAAATAAACAAAACAGAAACAGACTCAAAGATACAGAGAACAAACTGAAGGTTGCCAGATGGGAGGGGGGTTGTGAGGCTGGGTGAAAAGGTGATGGGATTAAGAAGTACAAATTGGTAGTTACAAAATAATCATGGGAATGTAAAATACAGCATAGAAAATATAGACAATAATATTGCAATAACTATGTATGGTATTATATGAGTACTAGACTAATCAGTGGGATCACTTCATGAGTTATATATAAATGTCTAACCACTATGCTGTTCACCTGTAACTAATATAAAATAATATTGAATGTCAACTGTATTTGGAAAAAAAAGATGAAACTGCTTTCTTCATCCAAGTAAAACTATGATGCAAATGAAAAAATTGACATAAACATTGGAAAAGTTGAGAGAGAAATTTCTTTTGTTAATGCTATCATAATATACTCTGAAAAGTGGTAGAGTCGAGATGCTAATAAAAACTTTTTGGAATTAAAAAGAGAATTGGCAATGCAGATGGTGGATGGATATGTTAAATATATACAAATCAATAGTTTTACCCCGTAATAAGCACCAAGACTCAGAAATGTTAAACACTATTTATATTAGAAAGAAAAGATTACTTATAAAATAGGAATAAATGCAGCAAAAATATTCAGAATCTATATAAAAATTACATTATTTAAAAACATGACACAATACGAGAGAAGAAGAAACAGAAAACTACCATACAGTCTTGATGATATTCATAGTTACATTTAATTATAAATTATCTCAATTAAAAATCATAACATGGTTTGTCTTACAATTAGATATAAAGACCTCAGTGTTACAATAGCTAGAAAACCATGAAAAAGGAGAATAGAAAGAGGAGCACTTACCATTTAGAATAGAGCAAAATGTGTTATACATTTGCTGTAGAAAAACCTATGTGGTATAGTACAGGATAAAACAAACGAATCAGTCAGATGAGAATTCAGAATTAGATTCTATTAACTTTGAGATATCAATAGTTCAAATAAATGAGGAAGATATGACCTATTTAAAATGGTGCAAGATATCCAAAGTAAAGAAAAAACTGAAGCCCTGCCTCCCATACCCAAAATAAAGTCCAAAAAGAAAAGATGTAAATTAAAAAAAAACAAAACAAAACATAAATCCTCTGAGAAAATTTAGGAGACTAAATTTGCATTCAATGTTTAGGAAGGCCACCTTAATCTCAACTGAAAATGCAGAAGCTGTAATAAAAAAAATAGACATGTCAGATGTTTTAAAAATTTAGTACTTCTACTAGTCAGTAGATTAACAATAAATTTGAAAAACTGTAAGTGAATATTACAAAGATTTAATTACTATAAAATAACATGAGCTTTTATAAATTAGTAAGAAAAACAGAGACAGAAGAGAAAAATACACATCTTTTGTTCATTCTATATATAGATGGATGGAAGAGGAAACTCAGAGAGCAGTATACAAATGATAAAATGTTCAAGCTCACTACCCAGAGAAATGAAAATTCAAGTGACAATGTAAAATCACTTGATATGCATGAGACTGGCAACAATTAAGAGCTTTTGTTCAGAGAAAAGAGAGAGAAAGGGTACTCTTAAACATTGTTAATGAAAATGTTAAGTGTTGACCACCGTTTAGGAAAGCATCTAGAAATATCTTTTAAAATTAAATTGAATCAGCAATCCCACACCTGGGAATATACACTATAGAAATAAAAATACCAGTTCACATAAGCATATATATGAAGATATTTATTACAGGCTGGTTCCTGGTAGCCACAACCAGAAATATAGTTAACCCCCATCAATACGATAGGGAATTTAAGAATTTAAGAAGAATGGATTAGAGCTATTGTGCATAAATTGGAAGAGTTTTCATGAGGTTCCATTTAGAAAAAAACAACATGCAGAAAAATGTGTAGAATATAATCCATTTTTAAAACTGGGCAAATGTTTGTTGTATGCATACATGTATATGTATAACCAATATGTATAGATAGGTTCATATAAATACAGCTTGTTAACATAACTTATACTCCATGGGGGAGTGAAGATGTGCTTTATGTGTGCTGTGATGATGCAAGTAGGGGATAACACATTTAGCATGATATAATGAAATTTATGTAAAATTATATGATATAGATACATAATGATGTATAATCATCAAAATATTAATAATGGTTATTTTAGTGTGGTTGAACTCTATGTGGCTTTTACTTTTTCTTTATATTTTAATATAATCTCAGCTTAAAGATATGTATTATTTATATAAACAGAAAAATAAATCTATTTCCACTGTGTATAAAGAGTAATAAATATAAATACTTTTTAAAAATAATTATATTATGCAATATTTATATGTAAGCTAGAGGACACAAGGTGAAGAAATATGATCAAAAATTTGAAAAACTTGTTCACTTATTGTTACTGAAATATATTGGATTTTCAAAGCTTTCAGATACAAATTTTAATGTAATTTTTAATACTAATGACTGCAACAAATGCTCATAAGTGATTCAACTATAATCTCTGCAGCCATATCTAGCCATGAATAACTTTCAAAAAATAAATCTTGATATGACTTATGAGTCTTATCTGAATTTTTAATTTAAAATAGCCACATGAATCAAAAACAGTTTCTTTCACTTTTGTACTTTAAGATGACAGGCAATATGGAGAAAGGCACAAAGAAATATGAATATCAAGTGATCTTAATATGTGAATAGTTTCAGTATTTATGATTTTCTCTGATTGTATAATTGAAATTCTGCTGTCTTCCCAAACCATTGGGACAATCTTGTAATCATCCTATCTGTGCCTATCTCACATTATTTCCACTTTTGTATAACTGGAAATTGCCAATACACTTGTCTCTATCAGTACATCTCTAACTTAGAGCAAGGCTCTATTTACTCTCTTATTTCTCTCTCAGATCCAGAGAGTAAGTTGGTAATGGCAAACCATGGGGTTAACAAACATCTGATCAGTTATGTGATAACCTTTCTCAATGAAAACTAGGTATTTAAGTAATTAACAGTTCTATTCTTTATACCTTTCTTCTACAAATACCAGAAAGTTGCAATTCCAATGACTGTTCAACAAACATTTTGTTTTACTGAAGTATGATGTATTATTAGTATTTTTAAAGCATATTTTAGAATTCTAAAATATTTTATCCATTTTGCCTTTTATAAATTTTCTAGAACAAATTCACCAGAACTTATTTTTTAACCAGTGATACACCTATGGCACTGATATTCCTGTCCTAGATTAATTCATTTAATTTACATACAGAAGTACTATCATGCATTTTTATAGTAATGAAATAATAAATATAATATTTATAAGGAGATTACACATATAAAGACACACATGACATTGCCAGTATGGTCTCTTCTAATAGAGATGATCAGTGCAGAATAATATAGGACAACTGCCTCCACTCCCAACTCATTCTCCGCTTCACTTGTTCTTCTGGCTC
The DNA here is from genome assembly GCA_028627145.1 of Eidolon dupreanum. Taxonomy (NCBI): domain Eukaryota; kingdom Metazoa; phylum Chordata; class Mammalia; order Chiroptera; family Pteropodidae; genus Eidolon; species Eidolon dupreanum. The sequence continues at coordinate 19,463,811 of CM053514.1, read as the reverse complement.
CCCTGGGTTCCAGATTGTCAGTTTCATAATGAAAGTAGGAAGTAAAATGAAACTATGTAAAAATATGTCACCAGTGAACTCTTACCAAGAAACTCCACAAATCACATTTAATAATGTTTTCTTTCAAGCTGATTTATTTCACAACACCCTGCTTTGGTTGTTCAAATGCAAACAGTTTCAGAAATCAAATTTGCAAGTCTAAAATTAAGATGACACAGAAGAGCATATGCATTATTCATGATGATTTTCCAGCGTTTCTTAGTCTGACTTATAGTTGTCAAAATTAACATTACATGACATGATTCATTATCTGTTTCTCTCAACACTGTATCATTCAAATCATGACAAATTCAATTAAAACTAGTTTTGATTCATTTCAACCCTTCCATTTATTTCTTTTAGTTCCTCTCTATCTTTTCCTTTCTTTGTCCCATGATATTTTATAAACTTTATATGTTTATAATTATGACATACTCTTAATAACAATTTCTTCATAATTTCTAACACAATCTTCATTTTCATATTTTTATTTTTTAATTATGGATTTGGTTCACCTTACATTTCTTTCTTTATTTTCTTTATTACATAAAAAAATTTTACATTGTTCTGAACTAAGTCACAGAATTTCATTTTTATGGAGGAGTGACTACAGATATAAACCCTTGGCACTTAAATATACAAATTTATAAACAGAGTTTCTTTGTAACCATCTTTATTTTGAATGCAGTGTCTTACAAGTTAGAAAACAGTTAAGGATGAAATAATTTAGAAATACTAAGTCAATAAACGATTTTGCAATGAAAATCTGTGATGCAGTAATTTTTTCATATGATTTATTTCTATCATTAATTTCTAATATTTATTTCAATGACATTGGCTGTTACATATTTGTATTCGATTTGTTGAATATCACAAATCATGTGACAACTTTAAAAAATATCTTTTATCACAATTGTATAACTTTTACACAAAGAGAATTTTATTTTGTGTTTAGTAGTATGTAGCTAAAAATAACATCATATTGACAAGATTTTGAATAATTCTAGAATTTGAAATAGTTTTCCTGGCTAGTATAAATAGAACTCGAGATTCTGTGAGCTTAGTAGAAAGACAGAATCGTAGTAAAATGTGTATACTTATGAAGTAAACACATATCTTCTTAATACTGTTTTCTCCTACTATATTAAGAGACATTAATATAAAGGTGTTAATTTTCATTTGTAAAATTACATAATCAATGGTTTCTTTCTGTCTATGAAGTAAAATCTACCCCTTTGTGACACATTTAAAGAACCTAAGAAGGTAAGAGTTATGTCTTATCGTTTCTCCTTTTGTTTTCGATGATCTTAACCATCTAATTACTTTAGTCATTCTTTATTATTAATAAAAATTCACTCTTGCTCAGCCATCCTAAATTTACACAGCAATTTTACATGTATTACTTTTTTGTATCTTCACAATTATTGTGAAGATACACATACATAATGTAGGAATATTATCCCCATTTTGGAATTAAGAAAGCAGTGGTAGAGTTCTGATTTGAATTTAGGCCGCCTGAGTCTGATTCCTGTGTTCTAATACATCGATTGCATAACATATTGGTCTAGCGTCCAGTATGACTTAGTTTCTAAGTTCTTAGCAGATGGGGACACTATATCCTCTTCTCAGACTACCCTAAAATGAAAGGAAGTACCTTTAAAAGGGCCACCAAAGACTCAACTACCTTAACTTACCTCTCTTAACTTGCTTGAATATCTAAAATTGTTGCACTCAATATTTCTCTTGAATGACACAGTGATAAGCCACGTGTTATTATCATGAATATATTGTATGAATTATTTTGTTAGGTTAAATAATCAATAACCATAGAGGAATAAAATAAAAGCTAGGTGAAATTTAGACTGAGTAGAGAAATTCCAAAAGGCCATAGCATAGGTACCATTTGAAAGGCTTTACATATATCTACTTACTTTTAGAAAATAAAGGCAAAGAGTTGAAAGGACTCTCACAAAGGGAGACTCTTAGGCTTGAAGAAAAAGTAATTAATCTTTTTGCACCTGTTCAAACCACCCCCCAGTGCCTTGCAGCTTCCTAAAATATTACTAAATTCATAGAATATCTAAATTAGAAGGTAGAGATCATAGAGGTTAGTATTATTAAAACTTATGTTTCAAATGAAAGATTAAGCACATAATAAGTGCTCATTAAATAGCTGTTGGATAACTATACAGATTCAGATGATGAACAGCTTTTGGAGAAACAGAATATGAGATTCCTCAGCCCATCAGCCACTCACTCCCATTTCTCACCCAGGGTGAGAGTAGGGTCAGGCTAAGAAGTGCCTAGAGTGCAAAACTGAAGGAGGCACTGGCCTGATGCTGGGGGTGAGTGTCTCCCTAAATTCTGTGTCTCAGGAGCCTCTCTTCCCTCCTGCTCGTTGGGCCTTTTTCCTATCCACCGCTATTCTGCATTGTCTGCTATGCTTTGATTAGAAGGTCTTCTTTCATATTAGTTATCTAAGAGAAAAAAAAAAAGCTAAGCCATACATTTTGACAGTTTTCCTATTTTTTATTTCATTTCTGGATTAGTGTAAGTAAATAAACATGGGGATGGTGGGGAACGAGCAGAATGAAGTGATTATTAAAAAGGGTCCACTTTCACATTCCTTTTTCTTCCTTTTTGGAAGGGTAAAACCTGGGCAGTATAGAGTTTGGCTAGCACATATAATTTAAAGGATCAAGAGTGATATATGTGGACATGTTTAACAAAGAACAGAGAAAAACCTTAGTTATAATCGTGGAAAGTTATCAAAAGGCACAGCTAGAGATTAGCTTCAGTGGTTTGGTGTGATCCAAGAGTGTCTTGGCTCTGGTCTATTGAGGAAGTGAGACTCCAAATAAAATGGTCAGTTTAAAGTATGTTATTTGAAGAGCATGAAATAATTGGTCATCAAAATAGGAAAGGCAACTTCCTGTCCTCTTTCTACTACTTATCAGTGTCCCATTTTAGCTAACCCGACGATCCTAGCATTTTGTCACTTGTTTGTCAGAGTTCTGGAAATTGGAGGCTCATACCTGGCAGAGATCAGAAGACATAAACTGTTGAATGGAAATTGCCAAAATTGAATTTCCTCTTAAATTGATCTTGTATTGTCTGTTTGACCTCAAAATCCCCAGTGCTGACATGCTGATGTAGGCATTTCTCGCTCCATTCTTGGATTATAAAGATGACCTAAGCCCTGACATTCAAAATCTAACTGTTCTGCATGCCATTCCTGTTTATGAACATAATTTTGTCCCTGCTTATTAGAAAACTCCCCCAAATTTCTCTGCTTAAGGTTTTTAGGCTTTCTTTCTAAAGTCATTCACTACTATGTACATGCTCCTTTAATTAGAGTAACATCAGTTTCTTAACTGCCCTCTACAGATAACCTGCCAATTCCTATGCTCAGATTTAAAAAATAATCATGTTTACCTCGGAATGCTCATTTTTCACATCATTCCACACTTAGGTAAATGTAATCCATTTTGGAGGAACTTAGTAAAATTCTATTGCCTTATCAAATTACTCTCATCAATATAGGTGCAGTTTTCTCTTGAAAATTTTGGTCACTTTATCTTAGATTTAACCTTTCATCAAGTATTTTTTTTTTTTTACCAGCCATGAAGTATATATTATACAACACATTAAAGACACATAATATCTGGGTCTATATAAAGTTACAGTAATTTAAGGTATTTTACTTATTTATTCCACTTTTTATTTTTCTCTCCTGACTCTAATGCATAAAATTAAAGATATAGCAAGAGCAGAAACGATGTTTTACATTGAGCTGGAACTATATGGTGTCTATTATATTCTTATTCACCTATCCCTTTTTTTTTTTCACTATACAGGCTCCTTGATAGATTAGAACCTATCAAAGAACTGCATCTTTTATTTAAAAAATTTTGAAAACCTGCATGAAATCCAAAATATATCAAAATACCATACCTTGTGTGAAATCCAAAAGTACTCAAATTTTATACTATTAAAAATAATTCCTGACAAATTCATAGTTATTATTCTTGAATTAGTCTATATATCTCTTTTACTATCTCTATTCTTATCTGTATATCAACAGGAGTTCATATATATATATATATATATATATATATAGTCATATATATTCATATATATCTATTCATATATATATGTCAATTTGTGGTCTGACTTACATCTATTAGTAGCTTTTTGAAAACTTTACTTTTATTTTTTAGTAAAATCATAGAGAAGAATTAATGTAATCTTGACAATCAGTGGGTATAATTTATTTTTCTTTATCAAAAACTTGCTTTGTTTGTTCCAGTGCTCTATACTACACATGATTGTACCAGTATCCTGGGATCTTTTCAGTATAATGGCTTCTTGTATTAAGCACAGCTCAGTTATTTTATTTTAAATTCAGTTGCTATCCTGGTAAATACTACCCAAGCAAATTTTCCATGACTACATACTTCTAAAATCTAGTATAAATGACCACATAATTGTACTAAATAGAGAAAAAAATTTGTCAAAGAAACTTCTGAGAAAAAGCTAAATAAACACTCTATAATAAAATGATACAAGATTAGAGAAATAAAGAACATAAGAAGGTGAAAGTGTGAGTAGAGGCCTAAAATAATTCCTAATATATAAGCAACAATTTTAAGAAGGAAATAACATAAAATACATAAAATTACTAACACAAATGTTAGTATACTCTAAAAAAGTGAACATTTCTTGATTAGTTTCTATAAATAGTGCATTAATGATTTATTAAATTCATTATCCTATCTGGATTATTTTTCCCCCTTTTGAATGTATTTCCTCTCATTTAAAAACCCTTCTTGTTACATTCCGGTCAGAGAGAGACTCAATACTACTCACATAAAACAATTCCAGCAAATAAATGAAAACAATGGGTAGGATCACAGCTGCTGCCAAGGTCACTGCTCCATTCAGTGGCCAGGCTGCTCCAGAAAGTGCCAGCTCAAGGAAGTTTCTCAAGGAAACTTGTTGTTACACCAGCTCAAGGAAGAAAGCTAAACCTGGAACAATCAAATGGAAAATATTAATAAGGCTCTGAGGAAAAGTGAGGGAACCGAAATCGACTTTAAAGTTTATCGGGAGGAAGGATTAGGCAGTAATATCTACAATGTGGCTTAAGGTTAGTCCCTGGTCCTAAACTTTCCTCTAATTTAAACATGTTTTAAATGCTATCTAAGGGCTCTCTTTTGTTCAGTTGTCCCATGATAGGATCATAACTGAAACCAAAAATACTCCTAAGAGGCAAAAGAGAGAGGTGTAGGAGAAATGAAGATATCCTAAGCATGATAAGGAGACATTTGTTCCTTAGGATGTGGGAAGTGACCTTGGGGGTCACATTGACAATTCTTAATTTGATAGAAGTTTACAAGTATATACTGACAATGTTAGTCTTTAGTTTATCATCATCAATGTCGCCTAATTGATAGTTATGACTAAATAGGTTAGTGGTTTCAAGATGTAAAAACAGGAATAATAGACCAGAGTGTCATGATGTCTTGTACTTTTTGAACAAAAAAAAAGTAAATTAAGAAATACTAAGTTAATTAATTAGCTAAGTAAAACAGCAATTACATAGAAGTAGTTCCCTGGTTCTAACACTACTCTAGTATACATCAATTATATTTATCAGGGTTAGCAGAAAACAAATTGCAAACTCAAAATCAGAAGAGTTAATGAAAGGATTATTAAAAGTGTAGGCAGTGTTAAGAGAAATCATCAAGGGATGGTGAAGAAACCTGGGGCTAGCAACTGTGGGAACATGATCACCCTACAGTGATAAAGTGGCCAAGAGAAAGGAATTTACCTGAGATGGACTTAAGAGCTGTAGGAGAAGGCTGCTGGGTAGGGGCCTTTTGTTAGAAAAATGCAGCCACCGCCGACCCAAGAAGATAGAAAGAAACACCCCCAATTCCCTCTCTTCCCATCTTCTGATATTCTTCTGCTGCCTCCTATAGGCAGAATCTAACCAATGGAAAGAGAACTAAAAAGCCTTATTACTGTTATTATTATTAATTATTGTTATTAATTATTAATGCTCAGAGATCAGGCTCCAGGTATAAAAGCTGGATCTGGAAAGGGTTGAAAGCAGCTCTCTAAGGGAACTGCCCAGTTAGCTCTACATGTTGAGAGAAGTAAAAGTTCTCTTGTCAGCTACATACTATCCACAAAAGATTGAGGCATATTGACTCTATTTTTTTTTTAGTCAGATATGGCCAGCATGCAGCTGAGGCAAGCTCATAAAGAAATGATGATGAGTGTCTTGGCAGGCAAATTGACACTTTGGGTATTACAGAAAGTTTTTAAATCTAAAAGCCTACTATTTATGCATGAGAAGTAGTAATTTTATAAATGGATTCTGAGTAACCTAAAAGTAGTCAGTATTACTTTAAATAGTAGGCAATTTACTCCCTTCTTTTTTGGTAAGGTTAGAATTAGATTTGCAATTTCACTGATTCACAACGTCATAATGTGGAAACGGGCCCTCAGGAACCACGCAGCACATGCACTGCATGTGAACCTTGAAGTTACTTTCAAGACCGCTGAGAGCTGTCTTCTTTTATATACACTACGTACAAATGTATCTCCATGTTTCAGTATGAACTGGTTTGTGAAACATGTTGAAAAATAATGAACTTTCTGTCATGAAAGATATCTAGGATTTTATATCCATAATTTTATGTATGGTTTTTGTCCAGAGTTCATTGGAATCACAAAACTTGGAAGGGTTTTAGAGATTTCTCTGTTCCACCCTTCTCTTGAACATCACTGCCCTTCTCCATCCACCCATGGTTTATGGTTGGGAATATTGAGTCCCTGAACATTTAAATGACTTCTTCAACATTGTGTAGCCATGAGTGCATAGGTTTCCCTATTCTTATTTGGTGCTCATTTCCCCTATTCATCCATGACTTAAATTTCTTTTTTATTGATTCAAGAAGTTTTCAAACTGTTGTAAAGCTAGTAGTTTTACATTCAAGTTTTATATCTCCATTCTAGAAAGCAATCCTAAAATAGAATGAAGTAGTTAACAACTAATATTCTAAGGTGAAACAGGAATTGGGCATAAAGAGATTGACTGTTGAGAAGTAATACAATTTTATGCTTAACAGATTTAATTTTGAAGTTGAAAGAGTATGTCAGAAAAACACGACTTTAGAAAAAAATCAGAAAGCCACTTGAATATTATCCATTACTATCTGAAATCTAAGGCTGAATTTATATAGAGATTTAAAAGGTAAAATAAAACTGATAATAAAATGATAGAAAAATGTCCAATATGTCAGTATTTCTAGCGATTGCTAGACTATTCTCCCCTTCATGCTTTACCCAGATTTTTTTCTATGACTTTAAAAAAAATTTAGAGAAGTTGTAGGTTTATAACAAAAGTGAGAGGAAGATATGGAGATTTCCCATAGCCTCACATGCATAGGCTCCCTCATTGTCAGCATCATCCATGAGAATGACACATTTTTTTTTTTTACTAAGGATAAATCTACGTTCACATGCCATAATCACTCAAAGTCCATAGTTGACATTATAATTCACTCTTTGTTATGGACATTCTATGGATCTGAACAAAAGTATGATACATACATTCAGCATTGTAATATCTTATAGAATATTTTCACTGCCTTAAAAATCCTCTGTGTTCCCCCTATTAATCTCTCCCTCCTAAACCCTTGCAATATTCACCTTTTAACTGTCTCCATAGTTTGTCTTTTCCAGAATGTCATATAATTGGAATCATATAGTATGTAGCTTTTTCAGATTGTTTTCTTTTACTTAGTAATATGCATTTAAGTTTCCTCCATGTCTTTTCATAGCTTGAGAACTAATTCATTTCTAGCACTGAATAACATTCCATTGTCTGGGTGCATCAGCATTTATTTATCCATTCACCTACTGAAGGATATCTTGGTTGCCTCCAAGTTTTGGCAGTTATGAATAAGGCTATAATAAACAACCATGCATAGATTTTTGTGTGGACATAAGTTTTTCAAGTCCTTTGGGTAAATATCAAGGAGCGTGATTGCTGGATCAGATGGTAAGAGTATGTTTAGCTTTGAAAGAAACAGCCAAACTGTCTTCCAAAGTGGCTAGACCATGTTGCATTCCCAACAGCAATGTAGGAGAGTTCCACATCCTCACCAGCATGTGGTGTTGTCTTTGTTTTGGATTGTGGCCATTCTAATAGGTATTTGGTGATACCTCATTTTTGCTTTAATTTGCATTTCCCTGATAACATATGATGGGGAATGTGTTTTTATATGCTTATTTGTAATTCGTATATCTTCTTTGGCGAGGTGTCAAAGTCTTTGGTTCATTTTTTAATTGAGCTGTTTTTTTCTTTTCTTTTCTTTTTTTTTCTTTTTCTTTTCTTTTTTTTTTTTTTTTTGAGTTCTTTGTATATTTTGGGTAATAGCCCTTCATCGAATGTGTCTTTTGCTAATACTTGTCTTTTCATTCTCTTAAACTTTTGCTGATTTTTATATTAGATTTTGGTCCTTTTTCTTAATGATTTGTAGGAGTGCTATATGTGCTGAGAAAATTAGTTCTTTGTCAATTATATGTACTGCAAATATTTATTTTTTCCTCAGTTTGCTACTTGGGTTTAACCTTGTGAATATTTTTCCTGGGAAAATTTTCCTTAAAAAATATGATCAAATATATCAGTCTTTTCATGTATGATCTCTGCAAACTGCAGTCTAATGTGTCCTTCCGTATCTTAAGACTTTAAACATCCTATCTTTCCTTCTAGTATTTAAAAAGAAAACATTTTTAAGTACTGAATGATACCTACACTTGTTCTCATATAACAATTGACAAAGTGATGCAATTTTTTTCTTATTATTCCTTTACATGACAAAGCAATTGCCCCATAAACAAAAACAAGTTAATTTTCCCCAAAACTGAAAAGGCTCCTTCACAATTGGAAATGTATTTTAAGGTTTTGGGGATCTTTTGTTCTAGAATCTATTTGTTAGATCTGATTATTCATGCACTAACATAAAATTGTTATTATTATTCATGAAATTAGTGAATTTAATTTTCTTGTGACATTAGTCTTTTCCTTTTCCTTTTATTTTTTAGAATTTTCATGACTTGTATTATGTACTTATTTTTCCCTTGGTAATTTTACAGGAACAATGTAGGAACAATTGGTATACTAACTTAATGTACACATATTTACTTTTTTACTTTTCCAAGTCTAGTATTATGTGCAGAACTTTTACAGTTAGGCTTATTTCAGATTTTTTTTTACTAATGTAAATAAAATATTTTAATCTTTTTTTCCATTACAATGTTGAGCAAATTGTTTGCATCCAGGGAATATATTGTACTTGGGGTATTATCCTCATGTCCATCCACACCATTGAGTTACCTTACTTTTTATAATATATTTGTATTATTTATTTTATTATTTTATTTTTAAAAATTTTTTTAGGTGAGGCAACCCTTGGTTGACCTCACAGATTGCAAGGACCTTGTCAGCTTACAATCTCTTATTATTATTATTATTTTTTTTAATTTTTATGCCTACAGCACCTGGTCTTCCTAAGTGGTCTCTCATCCAAGTACTAACCAGGCCCAACCCTGCTTAGCTTTCAAGATCAGAAGGGATCGGGCTTGTTCAGGGTGGCATGGTCATAGACTATAATATATTTTTAATTGATTATCTTTAGTTTTCAATAATATTTGGAAAAAAATCTTAACTTTGCCATCTGCTTTCCAATTTTCCTTTCTTTCTCCTTTCAACTATACTGGGTAGTACTTACAGATCATTGTAAACTAACAGTGGAGATAATGTGCTGTCATGTCTTATTTTTAACCTTAAAAAATGTTTCTAGTGTTTGAGAAATGAGTATTGTTCTGGCTTTCAATTTGATGTCTCTATGTCTATCTATGTAAAAATTGTTCTACATTCATTCTTCCATTAGGACACTATTTCAGCCTCTTCTAGCAGAATACTAGCCCTGTGCAATTTTAATCTTTGAATTAAAGTCTTCCTTAATTTCAAGAAAGTCTTTTATATATCTTTTTGTTTTTGCTTTATGTGTTCTATTTTTTCTGGTCCTATCTTCAGTAATATCAGAATTTCATATACTGATCTCTTTTGTTTCCATATCCATCATCTTTTTTAAAACCTACCATTTACTAGTTTTCAAATTGTTCTCTATATCTTTGACTCTTCTCATCACAAAATAGCTTCCCACTTTTTGTTTCTTCTAATGAGAATTTTATTTCTTTTCTTGTTTTGTAATTCTCCTTCATGTCTTTTGTGAGCTCTGCCAAATGACTTTTAAGCTCATTCAGCTCTTCTTTGAATATTGGAAATTCTTTGTTTTGGGTTCATAAAAATACATACTTCCTTTACTATCTTTAGTTTCTTGGAGAATTCTTTGCCCATACTTTCATACCAACGCTTGGCTGAAACTCACTGGTTCACAGAGAAGCCCGCTGTGTAGATGGTGCGTATGTAGTGATTTAGAAATCACTTCCATTGCTCATTAAAACTTTAATCCCTCAGCCCATTGAACTGACAGTCTTACTGACAGCAATAGTGAGTTTCCTTGTTCAATCCTGCCAATTATGCCTTTCTGTTTTCAAATAGAACTCAGAGATGCTTCAGCAACCTTTCCACTAACATAGACCAAGCCATACTAAGGTAGTGTCATTGGGTCGGTCCCTCAGAAAATTCAGGCTACTCAGAGATTTTGAGTTCAAGAAAGCTGCAAAGACATAATGCTGCTCTCAGTTTCCTCTCTCAGTTACATCTAATTTTACTACATTCCCCTGAGTGTTCTCTGTCAGTTGTGGTTTGGGGTTGTGACTGTTTTCTATTACCCTAAAAGAATGGACTTTTATTTGGATTTTTCATTCTTATTGATTTCAGTCTTGGAAAGCAGAAAGCAGGGCAAATCTATCTTCTTTAACTTGAAAGTTCTAACAAGTTCTGCTAAAATTATTTTTGTTTGCCTATAAATTGCTTTCCCAATATTCTTAGGCTTAATTAGCTAAATTCATTCAGTTATTGTAATAGGATTTTTTAGCCTTATTAAATAATTTTTATCCTCTTACATTATAAAATTATTTCTGAATTTGATATAATATGAAACACTTTAAATTTAATCACCAAGTCCATGATCTGTGGCCCTGTGTTTTGATGCTGTTATTCATACACTTTTCATTTTATCAGCTTCACTGATATGGAATAATGTTTGAGAAAAATTTGTCAAACTACCTGATTTTTGTCTCTTCTTTACTAAGACTTAAACTTTCCTAATTATATTTATTCATCTATATTCTTATATATAATTCTTAAATAAGATAAATATTAAGAAACTTGTTTAACATAATGTTTCATCTATGTCCTAATAAGTTATAACATACATGCAACTATCATTTTATTAGCATAGTTAGATATAGTATTTCTAATAGAATATAAGTACCTGACAAATAATCCACAGTTTATAAAAAATATATTTGCTTATTTAAAACAACCAAATGGATATATTACACTCTATGCAGGGGTAGGTACTATCCTAATTACACTTTTAATTTAATAGTCACCATTAAATTAAATGTCTACAATATGTTAACCCAGTGATGGCAAGGAGACAACTCAACTTGCCTTGGAGGCTCATTCAATTACCTGGTGAGAGCCAAGTAACTAATATAAATGTAATACTTCAGGAAAAGAGATCGAGAAATCAGTAGAATCAGGATAGTCAGAAAAGAATAAAACAGAGATTGAATTGAAAACACACATGACATGATGCAGAATCAGAGGCAAACATACACACACATAAATATAGTTAAGGAGTTGTAAGGAACCTGGAGAATGACGGCAGGATAACAGCAGCTATTAGCAAGACCAGAAATTAAACTAATGACATCAGAATGGACAAAGAGCAAATTACCATATAGCTGAGAGAAAATATAACTGCGTGAGCCCAAAGAGGGCAAGGAATAGCAAATATCTTAAAGAAAGTGACCAGTGACCAGAACAATGGTATACTGAGAGAAATTATTGTCTTAGACAGATAAGTCAGCTGTTTGTTTACTCATTTATTTGATCTATATTCTGCACTAAAAAATTTTTTAACAAGCTTTCAAAATCCGTAGATAGCAAAATCATTACACAAGAATGAATGAAGAAAAATAATAAGGGTGAGAAAAACATGTAGCCAGTAGGGTATGTTAGTAAACAACACGCAGTCCTATTTACGTTCCCGACAGCCAAAGTAAACAGGAAAATATGATCTATTACAAGATTTCCAGGGGCCATAAGGAAACCTCCAGCTGCTCACTAGAAGCAAGGGTTGAGATTTCAGTAAAATATATCTTATGTGTTTTTAATTAAGAGAACAGACATGTGATGAAGTAGATGACATTTTCAATGTCATTTCTACAATATATGATATAAAATTCTGAGTGATGTTATCATAATTTCTTAGTTCCATCCAAATCATAACTGCATAAATATTTCAGAAAAGCAATTATGCAAATGATCCACAGAAGCCACTCCCAGATGGTCTGGCTTATCCAAGAGCAAAATTTAGAATATCCAGAGAATATTACACCCTTTAGATAATCCTCAATAAATAAGCCTCAATAAATAATTTCACAACAAATAAACCACGCACAAGAGTCTTTCATAACAGTCATTATTTACTCAGAGATAACTTGACCAATAATTTCTGCCTAGAAAATATAGCCAATTAATTACATAATTTCTAAAGTAGGCAACTCATGATTAAATACTGTCTACTAACCTTAATTTCTGCTGGTTCCCCCTTTCATCTCTAGGGAGAGTTATTCTATTTTATAAAATGTAAAAGAGAATTATTTTTAGGTATAGCTCCCTGGGTAGTTGTTTAGATTTTGTTTACAGGGTAATTTTGAAAATGCTATAAACTTGGAGAGATTACAAGTATGTCTTATTTTCAGTAAAATAAATATTTAAATTCAAAAATCCCAGAACTCCAGCTCAAAGTTTTTTTTTTTTCTCATTATAGTTAGAAACAGCACTACTGACCTAAAGAAACAGTACCATCTCACAGAGAATTGCTCATGCTCTAGATTTTAACAAGAAAATTGAATTTAACTCTAGTAGTATAATGCCTAAACATGAACAAATAGAAATAATACCAGGAAACCCACAAAGTTTAAATGCCTTAAAGTAGAAAATGTTACACTTGGGAGTAGCACATATTAGGCTGTAAGCATATGAATTCCAGCGTTTAGTACAACATGTCTGAAGTACTCTCTAGCCCATGGTGTTGACAGAGACATGTAATAAAACGTTACCTCACATCAGCAGCTTTCCCCGTCTTGTTCATACAGGTAACCTCTCTGGTCTGATATCCAATCTGGATGTCCCAATATTTGTTCTCTTGTCGATTCTGTCTGTTTCTATTTCTCTTCTTCTTAATAAGTTCATGGGCCTCTGGATCCTTCACCCCTTTTCCTCGGTCCTTTTCCCTTTCTTTATTCTTCCCACGTCTCCTTGCTTGTCTTACTTGTCTTAAGTGGGGCATCGAGCATGTGCTCCAGGGCCCCACATGCAGGCTATACATGCTCTCTTCAGCTTCACATGGACTGGACTGGCACACCTGAAACTCTGTGAGGTTTGGACAGCCAGAGCCTCCAAACTGTGGGGGTGCCACCACGTGCCGGGTCCGGTGCTGGAGCCCGCTGCCACAAGTCTTGGAGCACTCTGACCAGGCAGAAAACTCAGACACAATGCAATCCTGCTGGCAGGGGATGAGGCAGGCCTGCTCCAGGAGAGGCTTGGGCTCAAAGTACTCACAAATGATATCGTCCGCAGGAATGTCTTTCTCTTTCTGGATGCACGTTATTTCTCTTACTTGAATGCCTTCTTCCCCCTTAATGCACTCAAGGGGTTTCTCCAGGCTCTTTGAAATCACGGGCTGACATTGATTCCATGGTCCCAGTCTCCAGTCATACAACTCTTTGTGCCAGTCACAAACTTTGAAACAATTTTGCTGGTTATTGGGTCTTTCAGCCTGCTTACAGTTTGTATGTAATGTTGTCCATCCTTCCACATGAGCACACCACACAGCCCGGGTCTGAATACCTCCTGGGCCACATTCATCTCCCATGCATCGGCCCCATGGACCTAAAAGCGACACAAGAGTTAACAGTGCTACTAGAAGAAAACTATAAGTCACTTTACATTTTAGAAAGACACTTCAAGATCTAGTACATTAACTTCCCTGAAGTGTTATAAAGTAGGTCTCTGTACATGACAGTTGGAAAGTAATGATCTGCACTCAGCAATACAAAAAAGGGAACTGTGTCACTGAGTCTATATAAGGTAACTGCTGGGACAATTTCACTCTGGGTCCTTTTGGGATTATTAAAAGCTTGCTTTTATTCATTTCCTTAATTTTAGGTTGTTAGAGAATTCATGCTCATAAAGGACATCAGAAATTAGACACAATGAAAACGCATTACTCCTACCTCATAACCATCAAACCCATTTCAATAACTGGCCAAGAAAATGGACCTATGTAAAGAATTTGGTCTCCTGCAGGCTGTTCTTTTCCTCAGCAATTAACTTTTGTAGAACATGCTCTCTTCTGCCTCATTTTCTATTGCTATACAGCATGACTGTAAGAGTCCAATAATTGTATATCCATGTGCTAATAGAAGTTTACTTTCTGATAACCAAAGCTGGAAAGTACATTCTGCTTTTAAATTTACCCCTCCCCTCCCCCTGGCCGAATTCATTTTTTCACATCTTCCCAGTAAAGTATGAAAATGGATAAGATAATTTAAATTTAACTAAAAGACTTTTGTAATTTTCTGAATATTGAAGGGTTATTTGAAGTTTTACCAATTTATTCATTTCCTAGACATGACTATTTGATATAATAGAGCTGGGATACTTAAGTGAGTGGCTTTAGTATGAAATGTGAGCCTTTTACCTTCAAATCCTTCTTAGCATAGAATGAAAACTTCTTATATTTTAATGTATTATTTCTTTTAATATAGATAATAGAATTTTCAGTGTTTTAACAAATCTCAATTTGTTAAATTGAGAATTATATTAATTTGGAATTAAAAAAACATAATACTTATATAATTATATGATTTTCAAAATGTGGTCCATGGAATTTGAGACATTATTTGATGTAGCCTAGAATCATATTCATTACACTGTGTGGGAAGGTGAGGGCCAGCATTTAGGGTTGGGCTCTAGTGTTCCCCAAGCCCACCCCATTGCCCTCATCTCTCATTGCTGCTTCGGTAAGAAAAGTTCCATTATTATATCTATTTCATATATGTTGAGATTATGCATAAGATTTTGTCTGACAAGAGGCTTCTATTGCTGAAAAGTAAAACTCACTGAACCAGGCCAACAGATTCACTTTATGGGTGAGAAAAACAGATGACAAAAAGGCGAAGTGATTTGTCAAGTTCATATCTTGAATAAATAACAAAACCATCCTGGATTTCAGATTCCAGTTCTGACTTTTAGTTTTATGATTTATCCTAGATACTAGAACTTGAGACTTAGATATTCCTATATAGAACAATTAAAGTACAAAGAACAAACTATGAATAATGTGCTTATATTTAATTTAAACATTTAATTTTGTTTGACTAGGAAGATGTTTACAATTTGATAATGTTAACATCATTACAAATGGAATAATGGAGTTGTAAATAGAAAAGAGATTGAGAATATTTTGCTAACTAATCACTACTGCATGAAAATATTTAGCATGTCCATATCATTACCTTATAAAGTTTATATGTGAAGAGTTACAAGGGAGGTAAAATACATTTAGGAAAACAGTTTTCCCAGAGTGCTGATGTTAAAATTTTATAAGCTAAGAAAGTTAATAAGTTTGTTATATCTGTCCACGTGAAATACCTAATGATATTTTAATCTTATTCTTAATTTGTCAAAGGAAAATGTACATTCATAAATCTGTTGATGCTTTCTTATAGATTTTGTAAATGTTCAGTTTGGGAATCATAGAACCTAGGACTCTTCTCAGTAAAGGAACATAGTAATATGTGTAAAATTTTAGAATTAATTTCACACACATTTTTGGTATTTATTCTTTTTTCCCACTGTGCCTGAACAAAACAGTAATTCTCATTTCTTGCCCTAAGCACAATATATAAATAAATGTTTATATTGGACCATCAGGTTAGGAGTAAGCTATATAATATTACATCTAAATTTCAAAATATAAGTGTCTTGCATCAACTCAGAGTCTAAATCCCAGACATAATTCAGGAGAATTTATGATTTTGTTGTTTTCCAACCTTTGCAATTAACAATAAAGTTAGACTGATGAGTCAGATTAGGACTATTAAAAAGTTAGTCTTTTCTCCTTGAAGTAAAAACAAACATATAGAAAATTATAAATTTGGCACTTAAAAATCATTAATTGTATTTTTTGGTACAATGCATTATTATTAATGGGTGTACTTTAACTGATTAAAATTAATATTTTATTACACAAATCTGAATATACACAATGTAAACTGACTTCAAGTCTACATGTTCTTGCTGAATAAGGAAAACACACATACCAAAAACAAAACCCCCAAAACTATGAACCAGAACTATACAATACTAGCTAGCTATTAAATTTGAAAATTATCCTAGTTGAGAACCGGTAAAGATATTACACTTTTAAAAACCAACTTAGCAAAAACTCCAGGCTTACTTTTAAGTTTATTCAAAAATAAAAGTGAATGATGGTTACTTTGAAAATGACTCATGGTTTGCTGACAGCAAATTAGGGAGAGTTCTGTTCTTACTCTCAGAATAGCCTGCGTGTTTTTCACATCATGCTTATCATAATGTCAATTAGTTTACTGAATAACTGTTTGCCAAATATCTGTTTATGGCCCCTTCAGGACACAACTTTGCCTATCTTCTGCAATATTTGGTTTGATCATATCTGTTAATTTTCAATGAACTTCCTCAATCATTTTATTAAGAAAAATTTAATTTTTAGATCTTAATATCCAAGACATTACATTGTTGATGTCAATGTCGACAGAAAAGAATTGAGTTCGAGAAAACTCCTACACTATTTTATATACACTGATAGTGAGCAAGTATTTCTAAAATTTACTTAGATAACTAGGAAACGTATACATTCTAAATACAAATACAATTCAAATTCCTTTCCAAAAATATTATCATAGATTCCTATTAACCAGCTATCCACAGACAACACTGTTGGGTTTATTTTATTCCCAGTATATTTACATTGAGAACAAGAAGATTGGATTTCCTGAGAAAATTCTATGGAGAGCTATAAAAATACCAACTAGGCTAAAGAAAGATAAAATGTATGAGGCACTAGTCAAAGTAGAGGGGGAAAAACAATCACAAGTGAACATAAAGAAAACTCATTCACTTTGCAAGCTTTCACTGCTGTCTTATCTTTTCATTGCACCTTAGGTATTATACATGTGTCCAATTAACAGGCCTCTTGAAAAATCAGATTTTTACTGCGGTACAACCCAATGAAGGGCTGTCTACTTCTTTCCAGCAAGCAGTCTTAAAATAATCACACATTGAACAGAAAGGGACCATATCTAAAACTGCTCTTGACAGCTAAGAATTGTTAGCCCAATTAGCCACCATGTTTCAAGCAGTATAAATGTTTCAAAGGGCAATTTTGAAAGCATAATATGCAAACTCTATCAAACATGAAGTCCTCTCCCAAGTACAATATGTGACTGTGATATTGAACTCATATGCCTACATAAATGTTAAATTGTAGCCCCACACCTTATATTATCAAGAGTGGGAAGTTGTGATGTTGGCAAGGTGGCACATGTGTGTGCATGTGTGTGTGCATGTGTGTGTGTGTGTGTGTGTGTGTGTGTGTGTGTGTAGAGATGTTTCCATTTTAACAAGAACAGAAAGAATTTCCATTGGTTTGAAACTTGCTTCATTTATTGTTCTTGTTCATGATTACATGAAGGGAACTTGGAATCTAATTGTGCACAACAGAGCTTTTTACTTAAGGCCTTGGATAATATCCCTTTATGAATAAAAATACATTCCTGCATACAGATTTGCAGGATTGTGTTTATTCAGTATCATGCAAAACTCTTTTAGGATGTAAGTCAATAAATATATGTAGAACACTTAGCTTGACAGATTTTATGTAAATCAAGAAAGAAATACTGGATGTCTTATTCTACTAAAAAGAAGTTTAAGCAACTGCTGACATGTCCAAAATATTTATGTAATTGATAAGCTCACAACAGAAATATTTTCACTTGGAGTTGATGCAAGATCATGCAAAATTGTTACAATGATTTTAAGTAAGGACTACTTGGTTTAGTTTTCTACAGGCAAATGTTTTAAATATAATTCTTAACTAACTTTCCAAAAATGTTGATTAAAAATGATTTTCTTTATTCCTGTTAAAGAGGGTTTTATAACATGTCGTTAAAACTCTTTATTTCAGTCTACAAAAGACAGCCTTTTAAATTTAAAATTAGTATTTTGACCAGCCATATTGAACAATGACTTCTTCTAAGACTTTTTTATATGCCAAGGTCACAAGAATAATATAAGCTTGAGTCTATAAAAGGCCACGTTACTGACAGGTGGCTAGCAACTGTTCCAAAGGGCCTTATAAAAGATAAACACTATAAAAGAAGCATGAGAAAATTATGCAAACTACTTTCTGTCCTTGTTTGCTATAAAACTCTCAAATGATCTAGTATCTTGTTAAACTACACATGATTGCATCCTTCAGATGAGATAATGTATCTTCTCCCCTGGATTTGTTTAGGTAACGGCATGTTCTAGTTTGATAAGATCAAGGGCTGCACAAACAGTTCAGTAACATACTAAATCCTGTCTCCTGATTGCTACACAGGATCCTATTTTAAAATTCACAATTATTAGAATTTAAAAAATTTTTGTTTTCACTCAAGCAAATCAGTCTAGAAAAAAATTAGAGATTACTGCTAATAAAGAGGAAAGAAAATTCCTCATAAATCTCATAAACTAGAGGTAAGCAGTCTTCATATTTTGCTGTCATTCTCCTACTAGGCAATTAAAATACATATTTATTTAAATTTGGGATTGGGCTATAAATTGTTTTATGATCTGCTTTTTTTTTACTTCACAATATGCTATTAAATATGTCCATTTCAATAGATGTGGGTGGGGGGTGGCTTAAACACACACACACACACACACACACACACACACACACACCCCAAACCTACTGGACAGTTACTTAATCTCATTTGTTCTTCATATTTACACAATTATATCTATATTATGTTTGCTTAGTTTGTTATATCAGTTTACCATGATTTATCCAATTAAAATTCTATTTGTGAAAATTTAGGACTTTTTTATAATTTACATTATAAAGAATGCTACAATGAAAAATCATCATTGTATATTGGTCAAGTAGTTTAGTCAGACATTTTGCAAATTTTCAAGCTTTTGATATAGGTAGTATTACAAAAATGCCCACCTAAATGTACCAGTTTGCCTTTCCACCAGCATTTTATTGGTATAATTTTTTCCCTCATATCCACAAATTTTATGTGCTTATTTCCTCAGTTCCATCCTTTGACTATTTTGACTGTGAAGATAGTCTTTATTTCTTTAAATCCAATACTTTGTGTACTGAGGTTTCCAGAAAGACTGCAAAGCTTCTGGAGAATTCATAATATTCTTTTTTTTCAGCACCAAAACATAATTTGGCCAATTTTGTACTCATTTGGTCATTTAAAAGGATTTTTGCTGTGGACAGAAGCAAACATGTGTACTTAAATATTTGTCTTGACATAATCCCATAGATTATTTGAGTGCCTGGCCTACTGTGCCATTCAATGTCAACAAATTAATTATAAATATACTCTCTGTCTGGGATACCCCTTTGTAGAGCAAAAAAAAAAAAAAAAAAAAAAAAAAAATTCCTGAATATTTATTGACCTAAAATAGTTTTAAATTTCTTTTTAAAGAAAAATCAGAGGGGGACTCATAGCTTTTTGATTTGAGTTTTAATTTAATTTTATTTAATTTTAATTTAAAATAGAATTCTCAACTGGCAAATCACTTTGGTGGATAAGGAAGATCACTGTGAAGTCAAGCTGAGCTTTCATCTTCAATAAGTAATTAAACTTTAAAAGAAATTATGTTAAGAACATCAAATTAAATGTACAAAATTAGGACAAGCTCTTTAAATCTGATGAAACAATGAATGAGGAATCAGCAACTATGAGAGCTGATTTTACAGTTGCCAGATATAGTAACCTATTTTCAGGCCCTATCATGTTTGATCTCTTTTAATAAAATTACTTAACCTCTTTGGATCCTGGTTTCCTCCATTTGTAAAATATAATGGAAAACATGTCATTAATTTCCATCATCTTAAATACTACCTGAACCATAAGCTAAGTATCAATATTATGAGGAGGG
>CM053514.1:19373383-19442781 GCA_028627145.1 Eidolon dupreanum | reverse complement strand
GCTCAGAGATGCCACCGTCATCATCTTAGGTCTAGTACTTAGCATATTAAAGAGGTAGTTATCATTAGAAACAATATATTCCATGTTCTTCTGATGATGATATTACACGATTAACTCATACCTCAATACACTTTTAGCCAATACTTTGAGATTGTGTGTACAATCTTCATGAAATGAAAAAAAAATGAAGTGGAAATAATGACCTTTTGACACATACTGTTTTCATAAATATCTAGAAACATACATTATTCTATGATTCTTTAGGACTTTTTTTTAGCCATACTCTGGTCAACTAATATATATATTACATATCTATATCTATCTATGTCTAAATCTAGATATAGATAGATATAGATATATCTGTTATTTTTTTTATAAAGTTCATTTTCAGGTATAGAGTACATTTTAGTATTCCCCTACATACAGAAATCACTCCTGTAAAGCAGGACTCAAGTATATTTTTCACCTAATGTTCTTTATTTCTGCCACTGGGGCAGGACTGGCTTCATTACAAGCAATTAGTAAGGATAATAACAAATTCAGTGTTTATCTTCTTACTTAAATAGACTACTGTTATACAGTCAGGAAATTGTGAGGTAAGACTTCTTTATAAGAGACTAAACCTTCCTTCATGGTCACCCTAATCAAAGATTATGATCATTGCTATATTTTTATAATCTTTATGTCATTTCTATCCCACCAAATGCTGTAATTAGAGAGTTAGAAAAGTAAGCAATTCAAATACCTGAAACAGTAAATTTCCAATGCACTAATCGGTATGCATATGAATGTAAATATAAAGTATACATAAAAATACTTTTAAATACAAATGACTTTTTCTACCAAAATACTTCACCTGAAGCCAAAGAAATCCTTCCAAACTCCATGTGTTTAAAAACTTCATCGTATGGTTTAGGTTAGTAATCTGTAATATTAATGACTTGGAAATGTCTGTTAGACCTTAGATTGCTATGTCCATAATGGATAAAAGTCAAGTTTGTAAAAAAGTAAGTTTGTAAAGTTAAGCATGAGCTAATAATTATAAGATGCTAGAAAAAATCAATAGGTAATCAGTAAAAGATTTAAATATAATGCTTCAATTTCTCAAAAGTGAATTTAGAAATATCTTAAGTTTTCAGTAGTATCTTCCCAAATTTGATAATAATATGTAACCCAATAACCATGCACAGAGTTCTTAAGAATTAGATTATTTGATCATCATTTTTTCATATAATAATTTTAGTTTGGAAAATACAGCATATGGAAGAAAGTACTAAATTAAGTTATAAAATGCAAAGCCATAACTGGGTTTGATCAGTGTTGAGTATTTCTAATTCTGATGAAAAGACACGTTCTCCATTAATAAAATCAGGTAATCTGTTTTATCTTCAAAGAAATGGCACCAATAAAGCAGTGTTGAAGATGCATACAATTCTGTTAATTGTTCTTAAATAATTGTGGATACTATATCTCAAACTAGGAAAAATTTCTTTTAGACTGAAATATTAAGATGTTATACAAAATTAGGGAGTCGGACATAAGCATTCATTTTTAAAATTTTTGATTCTATGTACATTTGTTCTGTATTTGAGTATAAATTTCTCCTCGGATATTAAATTTCTATGGCTGAAAAATTCCATGAGTATTAAATAGCTGTAATATACATTTTTAAAATCATATTCCTACCAGTTTATGAGGCCAATTTATACTTTAAGACCTATTTTTAATCTTTGTGAAGACACATGTAGATGTAATATTTCTTTTGCTTGATTAAAAATCACAGTAAGGATGCATTTTAAACACATTTTATATATATATTAACTTAGGGCATTAATATACATGGCTTCATTGAGTAAATGGTTCCAAGAGTATGAAAACATGAGAATCGACTCTGATAGTAAGAATATGATATTATGAGATGATTAGATGAGAAATGAGGGAGCTGACACTTGCACATCCATGGAAATTACAAAATTTAAAACTGAAGATAGTTATAAATAGTTCTTGACATTTAATAGTCAAGATCATAAGACCATCAGAAGTTAAATGCAGTCATCGAAGAAGTTATACAGTCATCGAAGCCAGGGTCCGAACCCAGGTGTCTTGACTTCCTAGCTCAGTATTTTCACATTCTACCTTAGAGACTTTAGTTAGATAAATAGCTCACAGTGGAATTCTATTTCTCAAATTCTAGGTAGTAAATTATCAAATTTATCTCAGGCTCCATAAATAATTCAGAGTCACGAACAAAAACTATCTTCATTTTGGAATCTTTGATTTGGAAACATCAAAGAGATCCTGTCAAACAGTCTATATCTGATGTTCTTATAGTCTCAGATGAGACACTTCTGTTGACAAGAGTTTACTGTTAAACAAAGTTGTCCATTCTATTGACGGTAGGCTTTATTTATTATTTCTATAAATTTTTCCTCTCTAGGAATTCTATTCTAACCTTTTCCTGACAACTTTTCAAATATTTTAAAACTCCCAACTAATCTTTTTCTTTTTCTTTTTCTTATTCCTAATATGACTTCTGCAGCACTCTGAGACTGTATAATAATATGATAGAGCAATCTAGGAGCTGGTAAAGAAAATAAAATGGAGTAGACAAATAAACTACCCGACTACATCCACATATCTTTAACTCTTATTAAGATAAAAAAGGCAAATAATCTCATGTGCATTTCAACATGATGAGTCTCACCCCAAGTCTCTAAATACTCTATTAACTCATCTCTCACATATTCTGATGAGGTTTAGACTTCCTTAATTTACACTATGCTGTCTAACAAATTTATTCACTATGGCCATTCTTTTGGTAATTGCTTGGCTAACCCAGCTCCATAAATACAAAGGCACATATTGAAAATTCTGTGCCTGAATATCTTACTTCTTCAATGAATACTAATCCAGAAGACTGACTTGAGGAACTAGATATAAGTTTTACCTCTGAGCTCTTCCAGATTAGCAACTTTCACTGACCCAGTTTCTTGAGATGTCATGCACTCAGTTATTACCCTCTAATCTTTCTCTCAGAAGGCTGTAATTTCATTGCATAGTCTAGAATTGATAACTTTTAGGTTATGTTTGAAGATATATGTTCACAATATATGCTTGCATTCTTTGACATGGTGTGTATACAATGTTATGAAGGAATAAGAGTAATTATACAGCAAGTGCTTTATGCATTTATCAGCATCGATTTAGTATTCTTTTGATGGAAAGAATTATTTAAATCAAAATTACACTCATAAATTAAGTTCTCTTTATAGGAAGCAATTCCAGTGCTAAAACTGTTCTGAGCATTCTATACTGAATGCTCATTATTTGCCAGAGTACATAGGGCATAGGGGCTCACAGACCACAGATGGTCTCCAGGCTAAATAGGACACAGCACAGGGACACAGGAAACTTCGATTTGGATATACCTAGATTGCATTCCCTATCAGAATTCAATTTTAGTTTTTTTTTATTTTGTTTTATTGTGGTAAGAACACTTAACATGAGATCTACTCTCAAAAATTTTTAAGTGTATAAAACATTATTGTTGACTACAGGCATAAAGTTGCACAGCAGATGTCTAGAACTTATTCATCTTGCTTAACTGAAACTTTATGCCCATAGGTGAGTAGCTCCTCATTTCCCCCTCCCCCCTGCCCCTGGCAACCACTATTCTACTCTTTGTTTCTATGAACTTGACTATTTTAGATATCTTCATCGTATACCTCATTGTCTTTTTCCATTCATCTGTTGATAGACATTCAGACTGCTTCCACATCTTGGCTATTGTGAATAGTGCTGTCATTTCTCCAAAGAAGATGTACAAACGGTAAACAGATATATGAAAAAAAATGTTCATTGTCACTAATCATCAGGCAAATGCAACCAAAACCGAAATGAGATATTACCTCATACCTGTCAGGATTGGTATTATCAAAAAAGCAAAAGACAATAACTGTTGGCAAGGATGTGGAGAAACCAGAACCCTTGCATACTATTGGTGGGGTTGTAAATTGGTTCAGCCCTTAGTGAAAAGAGTATAGCAGCTCCTAAAAAAATTAAAAATAGAACTTCCATGTGGTTTAGAAATCTCACTTTTGTGTATTTATCCAAAAGAATTGAAATTAGAATCTTGAAAGTATATTAGCAGAATTTAACTTTAATAATTATCTTTTGATGTATCCACCTTGGCTCCGGGTTTTAGTTTAGATCACCTGTTTTTCCAAAAACAAGTATGCCAACCTGAATAATGATTTAGTTAATACTCATGACCCTATTCATACCAATATCTGGTTAATCAAAGTATTCCTTTCCATTTAATTTAATAAATATTTTGTGTGCCTAGAATTTTAAACATCCAGACCTCTTTGCCAATCCAAGAAATCAGTCAGAATTATTTCTTTCCTCATTTAGTCATGGAATTTTTGAGTTAAAAAGTATCTGAAATTAGAAGTGGGTGAAGTTTTCTTTCACATTATTAAGAAGTCATTATTGGAAGAGTCAAGTCGTTTTTAATGTAGAAAAACAAAGATAAGCATTGTTGTCTTCTTTTTAAAAATATGACAGAGAAAAAAGAATTAACTCTTGATTATTCATAATAAATTCTAAGGTAAGTTGTATGTGACCCAATTAAAACTACTATGTAGTATATTTCATACAGTGTTCTGTCAGCATTATTTGAAAGAGTGGGAATGAGAAGACATCCACTTCAGCAATGTAGTCTTAACAATATGCTTTAAATCATTGCTCCTTGTCATGTCAGAGTTAACATTTAATACTTAGAAATAGTAGAGTGAGTTCTGTGGATTCCAGTCAGAGAGGGGAACAATGGGTGCATTGAGAGCCTAAACAAGGAAGACATTATATTTTTACTTGGGAATTCAAAGCTTGATGGAAAATAACGGGATTTGAGTTAGAGAGGTAGAAATGGAAGTCATGGGACTTGAGGCTGGACAGGTACAAGTGTGGGAGTAGAGAATTCCAGGTATAGGGAACAACATGAACAAAAACAGTAAATGTGGACTGTATATATAAATAGGCACATGGAATCCACAGGTATGAAAAGAAAAAGGAGCTTGTGGCCAGGTTGTGGAAGGCCTTGGAAACTTTCCTATAGGTGAATCCTAGCTTAATATATCTTATAATACCTTACTATAAGTAAATCTTAATTTTCTTTCAATAATCTGCCTTAATTGTACTCACTCATTCTCTTCCTATGTTGTATAGGTTTAAAAGGATTTCTCACATTAATTGTCCCACATATTTTGACATATTAAGTTGTGTTCTATATTGTTCACCAAATATTTTGCGTACGCACACCTATTTCTCAAATAAGATTTTAAACCACTCAGAGATAGAAGTTTTGTTGTGTTCTTTTTATAGTTCTCTCTATAGTGCTGGACAGCTAGTGTAAATTGATATGAGTCTTTTCCAGAGTACATTTAAAATATAACTGGTATTGCTCCTTAATACACAATTGGTGAGCTGCGAGAGATAGCAGAAGATGGTTGTTTCCAGAAATCCTCAAAGGAAAAGATTTTGAATTAAAAAAAAAGTTTGACATCTTGTTTAAATTACCAAGAGGTTAGAAATTAGAGTAGCTGGCTATGGAGGTCAAGGTTATACTACACTCAAAAAGTGATAGTAATGAAAGTCAAGCACTAGATAATAGTGTGGCCATCCTGCCAGTACCAACAGGGGACAGCAGATAAGTGTTCAACATCAAAAACACATCAATTGCAGGGCTAATCAATGAGAAAATGAACTCACAGGTTAAGAAAATTTGTGCCTAAAATCTAATCCCAATCTCAACCAGCTGCTAAAGGACATTAGACAATTAAAATGTAAAGTTTGTGATAAAAGTACCCATGATTGTTGAAAATAGAAAACTTTAAAATTATTATCCTTCTGGGTTCTTTTCTTTTCTTTTTTTCTTGCGGTTGTCATCCAAAGGATGCATATTTATCATGCGTATTTTATTTTAGACTTGTTTGTCACTTGCTAATATGCTTGTGAAGATGACTGTAAGAAGTGATGGAATTAAAATTATTTTCCCCATATAGGTCTTCTTTCACTATGATGGTGTTAATGGTTGACTCATTATTTCAATGGCATTTTCTTCAATGTCACAATGTTCTTCTGAGTGTGTGTTACATTTTCATAATTGCTATCATCCTGAAGCACGCTGGTTTCTCCAATGACAAACACTGCCCCTAAGATTTGAGATTCACAGCTCTCACAGGAAATTTTAATCTCTTAGAGGGTTCTTTAACTCATTTTGCCAATGGCTAAATTTTTTAGCCATAGATAAGCAGTTTTTCAAATTTTTATATCATTTAAAAATCCAGTCTTATGTTCTTTGATCTCTTAGTTTTTAACTGACATGAGGGGTTATAAAGCAGTGGTTACTTGTGGAAGAATTCCTTTATTCCTGATTTCTCTGTAGCACTTGAAAAACATGGTAATTGTTGCTTCTCTTGAAAAGAAAATGAGCATATGTAAGATGCATTTGACTGTATTTTAAGATTTTTAACAGAACTCTGTAGAATTCTATATGTCTAAAAAAGATGAGTGAAAAATAAATGGGAAAATTATCAAGTATGGGTATATTTCTTAAGACTTAAATTGTATTTTTTGGAGGTATTTCCAAAATAAAAAAAATATAACTTATTTTAGATTTTGAAGTTACTCAAATTTAAAAAAAATGCCTTTTACCTTAAAGTCTTCTAGTAATTACCCATGTCTCATCACTGATTTCCTTACTTTACAAATGCTTGATCATGAGTAACTCAGATCCCATTTGATCATAGTATCATATTAATGTGCTTAAAGACACTAGAGTAACCTAAATTCACACCTGGAATTCTAAAATCGTAAGCAACCTGTCCATGTTAGCCCACCTCTAATCTGTTCTCTACAGTAAGCAGCCAGATTTTCGAAAGTGCAAATCTGTTCATGTTACTTTCTTGCTTAGAACTCTTTGAAGCTTTCCCATTGTCTTTAGGTTACAGCAGAGCTTGTTAGCACAACCTATAAATTCCACCAGGCTCTAACTTGTACCTCCCTCTCCAAGTCTATCTTGTATTCTGCTCCCTGTCTATATTGTGCTTTTACCACACTCACTTTCTACATATTTTTTTCTTCAAATATATCTCTATTATATAACTTAGTGTGTAGAATTACTTATGTCTTTCTTCCTTGAAGATTACTAGTACCTTGAAGACAGATACTGTCTTGTTATTTTTCTATCTTCAACGTTTAGGATAATGTATATCACATATAAATTTCAACTACATAAAAATATTTATGTAATGAATATACCTAAATGAATAAATATTCTAGCTGTTTAATTAGAAAAATATATATATCACTTTTGATATATTAGTGAAGAGAAACCTCTCCCAATAAGCACAATACCTTAATTCAGTTAAAATATAAATTTCCACAGAAGTCCTATTTAAGAATCTAGACCTACTCTACTCAAAGTATGTTTCAGGGACTAGCAACACAAACAATGTCTGGGAACTTCTTAGAAATGCAGAATCCCAGGTCTGACCCCAAACCTACTGAATAGCATCTATATTTTTAAAAGACTCCTAGATAATCTATCTGTATGTGTATTAAAGCTTGAGAAGTACAGATAATTAATTCACACCAATGTATAAGACAGATCTTTCTATCAGTCTAGACAGAGAGGCATATGGCATATGTTTGTACAAGTGATGAATTAATATAGAGAAAAAGCCAATTATTCCTAGAATAATTTATGAATTTATTTCTGCTTTCAACAATGAGATAATGAGAGTAGCAACTGTCTGCCAAGGACTGTGTGAGGCACTGGATATACCATGATATTTAAAATTATGCAATTATTGCCCTATTTGAAGATTAGCTTAAATAAAGCCTACAAAAATGATTATACACTTAAAATTAGAGCAAAGGCTAACAGAAAATTCAGTTACTATCAATCAAATAAAAATGTTATTAAAATAATTTCTAAACTTCATGTCTTGTTAAAATCAACCATATCTAAAATGAACATTCTGAATAAAAGCAATGATATTGGCCCTTCCCTTCTTATATTTTAAGCCATATTCTGATGTCGAAAGAAAATATGATGGCCAAGTACGAACAAAAGAACAGTTCGACAGAACATAAAGTATTCAAAAAACACAAGAGATTCAAAAACATATATTGTAAGTAAAATACGATAAAAGTGGCATTTTATATTAACAATAAAAAACTGAATGAAAATAACGAATAACATTGAATTCTTGATTAACTCTTTGGAAAAAGTAGTTAAATCCCTACCTAGTAACATATAATAAAGTAAATTATGTATGGGTAGAAGAGATAAACATAAAAAAGAAAACATGTTATTACCAGAATGGAGAAAAATTTACATGAATGGGTATTTAAAACAAAGAAAGAAGTCTTTTGCTTCTGACTCTGACATATTTCAGACCAACCTTTCCAATGAGAACAATTAGATTAACTAGTGAAAGTTAAGAAAAAAAATCTGTTTAAAGGTATCAGAGACATATTAATGAAGCAAGAACTTGAAGAACCACAATCCTATACAAAAATGAAGTGCAGCATAAGTCTGACATTTGTCACAGCTTGCACACTTGAGGCATTTTCCATTTCTTAAACTGTAGCCAAGAGGCAAAGTAGATGAGCCGAATTTTTAGCCATTTTATGGACCTGGGAAAAAAATATTATGTCCAGGGTTTATCAGGAAGAAAGAAACAACCCAACTGTCAGCTATGTTAGCTATGAATTCCAGATTAGATGAAGGTAATGTTTCTGTAGCCAAGAAGTTAGCTGTTAGAATAATAATAGGGTTATTGAAATAACCTCAAAGCATAGTTGTCCTTAGTTATAACAAAATATAATCTATGGTAGTCAAAAGAACAGAATGCAGAGCGGATACCTGGTATCAGATAAATCTGGGTTTGTGTAGATGCTTGTCTTCTATATATTATACTTCTCTGGACCACTTAACTTCTGAGAGCATCTATTTTATTTATAAAGGGTAATAATAAAACATACCTCATAGGGATGTTGTATTAAATAGATCACACACAGCATTATTATTACTGAAAGGGAAAAACCTAGAAATCGGATAACACATTTGCCTAAGGTTCAGAGACGTATTCTGACATTTTAGTTACTCAGCAACGAGTAGCAAACAGCCATTGAAACTGATGTGAGGCTGGAACATTTTAAATATGCTCTCTGAGGCACTGAAATTACTACTAAGGACAGAGCAGTGGAACAAATTCTTAAGTACACAATGCTAACCTTAAAGTGTTTTTTTGAACCTCTGAATACTGTCCCCTTAACAGCATTTACTGAGACCCCAGTTTTCCCTTGAAAGAATCCTTCCCTTTAGATTCTATCCATGAATAACCTTGAGAGCCTCTTATCTCTGTCACATTTTTGTTTTTCTTATCTTCTCTTTCAAGGTTTGAATGAAATCAATAAGAGAGTGTCACTTTCTAATAAGATGGATGCAAATCAAAGAAAAGGGAAAGGGTGAGTTAAGTATTAAATTGACGGGTCTGTTACTTGTAGCAGAATTTCACAATTCAGGAGCCATCAATACCAATTCACAGGTAAAGCAGCATCAAAAGGCCTTGTCTGTGATGTCAAGCAGAGTTTACTAAGCTGCTTCTTGAAGGCATAAGCATGTTTAGATTCCAAATAAAGAAAAAAAAAACAATTCTCTCTGCATACAACAAAGCTCATTTCTAAGAAAATGTGAATGTTGGAAGAGCCAACCCTCTGAACTACTTATTATGACACGATACCAAAACATTTTCTAATTTCCACTGAAATTGTTCCTGCCCATTAATGTTAATTAACAATAATTTTTAGAGCCTGCCAGCTAGAACATCTTTGCAGGCATATAAATTCAATAAATATAGTATGAGTAGAACTAATGAGTGGGAAGGTTGAGACCTAAAACCCCAGAGGAAAATAAGGCAAATGTGAGTTCAGTTTCTATCGTGTCCTTAATTGAACCTTTCTTGATCTTTCAGCCACAAACATCCCACACTCCAAAGCTATTCTTATCTCTTCTCAGAAAAGCTCTCTACAGTGTGACAATCACAAACCCTCTACAATATGGATATAAGGGGTTTGGAGCACTCATCTTCTTTTGTCACCTCTCTATGTTTGCACATAAAACTCCTTTTCCTAGATTGAGAGTTCTCTAAGATTATGGAGCACAGTATGAAAAGCATGGTCTTGAGAATCCTACAGACTGAAGCCACCTGGCTCGCTTTTTAGCTACAGGAACACATCCCGGTTTTGTGGGATCTGAAGCTTGTACAATTTGGGAAACATCTCTAAGAAAAAAAGAGTACAAAGTTACAGATAGATACAAAATTGGGTTCAACAGTGAGTTTTTGTATAGAATGAGAAAATAAATAGATACAAATTGCATATTTTTAAAAGACAACTAGTATAGAAATATATAACCACATGATAATATTGCCAGAGCCTCTCCCTCCACCCGGGGCTTTAGAAGGTGTCTGTGCAAGTGAGAAGCTTCCTTCTCTTCAAGGTAAACCTTTCTCTAGCCAGTGACCATGATATTTAAGTCACTGATTTTCAATTAATTATTTGGACCTCAAAAGATTATAAGAATTAAATTTTAAAATACTACATTTAGAAAATGTCTTGGGTACTAATAATTCCTGTAGGTATTAAGTAAATGGAGAGTAAAAATTAATATTACTGTAATTTCAATTCTGCCTATTATATACTGCCTAGTACAGAAACTGGTATATATTGGAGACCAACTAATATTTTATGGAATAATATTTTTTATGAATTAATTATCAAGGGTCATATAATAATTTGACTGTTTGATGTGATTAAAATCTTTTTTATTCCTTTAAATATTACATTAACCTATAATGCAACATTTTGTTAAAAATAACTTAAGGACATGTTTTATAAAATATGCAAAAATATTGTAAAATAAGATTTGTTTTTACAAATATGAAGGTTGACATTCCATTTTATAGGCGCAATTAGCTAATAATATAGGAAAAAGGAGAATTAAAACAGTTGAAATTTCATTAGTGGTCGATGCATTTGAAATTTTTTTTCTAATTTAATACAGCATATTAAAATAAGGAAAACTAAAATGTCTACTCTCATTCCAGAGACTCTAAGTATTACTGCCATGATTTGTTTTAAGAAAAATAGGATTCATACTAAGCTAAAATTGTCTGAACTGGTATAGCTTCATTCCTTGAGCGTTATAGGAGGCATTATTCTCTTTGTTAACAAATCTCTTTTATATTTTCCTAGGAAACCAGTATTAGTTCAACCTGCAACAAAACATTTTTCTTCTTTCTTATGCTCCCTTTTCTTCTTAATAGTCATTACTAATCACATACTCTATCAAAAATTTAGCTTCCAAATAGGAAGTTATAATAAATATTAAATGAATATTAAAAAGTAAAGCAAAGTGTGCAAAAGAAAAGCGTCTTTGCTCTGCAAAGCAATTACAATAGTCATAAATATTAGCCACAATACAATAAACATACTTCTGAAAAAGGAGAAGATGTTCCTTTTGGGTCTACAGTTTAAATGTCAATAAATGTTAATGATTAAATGAATACTTTATTATCAGTAACCCATCTATATACCAATTTCTGCAATTGAGAGTAATCTATGATTGCCATGGTTGTTACATATATCCCTATGATTTATTTTAATAAATTTGTATAAAGTAGACTTGAAAAAAATCTTAAAGGGACCGCTCATCTACTTTATTAATGGCACTTATTAAAAATTCCTTTATATATGACTTACATATAAACATAAGTATATGTATTAGAAAAAAATGTACATTTTCAATATTAATAGTTAAACCAATGCATACTCTTTTAGAATCAGAAAAGACTTCAGAAATCAAGCTCAAACGCTTTATTTTGTATACACTAAAACCAGAATGCTGAAGTGATATTTCCAAGATCAAGCTGGGAGTCATGATAACAAAATGGGCCAAGAAGCACAAGACTCTGAAATCCAGGGCAGTGCTCTACTCTGGGTACAAAATCTATTACATTTTCCTCCATAAGAAATGGAAGTATTATGGTCTTAACCTAACAATACATCGGCATAATTAAACAAGGATAAATAAGTCAAATAAACTGATCATGTATAAGACACAACTAGGGCCTGCCATAGAGGGACTCATGTTGTCAGTAAATATATACCCTGAATAGAGGAATGGGTGGAGAAAATGGGAACACAAAGCAAGGTGAATGTAATTGAGACTTCTGTCTTGAAAAGTCTGAGATTATTTTACTAAGTTCAATTTATTAGAAGTCAATTAATGAGCCTGAGCATTACTGGTTATTATATATATGTATATATTATATATATATATAATATGTATATATATATGTATACATACACACACACACACACACACACACACACACACACACACACACACACATATATATATATATATATATATATATATATATATATATATTTCCCCCACTGTGCTGAATTGCTTGCCAAATCAAACCTAAGTTCCAAAAATGTGGGCTGGAATAGTATTTTTAAATGAGTGGCTGTTGGCTACATCTATGGCATGCCTCTTAGCCTAGAGTCACTATTTGACATTTTCCCCAGTTCGAGTTATTTATCACTTAATATTTCTATTTTCCTAACTCCCACATCATTATATGTAGAGAGAACCTCTGCTATAGAAATGTACCATGTAGAATACGAAAGGGCTGAATAAAATATTAATTCATTAATTTATAACTCAAATAATTAATTTTGCTATTAATATGCACAGGAAATGTGCCTCACCAGAGGAGAAAAAAAGACCTGTACTCTGGCCAGCCCCAACGAAAAATATTTCTTAGTGTGATAGGAACATAACACTTAAAAGAGAGTTTTCAAAAATCAATACCTTAAGTTACTAATTTAAGATTTCTTTTTCTTTCGGTTACTATACCACATGTGGAGAGAAGAGAATAAGATGATCAGCTCTCCCTTGGGTAACTCTAACAACGGTATGAGAGTTCTTTGAAACAAACATTGTAAATTGAAGAATGTTATAATTTAAGAATGTACAGTGTCAAGTGATCCTAAATAAATGAATGATCAACATCGTTTAGGAAGATAAAGATTAGACCACCTTAATTTTTGGTTGTAGTTTCCCTAATTCTAGATATGTCATTAGTATTTTACAAAGTATAACTTTTGGTTTTCTGGAGATTTTATAAATATAAATTAATATACATCAATGATTAATTAATAAAGTTAATAAGTGGGTTATATCCAGAATCTAATGATCTTGCTTCAGAGACCCAATACTTCTAAACTTGTTATCAGTGTAGTCCCACAGAAATTAGAAAATACACATTGCCTCAATCCACATACATAATCCTCTAAGGGCTCACTGTCCCTAAAGACTCCTTCTTGGCCTTCCAGATCTTTGTTACCTTATTGGAACCATATGAGCCATTTCATTCAGAATGACAACTCTCCCAAACTCTTCATGTCTAAGAACTGTTATATTTGTGTGTGTGTGTGTGTGTGTGTGTGTGTGTGTGTGTGTGTACAGGAGCACATGAAGATGTGTGTTACAAATATGAGCAATGGAGGAAGTTGTAATGTGTGATATTCAACAGGCATGAAAAAAAAAAAAAAAAGGCAGGAAGCACCCCAAGCAGAGCACAAGCAGAGGCAAAAAGCAGAAAATCTTTGGATGAATAGATTGTTGTGGAGTCCAGTTTAACTGCAGTGTAGGGAGAAGAACATGAGATCAGAAACCCAGTTTTCACCAGATTCTGGAGAGGCTTGAATGCTGGAGCAAGGAGTTTATACCTTACCATTTAGGTTCTGTGGTACAGACAATGGGGAGCCATTAACACAGAGGAATCTTTCATGAGTCTGCAGAAGCCAAAGTTTAAGGGCTTTGGCTACGGAATGGGAAATAGCAGGTCCAGGCAATCAGCACCGCACAACCTGCTTGAGGATTCTGTTCTGAGTTTTCATGTACATAAAGGAGGAGAATGTTTGTTTTCAAGTTTGCCACAGGGCTCTACTAGGCAGCTAAATAAATTGATGAATGCAACCCAGTGTTAGCGGGTGTTAATAAGTTGATATTTTACCTTGATGCTGTGTTAGCATGTATCTAACATAGCTCTGCTGGAAACAAACTGACTTTTACCAGATATGATGGTTAAGATTCACATTTCCAAAATTCTGATAGTTTAATAAAGTGATTCATTGGGGTGAAGGAGCCTCATATCAAAGCACTGCAGACAGTGTTAACTTATTCAGCAAAAGCACAGGACTAGTGTATTTCAAAGTCCTTGGTATAAATCTGTTATTTACAGAGATTCGATCCCATCTTTTTGAAGATGCTCTCGTAGTCTCCATAAACTAAGAAAATTGAGTCCCAATACTCTAACTACCCCAAATATTTCTACTTCTTTACTGCCGTGGTGTTAAACTAACACATTTTGCTCTTCTCTCACATTTTCATAATAGACCAGCACTCAGCAAAGCAACTGGTCTTAGATAGTGAGACTCTTGACTCCTGTAAAATAATGTTATATTCTTTAAGAGTTAACAAGTTTGCAGATGTTTTAATTCTGATGCGAAGTTTACATTTGTGTAGTTCTGGAGGCTATTGGAGATAACAAAGCTCTCCTGTGGTAAAATACCCGAAGGCTACAAAGAAACATTAATAAACTCCATAGTAAGCATTGAGAATGGAAAGTAGCAAATGCTTTTAGTTGCTTTTCTGACGCTTCTAGTGCTAGTGAATTCAATCTTCAAACGAGAGGGAAACCTAATGACCAGCTCCTCTGATAGCCTCTGGTTGTACTGCATGGTTTTAGTTATGACATTACAAACTCTCAGGATAAAACTCTTTATTTTTCAGGTCCAGACATGATTGTTTATTAGTAATAATCAAATACCTAATTATTTAAATTGTAGGAACAACAGTAAAATGATTTCATAGGTGTATTTGAAAGTCAGTAAGACATTCCTCTTGCTGAGAAACTACCTATAAAGCTGGCCTTGTGTTCATTTATTACTCATTGTAATTTGCAGTTTGCTGAATTGTGAAACTTATTTAAAGTTTTAAGAGATGGTCACATTAAATCTCTTTTTGATGTTGTTTTGATTTTCTAAATTGAGATGCTTAGCTTTATAGAAAAGTAGATAATTTGCTAGCTAGAAAATTATAACATGTATAATGCATTAAAAACAGATATACACAGAAGGTTCAATTAACATATTTGGGGCTATCATGAAATCTTAGTAGGATGATGAAACACAATCAAACATTTTATCTGTAATACATGTAACCCAAATAAGAATGGTTAAATTTTTCCACAGCAATTTCAACTTTTTCATTCTTTGGTTGTCTATTTAACGGGTTCCTAAAGAGAGCAAGAGAGTTTATAATCAATCGTACATTAAAGTCTCTTGTTTAAATGATATTAAGAAAATAGTATTTACTCTTTCTCTCTTTGCTCTCTGAGCTTCATTTTTTTCCTCTCACTTTTAAAAATAAAATAATCCCAATTATGAAGAATGAAATTCAATACAATTTGAAACATTTTAATTCCTACCTTTTATAAAGTTTTTCTTGTTAGAGCTTACAAAATATTCCAAAACTTCTGGTTACTTGATACCACAACTTTGAATTTTGCTCATTTCCTGGCTGTGAACATTTCTAATTAGAAAATTGTTATACCTCCTCCTTTCTTTCAGATAGTCCCATGGAAGGAACGTTAAAATCCTAAAAAGAATTTTTTGCTAACTCAGGATTTACTTTCTGATTTTACTCTTTGCTTAAAATATTACTTCTATTCTTATTATTTGCCATCAGAGAATAGCCCGTACAATTGATATTTATAATTTACTGCATTAAGAAAATGGTCAAGCTGATATCAAGCCATTAAATCACACCTTTCACTCTATTATGAAAATTCTCTCATTAGATTATGTTCTACCTTAATGTTACTGTGTTAATACCACAATTATGATTCGTTCTATTATTCTTTTATTTTAAAGAAATTTTGCATATTTATATTTGTACCATATTATGTGACACTTCAAGGGCACAAGTGTTAAATCTTCATTGTCAATATAAAACAACCATCTTTGTCTCACTTTTAACCTTTGCCAAAATTTTAATTTAATAGTGTCATACATTCACTTTTAGAGAAAGTTAAATTACTTTATAAGTAAAAAGTCATGATATGCATCACAGTGCTACATAGAGCTATGTTGGAGCCTGAGGCAAAAGGAAATACGTGGACTCTGCCTTTAATAGAAGCAAACTCATAAATCAATTTTTGTAAAATCTACTTCTTTGCTTATCTTATTTTGTATTGAGAAAATTGCCATGTTTGACAATTTCTCTTGAACAAGAGACAATCTAAAATAATTTTAATTAGCTTCAGTTTAATTAAAATTATAATATATTGTTTTATGCCAAATATGTAGCATAAAATATCATTGAAACATTTTTTCTTCAAATACAGTGTTCTGAAAAAAACAATCCATTAAAACATGTGTCTGGGATCTACATTTCCCTTTTGTCGCAAACTCCAATATGGCTCATCATAGCAGTAATCTTTATTTAAAATTTTGATATTTTCTTGCATTAAATTTGATTTCTAAAGATACTATATTAAACTATTATTATTTTGATTGCTGAGATTTTTGGCACCCTCACTTAAATTCTGCACTGAGACAAATGCCTTACTTGCCTCAGCCTAGTTCTAGCTTTGATAGACAACAAAATCACCAGTTGCAAAAAAAAAAAAAAAAAAATTAAAAAAGGAAATGTGCATAAAGTACAGATAATACTAAAACATAAAAAGCATTTTGCTAATAAGCAAGAAGAATAAGTTTATACATTTAATGAAAAATATTTATTTTGGTTGTAATAAACAGGAATGACTGTCCTAGGATGGGAACACTGGTTTTTGGTTTTAGTGACCTATGGCAAGAGTCTCTTAAGTAAGAAAAATGAAATATACACACACACACACAGCTTATGGTCACATTTTGTGGTGGAAATTCTTAAAATAATCCTCTCAGTAAAAGAACTGAAGGAAAATATCTTGTTTTCATCACTGAAGGGGGAAAACAGGGTTAGTTTTTATCCTCAAGCTCAGAAGAGTTTATTACACTTCCAAGTATCTGTTTTATTTCAACTTTTAGAGTATTGCTGCCTGAGAATATTTCTATCATCTCCAAGGAGTATTTTGGCAAACAAACAAACAAACAAAACTAAAATGTCAGTAGTAAGCCAGACATGAATTCAAACATTCACATCCCCGAGAAATCATAATGTACTTCATGCCTGCCTAGCTCTGTACTAGCGGCCAATGAAGCTGACTATTGCCTTCCTGTAGCTCAAGACAGAGCTTCTCATCTCTGCTCTGAGTTAGAATCATCTGGGAAACTTCTGAACAATACTGACTGATACCTGAGTGTTACCCATGGTTAATTACCAGAAATTTCTAGGAAATGAAACCCATGTATCAATATCATTTAAAAGCTTTCCAGATATATTAAAGTGCAGCCTGGATTGAAACCCACTGGCTTATGGTCTAATGGAGAGAATATAGGCACTGCACATGATACTTTGCCCATACATCCAAAGCGAGATGATGCCACGGGAGAACAAAAGGATGCTATACGAGAAAAGAAGAGAGATTGCCTACCAGGATGCACAGACAGATCTTCCTGGGAAGTAAACATTAAACAGAGACTGAAAATGATGAGGAAGCGGCCATGTAAGAGGCAAGAACAGGACATTTCAGGCATATAGGAAAACATAAGCCAATGTTCTAAATGGCAAAAAAAGAGGTGAATGTGCAGGACTGCGGAATATCAAGAGAGGGTGACAAGAGGTAAAGTTATGTAGCTGTAAAATGGAGGAGGAAAGTGATCAGGAGATAATATTTTTGTGTGCCTGCACTTCATCAAGCCCACTACTGTGCATTTGCCTTACAGTATCCCAGTTAATTCACATAGCAACTCTTTGAGATTTACAGTGTGTAAAATGCAAGAGTTTAAGCTATAAAGTAGGACATAATATAGCTTTCATTGGAATTCACATAGATAAAATATAAAGATAAATTAACAATTAGGTTTCTTTCACTCCTTTATTTGTTCTCTCCAGTGGAAATAAACTTTTGCATGACTTCTTTCTTTTTGGAATTAAAACATGAATAAGAATTGATTCTATACAATAGAGAGAAAAGATTTAAGATATGACAACGTAAGCTCTGGCCATGATAGGGCTATGTCATAAAAGATAAGCTACAGAGTCTGAGCCAAGGCATTCTGTATTTGACAAACTATCTGCCCAGCAATTATGAACAAATTGGTTAAAGCTGCTAAAATGATAACTGTTATGTCAGGTCAAAGCACTTGCTTCTTCAATTACTGCCTCTGATATCACAGTATGTAATAAAATGCCTTTTTCTTAACTGTCATTTTCTTTAATTTGATTGAAATAAAGGAGCAATTTTTACTGGAATAGGATTATGACTTTTAGTAATTGACTGTGCAGAGGGTAGATGTCACTTCTCTGACGTTGGCCTTGTCATATCCTACTGAAAAAAGATTTTGGGGAGCTTTTTGAACGACAGATGTCATACTCTTTTTTTTCTTTTATTGGTAAATTGAAAATAAAAGCATGTTTTTTTTTTCTTTTATCAAATCAAGTAAATGATGTTATCCTCTTAAGAGCCATAGGTTACGGCCATTTTAGTCCTGCTTCTACGGTCACATTACTTTAGAAAATGGAAATCTCATTCCCAGGTGCCATTCTCCTTCAGGCAAGGAGGTTAACCCACAATTTCGAAAAATATAAGAGGTCAAACCTTTAGAAATCAATAGCAAATGGAGTGAAGATAGCTTTTTATGTATGGAACCTATTCCAATTAAGAAAGCTCTCACCCATTTGGAATGAATAAAGAAAAAGGTTAGCTTTGGACAAAGACCACTGAGCATTCCGCTAAGCTGAGCTCCAGAGATTTTTATCTGCCTACATTGAATTCAAACCTTTGGCTGTTACAAAAATGCTGCCAAATTATAAATTTCATTTTATTTCAAAGAGACTATTATGAAACATTTTTAGCTTCAAGCAAATAAATAGTTCATATTAAATCCAAATATGAACCTAAATACTCAAAAATATGACCACTGATTCTTAAAATGGTGAAAACAAACATTCCACATCCTCCTAAAATTCTTAGAGATCTTTAGCTATTGTTTCAAGGGATAAATTGTCTATTATAATAAACTACTATATATATTTCTACCTGACTTTTCAGAGTCCAAAAAATAACCAAACTTGGTAAATACACAAAAAGCGAAGCATGTATTCATCTTAGAACAGAGAGTGTGAGGTGGCCATATATTTTGAAAGTGCTTGCTTCTTAAAATAAAATTTGTATGGCAGGTTGATATTTTAGGAAAAATATAAATATATTGGGATGAAGGCATAAAGTAAGCACTTATTTTGACAGACAAATTAGTTATCTTTTTCCTGAAACCTAGGTCTGATGAGTGGCAACAATTTATTCCACTGGCTCTCCAGTATATTATTTTCTATCATAAAATCAGTTTCTGAGGCTGGTGTTTATGATTTTTCTTAAGCAATATTATTTAAAGAGGCTCCTCCAGTGTTTCAGAAACTGGAAGTTTAAAACAAACTTTTTTCTTTGAGGACTCCTTCTCCATGAAAGGTATGCTGATACATACTGAGAGTCGTTTTGGGGGAGATTAGCATCCTAAAGGCTAATTTATGCCATACCTGAAACAACTCATGCTTTCTCAAAACTTCTCCTTTGGAAAAACAAGTTTACAATTTTCTTAAATAATCCTTTTTTTAATAGACTAAAACTGAACACTTATTTGTGCAGATATTGTTAGCATCCTTGGTTAGCTAAAATATTCCCTTTTAAATTGTTAACTGAATCAAATATGATTGTGTTCACATAGTGAAATACTTGGATGATGCATCTTTTATCCATATTTAATTTTTTTTGACATTCTTAGTTTTCTAAGTAAGAAGATATTACCTAAAGTAGATAGGTATAGGTGACAAATTTAAGTGGAACACTGAACTAATAAAGTCAAAGAAATTTTAAGCAATTCTTCACTTAAAAAAAAAGGTGACATTTTTATTATACTTTTGCAAGAAATATATGAAGGAACATGATTTATATATAAGTGAAAATGTCCATGGTGTGTTAGGTTTTTATATCCTTTAAAATTTGAGGGCAATATAATTCCAAATGAAGGAAATAATTCATATTCGTGCATTTATTCAAAGCTTTTTTCTTATGTAATACTAGATGGATCCTGATAATCTAGTAAAGCTGATAATTACATATACTCTCCACATATTATAATTTTAAAATAACTCAGGAAATTTAATGTGATTTGTTCAGTTAGTCAGCTAGAACATAGACAAGGTAAGACTAACATTTAGTCTTGAGTTCAAGATTAGGGTCGTGGAAGTATCCAATCAGAATAATAGAGGTTAACCAGAATTACAAACCATCTTCTTTTGTTTCTATTATAAAAGAGTAGTGAGTTTGATGTAGTTTCCCTACTGGAAGAGTAGTAGTTTTGCTACTGATTGGTTTTATTCTCTATTCTTCTCATCCTGAAAGAAAGGATATTAATATTTACAGGGCTGTCATTGGAACAAATTAGAAAATATATTTGCACAGAACCTGGCATGTATCAGGTTCACATACCATGATATATGATAGCTATCACTATGGTTCACCACATTATTGTTATTACATGTATATTTTTGAAAAAAGTTCCGTAATACATGAGAGTTGCAACTAATTAAGGCATCTCTATATTCTCTCATGGAAGTTCAATAAACACTGCTGTAGTAATTTATTACATAACACTTAGAGAAATATTTGCAATCTTCATTTTTCCAAACATTTCAATAATTAGGTTTATAGGAGTACTCCAAGAAATTTTTCATTTGAGATTTTAAAAATGTGCAGGCATAGAAAAGAATAAGTGAATGTAGCTAAGGAACGTTTCACTCTTAACTGCTTATTTGTCGCTCATTGTTTCCCATGGTCTCATTTTGGTGCACCTCTTGGCTATCTTTCTAAGCCTGAGTCCAGTCGATTAGAAACTTCATTTTGGATTTTTTACAGAGTCACTCTCTTAGTATGTCATTTCCAATAACTTCTGTTTGCCTGCATACATTTTAAGCAAGGGAAAAAAAAGTGGAGCAACTCTATGCTTTTCCCAGGCCATTAGGAATTAGTCATACCAATCTCCATTGGAGGAGGACAGGAGTTAGATATAGTACTCTACGTTTTTATTCCTGTTCCATGTCAGCCACTCAAATTTGAGCTCTATTCTATCTCTATTGTAGAGTTTTCCATTTGGATTGAATACTGAGAGTGTTCAAACATAGGGTAGAATACCAATAAAAGGGTTTGATGACAAATGCTGCCTTGCAGAAAAGGTAGTTGATTGCAATCTCACCAACTGAATATGAGGTGATGAAACTTTCATAAGCTTGAAGGATTGTTCATCACACTGTTCACAGGTTATTTTTGTTAAATATAGTTCATAGCAATCAAAAAAGGGACAGATGGGTTCCTGTTTAAGCAAAGTAACTGTGAACAGTCACAATATTTGAACTAAAATATGCAATATGCTTCCTATTCCAACCTTTTTAACTTAAATGTACTCATCTCTTATGCTCGATTTCTTATAACTATAAATTAATTTACATATCTATCAAAAAAGTGGGCATTCAAAGTCTAGTTCAGAGAACTATTCCACAAAAATTTTATCCTGTTACATATTGCAATGATGTGATGATTTATAGAAAATAAACCTAAACTAAGAAATTTAATATAAACTTTTATATGCCATAATCTTTACCTAGACTATATCATTTACTCTCAGCAATAATTCTGTGGCTAGATATTATCATTCATATTTTATGGATGAAAAACCAGAACTCAATGAGGTGATTAAACTTCTCATGATTGCATAGGTAGCATTTGGATGAAATGAGATATTAAATCATCTATAGTTAACTTTAAAGTTCATAGATCTTTCATCACAGTATTATGTCTCCTGTTTATCTCTTGTTGATCATAACAAACTCAATTAAAGGAGAATACTGGTAAAACATAGAGTATATCAAGAATAGTCAGGATAATGAAAAGTATTAAAGTGTATGAAGATCATAGGATGTTTAACCTAGAAGTAGTTATTGATTCATTTGTCCAACTAAATTTTTTAAATTTTATTTTTCAATTAGAGTTGACATTCGATATTATTTTATATAAGTTTCAGGTGTTCAGCATAGTGGTTAGACCTTTATATAATTTATGAAGTGATCTCTCCAATTAGTATACTACCTACCAGCACAATACATAGTTATTACAATATTACTGACCATATTCCCTATGCTGTACTTTGCAGCCCCGTGACTATTTTCTAACTACCAATTCATACTTCTTAATCTCTTCACCTTTTTACCCAGCCCCCAAACCCCATCTCATCTGGCAATCACCAGTTTGTTCTCTATGAGTCTGTTTCCATTTTGTTTGTTCATTTATTTGTTCTTTAGATTACATATATAAGTGAGATTATACGGTATTTGTCTTATCTTGTATAATTCATTTCACTTAGCATAATACCCTCTAAGTCCATCTATGTCTTTGCAAATAGTAAGATTTCCTTTTTATGGCTGAGTAATATTCCATTATATATGTTACATCTTCTTTATTTAATTAAAATTTCATTGTATATATTTTCTTTATCAAATTAAAATTTAATGAGTGCCAAATATGACCCAGTCTCTGTGCTAGATCCTAGAATTTCAGAAAATAATCAAGATATAATCTGTATCTTCAATAACCTACTTAGTATTAGAGGAGAAAAAAGGTAATGCAGATTTCCATGTAGTGCTAGCTATATAAATAGGGTGCTATCAAAGACAAAACTGAATACCTAATCAGTCTTAAATGGGATAGAGCAGAATGGGCTAACCAAGGAGTCATTAATTAAACTCATTTACAGGATCTGAGGGAGTTAGCCTCACAAATGAAATAGAAAAGGATGTTGGGAGAGTAGTTAATTGATAGATTCTATGGAAAACTAAATGTTAGTGTGATTGATCCAAAGACATAATATTTGGATATAATAGTAAACCAGAAAGTACAAAAAAACAGATTTTGAAGGGCAAGCTAAGTAGTTTAGACTTAGTAAATAAATGCCATTTTTTTTAAATTAGGGAATAACAAGATAAAATCCACATTTTAGAAAGACTTTAGGGTAGCAATATAAAGAATATATTGGAGATAGGCATGGCTTAGGACGTGAGGACTAAGAGGCTACTACAATGATTCATGTAAATGGTAATGAAGGATTGGAATAAGTTTCAGTGTAAATGGATATGAGAAGACTAGATTTCTAGACTGAGTCATTTCATGAATGCTAAAGCCAGTTACTAATGTAGAGAATAAAGCAGTAGAATTTAGACTGGTGAAGAAGATGATGAATTCAGCCTCAATTCAGACATGTTGTGTTTGAATTACTGTATGGGGCAATGATCTAGAAGTGTTTAGTAGGTAGTTGGAAATAATGAGATGGCAAAATGGGTGGATGTTAATTAAATCCATAAATGAGGGCAAAATGGCCAAGAGAT
The DNA here is from genome assembly GCA_028627145.1 of Eidolon dupreanum. Lineage (NCBI taxonomy): Eukaryota > Metazoa > Chordata > Mammalia > Chiroptera > Pteropodidae > Eidolon > Eidolon dupreanum. The sequence goes on along the minus strand of CM053514.1, from coordinate 19,419,038 downwards.
AATCAATAATATATTGTTTTAAAGGTTTTTTCATAGAAAAAAATTAGACTTCTCAGATGACTCCATTAAACATCTATAAGAGAAATAGCTGGAAGATACAAGTAGATTTTAATTCAGTATAAGAACCTCTAAAACATGCTGTGAAACTTGAAGGTGCTACCTCAGAAGGGAAATTCTTGGTAGTGTTCAAAGAAAGGGAAGTAAAAAGTATTATAAATGTGAAATGGAGTCCCTGGATATTATAGATCAGCGTGTGCAAACTCATATGCCTACAATTACTAGGCATGTAATGTAAATAACTGAAGAAAGCAGTAACATGATATGAAGAGCACATGTCCTATCTATAATGGAGTGTGAATTTTGTTCTGATTATGAGCATAAGAGTATATGAACCTACCATTAAAATTTTCATTAGAAGTTCAAAAACTCTAGAAATAAGAACTCTGTGGAAAATATCAAGCTTTTAAATACTGGCGATGAACTCGATATCTTTAAATTTGGCAAGGCCAAACTGATTGCTAACATTGTGGGTCTAACAATGGATTTTGATGATATTTCCTACTGTGAAATTTATAGTTCTTTTAACCTATGATCTCCAAAGCAATATTATAATTTCCAGTGTTTAACATATTATAGTTTGATTTTTCTTTATTTGGATCTAATTGTATCATTTGCCTATCTTCTGTCTTGAACCTTCCAAAACATTATCGCATTACATTCCCTGTACCTGGAATAATTTCTCCAATTACTCAGACTGTTTACTGCTCATTAACTTTTAAGTCCCAACTCATGTTCAGAAGTCTTCACTGATAACCTTATGAGGAACAGAATTCTCATTTTCTTTGAGTCGGCTAACAATTTTTTTTCATGTTTGTTATATGCTACCATATTTTTTGACTACAAACTCCTTAAGGATACTGATGGTTTACACAATTTTAAATCATAATATTCTGCACAAATTTAATGTATATTAAATATTTCTTGACTGAACATCAAGGTAAATCTTAAATTATTATGTAACAAGATAAATATTTTATGTCAATACCAAAGCAAGAATCATGTTCAATTTCTGTTCTTCTGTTGTTCGTTGAACTCCAAAAGATAATAATAGTCATTGATCCTTTACAGTTTATCAACTGCTTTCAAATATCTATTCATTAACCTTTGTAATAACTCTTCAAGATGAGAGAGGAAGCTATTGTTAATAATCTCCTACTTAAAGATCTCTGTGTAGAAAATGCAGGAACTTGTACATTAAGAAGATCAAATTGAAGTCCTCTAGTTTCTATATTTAGGTGCCTTCCTAGGAATTGAAATAATAAAATACCTTCACTAAAAATAACACCAATTAATGCATGTAAAGAACATGGCACATGCCATCTTTTAGTAAATCACCAGGTGTTTCAAGAATATATTACTTGTACAACTGTCCCCAGTGGACCTGGAAGCTGTTCACTGTTTTAACTGTATAATAAGAATCATTAACTTGTCTTTAACGGACTCTAACACTTAACACTGTAGGCTTGATGGTCTGACTCCATGTAACCTTTTTTCAAAAATAAAAACGTGAATGTATCTATATAAATATGATGTAACAATAATATGATGTAACATTTTCATAAAAACTTACAAATCAGAAAAGAGAAAAACACAACCTGCCTAGATAACATTGGTCTGATTTCCAGATCAGGAAATACATTCATGATAGATAACAGCTTCTGGTTGTAGAGAATTTAAATAGCGAATCTGAGAAGCGATTTTTTTTTCATTCTTTTAAATTGCATGAGTTGGCAAATCAACAATACTGCATGTAGTTTCAGCTTTTCCATAATTTATTCACTGAGGCAAGGAGACAAGACCCTCTAGGGAATGTCCCAAATCTCTGTAATGTTCCCTCTTACTATATTTTCCAGTTAGCTCTACAGCTGACAGATGTGACAAAATTCTAAGTAGCCAGACAATTCCCCCAACCAGGCCTACAGAAGCAATTCCCACAGCTGCACAGGAGAAAAACTGCAAATTATTCCATGCTCAGGTTAAATTATTTCAAGTTAATTTGCACTTGAAGTTCTCTCTCCAAAGACACCTTTATTTCTCAATGTATCATAGGGCTGTTCTGGGCTGATTCTATTTAGGTTCAAAACAACACTTCATATTGGAAATCATCCAACATTGAGAGGAAGCACAAAGATTAAGGAATTCGCTGACCTCACAAATGTTAATTCTCTGACCTCACAAATGAAGAGAGAACAATGTCAATTATAGAAATTAAGTTTTAATTATTTTAAATAGGTACCTAAAATTGGAGAATCAGATCAGGTTTTGAGTCAGCTATGTATCCCATGTTTTTTTTTTTTAATTTTATTTTATTTAAAAGTGACAAAAAATAAGCATGTCTGTATGTAGGTGCCTTGAAATGTTATTGATTGTTTTGTTTTTTGCATTTACAATGCCAAGAAACCTTAACATTGCTAAAAGTAAGATAACTAATTAAGGGCCAGAAAAGCCCAATACAGCAAATTTGCAGCAAGAAAATAAATGAACCTCTGTCATACTAATACGATAGTGTGACTTCTGTGTTCAGGCTAGTTAGATGCTGACCTTGAGACACGGAATCCCAGGTTCTATCTAAGCAATACAGCCTCAATCTTTAAAAAGCATTAGCTTTTTTTTTTTTTTTTTTTAATTATGTCCCATGGCCATAGAGAAGGAAAATTAAGTACACAAATATACCTTAAAGTAAAATTAAACCTATATTGTACTAGTATTGCTCTATTTATTTTATGCTTTTTATTTCGTCTCTGAAAAAAAAAAGTACTGGAGAAAATCCACTAGAAAATGTCTTTCTAGTCAAAAGGACTAATTTAAGCTTTGTATCTTCTAATATGTCCAGTTATTTATTAACACCAATTCTTAATTTTTTTATCAGTTTATCAGTCTGATTTGATGACTACAAATCCTTAGCTCAATACATTTAAAGTATAAAATGTATAAGTAAATCTTGCAAAAAGCAGAATTTTTATTAAACATTGAGCACATGAGTTACCTTAAAAGTTAATTATGGTGATGAAAATGTGTCCCAAATAAATAAATGCTGTACGTAGCTTTTTAAAAATTCTCCTTCGTTTCAGAACATGTTAGTTTTGCTATTTGATGGCAGCCCTTCTCCAGGGTGAAATCTTCAATTTTCCACCTATGAAACTGAAGTATGATAATTATCACGTAAATGACTTCTTGGGTCTCATGCAAATAGTGTGTTATAAAAGTGATTATAATTTGCACTGATGGAGATGTCAGGAAAGGCACTGAATGTATACACATAGATGGTTGCTTTGTCCCAACACATCTTGTGTTGCCTTGACAGAATGTAAAACAAAATCTTCTCTTTTATTTAGAAGAAGAGCCAGAACAGTGTGTAAGAATACTCAAAATTATCTAGAGACAGTATTTATTAGTTGAACATTTTATAAACAGTATATTTACTTTAATTGCTTGTAATTATTGAAGATTTCCTATTTTTATAAAGTAATTACTTTCTGAAAATCACAAGGCATATAACATGTTAAAGATATGAATGCTATTTCATAGGAGGTCTTCTGATTGTAGATCAGGTTAAATAAATTCCACTTGTTAAATCAATTCCTGGAAGGCTTCCAATTCATGGAATAACAGAAGAGAAACTGATTAAATAATGTACCCTCTTTTTCTACAATAATAGTGCAAAAACACAGTTAAGGGCACACATTTCAAATAAAAACCTACTATATGATATTGGAACTGTCATAACTTTTGGAAAGTAGTTGAGTTTTATGTAATTTTATTTTTCCCTATTAAAAATTCACTTCATAAAAGATTCAAGTCTAACACAAAGATCATTAACTCAAATGAACAACTAGGACATATATTAATATCAGTGGGAAAAAAATTAACAGCTCTATGTATAATCCAATGGCAAGAAACTTACATGTAAATTCCCTACAAAAAATTATCTTATGACTAAAACTGGAGTGTTTTCATGTTTGTCTGTTTACACATGCCCTTCCTGAAAGTAGATGAAAGACTAAATTAACTCTCACGAACATTTTTGAAAATTGTAATAATTTATTTTGATCTTAATGGCAATCTCATGTTGGGATTGTCAATGCCTTGGATTTCATGGCTGTTTGCTCTCACTGCCTTATCTATCTCATAAAGTATTCCTGTATTCATGATTACTTCATAGCCTAGGGAAAAATAACAGACTTCATCTACAAGTAATTCCAGCTTCACATTGGAAAAATTGGCAATTTTAAGGAACCGTTTGTATTTAAATTTGCACACCTAGGTTGTTTGCATTGTCCTCTTTAAAGCAATACAATATTTAATTTGATTAATTTTATTTTACAAGAACATGAAAAATATCCTTTCTTTTCATATACTGATTTTTTTTAAATAAAATCTTTTTAATTCTTATTACTTTAAAAATAGGCTTGTAAAATTTAAAATAATGATATTTGCTTTAAAATTTAAACATTTAATAATATTTCTTAGGGCTCTAGTTGCAGCATTTCAAGATATACACACCATTCAAACTGTTAAAAAAACAAAACACATGTACATTTTTCTTTTCTTTTCCTTTTAATGTGGGATGTTGCATACCAAGATAAATAGGACCAGGCATGGAGCATATAGTAAATATGTTATCAGGGTTTTCATATACAATTCATACAGATTTTTAATATGCAGATCTTTCTTTAAAGATGTGTGCAAATCCTTTGAAGATTCATCGATATGAGTTATTTATTTTCTTTCTTAGATCTGCAATCCATTTACTTCATCTTTGAATTTTCTAAACAGTTTTTCTAAGCTATATATATAACCATAACTCACTAAAAGAATATTAAAAAATAGAAAATGAAGAAAAGTAATTCAAACTTCATTAAGATCTTTTTCCTTAGCTACACTCTACTTGGATACTGATAGAAAGTGTTAAGTAGACCTGCTGCTGCTGTCATTGTTGTTTACCTAGTACAGTGGCTCAAAAAACTTTAGATGTAAATAAATCATCTGGGATCTTGTCGAAATTCAGATTTTGATGTACTTGGTCTGGGGCAGGAACTGACATTCAGCATTTCTAATGTGCTCCTAAGTAATATAGATACTGAGTTACATTTTGAGTTATAAGGCTCTAGGTGACAGGCTCATGTTCTTTCTTCCCACTTCCCAAATACCTGTAAACCAGAAAGGTTATCTCAGACTACAGTCCCTAAGGTTGACTCATGATAATAAGTGGGCTACAGAGGGATTCAACTCCTGAATCACTCTCTCTCTTTCTCACTTTTGTACTTTCTCTCTCTCTCTCCATCTTTTTCACTCTCTACCTCTCTTGCTCTTTACCCTTCTCTCAATCTCTCCCTCTGTCTCTCAAGACCTGGGCACACCTGAGATCACTTTCTTCCTGGACACCTCTAGGCCTTAATTCTCACTGCTAGGTATATTTCCTGGATTTGAGGTCTATTTCACGTCTTAATCCATCTTTTACTTCTACAGAGCTTAACAGTTAAGAGCAGGTACACTCAGTAAATTTATGACTATGTTAATTTTCCATTGCTATGTAACAAATCACCACAGAGCAGCTTAAAACAACACCCACTTACTCACTTATACACCTGTGAGCTAGATATGTCTGTCCAGTATGAAATGACTGGGGTCTCTGCTTAGTGTATCATGAGAATAAAATCAAGGTGCTGGCTAGATAGAGTGGGTTGCCTATAGGGTTTGGGAAAAATCTATCACCAGGCTCATTCTGGTTGTTGACAGAATCAAGGACCTTGCTGCTGCATTTTGTGGTCCCTGTTTTTGCTGGCTATCAGTAGGGAGTCACTCTCATGTCTTTTCCAGTCTTTCCCTCCATCATCAAGGCAGTAATAACACTTGACATCCTTCTTGAGGTCTGAAACTCTGACCTCTGCCTTAGAAAACTCTCTGCCTTTAAAAGCTTATGTGATTTTGTCAGGCAGGCCTATTTGGATAAACTTCCATATTTTAAAATCAATTGAATTTGAATTTTAATGATACCTGCAAAATCTCTTCACAGCAGTATCTAAATTAATGTTCGACTGAATAATCAGGAGCTAGGAATCTTGGGAAGCCATCTTAAAATTCTGCCTGAGCAAATTAAACAATTTTGTGTTTCAGTTCATCTGTAAATGAGGATAATATGAATACCAATCTCATAAGATCTTTGTGACAAATACTGCAGTACTATATGTAATGTGTTTAAAACAGTATCCGGCTCATTCATGCTAGGTGCTCAATAGCTATTAAATATAATTATTATCATTAATATTATGGTCATGGACATATTTTGCTTTTTATCCCTGCCTGTGGTACAGGGTTAGCTCAGTATAATTCTGCTTAGTTTTCTTAGACAGAAACTTGTAATCATGTCTGCCCACCCCTCTAGAAACTCTCTGAAGAAGATTCTCTATTAAACAGATGTTTGAGAGAACATGCTCAAAACTAAGTATTTCTGCTCAGGAAAAACATGCACAATACTCTTGGATAGTGGTTTTCTCTAGGCCTTTATGTCAGCTTCACCCTTCCTAAGTGAACTAGTGTGTGTGCTCTTGCACACAATCATTCCAACTTCCTGGTAATACTGAAGTGGGGAAGAGGCTAGAAAACCATTTCCCAAATTGTCCTAACTTGCCTAATTACAGACATAGGAACACAACTGTAAACTATAAGAAATAGCTTTAAATTCACATACACACACACACACACATGTTTATTATTTATTAATCTTGTTTTGCAGTTTAGACATTTTAAGATCAAAGAGATTTTTATTGCAGAATAAATAAAAATTCTTTTACTACACCCAATAAGTGGCAGCACTAGGATTAAAACCTAATCAAGGCAAATCCAATGTCTATAATTTTCCACTTATTGTACTGTCTCTCTCATTAACCACAATTGAAAAGCTATTCTTCTGGAATTAATATTTGCCATTTTATGAAGACATCTATATTTCTTAAATGCTTACAAAATGTACTGCTATGTACCAGTATTGTTCCTGGAATAAAGTCTTATATTAAGTCAGTACTTAAGAAATTTTGTTCAGAGAATACTAAAATTAAATATACATTGTAGTGTCTGACCTCTTTTACATATTATATCTTCCTAATGCTCTATCAAATAGACTCTGATGGACAATAGGACCTATTGAAATGCACTTAACAAATTAACATGCTTAATATAGTGTATCATTTTTGAAAGAGAACCAAAGCTGGGAGATCAGAGAAGCTTCAGTTAAAAGCATCTCCTCTATCTAATGCAGTGAAGGAAGAAAAATTTCACACACTGAAACTAGAATTAATTGGTGCATAGCTGGCAATAGACATAGATTTGAGCTGAAAACAAAAAAGGTTTCAGAACACATTAGATTATCACTTAATTAATGGTATCTTTGAACCATAAACCAATCTTTACACTCTACACAGAACACACTATTTAATTGAGAGGAACAAAGCACAAAGTCCTCATTAGGGTCTCTTAATACAAGTGGGGAAAAGACAGTTTTTACCTACAAGTTATTTGAACTTTTAACCAAACTTTTAAGGCAAAACTTCAAGCAATGAATCATGGTATACAGCTTTACTAGTAATAACACGAAGCAGCCTAAAGCCCAAACTCCTCAGCATCTTAAAATTGAACATGCGGATGAAATAAGAAATACAATATTTTTAAGACATTTAAGTCATTGTAGATAATAATACACCCTGGTATACCTAAATATGTCTTACTATTAATGGAGTTACAATATTTTCTTTCCAAATCATGCATGAGATATAATTTAAGTGACTTTGTGGGTAATAATGATATAGGTGTAGTATCTCTTTTCGAACAATATCTCCCTCACTGAGTTTCTTTGATAGACAAAGAGAAGAAAGAGACTCTTAGATATCTCAATGGTATGTGGATCCTCGGGAAAGTCACTACAAGGCTGGTTCCACCTCTAGCCTTCCATAGTTTTCTCCCCCTCATCTCCTTGTCACTTTTGTTGAATTAAGTTGAGCTATACTTCTGTCATTTGCACATCAAGAATACCATCCAATCACCCAGAAGTCACAGTTGGAGTAAAAACAATTCTGATAGAAAATCATCAATTGGAGGATTATACATTTTGAATACAATTTCTTTATCCTCCAACTTGATTTTTCAATGTCTCCCAATACAAAATTTTTATCAACTTCATTAGAGTTTTGAGTATATTTAATTCTTTGGTTTTCTCACATCTTTTCTTACTTATCTTTGATATAGTGCCCTATAATTTCATTAGTGGTCCTGACAAAATCCTAATACCTTTTTGTGTTATGCTTTCTCCATACCTACACTGGAGTTTCCCAGAACTGCTGGGGAAAAGAATCTACACATCAGCCAGCTTGTTATCACTATAAATTCAAGATCATTATATCCTCATATAAATTCTGCAAATCATATCATTTTCTCTGGGAAATGATGTCTCTGAGAGACATATTCCATCAAAAAAAAAAAGAAGAAAGAAGAAAGGAGAAGAAGAAGAAGAAGAAGGAGAAGGAGAAGGAGAAGGAAAAGGGAAAGGAAATGAAAGGAAGGGAAGGGAAGGGAAGGGAAGAAGGGAAGGGAAGGAAGGAGAGGGGAAGGGAAGGAAAGGAAAGGAAGAAGGAAGGAAGGAAGGAAGGAAGGAAGGAAGGAAGGAAGGAAGGAAGGAAGGAAGGAAGGAAGGAAGGAAGGGAAGGAGAGAGAGAAAGAGTGAGAGAGAGAGAGAATGAGAAAGAAAGAAAGAAGAAAGAAAGAAAGAAAGAAAGAAAGAAAGAAAGAAAGAAAGAAAGAAAGAAAGAAAGAAAGAAAGAAAAAGAAAGGAAGGAAGGAAGAAAGGAAGAAAGAAAGAAAAGCATTTCAGACATTCTCATCAAAGTTATCCCTTAGTCCCAGGATCTAAACTTGCCTCATACTTCATAGCAGAAAAGAACACCACTGCAAGCGTCTCAATTTTCTGCGATCAAATTTACCAAACCTGACACTATTTTAATTTCTGCATAGTGATCATGATCCTCGGCTTTGAAGCTGGGCCTCTTCTACCTGCTGATGGGTAGAATTTGGCCTGTTAGTTATTTCCTATAAAACTTAGTTCTTTCATCTGCAAAATTGGAACTTAATAGCTTCTATTTTATTGAGTTGTAAAGTTCTTAATATGAGGCTTGCACATAAGTTTTAATGAATAATAACTATTACTATATTATCATTATTATTTCTTTTGTATAACTGTTCTCCCCCCTTACCTTCTGTTTCAATGGACAAGGTTGTCTTCCTGCCAAAGTACAAAGCTTTCATGTATCTTCTGAATTCTTACCCACTTCCTTCCACTTTTGTTAACTTCAGTCTTAAGCAGTAGTTGTGAAAGAATTTCATAAAGGGCAGTTTTTATCATTCTTTGAAAACATTTCTACCAATCCTACTCCCCAGACTGAGGTTTGAAAGCTGATGCTGACCTTGGACCCATGAATTACATGTGAATGTATGGATGTGCTTCTTCTCCCATCTCTTCCTGGGAGAAGGTCCATAACATACAATTTATTCATAGTTCACTACCAGGAAAATGTTAAGATACTATTACTCTATAACTTCTGAAATATTTGGGGGCATAATTTGCTAAGGTATGTGATGGTTTGGGAACTATATTATGTGGCACCAAAAAGAAAATCAAGTAATTTAACATGTTTCATTTTAAATAGCTCTCCAAAGTAAAAACATACTCCCAGTGGGTGCTTTACCTAAGCTAAGTTTAATGGCTATGCTGTATTTGAAATGCTAATGATTGACACTTCAGAACTAAGTGATTTAAAAATATATACTCAAAGTACTATGGCTGATTTCAGGAAGTGATTAATTCCTCATGGAAAGAGGAAAAATAAAGCACTGTTAAGTTACTGCATGTAATTTGAAAGTATCTGTTATTGTAATGCTAATAATTTGATGTATTATCAAATATCAGAAAGTTGACTCCTTAAACTTGTAAATATAGTACACTAAGTAAAATAAAAGGCCTCATCATGACTATATTTGTTTAATAAGAGTCAGAAATAGTTAAATAACATAAAAAATGTTTAAGCTACCTAAGTAAGTAAAAATCATATGCAAAGCTCAAAAAGTACCTTATAAATTTCAATATAAAAGTGAGTCAAAATTTAAATAAGCCAAGCCTAGGTACATCTTCTACTTCTAAAAGGTGACCTTGTGATACTCACTCTGAATAGATGTTATGGTGATTCCAGGAATCCTATTTCCTTTGAAGAGATATATGGGACTTTGATTTCTTCTTCATTTCCCTTTCAAACAGGCTGTTGCAGCCTGGGCTTACACTATACCCCCATTTCCTTTCACTCTTCCCATAAAAAAAAGGACATGAGAAGATATGCCCTCAAGTTGGGGATTGAGGGATGCAGGGGGATTTTTACCTTTTATACTTTTATTTACTAGATTTTATAATATAATTTACGCTATATTTTAGAAACATTCATCTAACTCGGTTTAGCAGGCAAATGATTTTTTTTTTTACTATGGGAATATGTTTTTGGAGTACCACAACCCATGACAAATTAATTTCTGTAAATTAGTTCATGAGTGTAGTAGGGAGTACCAGATATCTAATTATCTTTTCATGTTTCAAAACTTCATTTTCTGTACTCCAACATAATTGTTACTCAGTGTCTCTAAGGATACCTGTCACATAGTAAGGCTTCCAACTGGTTTTTAGTATAGACTGTTTGAATAAAATGATTGAGAACATAATATGTTGTAACATATAAAAGTATACAATTATCAATAATAGCATTGCTATTATTTTAGTCTCCATGCTATACAAATGATTCAGGTTATAGGTTTTTACTAATATACTGTGAAGCCACATCAAACTGTTTTTTACAAAATGTTTCAGAATTACCATAATTTTACACTTGAAAATTACCTAAGAAGGTTTGTTATTCTGTGTAGATAATACTCAAATCTAGTATTGCCTGACACCATATTTACATTAAAATGTGCTGCTAAAAAGGCACCACTTGGCCGTTTGTACACATACCTCCTTTTGTTATAGCTATAACCACATGAGTATTGTGCCGGTGTCAAGCCAAATGCTGTGGTCTTAAACATGAATGTATTCTAAATATTTATAAAACTAAATGCTACCTTCACTGGGGTGTGAATGACTATGTCAAAGCAGAGACTGCACATTGAACATGTAAGTGAAAAAGCACACAATGAGACGTAAGATTCTCTGAGACTTATGAGCTATGATTCCTCAGAAAGTAAAGAAAAATAGAATTAATTTGCAAAAACATTCATTATATTTTGGCAGCTACCCAATCTACTTTTATTCACAAGCCTAGTCTATTAAGACAGGACACGTGTGTTTCATTAGTAGTATATTAACATGTACACTTAAACCCTGTTAATTTCAATTACTCTTTCTTTATAAAAATTTCCATAACTTAAGTTTTAAAAACAGTCTAAAAATTTAAAGGATACAATTTAAAAACAAAAATTTCAACTGCTTAACAGAAACATATTTGCTTTTTAAAACAAGGTACATCTAAAAGCCAGGTGAAATAGTGCAAACCAGAGGAAATAGGTTTTAATCACTTTCAAAGATTAAGCCCAAGCTTAACAGAAAATCATTAAAATACATTTATCAGGGCCTAAAGAACCAATGACTTATTGGTAAATGACTCATCAGTCATCTTCTTGTCATTAGCTGAACACAGTAGATACCAGGCAATCTACTTAGCTCTGCTGCGGGGTTTTTCGGCTTGTTCTTTGTACGTAAGAAGATGTTCTCATTGATGTAATTTCCCTTTTTTTCTTTATTTTTAAAAACATGAACCAAAGAGGTAGACTGAACTGCAGTCTAGAGAAAATGTTTCCACAAAATGTGCAACTAGCTTAAATATAAAATGGAATGAGGGTACAATCTAACCGTTGAACTAAGGAGGTGACACTGAGTTTAGAAAATGAGATAGTCCTTTTTTGTCCCGGGCATAGAACAACCACTTTGAAATAGATCTCTGAATTCTCTTCTCTAGCCATGACACCATTAATAGTTCTGATTCTTTCCATGGTTTTCTTTGAATTCATGCCCAAGTAGCTGTAAATCACAGTGGAGCCACAGTGGGAAGGTAATCAGTGTTTTATCTTTGCAAGAGTTTTTTACCCTCCTGGTTTGAATGCTGACTCTTAGTTATGCAGCTATTAATTTTTTGCAGACCTGTTTACCACCACACCCTGCCTCATATACCATGTGTGTTGGCTGCTTGCTGAACCAGTATATATAATCCAACTGGGTTTAGGAATCATGGAAAACTCTGGGCATTTATTATTAAAAGGAACCCCATTTGCCATTTGTTAGCTAAAATCAATACATTCCATCATTATAATCTCTACAAACCTCAGATGTGTGCACTAGGCAGGTAAAACCATCAGAGACACTAAAATCGTTCTCAGCAGTGGAAAAATCTCATTTTTATTTTTAATTAATATACAATGCACACCAAAATCAGGGGCGGCAAGACCCAAAGGACTCTGTTCTTAAGCCTTCAGTAGCATGTGGTATACTCTCGTTTCTATGTCTGCATCCTTCTATGCTTATTTGATATTCCTTTGAAATTCAGTTGGCTTGGACCAAAATAACTCTTGAAAGTGAAAAATGCTCATGCAAATAAAATATTTTATTCAAGGATCTCTTTATGTTTTCTACTTATTTTTTTCCAAACAGCATGTCGAAAAGTTTGTATATGCATGTTTTATCTTTGTCCTGTTCATGATTTCTTGAATCTAAGAAAATGTGTCAATAAATTGGCTAAGAAACTATCATGCAGATGAATCAGGCTGATGAATGCCAAGGGGTCACTGAAATATTCCTTGCAATTTCCCCCATTTTAAATTCTTTTCACCCTATTTCTCTAACCTGGAAGAGAATTCCAGCTTCTCTGCCTAAGCAAGATTTATTAATCTTCAAACTGCCTGGCTCAAAGCCTGGAGTTAGAGCTGGTTAAACAGATATTTTACATATTACAGAGATAATATAGGGACAGTGTGTGTAATAATTTATTTCCCAGTGTTAAACATTTGTAATTATTCTTTTAACTCATGGAGTAATATTTGCTATAAATCAAGGATATTTTGTAATCACAGATACTATTAAAACATATTTATTTTAAAACAAATTAAATGGGTTTTGCTCGTGTTTTTATAAGTTTGAAAATGTTTCCATAGGTTTAAAAAAAACCATAAATATTGTCTGCTAATATATTTGCTTATTGTTCTATTATGTTTTATTGAGGGTGCAAAAGGACAACCTTCTTGCACAAAGAACTTCTAATAAAATCAATCAAAGATCAACAACTCGAGTGAACAAAATACAAATCAACATAAAACCGTAAAACCTTTAAAATCACTTAATCCTTCAGGAACTAGGTCTTCTCAGCTATGATATGGAGACTTTTAAGTAGATTATCTTTAAATTCCACTCTGGCTCTGAATTGATGTGCCATTACATTTTCTCCACTTATTCCAGTCAGATTAGGTATGCCTTTTCTGAATTCAAAAGTTTTGGACCACCTAGCTGAAGATGTTCTGTTATATGTCTTCTCTTGTATTGTGTTCTAATATGCTGTCCTGTGATATGCTATTTCCACAATCCTTAACAAATAGTTATTATGGATCAACTAAGCATAGTTCTTCAGGAGTTTAGGTAAAAGAAAACATCATTTAATGTGACTGCCAGATGTCTAGACATTGTATGTGGGCAAATAAAGCATATCAACATAAGAAACATAATGGAAATCTAAACAATATATGATTGAGGCCACCTAAGAAGTTTAGAAAGTTATTAAAAGGAAAATTCAGACAAGGAAGAAACTGAATAACCTCGATTTATTTTGAACTCTTTTACTATACACTAAACTCTCTATTAAGCCCTAGAAAACTAAAAATGACCTCTGCTCTCATGGGAATCACCAGTATAACCTGATTTAGTCTATAAAGAAGATGAGGCTGCAGGGTGTTTTAATCATTTGTATAGAATAGTTAAATCCCTGCTTTGTTGTAGGATCTGCGTTCAAGCTGCATCGGTTCAATGTGAAATGTATCTTTATATTCCCCACAGTGACTTGTACAAAGTAGGCACCCAATGAATACCTCTTAAATGATTAATTCTATTAACCACATGAATTTTTACCCCCAAATACCCTAATGTAGTCAGATCAGCTTGAGATTAAAAAAATAAAATAAAAGCTGTTGGCATGACTTACACACCACCTGAGTGTCAGGGCCGCTGTGCTTTCTGGCTTACCAATTTTATGATTTGGTCTGGTAAATGAGTTATGCTGAGCTAAATTACTTCTGATTCAGGTTTGAGGCTATGGCCATAACTCACAGCTAGGATGGAAGAAACAAGAAGGAATCTCTTCTCTACTTCTCCAACTGCTATCTCTTGTCTATATTTCAGTCTGTATGTAGCATAATATTAAAAGAGAAATAGAACAAGGCCTTAATAGACATGTATAAAGTAGTTTAACTTAGTTTCGATTATAGTATATTAAATATCTGGAAGGAACCATTGCTTGGTAGTTGCAGAAAATGTTCCTTTATCAACAGGGAAATAAACACTTAGATTTGGAAGATAAATCATAACTGGGAAGCCACAGAAAGCACATCAATTTTGTTTGTTAAGAAAAATAATAGTTCCTGCGAGTGAAAGCCTGATACCTTTTCCTGTCAGATAAAAGCTAAAGGTACTCAGCTTCCAAACAAGATCAATGAGAACGTGCTTTCCTATTTGGACCCTATTTCATGCAGCTAGGCGTGCTGAATGCTAACTCTTAAGAGGACAGATAAAATATATGTGCACTTTCCAAACTTCTTTAATGTCACTGTACTTAAAAGTCTTGCGAATTTTCAGTACAAGTCTAGTTTTGTAATCTTACTTTATTGAAAACACAGATAATTGTATTAACACTGTTTATAAAATTGAGGAATCTCTTGTATGTATTAAAGCAGTGGTTTCAAAACTTTAGCTAGCATCAGAACCCATGGAAACTTGTTAAAATATATTGCTTATCTCTACCCCAAGAGTTTCTGATTCAGTAGGTCTGGGATGAGGCCTGAGAATTTGTATTTCTAACAAGTACCCCAGTGATACTGATGCTGGTGGAACCATGGAATAAGCCTTGAGAACTAGGTGTATCAAGGATAAATCAAATATGTTTTACATTTTAAAAAGAAAAAAAGAAAAAAAATTGATGGCTTTTCTAATTTCAAATATATGTACTTCCTGTAACTCATCTTTCTTTCAGATCATTTGGGGAACCTGAATTAAATTCTCAGTAATTGATTTTTTTCCCATCCACTCATCAAGACTAAGTCTCAGAGATGAAATTCAGCAATGGGAAGTATAAGTCATCATCTACCAAAACATGTAACAAAAATGTTACTTCCAAGTCCCAATGGGGTAAAAGAATTATCTGAGGGTAAAATCCAGGAGAAATATTATTACATACAGAATTTAAAAGCACTTCTTGAGTTCTAATGCAAATAGAATTTGGTATGCTGACCTATTTCTCAAAAAAGCATAATTGATCAAGTTTGCAAAATGCTCTGAGGAAGATAAGTGCTTTATTATTTCACCCAAGAAGTCAAAAAATGTTTGCATTATTAAATTTTCATTTATTACACACCCCTATTTACAGACTAACCTCTGTTTTAGAATACTGTGGTATTATGCAGGTTATATTAAAAATGAGAAGAGAGGACAATATATAGTTGAATGTAAGTTTCAGCATCTAATTACTTCATATTTGCTATTCAAATAACTATAATTGTTACCTTATTTAATAAAATAATGTATTATTAAATGGTTTGAAGAGAGCAAACAAGATGCATATATTAAATGCTCTTAAGATGTATCTGTTATTAGGATTATGTGAAATAATAAATGTGAAACTATAACACATAGAACAGTATAGATACTCAACATGGTCATAAGAGAGAAAAATGCTAATTGGTTATATCCCAGTGAGAAGTGGTAGAAGTCTGTAACTCCAACGACAACAGACAACTCAGTTGTGCTTCAGTTTCATCTCATTGGTAACCACTCTGAACAAGGGAAATGTGTTCAAAAGCCAATTAATATGTGAATATTCCAGTTTAAATAAGAACTGTTATTTATCATCTTTGTATTCATATCAATAAAATCCTGAAGACTATTTTTCAGGTGCTCACTAATTGTATTTGGATTTCTCTTTTTGTTATCCGAAAATGTCCATTTTTAAATCCTCTAGTTAGCACACAACAAAAAGAAATAAACAAAAATGCTAAGCTGAAACTTTCTTCCCAGCTAAGAAGTCAACACATGAAATGTTCAAAAGAAACCATCATGCAACAAACTACATAAATATGGATGGGAAAACCGCAGAACTCATGTCTATGGTGTATGTTTCAAAATTATCTTGCAGTTGATTGCTGAGGCTAGAACAAATGGGGAATTTACCCAAAGAGAATGATGACAGCATCATATAAAAAGACAGATCCATTTACTACTCTGTGTTCCTGGGTCATGGGCTGACCCTGTGTATTAAACACCAATATTTCAATCCGCAGCCTACTATTGTAGCTAGAAATTATTCATTACGGGTTGCTGGTTGGGTTTGTAAGCCATAAATATGTATTCATAAACCAAGGAAAGGAACAGACAACTTTCTCCTCTCATCACATAAAATGCCATTTGCTTTGGAGTTTACAGATCACACAGAAACTTTACTGAAATCATTTACTTTTAGAAAAGGTCAACATTTTTACTTCATACATGTCATTAATCTAGGTAGTAGACTTTAGGCATTCTCCTTGTCCTCAAATATCAGTAGTATTTTCATTTCCTATGGGCACAGCTACTGACCAGATCTTAGGTATCCACAACCCAGATGAACTTGATGCCCCAATAACCCAAGCAGAACATCAGATTTGCTTCCTCAGCATTGGATTCTGCATGTATTTAATTACAAGTGTCTTCTGGTTCATACTAACATCAAAACTCATGCCTAAGTAACAGATAATAAATTATGTAAGTGACTTATTATAAGTTGTTGTAGCAATCAAACTTTTGTTTCCTACGTAAAATCATCAATTTCCTAACAGGGTTTCTTAAAGTATAAGTTAAGGTAAAGGGCAGAATTCAAACACAGCAGAGTGTAATGCAGGAACCCAGATGAATTTAAGTCCCTTCCAACTTGAACATTCCAAGCCCAGAAATAAGTGTCAAATTTCTCCTTTCTTTGAACTTCCACAGCTTTACAACTCTACTTGTCTCTGACCAATTATTCATTTTTGTGTGCTAGTGCACAAGTAAAGAGTGATTGAGTGGACAGATAATCTTCTTAACTTTTACTAGCACAGAGTGCCTTAATCTATAGCTTCAAAATTGTGATTCATCAATTAACATAGTTCTACATAGCACACTGATGCTGAGCTGGTTAGCAGTCAAGTGAAATTATGCAAAACTCAACTCCTGAGATTGTGGCATTTTGTTTCCCGTCCATTCACCAAAAAGCTAAAGGAATAGGAGAAATTAAATAGGTTAAAAAGGAAAAAAAAATAGCTGATGTCACTTTACAGGGTGCAAGTTTATGCTCATAATCCTTTCCTCTCTAAATGCTTCTTTCAGCTTGTCTAAAACAAACCAAGTTGGAGAGGCAATTACCGGTTTTAAAAAAATGAATTGATTGTTAATCTTTCTGTCATAAATAAGACACCCCACTCACTCATGATCTGAGAATGAGGTCTGAATTTACTGTCATTCTGCCCCTACAGCAGATTACTCATGTGGGCCTAAACAGATATATACAGAATAGAGAGAAACTTCTAGGACAGGTTAATTGACAAAAACTTACCATATGGAGCAGGAAGCAATTCTAAGTATACTTTATGTGTGGGAAATTCTAACTTTTTTTAAAGATTAAGAAATATACATCAACCTATAGTATAGAGGTCAGATGATCATATTTCTCAGTCTAGTGGTAAACTTCTGCAAATCTATAGGTACGCTGAAGCCAGCTATTCCCTTGTCCCTTAATCTTTGTCATTCTTATCAGTGGATGCTGAACTTTTAACATGACCGAGATTTTATTAAATGGAACGCTGGTAATACAGTCTCTTTTCAAACAGCAACAGCCAATAGGTGGATCAAGTTCAGTCCTTTTAAAAAAGTGAATAGAACAGAATGGAACAGAAAAAGAACAGAACAGAAAAGAAAGAAAAAAATCAGAGTCCATCATATAAAAACAAGATTTTATTTCTTGAAACTTTTGTTATATATATATGTACATACTATCATAGTTTTAAAAGTATTTTTCAATGAGGGCCATAGTCAAAAAAGTTTAGAAAGCACTGATGTAATAAATACTTCAGTACTGGAATCACCAAATATGTTAATAATAGTATAATAATATTTTAAAGTGTGTTTTCTGTGCCAGGCCACATTCATAGTGATTTACATGTATTTTCTCAATGAATCCTCACATTAACTCCATGAAGTGGGTATTTTTATTTTTCAATTTGTAGAGATTGAACAACTAAGACATTTATCAGAGGCTCTTGTAATAACATTTGGATTGAACTAATGTCAAATAATGCATGTTTTCATAAGTGAATAAATGATTTTGACTCTTCATGTATTAGAACACACTGAGGGTGAAGTTAAAGACATCTCTCCTACCCACAATCCCTTGTTTTTTTAGCAAATACACAAAAGTATTTTCTTAATTTAAAAATTCCACAGAAAAAAAGGCAGTTTGTTCAGAATTTCAGTCTAAATATGGGAATGTTTGAGCTAATACCATTTGATTAAATTTGCCAGAAAATGGTATACACAGTTACTCTGTATGATCTTTCTGTTTTTGATGTTCCTCTTTACACAAGGATCTTCTCAGTCAAGTGTAAAGAATTCCAAGTTTATAAACAACGGATTGTTTAGTGTGGCCTCTGAGAGAAGTATATCCAGGTTCACTGAGAGAACCCAGAAATAATCACATTAAGAAGGCGGCCCAGGAGAGCA
Source organism: Eidolon dupreanum (assembly GCA_028627145.1). Lineage (NCBI taxonomy): Eukaryota > Metazoa > Chordata > Mammalia > Chiroptera > Pteropodidae > Eidolon > Eidolon dupreanum. Next base: position 19,399,915 of record CM053514.1, on the reverse strand, counting down.
CACTGTCCATTTTCCCTCATGTTAGGCTGCGCAAGTCGAGCTAAGAGGCTTCTATGGTTCCTTCATTCTTTATATCAAAGAAGAATTAGGTGGAATAACTTAAATTTTTTGGATCAATAAAAGTTGAGTCAGGAATTGGAAGTATTCATGTCCAAGAAAGAACTGTATGAAAGAAGCTGGATTTATATGGAAGTTATAAAATTAAATTCTGTGTTGAAAAATCAGATTATTTTCATTTAAAAGCAAAGAAACCCCTTGTCACATTGTGATGAAGCTTTATTTGTGAAAAAGTGGGGACTGCTGGTTTATATAATGAGGCTAATTCTATAAGGACACTCCAAAGCAAAACAAAGTCAGTTTAATATTTGTTGATTAAATAGTACAATTATAACAGAAAGAAAAAAATAAAGCCATGGTGAATGTTTTAAAATGACATTTTTAAGGTCTCCATTTCTAACTGGGTTTATTCAGCTTAATTAACTGGTGAAGAGTGATTAAGGTAGCTAGAAATACACGTGTATGAATCATAACTCACATGCATACCACCTGCTATTAAGATTCTATCTCCCCTGTCTCTCAGAGTAATATAATTTTTATTTGAGAATTATGTCATATTATAGTCTCTTATTCAAAAACACAGTGTGCCACTGAGTAAGAAGACTCCCATCCTCTTTTCACTGGCCATAAAATAGCACAAGGTACTCTATAAGGTCTAATTTACCTCCTAGTCCCTCATTCCTGAACCTTACAGAGGGATGAAAAGTAGTAATTAATGGACACTTTCTAACATGAAAACCACTTTGTAAATATTAAAATATAAATCAAATTTCTGTTTATCCTGCAACCATATGAAAACAGGAACGTTTTCATTAAGGTAGGAAATAAAGAACTAAGGAAAACCCAGGCACCCTGGAGTAGCTCAAGTAAAGTTACTAGGATTCTAGAAACAGAAGCCAACAGGATGCGAAAACGATGTCAGTGAGGAACATACAGATGCCCATGTGCTGCTTACTGGCCCCCTTGAGCAGCATGCTGAGCTAACACTTATTCTGCTTTACCTCTCTTTCTAGCCATACCTCTTGCTTTCCAATTTTTCCCCTAAAGTTCTTGCCATTTTACAGCATACCATGCTCTTCCATGTGCAGGGATTTCCACATATATTTCACTCTTCCTGCAATACCCTTCTTCCAGCTCTCTCCTCTTGAATGCTCTGACTCTTTCAGTCACAAAGTGCCACATCTAATTCATCTCTTCAGTCAGTATGCAGCAGATGATAATAATGAAGTAAAGATTAACAGGTAAACAAGAAATTAAAATATAAGGTTTTGAGAGGATAATGTAGATACACAGAATGCTATGGGCAAACAAAACAGAGGCAACAAATGCTGCTTTGTGGTCCCTGTAGAAATCCATGCTCCCTTCAGCCACAGATTCCTGCTCTCCTGCTTTTCTCTCCCAGTTTAGAGTTTCTGGGCTTTGGAAACTTGGAAGTCAACTATGACCCTTTAAAACTTCTATCACTAAGTTCTTCAACAAAATAATTATACAATCAAGGAGACTATTCAGTAGGTATCATTATTTGCCTCATATTATTCAATTCTTGTTCTTATTGCCACTAATCATAGTTCAGCTTACATATTTAAGCTTAGTGCTTGCTTATAATATTCTCCAAACTGATTTTTATAGCTCTAATCATTAATCTTCTGTGTCAACTTATCTAGGCCACAGGATACCTGGGTAAAATATTATTTATGGGTGTTTCTATTTCAAGATGCAATTAGCTCTGGATGGTGGACACAGTACAGCACACTGCCCTCCCCAGTGTGGAGAAGCATCACCTAATCCACTGAGGGCATGCATAGGAAAAGAGCAGAGGAAGGAAGGCTGGTTCGCTTTTGGCCTGCATAAGCTAGGACCTCGGTCTTCTCCTGTCCTTAGACTAGAATTTACACCATCAGCTCCTCTATTTATCAGGAGAAGTTTCAACCACCAGTTTTCTTAGGTCTCCAGCTTGTAGAAGGCAAATTATGAGACTTCTCAGGCTCCATAATCACATAAGCCAACTCACATATATGTAATCTCCAATTGGTTCTGTTTCTCTAGAGAACACTAAATAATATTACTCACATAAAATATGACAACAAAACAAAAATTATAATACAAACACAAGACAAAGACACAGACACAGAACCCAGAAATCAAAAACACCAAGAACCTGACTGGCAATACTAAAATTCCCGACCACTCCTAGCCACTCCTACCACCACCTCACCCTTTATTTACTCTTCTCTGTGGAGGGCAGCCTGCATTTCAGAGGAGGGACTGCACAATGCCAGCACAGCCTTTTTCTCTTACTCTTTCTTGGAATGAGGCTTTCAGTAGGATGGTGAATTCTGATCTGTTTGTTCTCTGGCATCTGGCCTGCCTCTATGGAGGTCTGTCCTCTGTCCAGCTGTGAGTGTTATAAGGGGATATGTGTGTCTAATTCCACCCCAGAGTATTAAGGAGCCCACTATTGCTGTATTTCCCTTGATCCACAAAGCTGTTATTTCTATCTCCATCTCTCTGACTCTTCTCTCTTATTTGGTTCCAAACTAAGACACAGATATGAAGTATTATTCATTGATCTCCCACCAGCCTCAAACACCCAAATCTTTAATCAGCACCTTCATGCCAATGACTCAGAAATATATCTTCATACGGTTCCTAGGATATTTATTTTGTGAAGGGATTGCAGTGTATCTTCTGTATATCTCCTTTAGGATCTTTGCCCATGCTGTACCTTCTGAAATCCAGAGTTTTCCTCTATGAAATTCAAAAAAACTATCCTTCTTGGGACTTAATGCTCTATGTATTGTCAGAGTACTACAAACATACCTGTAATCATTATGGAAGTAACTTACATAAGAGGAAGTGTAATTTGGGGGGTGGTACAGAACCTAAACACAGATTTTTAAAGAGCATTCTGCATCTTCACTTGAGAGTACTTTAATTTACTTCAATAAACAGCATAGCAACTGCAAAATTATAAAGGATGAGCAAGTTGATGAGCAAGAAAATGTGCAACACAATTTCATCCCTCTTTATATGAGCACTTTTGATCATAGGAAGACTCTAAATAACTTTATATATTTAAATGTTTTTCTGTTCATCAAAATTCCCTAACCTACCTAAATTTAAGTATATATATTTATATATAACATTGTATATCATTTGAACTATGATTGTTTCATTTACTGCATCTAATCTGATACATCATTTGAAATATTCTAACATTTTATATTGACCTTTAAAATATTTTTAGTTTCAATTCTGGCACATTCTATAGTTTTCATGAATAATTTAAAAGATTGTATTGTGTGGAACTGGCTGGGACTATATTTATTTTGGGACTATATGGGACTATATTCAAGCCAGGGTCTACCAGTAAACAGTGTGTATAATTGTGACAATTATCCACATTCTTTACCTTTAAATATATCATCAGTCTGTGCCTGAATTGCTTTCATCAATAGGTCCTGATAGAATATAGAATATTAGTCCAGTGAGTGAATTCACTGAAGATAAGGAATTGACCAAAGAATTAGCTGATAAAAGATCTTTATATATTTTGCAGTTCCTTTAAAGAGTAATTTATACAGCTCCAAAAGCAGATTAAAAAACAACACATCTTAGAGGCATATTTTGGAGCTGATTATGTTCAAATAATTTAAGACAATGTAAAGTTTGAGCATGTAAAACTTTGAACTTCATTGTAAATTTATTTTTCTATCTCAACAGGTTTTAAACATGTGTTTAAACCAATATTGAAACTGGAATTATGAAAAGCAAAAGAGATGTCAAAGACAGCATCAGACAAGCTTATTACTTTATATTCATTGAAAAATTTTGTTGCTGTTATCAAAAAAGAAGAACTATGCTTTATCTTTTCTGTACAGACACAACATCTGTGTGTGTGTGTGTGTGTGTGTGTGTGTGTGTGTGTGTGTGCTCTTCCTAAAGTCCACATAAGGCCAAGTGTCACATCCTTCATCCTCCAGAGCAGGTAAGCTTTTTTTCATTCGCCTACATAAAACCCAGACTAGCAAACTTCCCTATTCCTTCAACCTCTTTTCTAGGTTCCTTCCTTAAAAATCCTGAATTAAGCAATGTCTCTCTATCCCTACTGCACTACTGTAAAGTCGCCATGGGCATCTCACCTAGGTTATTGATTGAGCCTGCCAATTCTTTCTTACACCTAGACCTCCTCCTCTTTAATTTGTTCTCCAAGTTGCAGCCCTAGTGATCTTTCTAAACTGGAAAACTAATATTTGCATTTTTATTTTACATCCTTCAATGGCTCCCCAAAGATCTTAGGTAAAAATGCAAAATTCATATGCTGTTTCAGGCTTTCTGAGAGCTTGCCCCACTCTACCTCTTAACTTCATTTGGAGTCTCTCTTTTGCTCTCTATGCTCCATAGTATTGAATTCTTATCTTTTTCCCCTAAGATCTTTTAACATGCTCTTTCATCTGCTTCAAAGCTTTCCCATCTTCTTGGCCTGGTAGTTTCTAATCTTATTTTCACTCATGGCTTAAATTACATTTTGCTCCAGAAAACCCTACATGACTCTCATGATCCAGTTAGCTCTTCCCCCTGAAGAATACCATTGAACTACATAATCTCAATGTGCCATTTATTAAATTTATTTACAAACTTTTTTTTATATTAATTTATTTGTTTTCTTAGTCAAACTGTAAACTTACTAAAGTCAGATCGCATGCTGGTCTTCTTCATAGATTTTCTTCACAACTTTAAGTTCATGAACCAGAGAAATCCAATAAACATATTTTTTGATAAAACAGAGTGTGGAGTGCTAATGCCTATGTGTGTATGTATGTATCTTAAATAAGAACAAATTAATATTCCATATACCTGGATGAAAGATTTTTGAGCTATAAGGGGTCTAAGAAGGAATCTATTTCAACATCCTCATTTTAAAAGTATAGATTTGGTCCAGAAAAGGTCAGTAATTTTCCCAAGGTCACAGAATTAATTTGTTTGTTTTCACGATAATTTTCATTTCCAAGCAGCATACTTCTCTCTTTATTTCATTATGTTGGCCATTTAGATGTGCTTTTTTCTCATAAGACTTTGAAAACTTGAAGCTGCTATTCATTTGGTATTTAGATATACAAATAACCTGAATTTAAAATCTGGCCGAGAAGAACAAATATATGTCTTTAAAATGTTCTACATATGCCAAACTTCCCTTTTAATATCAATACAATTGTTATTTTTATCACCTTTCTAAAACATCTTGGTAACATTTAGATTATGTACAAAAGAAATGCAACAATGAAACCTGTACATTTTCCATCTCTGTGAACTATCTTCTCCAAATAAATTCATTCTTTTAGCAAATATTGGTTGATTATTTACTAGGTTTCACGTGTTGTTTAGGTACTTTGCAGATGGCAAGAAAAGAAAAAAGTCCCTGCCCTTACAGAGTTTGTACTCTGGTTGAGGAGACAGAAAAACACACTAGACAAACAAGTAAATGAAATGGTATGTTAGATAGTAATAAGTACTAACAAGATATATAAAGCAGATGAGGCAAACTGGAAATATTGCCATTGTTCATTTGTTGTTTGGTTGATTTGTTTATGCTTTTGTTTGAAGTTATGATGACAGAGTTCTCAGCTGAGTAAAGAAGGAGATAGGAGAGCTAGCCATGTATCTGTGTGCATTTTGGCAGAGGAAATAGCAAGTTCATAGGATATGAGAGATAAGCCTGACTGATATGTAAAGAAAGACTTTAGGTTTTACCTTAAGTGGGAAGCTCTGGAAGGGTTGTGTGCACTCTAGCTGCTGAATTGAGAATAGAACCAAAAGTAGCAAGGATGGAAACAAAGAGACCATTTAGGAAACTAATACAATAATCCAGACACCAGATAATGTTGACTTCAATCAAAATAATAGAAGAGTGAAGGTGTTGTTAAATTGTAATGTTGAGACATAGTCTGAAAACTGAGCTCCATGTGTCTTGTTAATGGATTAAATGTGGGATACAGATGTAAGAGAGGGGTCACGGATGACATCAGAGATTTTCACCTAAGTACATAGAATAAGTACAATTTAATGAGATGTGATATTATTCAGAATATTAGATTGACTACTGTTCAGGAGCCAAACTATAATAATTTCAACAATTTCTACTCTAGAATTCAATATATGCAAACTCTTTTTACAGTTAAGACATGATAGTTCCATTTTTGGTATATGCAGCAGAAGCATCTCTTTATTAAATATTTTCAAGTAACTCACCTCTGATCTGATTTTGTGATATTGACAACAGAACTCTACACTAATTTTATTGCTTAGAACTATATGTACTATAACTCATAGAAAAATATTTATAAGTATGCATATAAATATATGTGTGTATATATAATACATATATATTATATATTATTCCCCACCATAACAATGTATTATTTAAGCCTAAATTTTGATAGTTTGACACTTGGCAGGTTAAAAAAGGGGTGTTCAATTTATTGTCAACTTATTGCAGACATTTAAGAAAACAGAGATTTTTAAATGAGAAAATAATTTTTTTAAGTTAAAGAAAAATACTCTTTTTAAAGGCCATTGTCATATATATGTGATTACCCAAATCAGTGCATGAATTCAAGGAGAAACATGCATTAAGTACACATAACAGCTAAAAAACATTGACAAGCCTGCTGTGTAAGCTGTGAGTGCAATAACCAAAAAAAGTAAATTGTACTGAGAAGTTTCCTCCAGATCAAACCAGGGAAATGCTTTAAAAAAAAAAAATCCCTAAACACAACCATTCAGTGTTAAGGCCTATGACAAGGACAAGGCATAAATTAAAGAAACTCAAAATTGAGGGTAGGGAGTAGAGGTAGGGGGCAGGTAGATCAGATAAAAGGGTTGAAATAAGTGGTGACAGAAAGAAATCTAACTATGGGAGGTGAACACATAGTGCGTGTGTATATATATATATATATTCCTTACTGTTAAATTGTACGGATGATACTTACTGGATTTAGTTAACCAATGTCATCATTAAAAACATGATAAACAAACAAACAAACAAACTCAAAATTAAGAGCAAAGAAACAGCAGAAAAGCCATTTTAACTGTTGAACATTTTTTTGTGCATGAAATTTAAAATCTTACTCAAACATGATTCATGGAAAAATAATATATTTTTAAATTTGAGTTTTAATATCATCCTTTGTACATTTAGAACAAAAATGCTTAAGTTCTAACACAAAAAAAAGCATTAATTAAAAATAAATCCTACTTTCTAATTCCTAGGGATGCCTGTTAACTCTTGTTAACTTGATTATACATATAATGAAGAGGATTAACAAGATTAAGTTTATATTCTTAAACCTGAGATGTTCTTACCAGAAACTGCACACAGGGACTGAACATTGAACCCAGTTTCAATGATAAAGACTTGTACCAAACATCTTCAGATATATTTTCTGGAATATTTTTGTTGTTAAAGTTTGGAAGGCGTGATTAGCTTATTTAGTTTGAATGGAAGTGGATCTACTAAAATTCATTACTTTCTCATTCTGTAAAGTAATTTTACGTTTGTTTGGAATCCAGCTTAGAAAGTGTAATGTCAATAGGGACATATAAAAATGAATAATAATTTTTAAGGTTGAATTTTGTGTGGTTAATTAGTTTTTAAATTAAGCTACTTCATGTATTTGAAATACTTTTATTTGTGTATGCTGAGATGTTCATGGTATTTTTCCATGTTTACATATATGCATGGTATAAATAAGGTTATACATGTTATATTTATTTAAACATCTAAAAGTATTCACCTGACTTTTTGTGAATATATCTTACTTTCCTTTAACCTTAATTATCAAGGGTACTAGGTTAGATTCACGATTTGGTTTAAATTGTAGGTTCAACACTGATTTGCTGGGAGTCCTTAAGTGAATTATTTATTCTCTGTGAGTCTCTATTTTTCAGCTATTAGAGAAAAATAATAATTGCAATATTAAATTTTATATTACATGTATAGTAGAAATATATTAAAAGTAACAGAAAAAATCTTAATATTTTAACAGAAACAAGATTCACTAATTTGAGTTTTTTTCATTGTTGTTATCACACTATAGTTTGATTACATTTTACATTATTTAGAAAACATTTACTTGTGCTTTATAGAGAACAAGATATGAAGAAGTTTTCGTAAAAATTAAAGTAAAAAAGTAATTTAATATGTGTACTGCCAAATGCCGTTCATCTTTTGGCAAAGTTGTGCAGTCTTGAATCATACAGTTCATTCTGAACCTGGAACTAGAGTTCAAAAGGGATATGTGAATAATATATCATATTTTGTATTTCTAATATATAATGAACCTTTCTATTAATAATTTGACAATGACAATCCACCATCCCTCACTTTATCTAAAGCTTCTGCCACACATCATAGTTTTAGGTCTTAGAAACAATAATTAGGTGCAGCTGTCAAATACACTGATTCAAAATGAAAGGTTCATTAGTCACATAATAGAAGCAGCACCAAGGAACTGGACAATAAAATCTGGGATTTCCCTTTTGTCTACTTTTTGGTACTCAATCTGTTTTTGCCCGAGGTTTGCATGCATACAGATGCCCAGAATTGATTTTTTTTTTTGCCCTAATGATTCCCTTTCCCCTCTTTGCATTAAATTGATTGAGGTGGACAATGACTATGGTTATATTCTAAATGGACTGCAACTCCCTCATGGCATACCTGAATCAAGGAGAAATGTGTTTTGGACCAATATTTTTGCGACATTGGCTGTTTTATCTGTGTGTGCCATATGAATCCTGACCAGTGTATAAAGTAGTGCTGAAATGAACTTATTTTCTCTTTTATTTTCTTCCGTAGTCTAAAGAAAATAATACTAACTTGGGAATCATAAAACATAAATACCCCATGCCTAGTGGGTCTCGTGTTTTTTAGATTACCTTTTCAACTGTCTAAGAATAATTCCTCATGTCCATACCAGTCTCTCTCTTGTACTAAACACTAAAAGTTTGGGGCACAGCTCTTAACAAGGCTGCTGGAGCTCTGACAGAGTTACACGATACACCAACCACAGGCTGGATGATAGTAAATAAAAAGATGTATGGAGAAAGATACATTCTGAGTGGCAGATGACATTTAATAAAAGTGATGTTTTGTGGTTAGGAACCACTACCTCTAAGTGTAACCACTGATGAAGATTCTAGATAAGGTTACCAAAAGATAACACTGCATGTGAATTCTTTCACTTCATCCTTCCTGAACAATGTAACTGAAGAGAAAAATTGAAGCACTAAGGGCCCAAAGTGCTACAGAATGGTTTAGAAGCAAACAAACAAAATAAATCAAGATTTATAGTAAATTCTTAACAATACTCTGTAATGATATATGGGCAGCAATCATGAACATCATTTGCACTACAGAATGCTTTGCAGGTTTTCTCATGTAAAATACTTAAAAGAATCAGATTTAATGGTACATTAAACAGTTTTCCCTTATAAAGAAATTCAAATTTACCGCCTTCTAGTAGAAGTTTGCTGAATAGATGGTTTGGAAAACATATAAACATATTTAATCTGTCTTTCAAGGTAATATTTTGAGTAAGTGAAGTTCCCATGGACACTATGGACAGCTGTATTTGGAAACAAAATTTGCTCACTTGTTTAATAATGTTAAAAATAAAGAATTTCAAGAAGCTTTAGCTCTATTTGTGAAACTGTGGTGGGAAAGCTGTCTTCCAATTAGTTTGCCAAACAGCTTACTGACAATAGTGAAGATACAACCAGCTAATGAATGTTGACATTTTCAACATTGACATCAGCACACTTTCTATAATTGGTGAGTGAATCTGAAATCACTACCATGATTTAATAATCATGAACAAAGATAGACTTTTTCTTTTTGGATTCACCTATTTTGCCTCAAGATTATTTTGCTTCTAGATAAATTGCACCAAATACTAAATTTAACTGAATTCAGAACCAGAACTTTGAAACTTAATTTTATAAAGTGTTTAATCAGAATTAAACTAAAGTGAAGCATTTAAAATATTAATTAATAATATTTAAATTAGTAATTAACTATATTAAGTAATATTCTTTTCATTTCTATTTTTTTTGTATTAATTTTATATAAAGTAAGTAAAATTAAGTAAGTAAAATAAAAAGCTTCTGGAGGCTATCACACATACTCTAAATTCCTTAATCCTATTTTTTCCTCTTTTTATATTTTTGTCTTATAAAAATTAATATTTTAAAATATAGTATTATATATAATAATATTCTCATATATTATATAACAATATTTAGATACACATATTCTAAAGATACTATTTGACTATAATCATATTTTTACTTTCTAAGTTCCTAACCTTTGGTTCAAAATATGAATTGCATATAGGGTATTTCTGTCTGAAATTTATTCTCACTCAAATATTTCAGAGAAGTAAATATTTATTCTCCTCAACACTAGTCAGTGGTTACAATTTATGTTCAGTTCCTTTATCTTTGGACCAAGACTCTACTGGCTACGCATTTTTGAACCACAGCTTTCCTTAAATATCTCTTTTATATTTTCTATTGTTTCCCGAGTTTCTCTCAGGCCACTGATGGCTCCTCAGCTGTTTATAGTATATCCATTTTCCCTCCACAGGGCAATCTCAGCTGCCTTTCTATTCTTATTTCCTTCTGTCTCCTACACTAACTTTCTAGTCTAGTTAAAACAGCCTCTCCACCTTCCCCAGGACATACCATACATAGATGGTCTTATTTTGCAATCTGCTTTCACCATCACATCCTTAAAAATGCTCTTTTTGGCCTTTCTGTATATCTAATTCATTTCCTTCAAGAAAGTTCATATTTAACTCTGTCCCTTTCCAATATACTGAATTTATTAGTTCTCCTGAAATCTTGAAATATTCCTTATGTAGACAATTTGACAGTAAATCCCCTATTGCCTAGTGTTATATACATTGTCATATTGTGTTGCTGTATTTCTCTACTTATTTTTTTTTGTTATTTTTCATAAAAGTAAGTTCTGTATCTCTGAGGTGTGAATTTCCTTAAGGGGAGATAACTGCTGTGCATTCCTGAGAGTGCTAACCATGTTTTGTGTTCACAGAAAGTGGCTACTTCTTAATTAGGTCTTAATCTGGGAAAGATTCATCAAGTATGTATATTGCACATATTTATGTATAATCCATAAAAATTAAGTGTTCTATTTTCATAATGGCTCAGAGTTATTAAAAGAAATTACATCTTTATAGTAAATTCTTAGTTAATTGCTTGAGTTCAAAATTGGTCTTATTTCCAATATCTCAAGATCATTTTTTCTTTTACTATTTCATCTTGTAGTCTTTTTATTCATGGAGTTAGAGAAAGTTTAATTGTCTGATCTAAATACATCATACGAACAATGAGCAAAATAGCAATCGATGCACCTGTAAAGCAGAAATGTAATGTGGTTGAAATGACAGAAGAAATCAAGCTGTAGACTGAATCTCAGACAGTCTTTGCAAGGAAATCTAATTTGTGCTCATGGAAACAGAGAAATCTTGTTAACAGAAGAATTATGACACATGGTATTCCACTTTTCTGCTTAAAAAATGCTATTAAAAAGCATTATATATTTGATCATCCTAATTATCACAGGTGATAGCACCCAAAGTTCAGCTTATTTTTAGTGTTAGAATCCATATTACATTACTGTTTATCAAGTGTATCTATGCATCTAGGTATTTTTGAAAAATTAATAGGTGAGTATTTTCACAGGCATATATTAAGAACAATGTCATTCATTACTTAAGGATTATAAAAGGTGTCTCTCTGGAAAAAAAATCCTCACTGCAGAAATATGAATTTAGCTGCAAAAAAAGAGATAGTGCTCTTTATTGAGCATTAAACACATGGACACATATTTGTTCTTTTGAAAACATTATATATATATTTTTTAAAAGAAGAAAAAACATACAATATCCTTTGGTAATCCCTTTAGAGTGAAGTTTTGGAAATTAATCATGCATTGCTTCAAGTGTGGTAATACATAATCTTAATAAGTAAGTAGATGAACCACATTTCAGAAATGTAAAATAAAAATTTGAAAACCAAGTACAGTATAGCATACCGTAGCAGGACACACAGTGCAGAGTATAACTTTGTTAAACATGAAATTGATTCTTATTCATAAGTTTAACCCTAAAGAGATTATTCTTCCAAACTTGCATATCAGTGTCCTTTTTTTTTCAAGATATTTTCAGCACATTTTAAAGTTAAAGATATTTCACACTGAGCTTGTAATACATAGTTTACATATAAAACACAAAACAAAGCATTTACACATGTAGTAAAGACTTCTCAATTATATATAAAACAACAACAACAATAGTAAATGTGCTTTCAACTATATCTGTAGAGTATTGCCTAACCTTGGATCCAGAGTTAATTATCTTTATGCCTTTGAAGGCACATGTAAGGGGCCTATGGCAGTAACCTTATTATAAGATTATCAAATGGAGGTGAGGGCATATGAACCATGGCTGAAAGCTTATTTCTTCAGATGAATCATTTTCAAAATTTGTAACCTGTACTCACACAGATTTTTAAAAAATGTCTTCAAAGAATGTGATTTCAAAAACACATGTACATTGGGATGATCCTGGACATATTTAACAATATCAGACTATCCTATATAACATAATCCCTTGAACATAAACACCCAAATCACATTGGTCAATGTTAATTACTCAGACTGTAACTAAAACTTGCATAAGAATACATGACAATTTCTGAAGACATTTCTATTGTCACCATCTACCAAACCAAGCCCATCTACTGTCCTCAACAATGCAATTTCTTTCCTCTGCTAGGTCCTGTCCTCTAATAAAAATCCTTCAGAAAAATTGGTGTTTCCTATGGGGAATGATGCCTACAGGAGCAACTAAAAACAAAAATGACACCCATGTATTACAGATGTGAGTGACTCTGCTTCAAATTATGTCAATATAGGCTCTGTTGTTATCCCCATTGTTGAATTTTCATTTGATAGCTCCAAAAGTCAGAAAATACATCTTGACTTATATACATTGACCAATACATCTCCATATTGATGCTGGTGTTTCATAAATAACTTTATTTAATGATCGAAATCTAGGCTACATGTGTTCAAAATTATAATATTCAAGAGCTGATGATTATTTTATATGCTCCTGTATCACTTTCACATAGGTGTTGGGAGGTAGAGAGAAGTAGTGATGTGGTTGATCTGGCTGATATAATGCTGAATGTCACTGGGAAGAAAACTGTATCCTGCAGTAAACAGGAGGCAGTGTCTGAACATAGGGTGGGAAGTTGAGGTCTGAAGTAGTGAGTCCTTTGCTAAGTCAGTGCTGAGGATTCAACATGGTTGACAAAGATGTGGGATCCGAATAAGAATAATTAGAAACAGAAAGCTCTAGATAAGGTAGAAATTAAGCTTTCACGAACATCTCAAGTACCCTGACTTCTTCCATTTCTAAAACTGCTCATGACCTATTTGATATTCATAGATATTTTTCGGTTCATATCTTAAAATAATTTATATGTTGTTAATGATACTATGGATTACAAACTTCTCTCTCTCTCCCCTCCCCACCCTCACTACTATACTAATTTTCCTTTATATTTCCTTTCATAGACCCTTCTTCTCTTCAACTTCTTAAAGGCAGAATTCTCAGGGTTCTATTCTTGGTTTTTTCTTCTTACTCACCTCATTCTGGAATCCCTCCTTTGGGGATTCCCCTGTATTATTTCTTTGATCCTGCTCCTGAACACCTGTAATATTGTTCTGGTTTCTCTCTTAGAGCACTGATAATGACCTTTCTTATGATTGTTTGTGTCCATATTATTTTCTTTTCTAGAAGATAAACCTCCTAAGGAATGAGACTGCTCCCAAGGACAGGAATTCCAATTTAATAACATTTTCATTCCACACAGGGCATAACACAGCGTCTCATCATGTTCCCTGAAAAACATGAGAGTTTGCAGAAACAGAGAAAGTAATTGAATAAGCTCCCTACCCCCTCACCACACCTTTTTTTGATATAGCATTTTTTGGTTGGTTTTATGGTCAATTATTAGAATTGTTTCATTAATGATTTTTATTCTGTAGAGGACCAAATCCAATTATCTTATTTTTACCAAAGGCAAAACTTAATGGACTTTCTCACCTTTATGGGTTACAATGTTTTTCTGTAAGAAACCTTTGATTCTTCACATAGGTCTTCTTACATGTTCAGATTCTCTATCTGAAATGCCTTCCATCTCCAGTTGATTGTGTCACATACATTTCCAATTCGAATTCTTAGTACTCCACTGGAGTGTCCCCAAGTCATTCTAGGCAGATTTTTATTCTCTTCTATTGTCACAACAGTTTATCTCTTATTTGGCATTTAATAATATATCAGTGTGAATTTTTTAAGTGTCCATAATGTTACAGAACTTGAAGTGTCTATAACCCTACAGAACTGTTTTTCTGTATATTAATGGGGGAGAGAACAATATAATTAATTGACTCTCAGACACTACTTTTATGAATGAGTATTAAAACTACTTTTTGTTTCATCTGAATATGAAAGAAATAAAAGTTGAGGTGGTGTAATATGATGTTAAAATTGTTAGCATTTATTTTTGAATGAATAAAGACACTTCTGACTCATGAGAAAGCATTAAGAGCTCGGTGCCTTGTTTATAATATAAATATTTTGTTTGGATGTACTTAACTATAAATGGAAAGTAGACATCACATAAACATATCCTGTATTAAAATGAAAACTATATGACCAGAAAAATGCAACCAATAATATCTAATTTCTTACACTCAAATAGCAGTATATTTATTATTTCATGTGTTAATTAATCATATTTAAATGTTAAATTTTAAACATTCACATGGTAAATACTCAGCTCTTAAAGTTCAACAATGCATTTTTATATTCATAATTTATAAATAAATTTTCGGATTAATATCAAGGCAATGAAGTGTTCATAGATATTAAGTGAATCCTTTTCTAAAGATGAATACATAGAGTAAAGATATCATTCACCTAAAGTAATAGATGCACCTAAGATATTCTGATAATAATTAAAAATAATAAACTAGGTCCACATGATAGAAATCAGAGCTAAATTTTCTATCTTTCTTAGTATTTAATATATCTGACATAGTATAAACATAGAATTCAATTAGGCTTTCATTTATAGGGCTGTTTGAAGCTATTTTAACACTGCAATAAGAAAGTTGTAAATACTGCTTTTATTCTTTTGGTATCAAAAATCATAAAGGAAAGCTACAATTTTTTTTGATATTCAAAAGAAAAGGACTAAGTATTAACATAATCCTCCTATATTCAAGTGGAAAACTAAGAAGCACTAAATGGTGATGAAAAAAAGGCATTCTTGGCCTCCAAAGAAGGCTAATAAAAACTCTTTGAAAATACTTTGGCATTTATTTCATTTTGCTGACAATGAGAACATTTTATACGCCAGAACATGAGAACACTGGGAAGGTCATATCAGAATGAGCAGGGTGGCTGCTTCTGAAGACAGAAGCCGTCTTGTGTGTGGTAGCGGTAGGAGAACTGGTTACACTTCTTTTGGGTTATTCTGAGTGAGGGGTAGGGGGATTCCCTTGGCCTGGAAGTGGCTTGTGGGGGGTCACCAGGCATAAGGAAAAGAGGAAGAAGGCCAAGGGCCATATAGGCCAGTATAATCCCTTGCCTGTGTCCTTTCCCAAGACTTCCTAAGGCTAAATTTACTGCACTCACTAAAATCTTGCCATCAATGAATATTTTCTGGAAAATCTGTGAAAAAGTGCCATTTTGTGCACAGCAGAGCCCAGTGTAGAGAGAGGGAACAGTGAAGTAGCAGTCAAGAGGCTACAAATCATGAAAAGGAATCCAAACTATCGTAGGCCATGAAATTAGAACAGTCATCGGTTAAAGTAAATCTGAGATGATAAACATTTTTAAATTATAAGGCTAAAACCTCTAGGAGGAACAAAGAAAAGTCAAATATAAAGTAAGATATATAAGATCTAAATAAACCAATTTTTGAATAACTATGTTTATGACAGAAACAAAGGATACAGTTGAAGAAAGTTCTCATATTACCCTCAAACTATTTGTGATCCAAATAATTTTATTTGTTTATAATATTTATAAAGCTACCTTTAATTTATATATGTTTACTGTTTTCAAAGCTCATGTGCATGCATTGCTTAGTATGGTCTCCCTACACACATACACAGAAAATCTTTGTGTTAGATAATGCCAGCATGGTTATTTATATTTTAAAGATGTGGGTGCTAATTCTCAAGGAAAAATGACATGTCCAAGGTCATACAATGCTTAATCTAGGACATATGTCCAGGCTTCCTAAGTACACACTCTTTCTATTCCTTCAAGCAAGTCTTTAACTTTTAACTTGAGGAGTACTAAAAAGCTGTAAAATTAACTGCTTCTTGCTTATTGCCTTGTGATTTTCAGAGGAAGCTGTCAAATTCAGAGGCAGTATAAGAACAACTGAACTTAAGACAACTGAAAAAATAAATTTAAAAAAACATGATCAGAGTCAACAGTCTTTGATGTAACAAGTAGGGTGGAGAGAGAAAAATAACTAAATCAAGTTTTTTGTTGTTGTCATTTAAAAGTTTGATTTCTCTTTCAAGTAATGAAATTAATAAAAATAAGATCCTTTGCTTACTGCCTCAATGTTATTTCCGGTAAAGAGAAGTAAATTAAATAGTATATTTTTTGTTTCAAGAATGTACGTACTATAATAAGCTAAGTCTCAATCCAAATCATTACGATAATAGCTTGACAGAGCACATTCCAAGAACTCCTACACTGTCACACAGATGAAGTACTTATATGCATGACCCAGAAATGCTATATCCATTTCTAAGAAATTCTCATAGAAAATCACGTTCTTTCAGCTGAAAAAGAAAACTATTGTGCAAGTCACTTGCACTTGCAGTGATTGCCAGAAGACCTGGATGTTGCTATTAAGAAGGACCCCTGCTGCTGCTGCACTTTGTGATTTATCACCTCCACATCTAAGTGCGAGGAGGTCAGATCAGACAGAGGAAGCCATTCATTCAAAGGTGGCATTTTTCCTTTCACAGCCAGTGCTTCAAAACGTGATAATTCATACTAAATTAATGGCTGTCTTTTGTGTCATTACCATTTTGTTCATTGAAGTTTAAATACACTCTGCTGCTACTTTCTAATATAATTCTTCAATAACAGTATCAATAAGATTAGAAGTGCACCTCTGCAATTAGGAATCCTGCCTCCTCTCCTTTATTGAAGAAATCAGCTACAATACCAAGGTTCATTCAAAGGATAAACATCGATAAGTGTTATGATTTAAAACACTGTGCTATATATTATTACCTTTTCAAACTCTAATTTATAGCCAGTGACATTTGTTTACCTATTCTCTTTCATTAACATTTATGAAAGCATATAAATATTTTATAGCCCTAATAGATGAGATACTTAGCAATGCTTTATTGACTTTCATTATCTTTACAAGGCAGTTCAACAATAAATAGCTGAGGTGTTTAGACTGTAACACCAAACCTAATTCCACCAGTATTGTGCTCTCTTATCTCTTAGAACTGAAATTTATAGCACCTGGAAATAAGTTTATCATCCCCTGGGAACATCCATCTAAGTCTGAGAGATCAAATTTATATTGTACATGTTTTCTAAGTATCTCATCAATACTGGGATGATTCAATAGAGAGCAATGTTTCTTTGAGAATATCAAATAATTAAAAATAAATATGGCACTCCTTTTGTAAATTAATACTATCCATCCTGGTTTCAGATTTTACTTTCAGTTATTGCATTTTAATATATTCCTCTTAGTGTAAAATGTGTTTCTTTGAGGATATAGCTCCTTTTGGAAACTGTCATTTCACCCTAGACATAAATTATAACATGGTCACCTAAAGACTAAGTAAAAATTGATGTGAAATTTCACTTATAATCTTCTGTACAACACACAGACTTGTATTAGTAGATAGATATCTGCCTGCCCAATCTTATTAAATGGTCACCAATTAATATCCTTACATCGCATTTAGGGATCTCTTCAAAAAGCACATCTTGCTTACTTTATGTGATATTTAAGAATTACGAGGGTCTTAATTATTTTCTTTAAATTGTTTGAGATAAAAATAAAGAATGATAGACTAACCCATCACTAAATAAACTTTGAACATATTGACAACTTTTCATGGTACCAACCACTTATGCTCCATGCAACCATGTGAACTGTATACCAACTGCCAGACATTTAATACAAACTAGAGCGACACAGCCTGACACTGAATAGCACTTCAGAGGTTTTTAGGCTATTTTCTTCTAGAGATGTTCTGGTTTCAAGGAACCCAAAATTAATCTACACAGTTTTCATAAAAATTTAACATCCCATGATTTTTCACATACCATGTGGAATATTGCAGATAAATGTTTTCAATACAATAAATAATAAACTAGGAAATCTCTTTTATACTTTAATGTAACTGACTTCTTAGATTAAAGTTAAGTCCTATATTCATTCTGACTAATGTATCAAAACATGTGGCAATAAACTTATAAAGAAAGCCCTTTCCCAATATCAAAAGATTGACTAATAAATATACAATTATTTGTTTCCAATTAAAATAAGATTAATATGTTTGTATCAATTTTTATAACATGTCTAATTGACCTTTTAATTTATTAAAAACTGTATTCGCTTGGTATTTTCAATCGTTGCATTTACTCTTATATTATTTATATAAACATTTATCTTGAAATAATTACATAATTATAGAAAAGTTGCAAAGAGTATAGAAAGTTCAAATATAACCTTTACACAGTTTCCCCTAATGTTAATCATATGTTACCATGGTACATTTGCCAAAACTAAGAAACCAACATTGGTATATTACTATTAACTGAATTCCAGACATTATTTGGATTTCATCAGTTTTCCCACTACTATCCTTTTAAAGATTTCATCCAGGATTCTCTCATTGCATTGAATTGTTATGTCTCTTTAGGATACTCTAGACTGTTGACAGATCTTCAGACTCTTTGTTTTTGATGACCTTGACAGTTTTGAGGAGTACTAGTTATATATTTTGTTCCCTAATTTGGCTTTGTCTAATGTTTTCCTCATGATTAGCCCACAGTGGAGTGCCTTTCTCATCCCAATATGTAAGGGGTAAATTATTTCAACATGACATTACTAGGAATGTTAACCTTGATTATTTGGTTAAGGCAATGTTTGCCAAGATTCTTCAATGTAAAATGACTATTTTTCCTTATCCATACTACATTATTTGTAAATGAGTCATTAAATTCACCTCATACTCATGGACCTTGAAATAATCATACTAAGTGAAATAAACCAAACATAAAAAGTTGAAAATCACATGATATTACTTATATGTGGAATGTAAACCTAAAAGCAACAAATGAACAGACAAACAAACAGAGACTCATGGATATGGACAATGGACTAGTGGTCACCAGAGGGGAGGAGGGAGTAAGGAGGGGAAAAAATTAAAAAATAAAATGTAAAAAAATAAATAAAATATAAAAATAAAAATAAATAAATAAACAAAAATAAATTCACCCCATACTCTAGAGGTTGGAATTAAACCCTACCTCCTGGAGGAGGGGCATGGTAACCTAGTAAATTATAAGAAAGATTTGTTCCTTCTCCCCATCCTTATTGTTAAAATATGATAATATTAATTATCATCAATGCCTCAAGTTAATGGTGTCTACTTTCCAGAAGCAAATATCATTCATTCACATATGAGTTTATCTAATCACAAAGTAATTCAGGGTGAAAGTTATTTTGATGGTCTTACAAATTAGTCACCTCTTTAACTTTTCATAAGAAAAATAAAATGTATTTTCTCTTTTGAAATGACTAGTTTTCATGATTTAGTGAAAAGAGGTTATACCTAAAAGTGAGAATCTAAAACACTATTAATAGACTTGATTACTTGCAATGAGAAAATTGTACGATACATATTAAATATTTTATAGCACTTTGTACTTTTAGCATTATTATAATTATTTTTATTAATTCTTCCTTCAAAGATACCTGCAAGGTAGCTCTAGTCATGAATACAAAGATGTGCACTTGGCCTGCTTCTCTAATGACTACTTGTTATTCAAAGAACTTAAATATCTCTCTCTCCCTTAAGCAAGTTTATTAATGAAAAATAAAATAAATTTTAATATACCAAAACACAGAGAAATTTAATCAAATTGTTAGATTGGTACAAATATACTTATTAGAATCCAAATTAGCTTTATCAATTCAGCTTCCTGGGTTTATTCATTTATTCTTTCATTCTATAGGTTTTAAGTCTAGCACATGCCATGCTCTGTGTCAGATGCCAGAGATGCATATAAGAAAGGCAGTTTCGATCTGTAAGGAAATTACCTACTATGGGTAGATAAACACAGTAAGTAAACAATAATTTTACAGTAAATATGTGCTGCTGCAAAAATTGTAAAAGTAGAACTTGTGATGCACAAAACCAAGAGAGTTTAATTATCTGAGAAGGCAATGGAAAACTTCTTAGAGGAAGTGACATATATTCTGAACCTTAAGTGGGGGTATAAACCAACAGAAGAATGGACAGGTAGATATTCTTGGCAGAGGAAAAAAAAAGTATGTACAAGGGCATAATGATATTCATAGGAAAAGCCACTTTCAGGGAAATACAGTTTTTGCATGACAGAATAAATATGGAGGTTACAGATCAGAGAGTGTAGGAAGAGATCAGTGGCCAAATTATGAATAGACTTCTGCCATGTGAAAGAATTTGTACTAACCTAAAGGCTAAAAAATTCTAAGTAGGAGAATTTTGTATGATATAATTTTTATTTTTAAAAACAGCCCAGTCCAACGTCAAGACAGAAAGGCCAGGTAGAATGCAGCTGCAGTACAAAAAGTATAAAGGCCTGATTATAGTAAAAATGGAGGAAGGCAAGTTATTTGCTAAACTATTTAGAAGATAAATTGATAAGACTTGTTGAACTGATTAACTTTCAGTAGTGAAAAACAGATTTCTCTTTAGAAAAAGCTTGGGAGAAGGAGAATGAGATGAAGGGTGTTTCAGATAATGGAGGCGACTGTCAAACTTGGTTGTGAATGTGACTAGCAGGTGACTACAGATGAAGAGATCCCTTAATGAAAGGTAATTTGTTCTTGAAAACATTTCTTAGGGTACAGTGTTAGAAAAAGTGTAAAAAATATTTGTTGCTCTAACTGAAAAAAAATATTTGTCACTCTGTTAGTATATAAATAGTTGAATACTTTTTTAAAAAAGTAAACATATATCTCAATATTGCTATAATTCAATAGTAAATCCTCTCCTCCTCCAAAATAAAACTCAAAACAAAGCTAAGAGAAATCATCAAAAAGTGTGTAAGTGATGTGCAAGATTCCTTAAACTATAAATTCCCAAACTATTTATATGCTTAGAGTTAAATATGAACACATAATTTTAAGGGTCCAGTGGAAAATAAAACTTCAGAGCCTTTTTTCAAAAAAGCAAGAAGTGCTAACTAATATCAGAAATGAAAGAAGGACCATCATTCCAGATGCCATGAAAATTAAAAGGATAATGAAAGAATACTATGAACAACTCTAGGCTAACACATTTGAAAATGTAGAGTAAATGGACCAATATTTTTTAACACACCTGCCAAAACACACAAGAAGAAATAGACAATCCAAATAGGCCTATATCTATTAAAGAAATTTAATCAATAATTAATAACTTTCCAAAACAGAAAGTATCGGGCCCAAATGAATTCACTGGTGAATTCTACCAAATGTTTAAGGAATAAGTTATACCAGTTTACTACAATTTCATTCAGAGGACAGAAGCAGAGGTAGTACATCCTAACTCATTATATGAGGCCAACATCACTCTAATACCAAAACCAGACAAAGACATCACAATAAAAGAAAACTATAGACCAATGTTTTTCATGAATATAGATGTAAAAATGCTCGACAAAATGTTAGCAAATAAAATCCCCCCCAAAAAACTATAAAAAGAATTGTACACAACCAAGCAGAATTTATCCCAAGTAAGCAAAGCTGGCGCAACACTGAGAAATAAATCAGTGTAATCTATTGCATCAACAATTAAAAAATAAAATCCCATGATCATATTAATAGGTGCAGGAAATAGCATTTGACAAAATCAAATACCCATTAATGATTAAAAAAAAAAAACTCTTGGTAAACTAAGTATACAAGGAACTTTCTCAACTTGATACAGACTATCTACCAAAAACCTAGAGCTAACATCTTAATGGTGAGAAACTAGAAGCTTTTCCTCTGAGATCAGGTACCACCACTCCTTTTCAATATCATACTGGAAATTCTTGCTAATGCAAGAAGGCAATAAAATAAAATAAAAAGTACACATCTTGAGAAGTAAGACATAAAACTGTCTTTGTTTGTATATGACATGATTATATATGAAGAAAATTTGAAAGAACAGAGAAAAATCTAAAACAAGCTGTTATAACAAGGTTGCAAGATGTAAGGTTACAATATACAAAAATCAGTTGCTTTCTAACATATCAACAAT
The DNA here is from genome assembly GCA_028627145.1 of Eidolon dupreanum. Lineage (NCBI taxonomy): Eukaryota > Metazoa > Chordata > Mammalia > Chiroptera > Pteropodidae > Eidolon > Eidolon dupreanum. The sequence goes on along the minus strand of CM053514.1, from coordinate 19,377,207 downwards.
GAAAAAGTGGAATTTGAAATGAAAAATACAACTCATTTACATTAGCACCTACCTCAAAATGAAATATATAAGTGAAATCTAACAATATATGTAAAAGATCCATACAACGTAAACTACCAAAATCTGATGAACAATTTCAAAAACCTAAACAAATGAAGAGATAATCTGTATTTATGGATAAGAAAACCCAATATTATCAAGATATCAGTTTTCAACTTGATCTATAGATTTAATTCACTCTCAATTAAAATCCTAGCAAGTTATTTTTGGGGGTATCTACAAACTGATTCTAAAGTTTATAAAGAGATGCAAAAGACCCAGGATATCTAAGACAATATTAAAAAATTATTTAAAAAGAACAAAGTTGGAGGACTGGTGCTACCCAACTTTAAGACTTACTATAAAGCTACAGTAATCAAGACAGTATAGTATTGGTAAAAGAAAAGACAAATAAATCAATGAAACAGAATAAACAGCTCAGAAATAAAATTCCATTACTATAGTCAACTCATCTTTGGCAAAGAAACAAAGGTAATACAATGGAGCAAAGATGGTCTCTCCAACAAATGAGGCTGGAACAACTGAACATCAACATGCAAAAAAAAAAATCTAGACACAGATTTTACACCCTTCACAAAAATTAACTCAAAATGGATCAAATAGGTAAACCTAAAATTCAAAACTATAAACCTTTGAAAAGATAATATACTAAAAACCTTGATGACCTTGGGTATGGTTGATGACATTTTATTTATTTTTTGTTGTTGTTACAGTAATTCTTTAATTTTCAAGCACATAGAAAATGAGATAAATCAGTAAATATTTTATTATGAGCCTATGTTCTTTGGGGTAATACAAAGTATAATTATAATACCAAAGTCACAATCCATAAAAATATCAATAAGCTGTGCTTCCTTAAAATTAACAACTTCTGCTTTGTAAAAGAAAATGTCAAGGAATGAGAAGACAAGCCACATATAGGAAGAAAATATTAGCAAAAGACACATCTCATAAAGCACTGCTATTCAAAATATACAAAGAAACTTAAAACTCCACAATAAGAAAACAATTGATTAAAAAATGGACACAAGACTTTAACAGACATCTCACCAAAGATGTACGCATGGCAAGTAAACATATGAAAAGATGTTCTACATCATATGACACTACACACCTATTAGAATGGCCAAAATCTGGAACACCGATGAAATCAAATTCTGTAGCGCAGGGGTGCCCACCCCTGGACTGCGGACAGGTTCTGGTCCATCGTTTGTTAGGAACCTGGCCACACAGCAGGAGGCGAGAGGGAGGCCAGCTAGCCAAGCTTCATCTGTATTTGCAGCCACTCCCCAGCGCTATCATCACTGCCTCAGCTGTACCTCAGATCATCAAATTTCCCATAGGTGTATCAGTCCCTGATGCCAAAAAAGTTGAGGACTGCTGCTGTAGAGGATGTGGAGCAATGATAACTCTTACACAGTGCTGATGGAAATGCAAAATAGTACAGCCACTTAGGAAGACATTTTGGTGGTTTCTTACATAATTTCTAACCACATGATCCAATAATAAAGCTCTTTGGTATTTACCCAAAGACATTGAAAACTATGTCCACACAAAAAATAAAACAGTACATAAGTTTATAGCAGCCTTATTTATAACAGCCCAAACTGGGAAGCAACCAAGAAGTCTTTCAGTAGGTGAACAGATTAAAAAAAAAATCAAGCTTTGGTACTTCCAGACAATAGAATATTATTCAGTTCTAAAAAGAGATGAGCGATCAAGTCATGAAGAGTTGTGAAGGAATTTTATATACCTATACTAAGCAAAAGAAGCCAATCTGAAAAGGCTACATACTGTGTAAGTCCAACTATATAACATTCTGGAAAAGGCAAAACTATGGAGATGATAAAAGGATCAGTGATTTCCAGAAGTTTGGTGAGGAGAGGGATGAATACACAGAACACAAAATTTTGAAGACAATAAAAACATGCTGTATGATACCATGTGATGGATATATATCATTTTACATTTGCCCAAATCTGTAGAATGTACAATATCAAGAGTAAACTGTAAAGCAAACTATGGACTTTGGGTGATTATGATATGTCAAAGTAGGTTCATCCTTGGTAATGTAATGTACCATTTTGTTGAGTGGTCTTGATAGTGGAAGAGGCTATCCATCTGTGGAGGCAGTGAGTATATAGGAAATCTTTGTACTTCCATCTCAATTTTGTAACAAACCTAATGCTGCTCTAAGAAAGTGTCTTTTAAAAAGAGAATAAGTTAAAGGTATTTAAATATAAAGTTTTCTCTTAAATATATTTTATTAATTATAAAATGTAAATGGGGTGATAGAGATACAAAAATACAAACTTATAAATTATAAAAAATAACATTTTTGATGTCACAGTTGTAGGTAATACAATAAATAATACTTTGTCGTGATATTTTTATTAATCACAAAATTTTTCTGCTCACATTTTTGCAAGTTCATTTTTTAGGTCATTATAATTTATACTTTTATACTTTATTGTTTATTGATAAAATTGAAATCAATGTCACTCCCTTTTGGACAATGTAAGATCATAGGATTAAAAGTAATTTTTGATTATTTTTAATTTTGGGAAAGATCTTTCTGCTGGTGCAACTATTACTGAAGCTAAGCATATTTTATAAGGTGCAACAATAGGATAAATTCAGATTCATTATTTTGAAATATAAATTTTAGATTAGCTGATGATTCAACATGTAAAAAAATTCTAAAAAGATTTAGCTCTATATAAATCAGTATTGTGTAAGTTTTAAATTAAGTGTAAATTTTTACAATAGCATTTGAATACTTCTGATATTTTTTGTAACTTGAGGAGGTTGTAAAAGAAACTAGATGTGGGTTTATGATTTGTACATAATTCAAAATGCTTATCTATGTAATCTATCACTGTATTTTTAATTACAGGAAAATTAATTTTAAAACTGTCTTTCTCTCTAATGGGTACATTTGGAGATCATATAAATTTGTGTTCTTTTCCACTGACTACAATGATCTTTAAATTTAATTTGTATTTCTAAACTGCTATATATCAGTCTTGTACTGTTACAGCAGTTTTCGAAATCAGAGATCTAAACTTTTATAAGAATTCTGATCAGTCTCTGATATGCTTTACTGAAATAACCACTTATACACTATTATTTTGTGATAATTTATTGACAAAGCTTACTACCTGATTACCTGTCCCAACCCTCAGGTCAGATGGTTAATATTTGTACAGAAGCTACAGGTATGGAGTTGGGGAACTAGTCTCCGACTGTGGGTTTCAGCACTGACTGCACAGAATCATTTCTCTCTTGAGGCTGCAGTCAGTCCTACCATCACTGTTTCTGCTATAGCTGCCACTGTCACCACTATTAATCTGGAGCCAAACAGTTCTTAGATTAGGGAAGGACCCATCTTGGATCCCCATTGCATTCTGGAGTTTTCTAAGGCCTAAGACCACATGTGAAAAATACTCAAGAAAGTTGCTCTTTGAAAAGATTAATATGCTTATAAACTCTTAGTAAAACTGATGAGAGAGGGGAACAGAGGAGAATGATAGAGAATGTAAATTACCCATATCAGAAATAAAGAAGGGGTGTCACTATAGATTTTAAAAGAATTATATACATAGCTTACAAAATTAATTAATGTCACTAAACAGATACAGAGCAACATGAACAATAATAGCAACAAACAGAAATTACATGGAGGGAAGAGATATAATTTCCAGAATTGCTACATTATATTAAATTTCTAGTTTCTAACTAAAATAATCAGAAGACAGATGAAG
>CM053514.1:19145321-19372883 GCA_028627145.1 Eidolon dupreanum | reverse complement strand
CCTAACATATAGCATAGTACCTAAAAACAGTTTACTCAAAAAGTCAAGTAAATGGATCAACAAGGCTTAACAGCTCTTTTAATTTAGTTTAACAATTAAAAAATCAGTTTTTACCACCTTGACTCACTCTTAGAACATAATTTCCCTTAATGATTATATTATAGCAGTATTTGTGGCTGGTCATTAAATATTGTCCCTGCCTTTTAAGGAAAAGGATATTTCAATAACCGCCTTAGATTTTCTCAAAGCTCTTCTCTATTGCTCATTTTATTAGGATTTAAAGATAAAGTGTCTTATGAATATACATTGGTTGGAAAGATAACAAAATTTCTTTGTGGAATAGTTACAATAAAACTATGATTGGTATGAAGAGAGGCTAAGTAAGATTTTATAAAACTCTTTAATAGAACAAACTATATGATCTGTTATTCATCATAGTAAATTTTTCCTCCTTTCTCTAATTTTTCTTTCATCCTTCCAATCAAAAATCAGAAAAAGACTAAAGATAAATCCTACAAATCTTCATTTTAAACACATAATTACTAATTTATTGTTCTAAGAGATATAATACAGTATGAGATGATTATCCAATTCGATCTTAAATCTCATTAAAACATCAAAAACAGAATAAGATCAATATCCTGAAACATTAAAAACCAAATCTTGGTTTCATAATAATTTTGAGTAGTTATGAGTGAACCAATCTAGTAAGCTAATAGATCACAGCATTTAGTAGACACTTGAAGAATTCAATTTATTCAACTCCAGCCTTCTGGCATATACAGTATTTCTAATGAAGCAACTAAATTAAAAAAAAATAGGTGAATTTCTCTGGTTATATAGTTTATTATGTCTAAAGTTAAGAAAAGTTACGAAAAATAAGACAAGGATTTTAAGAGGCTGATGTAAAGAGAAACAGTTTGAAAGTATATGTCTGTATGGAAACTCTTAATGATAACCCTAAGATAGCAGACATCATTTAAATATCCATAAATTTATGGGATAAATAATGTGTAAGTCATTTTCAAGAAGAAGATATAAGAAAAAACCTACCAAAAACAAAAATTCACTTTGGCGAGAAACATATCTGAAAATGGGTAAATAAGGTATAGAAAAATACAGAATCATTAATAGAAAATAGTTCAGAGACTTATTAGTTAGCAGTTAGTTCACTATAAAGAAGAAGAATAAATTTTATGTCATGTTTTTTATCCTATACAGATATGAACTTTTGATGTCCATATCTAAATTTGTAATCTTACCTTATGACACTTCCTCATAGAATTATGAACATGCTTTAAAATGCTTTAATATGCTTTTTATAAAGACCCGGAAAAGATTTGCTCAGTGTTAATGAGACATACCAGTCAATAGCAATGTGAGTAGCACTTTTCATCAGTCCTACAAGCGACCAGGTGCCTATGAAGAATATCAAATTTACACTAGGTCAGAACTAACAAATGCTTCACTACTTGGAAGTTGTTTAGGCTAAATGAACAGTTAAAATACATATAGTTTGTATAATCATTTCTAGAAAAAAAAACCTTCGGCCATTGCCAACCTCAATGTTGTTTTTGAACTAGATTTTCTTAGTTTATTTTAGTCACATTCTGTCACTGAGAATACTATATATTTCACGTGTTTTGATTCCCCTGAAGAAAGAATGAGTAGTTTCATACAAGTACATAGTGGTATTCCCTTTTATCCACAAACTGGTTATGACTCTATTCTTTTGTCACCTCTAGCCTATACATATCCCAAACTTGCAAGGCACTATAAGAAAATAGCTAATTTTCATAGAGAGGTCAGAACCTGAGCAACTTAACTGAATAATAATAATATCTGAGCCTGAGTTCCTATCTCAAAGACTAAACAGAGATTGTTTTTTATCCTAGACACAAATCTAAATTGTGCAACTTTGTAATGATTTAAGAGAACATATTCTAACAATTGCATATCACAGTGTCTATTCAGTGATTCTAGACTCTGAGTAAATAGTTAAAAGTTAAAAAAATGCAACTACTTATGTGTGGAAGGACAATGAATTTTAAAAGAAGGTTTATGAAGTCCCATGCCCCTTAACCTTCTCTTATTACTATTGCCCAGTGAACCTTTTCAAGATGAATGGTGTATATCTTTATCTATGACAGTCCATTTAGCAATCACGATATTTCCTATAAGTTAGATAAATTGTTCAGTCACTTAACAAAAAGAAAGGCCAACAAGAGTTGCAGCAAAGGTCACTCAATCCAGTTTTGCTCTATATTAAATTGTCATCAGACCTGAACAGCAATTTCATCAATAACACATCTAACTAGAATGCTCCAAAATTTAGAAATCAACTGCCTACCTTATGGGAAAAATGAAATGGGTAAATAAGACACAACTTTCCAAGGCAAACTCATAGGGTATTGAACCCAAGATCATACTCTCCCAAGAGTGTCATTTATCTTTTAAATGGAATATGACTTTTAGAAATAACTCTTGTTAGTTCAACTTTGTCCTTATAGAGACTACACAAGTGAATGTCATGTGGACTTTATAAATATAATTTGACTTTCTCTGCCAAACAATCCAAGCAATGAGTATGAAAAAAAAAACAAACAACCCAAAGTATATTATGATATCATGACCTGAATCTAATAATGAGTCTGTCACACGGATCCAAAATAAGGGGTAATCTACAAGACAAGTGACCTGAATTCTTCCAGAGATTAAATGGCATGAAAAACAGAGGGAAGCAGAAGTACTCAGGTTGGGAGAGAATAAAGACAACTCAGCCAATGCAGCGAGTGGGCCTTAGTTTATTCAGGAATAAAGACCAACCACACTGAAACAAAAAAGGCCACTTTAAGAAAAATTGGGGAAATTTGAAACTCTTATTTATTGTCTTAGGTGTAGTAATGGGATATGGCTGTGTAGAAGGTCTTTTTATTTTTCTGGGAAATGCAAACTGAGGTGTTTAGGGAGAAATGTAGTGATGTTTGTAAACAACCTTTAATGACTTGGCCAAGTGAGAGGTGTGTGTGTGTGTGTGTGTGTGTGTGTGTGTGTGTGTGTGTGTGTAGACTGAGCTACTGTGGGAAGAGATAAAGAGTTCATGAATCCCGGGGAAGGTTGTACAGGGGTACGCTGCATATTATTTCAATCCTCTGTTGGTTTAAGACAACTTAATTTTTAAAAATCATGTTATTCCTCTGCTCATACACTTGTATTGGTATGCCATTTTATTCTGAAGTAGGCCATTCTTTATAGTGGCCTACAAGACCCAACATGATCTGCTTCCTCATAATCTCTCTGATCTCTTTGCCTATAATTTCTCCCCTTTTGTGAATTTATTCTGGTCACACTGGCATATTTTCTGTTTCTCAAAGGTATCAGCCCTAGAATATCATTCCTTTAGATGTGTTAGTTCCTATTTTAAAATACCTCAGTGAGACTTAGTCTACCTTTTTTAAAATTGTAACTCAGCTGCAACACATGTTAACCTCCTCTACATTTTTTGTATCATTTATCAAAATGTTATTTTTGCTTACATAGTATATTTTTTATTACATGCATTACACCAAAGTAAGCTCCAATACTGATGGATTTGGTGGGGATGGGGGTTGGGAGGCTGTTTGTGGGAAAATCTAAAAGAGTTTCTGGCACATGATAGATTTTTAATTCTTGTGGAAAGTTTAATGGATGAACATCTTTATGGCTTTCCTTTCAGTTAGGAAATAAAAGATCTGTATGAAATTTTTTAGTGAAACACAAAGGGTTGGGAAAGATAAAAGCCCAAGGATGAAAGAGCTCAACATAGAGAGGAAAGAAATCTGGAAGGAGATCCAAGGAATAAGTTGAAATGAGAGATAATCTCAAGATATCTTAGATATTTGTTTATTTTTACAATATTAATGAGAGCTAAAACAGAAGTGAAATAAATATATTAACTATTTTCTAAATATTTTGTAATGTGAGAAAGCTCACTTACAATCAAAGGGTTTAGCATAAATGTAAACTACTGAGATATGCATGAAATATGTGATAAGCAACATGTAAGAAATAGTAACCAAAATTTAACTTACAAGACCATACTTGTCAGACTACTTAGTATCCTAATCCAATGACTGTATTCACATTGAGATTATGTTACATTCCTTCAAATCTCATTTATAAAAGAGCCTGGGATTGTACCAATTTTCTTTGTCCTACAGTATATCCAGGGATATTGGCAAATGGAACCATATGCTTGTCATGAGGCAAAATCACCTAATAAGCTCTCCATATTTCAAGTGCTAATGTGAACCAGCTGCAATCATAAACTGGCTTGATGCCATAGGAAATATATAAACAATGACATGCAATGGGCGCTTGCAGCAACGTGAAGTCACTTAAAAGTTTCTGAGTGGATAGAGATGGTTAGGAATCTTGAGGTTGGAAGCTATAATACTCAAAACTTCTTTTCATGGCATGTGTTGCACATTGTCACTTTTCCTGGGTACTAGAGCTACTTATTTAGGAAATTAGTAATGGGTGTGATAAAAAGTGATATCAACTCTATTATGTGATTCTGAGCTGAAGGAGACTTCTTAAATGACATTGAGATAATGATTTCACTTAAAAAGTGTTGGGAGATTTTCCTGTGTGGATATAAATCTTAGTTTTTAAAAAGACAAAATGAAATTAAGGACAACTTATTGTTCATTGTTAATTAATAATATAAAATACTTTGTTTTTGAAGATTTTCTAAGAACATAATATTTAAGTGAAAAAAAAAAACATTTGAATTATAATCACTTGGCTTATAAATTTTCTAGGAATCTCAATTTTTTATATTTTCGAACACATGGCCTATCATAATACATTTAATGGGTTTTAAAATTATTGCTAATAAAACAGCCTATTCTGAAAAAAATCATTTCAAATATATCTGTAATCAAATAGTGGTTAGCTATTAAATAACCAACAAAATGGTCTCTTAGTTGGGACTTAATCATATGAGTCCATAGGTTATCACTGGGTCACCATTTAACATTGGCTTGTGATGATAAATTAACTAGACATTTATCTTTTTTGGTCAGGAATCTATTCCTCAAGAAAGAGTCCTAAGGGAAATGCACTTTTCTAAGCAAAACTATATTGAATATGTTTAGCTACACACACTCCTACAAACACATTTAGGCATTTACTACTTCCCATGTGATTCTACCTCAGCTGACTGACTAATTTTTGCAAATAGATCTTTAGTTCCTACTATTTACAAAGTACTACTTGCAGCTTTTCTTTTTAATTATGTACAGCAAATAAATATTTTTATTTATCAGTTTATTTATATGAAGATGATTTATTTATACTCAAAATATTTATATATTTAGTTTTATTTACTAGTAGTTTAATTCTAAATGAGTCCTCCTCCTGTTGACTGTAATCTAAAAATGTTTTTATGATTATTTGCAACATACAGCAATTATTAATTCAAACATCTTGAAAATTAAATAATGTAAAAACATTTTGAAAACTAGATATTTCATTTATATTATTATAATCTTAGATTGTACTTCCTGCTAACATGAAATATTATAAGATATGTCAAAAGATATATGTTAGAAGTTTACTGTCAATAGTGGTGATCTGAACATTCATACCACTGTTCCAAAGGTGCTCATTCTTCTTTTACATAGTGAACTGACAATTCTCCAATCTTTATATAAATCAAAAAAAATAAAATAAAATAAAACAAAGAATTAAAAAATACTTGAAGAAAAAATAACATTGAATTATCATGAATGCTTTTATAAAATTACTTTATTTTCAGTCACTTATTTGAATATTATTTTATCATACTCAAAGATTTAATCAATAAAAGGATCAAGTTAAATCAGAGTTAATTTTAAATAATTAATGTTTAAATTAATGGTGCACATAGAGGCCAAGCCAAATATTTATTTTTCTAATGGTTTAATAACATTCCAAGAATTACATTTCAATTGCAATTGCAATAATCTGATTTAATCTTAGGCTTGCTTGATATATGATCTTAACAAAATCATTCTATACTTGAAATTACAGAACACATTTTCTGTTTTTCTAAAGTCAAGAATGTACTTTAAAGAGCAGGGTTACTCCTGATCATGAGCCACTTTTTACCAGTGTTTTCCAAGAAAAGGATTAATATTATCAGTTGGAAACTGACAAACAATAGTTTCAATCTGACTTTTGAACTTTATCATTACTCAGATCATCCTAGAAACATCTTTATTACTCCAAGGATTAAATACAGTATAAAAAATGAATTTCAAATAGGATTATCACAGATAATTCTAGATTATGTGGTTTAAATGATTTGTTTTAAACTACCAGTATTTTAAGAAAATGTGCATGACAGCACTATCTTTTTTGAAAAAATAGTTAATATGCGCACTTTATAAAAAATACGTAAGCAAGATCAGTATGGGTTAATACTCTTTATCTTCATATCTACTGAATATATTGAAATGTATTGAGAACTCTTGACTAGACAAAATTATTTATGGTTTAGTAAAAGATAGGATTCTTTGTAATAAATTCAATTTTATAAAAACAAAGATAATAGTTGTATATGAAAGAAAAAAAATGCTTTCCTATATATAACATTGCCTAATAAATATTGTAACATTTAAAATGTTTGCATTTTTTGAAGTATAGAAGGCTAAAAAAGAGTAGATAAGTTCTTCATACAAATACCCCATAATACCCATCTATTTTAATTTTTTTCCCTATGGCTAATTTTTCAAGTCTGAAAAAGATACATATATTAAAACTCACCATTAAAATATTCTTCATCAAAATTAATATCATAAAACATCTTTATGGTATAATTTAAAAGCCCATAAATGTATTTATAACTATTTCTCCTCAATTATAAAAATGAACAGTGGCATTTTTCAACTTGGTACAATTTGGCTACTAATTGCATTCTACACACTTCTAATAATAAAAATGAATAATTGGACACAACAATCAGAGTTTTAATTTAATTATCATTAAAAAAAAATAAAAATAAGACTATATGAAGCCACTGACAATGTTATAAATACAGAGAGAAATGTCCGGCATATGAAAAAATGTGCATATTTATAATTCAATACATAAGCAGAAAATAAATATAGCTAATGTGAAATAATAGCTCATTTAAAACATTGACAAATGAAATGAAAGTAATAAAATTACGATCTATATTGAATTGCTATTATAAAGATAATATTTTATTTCCACATTACTCTATGCAATTCTAATTAAAATTCAATGATATTTTTCCTGGAGTTTGGAAAACTTTAAAGAATAAAAGTTCAACAACAGCCAAGATAACTTAGAAGAAGTATAGCAATGAGGCCAAATTGTGTTTTAAAGAGATGTTTTTTAAAGCTACAATAATTAACAGTGATACTCATGTAGTAATCAACAATAATATTAGTGAAATAGAATGAAGAGCCTAAGTAAGACTAAGAATTTGATACCCAAGAATTTGATAAATAATAAAAGTACCATCACATGTTTGTTGGAAACAAAAGAATATTTTCGAGACATAAAAAGATCCTTAGAATTCTGGTCAAGATGGCAAGAAGGTAGACGCTGTGCTTGCCTCCTCTCAGGACCACATCAAAATTACAACTAAACTACAGAAACAACCATCATTGAAAATCACCTAAAGTGTAGCGAAACAAAAGTCCTGCAACTACAGACATAAAGAAGAAGCCACCTCGAGACTGCTGGGAGGGGCGGAGATGTGGAACTGGCTGATCCTACACCTGCATATAGTGGTTAAAAATCGGGAGGAATATCTCAATTGCAGAGGTCCCCCCCAGAGGGGGGACTAGCCCACCAGACTCCTCAGCCCAGGGTTCCAATACCAGGAAGAGAAGACCCCCCAAAAAATGGATGTGAAAAAGAGCAGGGATTGTAGCTGAGTGAGATGGAGGGCTGTGGGAGTCCCAGGCATTTCTCCTAAAGGGCCAGGACATGAACTTACCTGATGACAAACTTGCTCTGAGTTTCAGCTCTGGGGCAGCAACTCAAAAGGCACTAGGGACATATGGGGAGGAAATGAATTGTCTGAATTCAAAATGAGGGCTGGAGGGGTAGCTTTCTCCCAAACAGAAGGGCTAGAAGAGACCAAAGTTCCTTTGTTGAGCCTTCCCCATGCCCAGTGTGCAGACACAAGTGGGCTCCATATCTGAATCTCCATTAATCTGGCTAACACAGATCACTCTGCCCAAGTGATTCCAAGACCCTGCACCACTCAACTTGTGGGCCCACCCAAGCCATTTCTAGTGGAATTTTAATAAAAATGACCTGTCTTGGCTTATGCTGTGGATTTTCTTAAAATCTCTTAAAGGTTCACAAACCAGAAACAAGCAGCATCTGGCCTCGATGTGTCTGGTACCACTTGCTGAGCAGCCCTAGTGGCAGTCGGCCTCAGTTCGCAGGTTGGCGTCTTGAACACATCCAAGCCCAGTTTGGGTGGCAGCCATCTGTGGATTGCTTCATGGCTCACGCCGGGTAGCCTTAGAGAGGGTACAGGCTGTGGCTAATCTTGGCCTGCAGTAGGTCTCCTCCCAGGAGGCACTGGCCTGCACAGCTAGTGGCTGGCTTCAGTCTCAGCCAGAGCACCACCAGGGGCTACATACAAGGATGGCACACCCAAAGGGCAGACTAGGCAGGCACCAGAACCCTGCTAAAGCTAATCTTGTTCCATAAGGTCAGCCCCTGCACCACAACTCTTCCACTGTAGTCACCAGCCAGTCCTCACAACTAATCATCCCGAGGGTCAATCCCTCCCAATGACGTGCAAACAGCAACCAAGGCTTAACTACAACAGGAGGGCATGTATAACCCGTACAAGGGACACACCTGGAGCATTCAGCTCAGGTGACCAGGGAGACTGTGCCACTGGGCCCCATAAGAAATCGACTATATAAGGCCACCCTATATTGACTGGAAGATATAGAAGCTCTACCTAATACATATATACAAACACAGGAGGCAGCCAAAATGGAGAGACAGAGAAACATGTCCCAAATGAAAGAACAAAACAAAGCTCCAGAAAAAGAACTAAACAAAATGGAGACAAGCAATCCATCAGATGCAGAATTCAAAACACTGGGTATAAGGATGCTCAATGAACTTAGAGAAATAGTAGATGAACTCAGTGAGAACTGAGTATTTATCCAAAGAATCCCAGAACACTACTTTGAACAGACGTGTGAATCTATATTATTTACAATAGTCAAGATATGGAAGCAAATTGAGTGTCCATCAATGGATAAATTAATAAAGAAGAGGTGGTATATATATACAATAGAATATTACTCAGCTATAAAAAAGAATGAAATCTTGCCATCTGCAACAACATTGATGGATCTAGAAGGTATTATGTGGAGTGAAGTCAGAGAGAAAGACAAATACCATATGATTTCACTTATGTGGAATCAAAAGAACAAGATAAACAGAACAGAAACAAACTCACGGTTACAGAGAACATTTTGATGGTTGCCAGATGGAAGGGGTGGGGGGAGTTGGGAACATGATTGAAAAAGGAGAAGGAATTAAGAAGTATAAATTGATAGTTACATAATAGTTATGGAGATGTAAAGTATAGCACAAGGAATATAGTCAATAATATTATAATTACTATGTACAGTGTCATATGGGTACTAGATTTATTGGTGTGATCACTTTTAAGTTATATAAATGTCTAATCACTATATTGTACACCTGAAACTAATATAATATCACATGCCAACTGTAATTGTAAAATAAAAAATATATTTAAAGAAAAATGATATTTCTTTAAGAGTCTATGATAACACAAAATAAACTCCACATATTTTAAGTTAAATGTAAAATCAATAACGCAAACAATAACAACATTAGGAGAACTATTTAACAATCATTACAGATAGGGAGAAATGACCTAAATATGAATGATTATACAAAGGAGACAAAACATATTGGAATGCATAAGATTACATTTTTACATGGTAAAATTATTTTTAAAAATTAAGAAAAATTGCATATAATGTGGTTTATTAAAAAAAACAAACAGAGAGAAAAATGAAAATGGCATGAAGACACCTTTCACAAAAATGCTCACATAGACAGAATAAATGACCAGAAATAAATATCCAAAATTACCTAATAATAATCATCAAATTAAAATAACATTCTGTTTCAACAATAAAAATGATGCAAACTTAAATAACAATAATAATCAGTATTGGTAAGTATTTGGTGAAAGTGGCACTCATGTATAGCAAGCATATAAATTAGAGTAATAATTTGTAAAACAATTTGTTAAGAATTATACAATTAACCTTGCCTTTATGCCAGTAAATCTCCAATTAGAAATGCAGTCTAAAGGAAAAAATATAAAACTGAAGTAAAAGATTATTTACTACAGTATTACTTAAATAAACAATGGAATCAACACACCCATTAGAATGGCTATTATCTTTTAAAAAACAGAAAATAACAAGTATAGACAAGAATGTGGAAAAATTGCAACTTTGTGTCATTGATGGGGATGTAAAATGGTATAGTTGCTATTAAAAACAGTAATAGTGGTTCCTCAAAAAATTAAAAATGGAATTACCATATGATCTAGCAGTTATAGTTCTGGGTGTATACCCCACAGAATTGAAAGCAGAGTGTGAGGAGATTATCTGTAAATTCATGTTCAGAGCAGCATTATTTACAACAGCCAGAAGACAGAAATGTCCATTGATGCATGAACGGATAAACAAATTGTGGTGTGTACATACAATGCAATGTTAATCACCCTTAAAAGAGGAAGGTGATTTTGCCACATGCTATGACACAGATGAACCCTGAAGACATCAGTGAAATAAGCTAGCCGCAAAAGAGCACTCCGTGATTCCACTTATGTGAAGTAACTAGAGTAGTGAAGTCCATTGAGACAAAAAATAGATGGTGGCTGCCAGGGCGTGGGGGGAAAAAGAATGGGGAGCTATTTTTTAATGGGTACAGTGTTTCAGTTTTGAAAAACATAAAAAGTTCTGGAGAGAAATTATGGTCTGGTTGCACAACAGTGTGAACATACTATCACAGAAATGTACACTTAAAAATAGTGAAAATGGTAAATTCTATGTTATGTATATTTTACCACAATTTAAAAACTAAAAAAGAAAGCAAAGTAAACATCCCATAGGTTAATTAAAAATAACTATGAACATTCAAATAATGAAATAATTAACCTATTTTCTAAATTTCCCCCCCAAAATATCTTCACTATTATAACTATAAAGGTACATTTGGTAAGTAAAATAAATTAAATCTGATATTCTTTTAAAAAGTAAGATGTAGTAAAGTAGGTTTCCTTTGTAAACCTCTTCTGATGGTAAAGCAGATATTTCCTAAGACAAGATTGGCACCAGGGTGTGACAATTTCAATGAAGCAAGCTGAAAATGATTCTCTGGATGGCTTCTATTGGGTGGAAAAAAAACCCGCCTCTTTCCAGACCACCAAAGATCTGAAACATGAAAGTCAGGGCCTATATTTCATTTTCTCCTCCAAGGCAGCTAACAAATTTGTAGAAGGAGCTATTCTAACCTCACATATGAAATTTTGCCCCAGAGACTGAATCTGCATATGAAAAATCAGGCCCAATAATGGAATACATCAAGCTGCTGCGACTACAATGCCTGGAAGAAAAATGTTGAAGGCTTTATAATTTTTCTGAATTCCCTAGAGAGAAAAAGAAAATAAAAAAAGCCCTTTCTTTATTATCTGGTCAGTATTCACAACCTTATTTGCTAATGGAGAGGGTGGTCCATTATAATCAGATCTCATTTTCTGTTTAATGACTTTATATAGAAACTACTTTAAATTCATTTTATGGTGGATGAAGCTCTACATGTTTGTCTCTTTTAGATTCTTTTGAATGTTTGCTCTGTTTTGTAAAACAGAGAATTTTATCATTCTATTCTTCATATACAATTTGTAAAATATTTAAAAATCAGCTTCTGAAAATGTGGACATTATATATATATATAGATATATATATCAAATGAACTGATAAAACATTATAGAAATGTTCTAAAAGAGCCCAAGGCCCATCCTGAGAATTAATAAAATTACTTTCATGTAAAAGTCCTAACATTATGGAGTTTGAAAGTATTCCATAGTATTTATAATATGAAGCACAAATTATTAATGGTTCTCTCTCATTGAGACCAGTATAAACTTAAGGCATTTCAGCCATCAGCTGCAACCCACTATTAGCTTTTGAAACACTGCTACATATTTTGCAGTTGATTTAACATCAAGAAGATTAACGTCCTACATTTGCTCATTTAGGCATTTATTCTGTGGGTATTCTCAATTGTTATAAAAGCATTAAAAATATAACTCACCATTTTTGAGAATAAAATGGAAAGTGATGCTTACTTTGCATGACAGCATATCACCAGACATAATGTACAAGGGAGAAAAGTGCAAAAAGTAATATAAATTGCTCAGCTCAATTTCTGAAAACTCCATTTCCTTTATAGGATGCAAACTTATAGTTGTTTCTATTGGCAGAAGGGGATATTTGGTAGCATTTGACAGCATTTTCAAGAGATTCACTACTCTTTTCTTTTTTTTTTTTCCCACAAGGAGACCAAAACTCAATAAAGAGAATACTCACATGTCCAACAACGTGGAGAATATTAGAGCCAATATACCCAAAAAACTGACAAGAAAAGCCATCACTCTGCCATAATGGTATAAAAAAGCTGTTTCAAATGTAAATTAACACACACACATATTTTAACTTGTTGCCTAGAGCTAAATATGGCCAGCATCTATGATATAGTGTATTTTAATATAATTTGGTCTCTATCTATGTCGGCAGGTCATCCCCTTTACTGGGGACTCACAGCAGGGAATAGAGAAGATTCCTAGATCTTACCTATTCTTGTGTCTTCTAAATTTCCAATGTTCACTCAGGATAAACAGTCCAAGTATAGAATTCCCTACCACTTAAAGCCAATGGATATAAGAAAGACACTGATGAAGTCAAATACAGCAAATCCATATTAAATCAATAATATTTAAAGGAATGTAATAACTAGAATGAGAATTGTCCCTTGGCATACTTTTGAACCTGATTTTTTTTTTTCTGTTATAATCCTGAATATATCACACTTTGGAAGCTGTTAAAATGGTTCCTGCTCCTACAACAAGAAAAAACCTCTATGTAATAGATACATTAACAGATGGGGTGTCAGCATCTAGACTGGGTTTTGAAAAAGATAATCCATTAAGTAGATTCTTTTTTCTATAAGATAAAAACTTCTTTCTCACACATTTTAAGACTTTATTCAAAAATAAAGCCATTCATTATTCCTCACCAAATAATGTTTTAGTTATGACTATTCAAGTTGTAATACTTATTTAATGGGTATTTTCAAAAACTATTTTTGAAAAACTATACTTGGTAAATAGTGCCAACAAAATAAAGCTCAAGATGTTTAGTCTCTGTTTTTGAGGAGATCAAACTAAGTGGAAGCTAAGAAAGGAAACTGGAGAATGGAAAAAGAAGAGAAGAATAAGGTTTTTTTAGGAAATTCACCAGCTTAGAATAAAGGTATATTTAAAAACTAATGAAACATTTTTAAAATTGTGAAGAATGACATTTATATTGAGAGATCACAGTTCAATCCTAATGCCTAAGAGGGACAATTAAAAGAAAATAACTGCAAATTATAAATTTTCAAAACTGTTTTCATGTGAACAGAAATTGTCACACTGAAATCATACATTGAAAAATATACCGATGATTCTACAAACAGTACACACAAACAAAATATATGATATCCTTATTAATTTTTAAATACCATGCAGACTCTGCATTAATAATTTATGAAGTACTTTAACATACATTATTTTAATTTGGTTCTTATACCAATCCTATGAACAACAGTATTAATATTCACATAACAAATATAAACATAATTGGTATCATTAATTTTCTGACCTAGATGCATTGTAGAGATTTCCTAGGTTAAGTAAGTGTCTAATTGGTGTGAAAAGTAAGGATAAATGAAATTAAGTGATTTTCCAAAGATCAATCTGCTGGTTAGTACCAGAGATAAGTCTGACAGCCAATGTAACATTGTTTTCACTATACTGTTATTTTAATTATAAAAAAAAAAAAAAAACATTTACTCCATCAATTCTATTATGAACTACCAAGAAGTATTTCATCCACCTTTCAGAAATATCTACTTCTCAATGTTAATATCTCTCCCTTTTTCTCTCTCTCTCCATTGCCTTCCTTAACTATCCCTATTACCAGTTAATTCCCAGACAAAATTTCTAATTAGGTGTCCTCTCCCACTGAATAGACCCAAGTCTCCAATTGCTTTTGGATAAATTTATTTGGATTTATTTGTCTGACATATCAAGGTCATGAGGATTAAAACTAGACTCATTCTCTAAAAGTACTCTTTACCTGTGTGTTTTGCTGTCTTACTTAAGGTCATGTTCTTTCCATATGCAGAGGTAGAAATTCTCAGAATCATCTACAGTTAAAGCCTCTAATTTACATCCAAAGCTTATTCAACCTCACATCTCTCCATTTATGTCCTACCACTCAGCATTTATTTGTGCTTCCACAGGACTGTTCCCCATCATCCTTTGAATGAATTATTACAATAACTTGCTTATGATTTTTTCTATTTCTAGTCTCTTTCCTTTTCAAGTCATCAATCAATGAGTTGCAGAATTAATATAAACACAACCAAATAATTTATGAACATATTCTGTGACATTTAAAAAGAAGTAAAAACATTAGCTAATGATAGTAAAATATTTTATCTAATATAGCAGATGTGAACCAGAATCACTGATGCCCCTGGTGATCAGCATCTTCTGGTTACTGTCTTGTATAGTTTCCTCCCCCACCGAAAAAAATGCTGACCTATGTAACCAATCAAATATTGTGGCAATGATAGACTGCATGCCTTTTGGGGTGAGGATATTCAAAATACTTTGGTTTTTGCCTTGCTCTCACTTAGGTCCCTTGCTCTGGTGTAAGCCTTCTGCCATGTTTTGAGGATACTCAAGGAGGCCTATAGAGCCTTCTTAGAGTATGGGGTCACGTTGAGGTTCATGTGGTGAGAAACTGGTTTCCAGCTAAGAGCAGGTTATTCAGTGCTGGGCATGTGAGTGAGCTACCTAGGAAGTAGATTTGCCAGTTCCACTCAGCATCCTCATGAGAGATCTTGTGCAAGAGTCACTCAGGTAATCCATTCCCCAGATTGTGACCCACAGAAGACTATGTTTCAAGCCAGCATAGCAGCAAAACTTACAATGCGATGGATAAATTACATAGCAATGGATAAATTGCACATCAATGACAAATTTTTACAGCAATGAATAAAAAGAACAGAAGAGAGCTTTAATGTTATAGAGAGTATTATGTGGAAAAAAAGTATCTTGGATAGAGAATTAAAACTTGAGTGCTAGATATGAAACAGTAAAAACATATGTTATATACTCTCCAAGGTATGGAGATAAAGAATACTATAATTAGCTGTAAATTAAAAGAAAATATGCAAATTCTTCTAACATACAAGCCAGGCTCTCCCCATGTCTACTCTATATGTGCTTTGTTCAGGGGTTTTCCTCTGTTTGTAGGATCTTTAGCAGCATCCTTGGCCTCAACCCACCAGATGCCAGTGGCACCATTTTCTTTGCCATGCCACAGCATCATGAATGTTTGCAGACTTCAGCATATGTTCCTGGGAGGGGAGAGCTGAAATTATCCTTGGTTAAGGACCACTGCTACAAATACAGGGATGTAATATACTTTACAAGCATTTCTGAAAAAAAAAAAAAAAATGTTTCAACACGTTGGACTATTCCTATCTGTTCTGCAGCACTTTATACCAAAGGATAAAATATAAAAAAAATTCCAGAACCTTCAGTTTGGATTTTCTGATTAGAGAGTCTGAGGCCATCTGCCATAGTTATAATAATCTGCCGGAGTGTCACAAATGATCAGCCTGGTGTTAGGAATCAACGGGAAAATATATTTTAGGTGGGTATATGTCTTTATTACAGAAAATAAAGAAGGCTTTTAACCAATCTCCCTTTCTCCCTCTTTCCCCTTCCACCCATGGAAAAACCAGCCATTTACTCTCAGTCATTCACTTCTAGCAGGTGAACAACTTTTTTACTTAAGAAAGAACAAAAGCAAAAACCTTTAAGTACCAGGGATGACAGAAATCACAATCCAAAGTTTTGTTTTGTTGAAACTTTCAAAGCTGAGTAAAGAGTAAACATGAGCTAAATTAATGAAAGTTCTTGAATAAATTAAGAACAGAAATTGTTTTATTAACAGCCTCAAAAGAGAACTAAAAATATTATGTTTGCAAGTCTCTCCTATGCATTAAAATTACAGTTATTTCTGCCATGAAATGTTTTGCTGTGGCACCTATGGCTATAGACAGCAAAGAGAATGATTTTTGTAGTATTAAGAACTTCTTTGTAACATTACAAGGTATTTTGGAACACTTATCTATAATGAATGCTAAAATTATATAAATTTTTCCACTTTACTTGAATAATTGGTGAGTCATTTACTTGATTATTGGAATCTTGATCATACAATTAGAAAAACTATACTACTTTTTGTTTTAGTTCCTGCAGAAGCTGACTCTGATAGAATAAACTGAGTGTGCACAATTTATTTTCTGGTAAAAGAAACATTGGTAGAGGGATGGAAAAGTGAGAAATAGAAGTGGGGCAGCCAATGAAGGGCTCATGGTTAAAAGAGCTGTCACTGAAAGCAAATGAAGCTTAATCTAAGGGCCAATAGAGAAGGTACAATTCAGAGTCATCCCACCAAGGGGCCAGGAAGCTGTGGCATTTATACACTAACTCTCATAGGCCACTGTTTGAGGGCTGCAGCCAGGAACATTAATTTTCCAGCATTTTTTACTTCTTCCAAAGGTAGTGAAAGCAGACATTAATGGCCAGAAAAAGGCTCTCAGATGAATAAATACAGATCTGGGCAATTAGAAGTCAACTAGGTAGTGAGTTAGAGGGGATATAAGTAGAGCACTGGCCATATCTGCTATATTACAATTTCTGTAAAATGATAAACATAATAGTTCATGAATGTCTATTGACTGCAATTTTTTATGCTTCCTGAATCTTGGGACTTCCATCAATTCTGAAAAATTCTCAACCAATACTACTTCAAATATTGCCATCTGAAATTCCAATTAGATATATTAGATAATCTTATTTTTCCCTCCATGTCTCTTAACTTCTTTCACAATTTCCAAATTTTTTTGCTTTAAATTTAATTTCAGCTTCTTCCAGTTAACTAATTCTCCATTCATTTGTATCTAATCTGCTGTTAATTGATCCACTGATTTTGTTTTGTTTTGTTTCTATGTTTATTTCCTTCCCTTTCAAATATGTCTGGTCCTCTTGGATAGTATCTTTTTCTGTTCCCAGAGTTTTTGTTTTTTATTTAAATTTTTAATCATTCTACACATTCTTATTTTGCAGAATAGAGTCAATAATTTCACGCACTAAAATTCGTGTTCTAACAATGCCATTTGTTGTTTCCTCCTAGTTTAGTTACAGGATCTATATTATGCACAGATGTAGCCCTTTATGCATCTGATCTTTGGGTGGGAGGTTTAAATTTCAACTACCTACTTCTCAAACTCTATGGGCTGGTCTCCTGTCCTCAGATTCCTACAAAATTACAAATCCTCTGATTTCTACACTTGTAAGCTTCTGAGGTCAGTCTTGGCTTCACTATATTGTTAATAACTCTGAATATCAGACTTGTTTTATTTTTGGTCTTTCAAACTTCCTTTCTATTCTTATGAGCTCACCTCTATGTTTAATGTTAATACTACATTTCACTCCACATTTACATTTTGTAATACACAGTACACACTCATGGTATGTCATATTTCACAGTATGTTCACAGCAATATCATTTGTTCAGGCCTTTTACATGCTTTTAATCTTCATTGTTAATTCTGCCCCTCAAGTATCTCCTATTTATTTCCTCAGGACATTATGTGCCCCATTATGCTTTTATTTCTTCTATATTCATGGAATCCATGATTATTAAAATAAGTTCTAATAAGTACTTTAAATTCACTCACATGTATTCTCCATATTTTATACTGTAATCTGCTTTTTCAATCATAATCACTGACTATATCCAAGCCTCAACTGAACTTCACACACAGTTACAATCAGTTTGCCAAGCCTTAATGAAAAAAGTAATAAGCTAATCTTTTGCTCTACAAAATAACTCTTTCACAACTCAGTTGGGCTCTTGGGGCTAATTTGTATTTTCTAATTTATCTTTTACTAGATCTTTGAGATATTTCTCTGCTTCCTCCTGGATCTCATTTCCCATTTCAATCTGAAATGATTTCCTTTAAACTGGTTTTTCCATTATGGAGTATCTCTGTATATTAATTTATTTCTTCCTCTCTTCTCTTTTCAAATAATAATTTGTTTTACTTATAATGTCTTCTTCTTTTGAATCTTCAATTGTTCCTTCTCCAACAGATTCTTCACCCTGTTCTAAAATATTTTAAATTTTCCTACTCACTCTTCTCTTAGCACAACATTGTGGCAGATACTGGACCAATCACACAAGAGCCATCATTAACCCTATTTTCTCTTATCTTCTTCTAAAATAGTGGCAAATAAGCCAAATTATTCAATTGTACATCCTCCCCTGCAGTAACAAATAGCCATGCTACATGATTGTGCCCAGTAAAACATAGCTAGAAAACCCTGAGGAGAGATTTCTTCATTGTAAAGAAAGACAAAGTCTTGCCAGGAGAAATAACTTTCCTCTCTTTGCCTCCCCGACTCTTTCTGCCTGGAATGTGGTTGTTAAGTCTAGAGGTGCAGCAGTTGTCTTGCAACCATAAGTCACAACCTTACAAAAATGCCAAGAAAAGAGAAGTAGAAAAGCAGAAAGTGCCTGAGACTTTGATATATTTTCAGTCACAGAACTCCCTAGATGCCTCACTCCAGAGTTCTTGCTAAGGGAATAATGGACCACCACTAAACACACACACACACACACACACACACACACACACACACACACACACAGAAAAATTACTGTAGTTTTATTTTTGCTACTTGCCAATATGATACCAAGGATACTTTTGTTTGACCTCTCCATAAACCCCACGCCAGTTGATAAAAAAATTAAAACACTAACCAAACTATGTATGCTTGCTATTTCTATTTTGCCATTAACCTTTCATTACAAAGCAGTGGTGGCAAATTGGTATTAGTACCAAGCGATAGTATGCTTGGCTCTAAAGGGTTTATACAAATTTTAAATTAATTACCAATACTTAAGCATTAGAAAATGTTAGCTTTTTTGATTGCTGGGTTCATCAAAACAAAAGAAGATCAGTTAACATTGGACTGACCCCTTACATCCTGAAGTAGCACAGATGGAATTGTTAATGGCTGCTTTTGAAACTGAAGCAAACAACACAATGGAGAAAATGATGTCCTTTCAACAATGGTGCTGGACATCCACATGCAAAAGATAATAAATCTAGACACAGATCTCATACCATACCCTTCACAAAAATGAACTCAAAATGGATCACAGATCAAAATGTAAACCATAAAAGTATGAAATTCCCAGAAGATAACATACAAAAAAATCTAGATGACTTTGAGTATGAAAATGACTTTTTTTAGATATAACTTTAAAACCATGATCAATGAAAGAAACAATTGATAAGCTGGACTTCATAACAATTAAAAGCATCTGCTCTGTAAATTATACTGTCAAGAGAATGAAAAGACAAGCCACGGGCTGGGGGAAAACAGTTGCAAAACACATATCTGACATAAGACTGTTATACAAAATATACAAAGAACTTCTAAAACTTAATAATAAGAAAAAAAAAAATTTAAAAATGGGCCAAAAGGTTGAACAGGCATCTCACCAAAAAAAGATATACAAATTGCAAATAAGCATATGAAATGATGCTCCATGTAATGTCATTAGAGAATTGCAAATTTAAATGGCAATAAGATACCACTACACATCTATTAGAATGGCTAAAATCCAAAACACTGACAACACCAAATGCTAACAAGGATGTGGAGCAACAGAACTCACATGCATTGCTGATAGGAATGTAAATGGTACAGCCACTTTGGAAGACAGTTTGGCAGTTTCTTACAAAACTAAAAAGACTCATACCATATGATCTCCAGCAATCACGTTCCTTGATATTTACCCAAAAGAGCCAAAAATTTATGTCCATGCAAAAACCTACACATGAATGTTTATAGCAGTTCTATTCATAATTGCCAACATTTGGAAGCAGCCAAGATGTTCTTCAGTAGGTGAATGGATAAATAAACTGTGGCACAGCCAGACAATGGGATATTATTCAGTGTTAAAAAGAAATGAGTCATCAACCCATGAAATGACATGAAAAAAATTTAAATATACATTACTAAGTGAAAGAGGTCAATCTGAAAAAATTAAACTGGTTCTGCAATTTTGTGTCATAAATATTTGCTGGAAAAAGTAATTTCATGTATCTAATTTTGCATATACAGATTTAAATATTCAAATGCTAGAAAATATGAATGATGAAATATTCATACTATATTGGTATTTTTTCAATATTTATTTGAAATTTAAAACTTATGGACATACAAATGAGAAGAGACAAGGAGACAGAAAATGTATACTGAAATATAGATTATAAGTGAAGTAAAGACACTCGCTTGTTCAAGTCAAAAAGGGTTAAATTAAATATTTATTGATTTTTCAATCAGAGTCAAAATAAAAGAACACATGATTGAGCTAAAAGTGCTGAGTGTTTTATAATGAAGACAATCAAATTGTTTTGGGTTGAAAATCAAATTAAGCAGCTCAAATATTGCTATCCTGTATGGAAAATGAAAATAAATAAAATAGAAAAAGAATGGTACTGTTGTATAAGGTAACTAATTTGTTGAGAAAATAAAATAATCATACACTCTACTTAAGGGAACTAAGTTGTAAACTAATATCCTCTAATTGGCAACATCTATCCAAAAGAAACAGTAAGAACAATTATCCAGAGATTTGGGAGAGCTTTAGAAAAGAGCACCCAATTCTTTACTTTGCAATAGAATGGTTTCATACTTAAACTTTTCAAATTCTTATATGTTGGTTCATTTTAGCACAACAAGCAGGATTCAGATTTATAAAATAAGACTGTTCTAATGAGAGACAAAAGAAGCACTTCTATATGAGCAAACTAAACATTACATTAAAAAGATGGAATTTTTCTCTACTTAAAAATTCCCTAAAATTATAAAAAAATTTTGCTGGAGTATTAGGCTAAAAAATACTGATAAATACATGATGTATTTAATAGTCTAGGAAAGCTTTTACTAAATGATTTTTATTTAAAATACTTAAGACTCAGTTGTACATATATGTTCATATAAATGCCACATATATATGTATATCGTAACTTTATAAAAATAACATACAAATCAAGACTGGCAGACACTCATTCTGACAAGTCCGTGAGACAATAGGTGATTTTAAATTTTTTTCTGTAATTTTTATGTAAAAGTAAAATTTTAAATAGACAGTTTTTTTCACCTGGTTGACTACTCACACACCTCTCCCTGCCTTCACCACTTTTTTTTTTAATCACCCAGAGTCCTCCATCTAATTTACTTGGCAACCAGTATTTACTATATCTTATTACAGACAGTTATGAAAATTTTATTAGACTGTTTTCCTCTCATACTGATAAAAATGTTATTTCCCCAAGCCCATGATCTCCTTTTCCTAGAAAATTCTGTAGTATAAGTGATAAGGTCAGATATGTCTGCCCTCTGTTAAGGTTGGGAAAAAAGTAATCCCAAAGTTGAGTTGATTGTGACAGTAGAGGATTTTCTTTAAAGTGTCTTACATAGTGAGGTTTTGTCTGCTGATAGGAACAAATTTCCATAGAGCAAATTATAAATTATAAATTATAGCAGCCTACGCTCTACTGTTATCTTCCTTTTAAGAATATATTTGGACTTCAGAGTTCATAACTTAGATGGTCTCATTCTTTAAATCTTCTATTTTGATACAAATGCCTATTTTTCTTTCATAAAAGCAAATGGAAAATAATTTCTACATTCTAAAGTCACAGATGGACTACATGAATTGAGTGAAGTGTATTAAGTAATGGTGTACTGCAGTTTCCTTTCTCTGGATAACTCGTCCTGTTCCTGTTTGCTGCTTCCTCTTCTTTGCCTACTCCCCACTTTGGGACACTTCCTTGTACTATACTGAAAGGACTTTTCCTAACTTTACTTTTGTTTACTGGTGGCCTATCCATTTTTTAACTTCATTAAATGCTTCGCAGAGACCTCGAACTCCATATTTCTAAAAAGTGAACATTTTGTTTCTAGTAAAATCACTGTTGTCTGTGCATTTCCTACCATAAACATAGTTACCTAAACTAGAACCCTTGGAACTATGCTTTCCCCTGCTTCCTTTTCCCTCTTGCCATCTTATCTGTCATTGCTTTTACTCTCTAAACATCACCCTATTACTGCTCCATCATTATTACTTGACTGAAGTGTCTTATCCTTTCTGGCTTGGATTATTCTGAGTCAAAACTGATCATTCTGCTGGTAATGCAAAAGGTTTTCAACTTTCAAACAGTTTTTCCAGTGGTCTGCCTGCCCTAAAGCATAAATCTGAATGTCATTTTCCTGGTGAAAAGTCCTTGATGGCTGCCTATTGCAAATTACTCTTCATGGTATACGCATTCTTAGTAATCTGACTCCTAACTCTAAACTCTATCAACTCTGCTCTTCCCCCAATATATCTAGCAGAAAGCTTTGAGTGAGGATTCCACCATACAGTATAACGTACTCAAACACAAATTCCAATAACAGTTCATCTGGATAGACTAGCCAAGGTAATCTGTTCAGCGCATATAGTAAATGTAATTCCTCCCAACTGTGTCCAACGAGGAATCCATAATTTCAACAAAAGATACTGGAAGCTCTTAGATGGGGGGAAATGGCTGGGCAGCCAAAAGCAAACATAATAAAATATATATTTTTTTAAATTTCCACTCTACTAGACATCAGTGAATATTTTCTACATAGGGCCAAATAGTAAATAGTTTAGGGTTTTTAGTCCATGCAGTCTTTGTCACAATTATTCACCTCTCCATTGCAGGCCAGAGGCAACCAAACATAATATGCAAAGGAAAGGACAGGGCTGTGTGCCAATAAAATTTTATTTATATAAACAGACTGTGGTCAAGATTTGACCTATGGGTTGTAGTTTTTCAATCTCTGCAATGTATCATAGCATCATGATTTCAAAGTAAGATGGATCAATTAAGAGTTTGTTGTGTGTTTAATGTTATTACTGGAGATACAAAAAAAAGGTACATAAACCTGTTTGGTATCTCCAAATGAATAAAAGAATTACACAGTCTCTATGCAATAGAAAGGGACAACCACAAGAAAAATTATGCTAAGAGGATGAGCTGGGAAGACAATAAGAGGAAACAAAAAGAAAGATTGAGGAGGTAAGAAGTATTTCAAGACATCAAATTTATATTTATAAGGAAAACAGAACAACAATGCCAAAATCATCAGCCATATGAGAAAAACAACAAATGATTCTTCCAGTATATAACAGAAAAACATAAAGCCATGACAAAGAGAGCTATGACATACATGGTCTAAAGAGTGAACTTTTTGCCTCTGTGAAAGAAACCTGAAAAATTTTCACAGAAATGAAGTTTAGACTAAAAAAAATAATCAAAAACTGAAGAATCTAGAAATTATGACATAATACATTATATTTTTGTCTTTCAGAAATCTAAACTAAGGAAATAGATTAAAATAAAAAATATCAAAGGAGATATATTGTTTTAATATCAAAAAATAAAGAAACATAAATGTCAAAAAATTATGATTTTCAAAAATGAATATCATGTAGTCATTAAATAAGATGCTGCTTTTTAAAACTTATATGGAAATGCTACACCATACTTTTCAAGTAAAAATAATCAGATATAAAAATTTATAAACAGTGCACTCCAACTATTTTTTTAAATGACTGAATAAAACATAATGAAAAGACTCATGCTTAATGTTAATTATGTTGTTTTGGAATTCTAATATAGAGTATTTTTCCTACTTCCTTATGTATTCCTTTCTTTTTTCAAATTTCAAAGGACAAGAACAGAAATAAATGAAAACCAAATTTGCAAATGTATTTTCAGTCTGTTGATAAGATTATCAAATATAAAATGACCTAGAATTTTGGAGAGTTAAGGAAGAAAAAAACAAATTTTAGGTTCCACTCTCAACAACTGAAGAATTATCAAGTGCAGAAAGATTTTCTTAAATTATATTTCACTTAATTATGTTCATGTTCTAATATATTTATTTCCTTTTAAATCAGTAAAACATGGATGGTAAAAAAATAAAGTTTGTGAGGTCAAGATACATGGATATACCTCATAGACTTTTTTTTAATTAATTTTATTGGGGTAACATTGGTTAATACAATTATATAATTTTCAAGTGTACTATCATTTGACATCTGCATATTCTATTGTGTGTTTACTACCCAAAGTCAAGTTTCCTTCAGCTACCATATATTTGATCCCCTTTACCCACTTCACCCTCCCTCTAAACCCTATATTTGACCCCTTTTACCCTGTCTACCTGCCCCATCCTCCCCTACCCCACTAGTAACCACTACTCTATAGTCCTCTAGTAACTAGTCTATAGTCCATGTCCATGAGTCTGTTTGTTTGTCCTGCTCATTTGTTGCTTTTAGGTTTCTATCCCATATATGAGATATCATGTGATTTTCAACTTTTTCTGTTTGGCTTATTTTGCTTAGCATGATTATCTTGAGGTCAATCTATGCTGTTACAAATGGCAGTATTTCATCTCTTCTTATGGCTAAGTAGTATTCTATTCTATATATGTACCACAGCTTCTTTAGCCAGGTGGTGCTCTGGCATGGTCTGAAGGTGGCCACCAGGCGTGCTGGCCCTGGGGCTTCCTGGCCAAGTTCAACTGCCACCTGTGCCCTGCCCAGAGTCACCTGACAGAAGCCATAAAGTAATCAACGGATGTCATCCATTCAAAGATTTTTTAAAATATAAAAATAAAGGGTATACTACACAGATGCATAACAACTTTACTCAGAATATAAAAAAATTACAGCCAATACTTCAGAGCTTGACAGTGTTTCCCCACATAATTTGAGAATTTCTTATTAAACTAAATTGAATAGACGCCTCTTGGCCTAGAATCATATCCATATCAAACTTCTGCTCAGGAATTAATGATCATTAGTGATGTATTTCAAACCAAATAGAAAGCAGAAATCTCTTCTACAAATCCACTTCTTTCTCTCCACTTCCACCCCACTCTTCCCCCACCCTGCCCCCCACCCATCGCCACTTCTTTTGTATCAGGCAGCATTATATAAGGATTTAATTCAGGTCAATCTCTTACTAATCCACACTGTGAAGGGAAAAGCAGCATTGCTGAGGTGTCTGTACCAGTATTTAAGCTTGCTTAATTTTCCAGTAAGCTTTATATCATTGCCTAAGACCTAAGAATCAATAATCAGGGGCTCATTTTCATAAAGTCACTTGAAACATAAGTCTCTTTGTCAATGAAACATTTTTCAACATCCTTCCCACCCACTTTATTATCATACAAAAGCACACATGCAATCTTTGGCTCCTTCAAAATAGAAGAAACTCTTTATGTTAGAGTACTGTGAACCAGTTTACTTTTTTAACTGTGCTATATTTAGGGACAATATGACATAAATGGAAGAGAAACAAGATTTTGTTTTTCTACATTTCTAGAACAATGAAATAAATTATATACCTCATAAATACTATCATTTCCTTCTAAGCTTTTTGTACTCTAGAACAGTTTCAAGCATACATGAGTTGCACACTGTTATATGTAGAAGTTAAAGGATTTAATGGTGTGCTGTTTTTTAAATTATATTTTAATGAAATGTTGCAAGGGTTTTTTGTCTTTGTTTTGTTTTGTTTTTACTGCAAGAGATGCCCAACCTCGGGTTTTATAAAACAATAGCAAGATATTCATTCATTTTAAAGAATTACAGAATTCTCTAGAAAACTGACTACATTTTAAATTTTAAAAAAAATATATGTGAATGTCCACATATTCACACAAGCACACAAACAAGCATACATGCAACTAATGCATTTTTAGGGAGAAAAGAATAACCAATATTAAAATCTCAAGAGTCACAGTAATATTGTAATAATCCTAAACTCAACCCCCACTAGCATTAACAGACATTTATGATTTGTCAGAAAATGATACTATCCTACATACAGGAAATCATAATTAAATTCATGTTTTACAAATAACAGATGGCCCTCAATTACATTTCTGGAAATGGCCTGACAAAAAAAAAAAAAAATTAATCTAACACAATTCGTAGGCTCTAGTTATTATAACAGATTTTATTAGTCCATACATAGGTTTATCTTTTAGCTTTCACTGAAATTATAACATTTACTTATAATTCAAATATATACATCATATTATTTCAGAAGAACTTGCATATAATTTACAAATAGATAGATATTCACTAGCGTGTTCTCTGTTCCCTTTCCTTCTGCTTCCTGATCAGGATAGAGATAAAAACATTTGAAAACCATGGACCAGAATATACAATGAACAGCTGAAATGAGAGGCCCTGGAAAATATTAAAGATATTTGAGAAGAAGAGAGTGGAACAAAGATTATGGGATCAGAGAAGCCCCAAACGAAGAGTAAGCAAACATCTTCATCAAGAGTAAGCAAAACTTCATCAACTTCAAAATTTTATGTAAGGTCAACCTTATATAGACTATTTTCCAATGAAATTTAAATCATTATAAATTGTAATACTATTTATGTTTAAACTTTTTCCTAGAACTATACTAAAACATGTATTTTTGGTACTTCTTTGAAATTATATTTGTCTAATGCTTTTTATAACAATCATTATCCCTAAAAAGGTTTACTAATGTAGACACTTAGCAAGCATCAATTAGTCTTTATGATTATCTCAGGTGTTGTACAGTTTAAAATGTAAGCTTCATAAGTATCTTGTTTCCATATATATTTGTATATATTTCTAGACTATATTCCTTACAGTGATACATGTTTCTATTCTTGTGTCAAAAGTTACTGTTTTGCTTAAAATAATGTTCATTAAATTTTAATATCTAGTAAGAAATGTCTACTCTCCCATATTGTTTTAAAAAATACACTACCATTTCTCCTGAATTTATTTTCCACAAGAACTTCAAAATAATTTTGTACAGGTCTCTACAAAAATGCTTTGGTATTATAATTACAACAGCATCATACTTGTATATTAATTTGAAAATCACTTTCATGTTTCTGATATTGTTTTCCATCCAGAATATGGAATATTTTTCTCTTTACTCAGGATTTGCTTTATAGTATTCTATGGAATATAATCATTTTCTTCATTTATATCTTACTTGCACCTTGCTAAATTTATCCCTACAAATTTGATGTGTTTGTCGCTATTGTTATTTTTGCAGATAATAGGAAAGGCACATTTCCTCCATTTTCTAGGTTTGCCTTGTTACTTTAAAAATAAATATTAACTTACATATATTTATCTTTCGTATAGCCACTTAGTGAACTTTCCCATTAATGTTAATATTTTGCTATTCTATGTTACCTTTGTGCATAACAGTCATAGCATAAATGTAAACTATAATAACATTGCTGAATTCACTCAAAATGTTACTTAAATCTGAATAACAAATTGAATGTGTGAAAGACAATATTTTTTTTGATTATTGTTTTCACTTTTAAGAGTGAAAAGAATTCTCTCTATAAGGAGCCAATAAATAGATAACATTAATTGAGGCAAATTCTAGTTAGACTCCACCAACATCTGAAATCCTTCTCAGAAACTGTGCTCATCAAAACAACTCTTTGGCTGGTCAAACATTTACGCCTCATTATGTTTTTGTTTATTTTCATACTTTTTTCTTCCAGTAGAAATGAAAAAAAAATTGCTTTCAAATTTAACTGACTCATGTTTCATAATACTGGTGCTGTTTATATATAACATTTAAATTGCATGCTCATTGCAGCAATCTAATTTCCACATTATTCATTTTGCTTTCTCAATTTTACTTTTCTGATAGTAGATGAATGTAGAATTTCAATTTAAAGCACTAAATTACTTTATAAATAAAAAATAGTACATCATCTCAAAGATAGGCATATATCACTCATTCGAATGACCCTGAAAAAATAGCCATTATAATATGATTTAAATTTTAACTCAATTAATATAGTGTCATCCACTTGCATTTAATTTAGAAGATTGCTTAAGAGACTAATAATATTTTAAATAATTTAGCAGAGAAAATTTAACTCAGCTATCTAGATCTCCAACCCAGAATACAGGCATTGTGAGAAATGTGTAGGCAGGAGGGGGCTCAAAGCCAAGGAAGAAGTATTGATCAGCACTGATGCACAGTTGTGATTAAAAGTTTGTATAGAATTCATCTAATCATATTGTCCTAGTACCATGAAGAGAAGGAAGTATTATTGGCACTATCTTATTAATACTATAATAGATTTACCTGTTTTTTCTTAGTTTATGAGGAAATAAAAGATGTATACAAAAATGTATACTAATTATGTGTTGTTGATGAATATTCATGAATTGAGCACACCTATGTCACCCTCAGTTAGAGGATTTGAGTAATATTTTCATTTTTTTAAATACATACAAGGATGCAACTGACAAACATGAACATATTTTTGTTATTAATGTGTGAATTCAGTATATAACTAATAAATCAGATGATCGATCCTCTTTAAATCATTTCATTCATTTTGGCAAATCAAGAATAACACCATGCACATAGATTAATGGCATTCAGATTAGGGAGAAAATAGTGCTATATAAAAGGAATAATATTAATCATATTAATAAATAATGTAAAAAGCATTTTCCTCCTATTTCTCTATTTGGTCTCAAGGTTGAGAGTCTAATTCAACAACCTTTATGCTTACAGTCACAAAAAAAAAAATCACTCTTTTAGCTTCAAGAATGGTTAGAATTGGCATCTGAATTTGAACAGATAAGTTTTTTAGTTTCCAGTGTAGACAATTCTACAACACTGATGTCCTTTTTTTGGTAATGACTTAGTATAATACATTGTTTTTATAGTACATCATTTTCCAACTTACATTCCTTCATAACTGCATCAGGAAAACATAATGCTCAGTTAATAAAGGTTTTCCATTTTGCATAATAAGGAGAACTAATAATATATTTATTTAGAAAATAAAGATTTTTATTCTAAGAGGCTTCCTCACTCTTCTTAAATAAATAAGTATGCCTACAGTATGAATGAGCTCTTGCCTTAGATCTTATTCCTGGTTGTCACCCTAAAACATTTAACTGTATTGTTTATTGGCATTAAAAGAAATTTGGGGCTGTATCTCTTATTAAAATTTCCCATGCATATTTTAAAAAACTACTCTTCATTTAATACTTAGTTATTATATACAAAACTGGATCCAAATTGGTATCATATAGAAAGAATATTACTTAAGAAAACATGATAGAATTGGAGATTTTAAGAGCTGGATGTGAGTATAGATAAAAATCCAATTCACTTGTTACAGTCGTTGGAGCTCAAGATCACATAGTTAGTCAGCTGCAGAATTGTAGGTTTTGATACTGTAGTGCACATATATGAAAATAACATAGAATGAAGCTCCCACAAGCGAGGTATGAGACATGAAAATCTTTTGGAGATGGTTAACTAACCTACAGGAGTGTAAGACGCTGTCTCTGCTCTGTGAGTCTAAATCACAAGCAGGAGAACCAGGAACCCAGGGAAGCGGTCAGGAGGGCATGCGCCTATAAGGAAGGACTGCAGGAGTCTCAAGAGGAGCCCAATGTCCTACAGTAGTTCAGAAAGTCATGTTGCTGGACTTGATACTAGGTGTCTACACTGACTCATCAATTTTTTTTTAAACTGAGATCTATTCTTTTCCAAAGACCATAGTAAGACTTTCACATGTTATTTTAGCTAATGCTGACAAAAACTGTGATGTATAGATGAGTGAAGTGAGGCATAATAAGCTTAAGAAACTTGTCCAAGTTAACATGCTAGAAAGTGACAGAAACAGAATTTTAAACAGGGTCATTTGAGTTCAGAACTTTCATTGTCCCACAAAGTATCATGGATTCTAAATTAAGGTAGTCTTTATTACTGGCTGAGCTATATTTCTAAATAATCGTGTCTATCTATATAAAAGTTTAATACATATAACTTCATATTTGTAAAAGATTTTCCCCAAAAATTGGAAAAAAATAAGTAAATTCTGTTTATATTTAGAAAAGTGAGTGGGGAATATTAAACAACATAAACAATGGCAAAAATATAGTACAATGACAAAAATAACCATAGGAATCTGAAAGTTATAATCATGTTTTTCTAATTTGTTCAACAGCAATAATTTTAAAAGTCAGAGATATCATGCACATAGTGTATTGTTCTAATTAGGCAAAACTTACTACAAAATTGCAGTGACATGTGTTTAAGAATATACATGCATACTCTCACACTGCATGGTTATTAGTAACACATTTAAATCAGTTCGCATAAATGATTCCAGTGTAAAATAATAAAATGAAAACTTCTCATTTCATAGGTGATATTTCAGTATGATTTTTAAAGCCATTTAATACTAACATTTTTTTTTTTTGCCAATTGAGTATGATGTAACTATCTCTAACCAAAGACATCCCTATGCTCTTTACAAAACTTTTTAGTCTCAACAATGAGAGTACAGGAATCTTCTCAACTGTATCACTTCCTTGCTCCATACCTAAGAAGCCCTTCAAAATATCTTTTCTTCCCAAAATAAGAATTCCTAGGGCTTAAATTCCTCTAACATTGATGTAGGCACAGTACCTACATTATCATCACTTGGGAATTTCATATAAATACATACACTTAGGCCTCACCACTGTATTAACAACTTAAAAATCTTGGAGTGTGAAAAGGGGATGTACACTTTGAACATTTGTTCAGATGCTTCTAATGCAGACAAAAGTTTGAGAAATCCCACGTGTGCGCTGGAGGCCTTGCCAAAACATAAACTTCAAACTCATCGTGGTTGAAACATAGGTTACTTAATATGTTTTTGGAGATTAGTTAAATGTGCTACACAAAGTGCTACATACAGTACCTCAACATGCAAAGATTAAATTGACCAAAATAATGTTTATGGCTGATAAGTTACATTTTTTACAACATCATGTGACCTTCAATTTCTAGCAAATAATTGGTGGAAAAGTAATAGAGAATCTACACATATTTGGAGACTCTATAGAGTATGCATTAACTCTGGTAATGAATATTTTTCCTTGTTAACTATCCTCAAGCCCTCATATTTTTCCCAATTTCTAGGAATTGGTTAAGGAGCTGAATCTCTCCATTAGGACCCTAATGAGGGCTGTAATTATGCCAGGGCCTATCTCTAGTCACTACATCTTAAACTAAAACCTGCCTACACTTGTTCTCATGTCCTCAAGTCTCCCAACCTTTGTCCATATATCCAGACTTCCTCCTCTTATTTACCACTTAAGACTTCTCCATTCATGTTCTCATTACAATAATATACTGAGATTTCTCCTCAATCGAAAGAGATTTGAAGGAAATAGAGGCTGTCTCTTTTTTGTATCCCACTAATTGATGCCACAGTCATCAAAATATTAATCGAAACATTATGCTATATTTATTACGGCTAGCACCTATAGAAGCACAAAAATGCGATAATACAAAATATCTTTCTTTACTCAATAAAAGCATACACACTTGATATATCACTGCAACTATAATTCTCTATGTTGTTAATACAATGTTTTAAGACAAAAATATAAAAACTACACAGTTTTAATGGTCTCTATATTGTTCATAATATTCCAATTAAATAAATATTTTAACATCTCTCTAAAGCTTCTTTAGAGAATACAATTTCCTTGTACCATACACAGGTGAAAAGATTTGTTGATAATTCTTATTGATTCATATCTGGTTACATGGTTTAAAAATGCCAGTTAGTAACTTATAATTTAAAAGAAGCCATAACAATTTCAACTTTAAGACAAACTTACAATCATAATCAATATTATATCATTTGAAATATCAAAAATGACAATAATTTTATTAAAAAATTATTTGAATTTTGGTTGTAATCTGCTTACATTCAACAATCACTTACCTATCTCTATTTTAAAAATATGGTGCAGTTATAACATATTTGGGACTCAAAATTTCACTTGTTTTGATGGTAACTAACAGATTATTTTTGAAAGGATAATACAAATTATATTTACCTTACTGGATAATTTCAGCTGTTTGCAAGGGCAAATGGAGAACGAGTCAGTGATGGATTCTTTATTTTTATTTGGATCTTCTTTCAAAAAGCAAAAACAATTCTGTCACACTTTTCTGGATTTCTCAGTAATAGCTAAAGCACTTTTAATTTTTGTAAGCAAAATCAAATCTATTCAATACCCTATGATCAGCTAAATATTCATATATATCTTCCTTACAGTGCTACAGGTCATGAATTGTAACTCTACATCACATTTTTCAAACATTTATTTTCAATTATGTTCAAACTTCAACTTATGCAATAAATCCCACAAATG
The DNA here is from genome assembly GCA_028627145.1 of Eidolon dupreanum. Lineage (NCBI taxonomy): Eukaryota > Metazoa > Chordata > Mammalia > Chiroptera > Pteropodidae > Eidolon > Eidolon dupreanum. The sequence goes on along the minus strand of CM053514.1, from coordinate 19,340,067 downwards.
CAATTTTTTATTTCAAAAAAATATATATATTTAAATAGAAATAACTCCCTAAATTCATTTCAAAAGGTATGCAAAACATAAATTAAGCCTTTTATTAGAAATAAGTCACCAGGAATTAAAACATACAATGTACAAAATATAGAGCTTTTGGAACATGGACTACACAGTTCATTTTTCCAAAGAAATGTAAAAAGGAAAATAACATTTGGATTTACAAATATGGGACTTCAGTTTTAGTCCACATTTAGTCCACAGAGTCTAGAAGTGATTGCTGGTATACAATTTTTTTTTTTTTTTAATATAAAAAAGAAGTATGGTGGGGCTTCTGATGTGAAAAATGGTCGTGTGTTGAAACAGATCGAAGTTTTGCCCCAACAGTTCTTGGATAATAAACACAGCATTGTTTGAAACCTCAGGGCATGCAAGCCAGAAAGGCTCATGGGGCCTGGGCAGTAAGCAGAGAGCTGGTGGAAGAGAGGTGCTCAGTCTGCAGCTAAGAGAATGCAGGTGCCAGCCCACAATGACCCTCCTCTCTGTTACGCATTTGTGTCTTAAGCTTTCTACTTTTCCCATGCAAATACCCTTGGAACTTTATGTTTCCTCTTCACTGCTAATCTAAGACCTCTAGCATAATTCCTCATCTGCACAAAATATTCAGTGCATCATTATTATTTTTATAGACTGAAATCAATTAACCTTCCCTCTCTCTCTCTCTCTCTCTCCCTCTCCCTCTCCCTCTCCCTCCTCCCTCCTCCTCCCTCCTCTTCCCTCCTCTTCCCTCCTCTTCCCTCCTCCTCCCTCCTCCTCTCTTGCTCTGCAGCGCTCTTGCGCTCTCTCTCTCTCTCTCTCTCTCTCTCTCTCTCTCTCTCTCTCTCTCTCTCTCTCCTTCTTACTCCTGCTCTCATTCTCACTCTCATGCACTCTCTCCTTCTAGGAACTTCTAATTTGTTTTAATATTTTATGCTTAACTGCTTAACTGACATATACCCAAGTGACTACCACTAACTAACTGCCTTTTTCCTCTGAAACATTTTAATAAAAGCAATGTTCCTTAGGTGTATCTTTTGCATTTTTCCTAATGAATATTAGGAAAATATATATTTTATTTTTATATATTCTGTCTGTTATACTCTCAGGCCTTCTAAATTACATGTGGTAAATGTCTGTGGTCATGTGGGTAAATGCTACAATGATCACATGACACGAGGCGAGGCCTAAGACTTGTGAGGAAGCAGGCTTCATAAACATGGAGGCAGGATCTTATTAGCTTAAATATTTCATATTGGCAATTAGCTACTGGTCAAGAGATAGACTGAAATAAGTGTTTGAGAGAGAGGTAATCCCACATACCTCTTATACTGGGTATCGAGAAGATCATAATTATTTACTATATTTTTAATCAAGTAAAAGTCTGCTTTCTTAAATGTGTAGATGATATAAAAATAACAAAAAAAGGTAAAAGTACAAAGCAAGTTATTGATTTTATCATATTTTTCATTTGAAGATTTATATAACTGTAAACCAAACTGGAATAACATTAAATATTGCAATTTCAGCCCCATCTGAACCCAAATTTATTTTGAATAAACATTTAAATGTGAACTGAATTATTCACAGCATTATTTTATGATTGGAAATTAATACAGTATACTTTTTATTTATCAGAAAAAGATTTATAACACCTACAGCTTGCTCTGAGCAGTTCACTCTCTCTAAAAGACCACCTGACACAAGTTTTAAATCAATGAGTATTTTGTTACAACTGTAATACGTAAGGCTAAATTCATTTTTCTTTGGTAAAAAAGGGTTAGTCTCCTGCAAAGCTAACTTTTTAAGCCTATTTTCCAAGTTCTCAACTTAGATAAATAACTCTAAATTAAGTAATACCAAAATTAATGATAACTAACAAATAAAACACTGTCCAAGGACTGTTGGTACCTACCTAATGCCTGTCTTCTAAATGCCCACATTGTTATCCTGTCCCTAGCATCTCAGAAGGGCTCTAACTGCTCCCCACCTATCCACCCATCTATCCATGCACAGCTCCACAGAAGCCTCATTCCCCCGTCCTGAGCTGTTCTGACTAAGCCAGGCTGGAGCACCTCTAGGCGCCCACTCCATCCTCTTCAGGGTAGTTTACAAAGAGACAAACAAACTAACAAAGAATGAACTCAACTATACAACAAAATAGAAAAAAATATTTTAAATCATATTTAAAAGTTATAACTTAAAAAAATGAATATTGAGATAGATGACTTGAGATTTGTAGTATTGGTAAAAGTTTTTAAACCTTTATGTTCAGTTTTGGTCATATGGAATAAGCACCTTCATTCTCTACTAGTAGGTATGATAATTTGACAATGCATATCAAGAATCTTAAAAATGTTCATGCTTTTAACTGACTGCCTTTTTTAGGAATGTATAACAGAGAAATACTCAGAAATGTGCAAAAAGTTATACAACAATATAATTGACAGCATCTTTTCCATAGTGAAAAAGAATGAAATTAAATAGCCAGTATTACATAATAGAAAACATACTTCATTAAAAAGTATCAAATTTTCTGAGGATATTTAATAAATAAAATTATTGTGAAGGCTTTAAAGTAAAAAAAAGATATAAAATTATATAAGCTAAAATAAGTTTCAGTAATTTATTCATCAGTCATGCATTGACATCTAGTATGTAATACAGACTGAGGAACAAAGATGACTAGGGTACCCCCTGACAAAAAGGAGTTCACGTTTTACTAGTAAGATACATATAAACAATAAAGAACAACAACAAAAAATTTAACAGGTACTCTGGTGGAGGTACACACTACATACACAAGGGTGCAAAAAAATAAAATAAAATATCACAGAAGAGCCACCATAAATCAGGGAGGAAGATCACAGGAAGTTTCACAGAGGAAGTGGCGTTTGAGCCAAGTCCTAATAGGAGGACAATTTTTGGATTGTAATCTTCCACTCTTGGAGTTCTGCCTATGTGTTGCTTATGTACCAGGAACTTCAAAGAAAATATTACATTTGCTACTCTCAACTACCCCTCCCTTTCTGTGGTCCCCTGTGAGTGTAAGAAAACCACGGCTCACTTATTAGAGGGAGATTTTCATAGCCTTATGGAGGTATCATACCATATTTTATGTGAAGAGGAGCGAAAAGAATTAACCATGCTAAAAATTAGAATAAGCACTATTATATCATCAAGTAAGACAAAACTGAAACATTTTAAAAACTTAAATAAACTATTTTAAGTAAATCTGGAACTTGTTTACTTAATTCCTGGGCCTATTAAAGATACTCACAAGGTATTTCTCACAAAGAGATTTAAATCAGTTTTCCCATTAAAGCTCCCAAATGGGTCTTGTATGTACCAAAGCATAAATGGTTGTGATACATGGTTAAAGGTAAATATGGCTAAAAGTTGTATCTTAATATCCAATTTTTGTTATTTGCTATTTCTGGGCTTGCACTGTAGTTAGGAGTTCTGGAACATGGGATTGACAAGGAAGTTAAACTCCACTGACAATTTGGTTTAAAAACATGAGACTAAGCAATTAGGAAAAGTAACTGACCAGGAATACAGTCAGAATTTGGAACTCAAGCATCCCATGTAAGTATTTTAAGACACTGAACAAAGTAGAAACCAGATGGAAACTGTAGCTGATCTCTAAAGCTGGCAGGTTTAGGAAGGAGGACAAGAGGTGAAACTGGCAAGGATCACTGAGTTTGTTGAGAAAACCCATATGGAGTTTCTGTATGGTGCTGAGGTAGGGAGAGAATTTCCAGAATGTAAAAGCCACTTAGATTGTTAATTTATACCTTTGTGCCTTTACTATGCGCATCTTGTCATCTCTCCAGTTTTTACTTATCCTTTCAAGCCCAGGTTAATTGTCAGCACCTCTGGCAGGCCTCTCCTGGTCCTTGCCCTTCCCAACCCAGGTGAATCAATCACTCCCTCTTCAGGGTTCTTAGAACACTCCACACATGCCTCCTCGATAGCCCCAATTACACTGATTAATGGTTATGTATCTGCATCTCCTTCAAAGATATGAGCTTGTCAATGACCAAGGGACCAGTCATATGTATCTATATTTCCCTATAGCTTGAAGATCTAGTTCTGGGATCAGTAAAATGGGCAGTAAGTAAAGGGGTTCAGAGGGCACCACACTTTATGCTGACATCACCAATATGTTTGCAATAGATTAAAACAAGGAAAGGGGAGTCTCAGAACAGCTTTACTTGAAAGATAAAACAGGAAACATTTTGTCTTCATTTCAAATTTATCGTTCCATTCTAGATGCATTAATATCATGCAAAAAAAATAATAAAATAAATACTATACACATGTACATGTAGGCAAAACCATTAAAGATATTAGCATAGCCTTAGACTGGTTTAATTTCAACTCTTAAAGGTATGGATGTGAGTAGGATAATACAAGTCTCTACAAATTTTTGAATTTAGAAAATCATTAAGAAAAACATTGATACTTTTAAATATGCCTTAAAAGTACACAACTAAATGAGAAAGACTAAAAGATTCTTCAAACATGGTTTAATTCAGCATCCTACCAACTAGAATTTCCTCACAGTTCTATTAGAGCAATAAATTTTTGTTCATAATGAAGACTCTGGTGCACTTCAATCTAGTGAAAACATTTATGCATCACAATAAACTACAGATTAAATTATGAGCAATATGATGTTAGCATTAAGTACATTTTATTGGTTTATAATATTTTAAAACTTGTGTATAATGTCTCTTCTGTCCATTAAATAGACTTTGATTAAAATACAAATTTCCTGAGCACACTGACCAAGAGAATTATCAAATGCACACACACAGAAAAACAACTTAAAATAAGGACATGTACTGTACAAAAGTTTTATAAAGACCTTCCAATTAGAATATTCCAAGTTTTCCTCTGGGGTAAAATTGCTATCTTGGATAAAATTGTAGTATATACTTAAAGAGTAAAATGCTTCCACAATGTACTCATGATGCCTGTAGGAGTAGCTAATTATCCACTTTGTCAAGAGGAATTTTCGATATTGTTCCAATATTTAGGAAGATACAAGCATAGATTTGAATTCAAATTAAAAATCCTATTACACTGACGGTAAGAGCAAATCTTTGAATACTAACAATCCCAATTTCTATCTCTTTCATCACAGGCCCTGAGATATGTAGTATCTTCAGAAAAGTCATTTTTAAAGTACAAGAGGCAGAATGAGAATGTTTCCAAAGCCTATTTACTGTAATGTTTCCAAAGGATTTCATTTGAATAAATTTACACTCATACTTTTATTTTCAATAATAAATTCTAGCTCTTTTCACAGCTGTATCATATACAACAGTCTACACTGAATATATCATAGTTTGGCTGCCTGTAAACAAACATAATGATGCCGGCAGGTTTTCACTTTGTCTCTTTTAGGGAAAAAAAGAAAATGAGAACTACAGCTGGAATGCAAGTCTCCCCAGATAGCACACTGAAAAAGTCAGCATTTCTGTTGTCGATAATATTCCTATTCAAGAAATTTTATCAGTTTAAATACTTGAAAATGATTCCTGAAATTAAAGGTAGACTTCACATTGTACTCAAACACAACAGATGTTCAGACATGGAAGGTAAGAGAAAAGGGAAAGAAGAGTTTGGTCATGGTCGTAAAGAGAACTTGAAGAAGAAAGGGAAAGAAACCTGAGACTAAATAGGAGAGGTAAAGGAGAGATTGCATGTAGGAGTGTGTGGCGGGGAAGGGGAGGGGCTGCAGGGCGAGGGAAAGAGAAGCTCTGTGGAGTATTTTGAGAAATGTAAAGCGGAATTTAGAATGTTTTATTATATTGTGTACAGTATAAACTCCAGTATTATACTGTCAAGAAAATACAGTTTCAATCTACATAACATTTTTTAGAATGGAATAAAAAAGATAACATCGACATACCGAAACTAAATACTGAGTTATGACTTGAGGCGTCACTTTATACCTTTCAATGTTAACATTCATTGCCTCATGGAACAATATGAGAATATGTTTATATTTGATTATAGGGTAATAAATTATTTAGATTAAATATATCATTATTCTATGTCACAAACTGTAAAAAGTATGAAAGTAAACATTAATATTTCAAGAACACTGTCAAATGCTTAAAATATGGAATAGCCTATCAAAACACAAATCTGCAATCATTTACTACACTTCCCTATGTCTAAAAGTATTAAAACTAAACTCTGTTATTGCCTATTATTTATACCATATAATACTCATTTAAATATTTGAAGCTTACTCTTCACACAACCAAAGATTATTTCCCCTGATTTTGCTTCTTTAATTAAAATACTAGTAGATTTCAAAGTATTTCGTATAAAAGTATTGTTTTTGTGTATGTCATAGAATAAAAGACACAAAGATATTTGTTCTGGCTGCTAGTCTCATATTAAGAGTGTGATTTAGGTCAAAACACTTAACCTCAGGTATCTGAGTTTACTCTTTCATTAAAGGAAAAGGGCATTACTTCTTGCCCTATATTAATGAAGAAATTGTGAGTCTAGCAAAAGAACATGTGAGTATGAGTACTTGAAGAATTGTAGAGTACCGTGAGAACATAACCATTAAGCTGTAAGACCAAACGAGCAACTTCCAAACTGCATTAACATTTAAATTTTTCATTGGTATCACTTCGATTTCTCTGTGCACTTTAAATACATGTTATTAAGTCATCCTCTCTTTCTTTAAGTCATCACAGTACCCTCACCCCAACTACCATATTTTTTTTCTTTAGTGAAGTCTTCATTATGTGATCAGATTAAAAATCCAAAAAGAGCTAGTTGTAGGCATCCTATCAAGTGTGCTAATGATTACTTCAGCAGATTTTCCTTCTAAATGTGCTTTTATCCTTATGAACTAGGTCCCCTAAAGCACTTTCCTATATTTGCGACTTACCTTCTAATTACACAATGATATTTTTATTGGAACTTTAATATATTTTCTCAAAAGACAACTATATCGAATTGAAGGTATTGGAAAACATAACATATATTATGCTGTGCTGAGTTCAAAAAAATATGGCTCAAATAGTCTGACAGTTCCTTATTATTCTTTAAAATTTCTGAAGATTCTGACAGTTCCTTGAGATCAGTTACCATAAAACCCAGCAATTCCACTAAGTATATATTCAAGAGAAATGAAAATATACAAAAACTTGTATACAAATGTCCATAGCAGCATTATACATCATAGCCAAAAAGTGGAATATTATTCAGCAGTAAAAGAAATGAAGTACTGATACATGCTACAACATGGATAAATCTTGAAAATATGCTAAATAAAATAATCTAGTCCAAATACCACATAAGGCATGATTCCACTTCTATGAGATGTCTAGAATAGACTGATCTATAGAGATGGAAGGTAGACTAGTATTTGCTTAGAGCTGTGCCTGACAGGCAAGAATGGGGAGTTTGGTAGTGACGGCTAAGGGGCACAGTATTTCTTTTTGGAATAATGAAAATGTTCAAAATTGAGTATAGTCATGGATACACAATCCTATGAATATACTAAAAGACATTGAATTGTACACTTTAAGTAGGAGGATTGTATGGTTTTTGAATTACATCCAAAAATCAGTTAAAAACTGGCATTGTGATAGCAATTCCAATATTCAACATATGGCTGACAAAGCAGATTCATCTTATGTATATGACATCACAGAAGAATCACTTTTTCCTCCAATTTTCACATTTTTTCATTAACTAATCAAGTTAATTTAGCCATCAGGTGATTCTAGCAAGATAGAAAACTACTTTGAGAAGTAATAATCTTGAAAACTTCCGTTGTGATTTGGGATATCACGATGTTCGTGGCTGCGGCAGCACCTGATCCACCAAGGGTGAAAGACCACCTTGTTTGCTCTATAATATTTATGATCTTCTTGTGGAATTTTTACAGTTGAAGCAGCTCAAAGCCAGTTGTCTTATAAAACAAGCCAAGGGAACTAAAGAAGTTACATTAAATCTTGCAGTAAGAGACAGAGAAATTTTTCTCAGCAGCAGTCCAAGCTTTCCTTATGAATTATTTGATTCCATAAATCCAAATCCATTTCGATGACTCTCCCATTAGAGATGCATAGTCACCACTGCAAACTGTCAGAAGGAGCTGTTTTATAGAGTGATTGAACCCTTTGATCTTGGCCGCATTTCTGTGATTACACGTGCCAGCTCTGGACAGCAGACGCCTTGCCCCTGCTAGCTCTTCTCATTCCACAGGGCCCGTTAACTAATGAGAACTAATGAAGCACAGCATACAGAAAAGTGGAGGGAAATATTGTTGGCTGGTAACAGGACTGTTCAGAAATTTTGGTTTGATTTTGGTGTTCTATATATTTGATTTTGATGTTCCACATATTCTCACGTAATCACTGTCAAAAACTCAAAAAAGTACTTTTTAAATATATTTTTGTCCCTATATTTAAGCTTAGATTTTGAAAAACCCAATATGATTACCAAAGGCAGAGGTTGTAAACCCCATAATCTAACTTTGGTTCACTAGATATTATATTTGGTCAACAATGTTGTCCCTTAAAAGATTTTTTAAAAAACTGAACCCTGAATAATGGCAAATGACAGTCCTGCAGCAGGGTAAAAGATGGTGTTGCTTCTTTAATTAACCAAGTCCGCACAGGCGAGTTAGAACGACCAGGCTTTACACCATACCTGATCTACTTCACTCATTTACATTCTCTGTCGCTGACCTCACCAGAGAAAGAATACATTGACTAAAGGTTAATTGATTTTAACACTGGTCTAATCAAAATCGTAGAGGAAAAGAACAAAAAACTAAAACACCCTTATATATGTACCAGAAAGGACACTCCACTATTAAAATAAATGTTTAATTATTATTACCTAAAGAGCTTTTTTCATGAAAAATTTGCAAGAATTATAATAGTTCATGCATGTAATTAACAACCTTATAAAATTCATAAATTCACATGTGACTGAACCTTTGCAAATATATTCCTTTATTCTTGGTAATATTTTATAAATCCAAATAGACTTGGGCTTCTAGTTTCCATGAGTCGAACAACAGCAAAGGCCGGACTCCTTACTACGGCCAGCTCCGGGCAGCCCTCCCACGGCCTTCCTTACGCACGCACGAGCCGCCCTTCCTCCCACCCCAACCTACTCCCTGCTTTTTATGCCTCAGAACTTCCCACTGTCCTTGGATACACATGCCATTTAATTTCCTCACAACGACTCCTCTTTGTCTGGAATTCTCTCTTTGTCCCTTTTGTAAAATGTTTTTCAAACTCGTGTTTTATAAAATTTTCCCTTCCCTATCTCCTTCTGCAAGATAATGGCTCCTTCTTCGTTCTACATATGTATTTACATATGCTTCTATTTTTTGCAGTAAGTTCACTAAACAAAAATGACTCATTTTTACATGATAGAGAATTTCAGAGGGTTGGGTCCATGTACTACTCATGTTTGCTCCTCAGCTCCTAGCACAAAGCTTGTCATAAAACAGACACTAAGCACCTGCCCTTTTACTAAATTGACGAAAACTGGTAAAGAAAAAGGTCATCTAATTTTAACTATGACAGGAGTCTCTGAAGTTGTGAAATGTAGTGGCTCTGAATGAACTCTATTTTTATAGAAAACAAATATTCATCACATACAATGTATTTATTATACTTACATACAAAAAATAGTTAATCCATATTATTCCCTAATAATAGCATCATCAATTATAAACTGTAAGTTATATTTTATATAAATGATGTTCATGGATATGCTGGCAGGCAGATGCTATTAGAAAAAAAGTACTTCTTAGAAATTTGCACACGCACTGCAATTTGAACACATTGTTCAGGTACCAGAGAGGCAAACACAGGATGATGATTAGATTAAAAGAATCTTAAAAGCTATGAGTTAGTAGGAGGTAATGCAAGGACTTATACAATAAGATTTTTTGTATGAGCAGGTTCTTGATAAACATAAGGTTGGCATAAAATTTGTAAAAATAAAATTTTAACATATTTTTGTTGTATATTTTACCAAAAAGTTTATAATTACACATAATTTTAAAGGTCACCACTATAAATACCAAACATAAAGCACACTTGAGGTATAATAATTTCCACAGCACCAGATAAATTATGAAGGCTTGTGTTGTAATTTAGTTATAAAGGACTGTGTTGTTTGAATGTGCATGTATGTTGCTTATATTTAAACATCTAGGTATGTATGCCTGTATATGTGTGTGAATATGCTTGTAATGGTCCATTAAATTATTGTAATTCTATAGGTCTATGAATGCTACGTAAATTTTAGGGAATGTACAGATAAATGGGTTGTAATGGGCATGAAACAGTTAAATAACTATCTCCCCCTTCAATTTGAAAATCAAATCTTTCAGAAGATTTGGAACCACATATATTGAGGTATGTACAGATATAGATAAAGATAGATATGAATATAGATATAGATATAGATGATATAGATATAGATATAGGTATAGGTATAGGTATAGGTATAGGTATAGGTATAGGTATAGGTATAGATATAGATATAGATATAGATATAGATATAGATATAGATATAGATATAGATATAGATATAGATATAGATATATAGAGAGAATATATATTTAAAGAAAGAAGACTTTGAGAGAGGAAGCCTTAGCATTCACTGTAGACTTCCTACACCTTTTCACTCACAACATCATAGACCACAAAAGTCTTCTCAAGAACATTCTTAGGTGTTCCCACACAAAGGAACTTTGTAATGCACAGTCCCACTTAGTCACACCTTCAGCATTTCCTGCATGGCAATATGCACAACCACAACTCAGCAAACAGGCAAAGCCGAGGGCTTTACAACTATGCTGTTGGCTGTGACAGCAAGTAGAAAGCAGCGACATGTCAGATGCAGAGAACTTGAGATGCATATGAGGATTCAAAAAGGAAGAAGAATCAAAACGAAAAAGGAAAGGATGCGGACAGATCCAGGAGAGAAACTCTACTCCAAAGAGGAGGCAGTCACAGCTTACACACCAGGATCACACTGAATAAGAGATAACGTTTACTGAACACTGATGTGCCATGCACTATCTAAGCGCTCTACAAGTTTATCTCAAGTTATCAATATCATACCTATGGCATGGCTGAAGAACAAGAGACACAGAGGGATCAGAGATCTTATTGTTAATAAATTACAAGATTTATTAAGAATTCAAGTCAAGATTCAAAGTTTGCTGAAAGTTTGTTCTTAAACATCTCATTTTATTATACACATGCAAATGCACACAAACATATATTTAACTAAACAATCAGTGCTTCTTTCATCTCAGGCTATGAGTTCAATTCTAATCTCACTGTCAAAGGAAGTGTCTGAATACAGTGGACCTCTCTGCTAGTTACAGTTGCATACTCTGATTTTTGTAGAGAAAACAAAAATAATCTTTAAATAGTGCAACCCAAATAGGCGCTATTTGTGTTCTGGTGCCATTCTTTAGCAGGCATAATATATGACATACTTGCAAACACATCCATTTACAATACTCAGAATGTCCTGTTATTGACATTTATTTTAATCCAAGGGATAACTTTTTATCCAGGATGTGTGGCACAATGAGAAAGTCCTGCATTGGCCATATACCATAAGTTAAATTATTCCAACGACATAATCAATGCATGTGCCTGGTACATTTGCTTGGGAAAATCAATTTCCATCAAGCTCTCTCTATACTTCAAAGTTAGCTACTTGAGTAGTGTCCTGTGTCCCTAAGCACACAAGCTGAGTCACTGTTCTACTACCCTCTTTCTGGGGGTGCTCAACACTGTGTGTCCATTGGAAGGTCTGTGGGAGCAATTTAAGTAGCAGGTTGCCTTGACAACTCAGTTCCCAGTTCAGCTTACCAATTTAATCTTTAATATATCAGACCATTTCAAGTTATCAGTCATCTGTCTCAAACTCTCTCCCAAGGTATTCCCCTCAAGGTGGAACAAGCTACACTAAGTTTAGGCCCATATTCATTTATTCTTTACTCTTTGCTTAACTTCCGTGTGTGTGTGTGTGTGTGTGTGTGTGTGTGTGTAACAATTGTCTTTAGTGTGGGGCATCGTATCAGGGAAACAAGAAGTAGAGTATGTGCAGCAGAGGCTGGACTGAAACTTTGAACTCTGTCACATAAGAGTTCTACCTGCTCTTGCTACTCTTATTCGTACTATGAAAAGAATGCAGATCCCTCACCAGAGAAGACATGCAAATAACAAGTAGACAGATGAATTACAACAATGATGAGATACAAGTATACACCTATTAAAATAGCTGAAATTCAAAACACGAACAAGGATGTGAAGCAACAGAAACTTTCATTGTTGGTAGGAATGCAAAATGGTACAGCCACTTTGGAAGATAGTTCAGCACTACCTTACAAACTAAACATACTCTTACCATATCCAGCAGTCTCGCTCTTTGGTATTCACCCAACAGAGTCAAAAACCATGTCCGTACAAAATCCTGCACATGGATGTTTATAGCAGCTTTATTCATAATTTCCAAAACCTGGAAGCTATCAAGTGCCCTTTGACAGGTAAATGATAAATCGTGCTACATCCACACAATAGAATTTTATTCAATAATTAAAATAAATGAGTTATCAAGCCATGAAAAGACATGAAAACTTAAATGCACATTACTGAGTGAATGAAGCCATTATAAAAAGACTACATATTGTATTATTCCAACTACATGACCTTGAAAAAGCAGAAGTTTGAGACAGAAAAAAGATCAGTGGTTATCATGGATTTAGAAGGGGAGAGAGAGGGATGGTTGGATGAATAGGAAAAATAGGGGATTTTTAGATCAGTAAAACTAAACTGTATGATACAATACAAGAAAGACTATGATTTCACATGGCAAACTCGGCAAAATATCAATTAGCTCTATAGTTCTTCTGGAAGATGAAATAACATCCTTTGGTTAGGTTCAATTATATATCAGAAGCAATAGATTACTTATTTTCCTGAATGCTACTTTCCTAATGCTTCTTTCATTAAGGACCACTCTAATGTGCCTTTATATTAATTCCAAGGAAGCCTGTTCTATGTATTTGCTAGACTGAGAGACTTCTACTCTTCTCATTCCAAAGAGACCCCACTGCCCAGTGTCACCATTCTAACTAATATCAGAGGTTTAGAGGCTTAATTTCCTCCTAAAAAGACTCAAGGCACATCACACTTCCCAAATAACATAATCAGAATGTCAGCATCTCTGATCCCACCACCATCAAAGGAGTTTTTTACATGTAGAAATAAGTCTGGGAATATGCCGTTTTATAGCACTCCTAATTTCAGTCCTCATTGGGGTTTCCATCATTTTGCCAACCAGGTAGCCACTTTTAATTGGCATAAGGAGTGACCTGAGGTACCAGAGTTCAATGAGATATTAAAGCATCACAAATCCACCTGACTTTAATTTTCGATACAAATATTCGATTAATTTATTTTGAACACTAACTGTGCTATGTATGCTAAAAAATAAGGGTAGGAAACCAAGAAATAAACTGTCATACTTTTAAGTTTATTTAATCACATAAGAAGTAAAACAAAACAATACACAAACCACAAATAATTCTACTGTGAAATCATTTAATTTGGAAGGCATATGTGACAATGTTAATCGCAAGAATGTGAAAAGTTAGATTCTTGAGACATCTCCTGTGATACACACAAAATGAGGTATAAAAATTCTAATTAAATAATTCACCTGAATTTGCTGCTTAAAACACTTTTATCATCTCTGGTCCATGCTGTCTACATATAAATGTTAAATATAAAAGTGTTAATATAAAAGAGAAGCATATAATAAAATTCTCTTTCTAGAATTGTTTTGTTTTCCATGGTGTGCCTTAGTTGAAGACATAAAAACGTGTTGGATCAGTAAAATTCCTACAAGTTATGTCATTTTTAAGGGATAAAAAGATAAAGAATGGGAAAAGAAGTAACATTTTTTGAATGTCTACTATATTTAGGTCATTGTGCTAGATACTTGCTATTTACTACCTATTGAAATGTGACAAATGTACTCTCCCTTCAAAACTTCAGTCACCATTTTAAGGTAAGAAAACAAAGTCAAAGAGTTTGGGTAACTTGACCAAAAAGAAAGAAGCAAGATTTAAACAGTGGTTTCTCTGATGCGAAAGTCCATGTTCTTTCCATCCCATAATGCTATCTCCTTTATAATTTGTTAGAGTATCTAGCACTCTAACTGTATCAATTTGTAATTTCTAGTTCATTTTCAAAAAAAAAAAAAGAGAGAGAGAGAGAGATGCTTTAGAGAAAGCTAATGCACATTACTGGACTGGTGCCAGGTCATAAAATTAAATAGCCATTGTATTATATAACAGAATAATAATAATAAAACTATTATTTACTGAAGTTCTAATAGATATCAAGCACTCTACTAGTACATTACATATGTTACTATATTTAATCCTCAGAAAACCTCTATGGAATACATATTACTTATTCATATTGAAGATGGGGAAAAAAGATTCAGGAAGATTAAATAATTTTGTAGGTGACATGGATATGTTTCGATCCATGTTGCTCTGGATTAACTGACATTGAGGCCTACACTATCTCTATCCTCCATTTAAAGAGTAACTATCTCATATTCTAAATTAAGGCAAATTGTAAGTACAACTGAAATGCAAAATGCTTTTATTAAGATAATGCTGCCCTCATGTTACTACTACCTGGAATGACATCTCCCTCGCTTTTGTTATTTAATGAATAGCAGGATTAAGATTGATATTTTTTCCATGTACATTGTAGAATATTTTATATTAGAACAAGTACATGGAAGAAAAAAATAAAGATAACATTTATTTTTATTTTATATTGAAGTTGGAGATTATTTTATGCCCAATTTACCATCTAAATGACAGTGATTGTCATTAATAGTATAATCTTACATTGGATGAACCTAGTTCAAAAGAGAGAAATTTAATGAGAGAAATCATTTCCTTGAGAGAAACTCACACCTATTAATATCTCATCACCTGAATTCTGAACAATGG
The DNA here is from genome assembly GCA_028627145.1 of Eidolon dupreanum. NCBI lineage: Eukaryota > Metazoa > Chordata > Mammalia > Chiroptera > Pteropodidae > Eidolon > Eidolon dupreanum. The sequence continues at coordinate 19,324,973 of CM053514.1, read as the reverse complement.
CTAGTGTGTACCTGCTTCTTGAATTTCAATGTAATTTTATTACTATAAAAATTAATTCAATTACTTCATTGAAACATTTTTGAAAGTATATCTCTGTGACAGCAGTTGATAGAAATTGAATGAATGTCTTCACTATTTTCTGTCTGACTCATGTTAAGTCAACCACATTTTGTTCAATGCAGTGTAACTGCCCGGTAAGCCATAGTTATTATTGAAACAATTCCATATTCTAGAATATTAAAAAGTAAAAAATTAACACTTATCAGTAACACTAATTATTTACATTCCAATAATATAAGTGCTTTACCTCTGTGTGTATGAAATGTTTTCCAATAATTCACATAAAGACAAGTTGAAAGTTACCTTTCGAATGACTGTGATACAAGACTGTTGAAACATTTACTTTCTATATTTTAATAAATATTTTTAATATCTTACATTCTTGGGTTTTCTCTGTTAAAAACAACAGTGTTGTGGAGAGATTTAAAAAACTACTTGGTTATTCAACTTTATTGATACTATACCTTTTCCACGATCTTGATTATTATTTAATCAAGTTTATATCTCTACCACTCTACTTAAAATTTCCTTTCCTAAAACACTGCTAATTATCTTACCAATCCTCTTTTTACTTGATATTTTCTGAAATATTTCATAATCCCTTTCCAGCTTTTCAGAAAATTTCTTTATTTTTTGCCACCGTCTCCTTCATAAAATATCTTCTTCCATTTAGTACCTATTCCCATTTTCCTTGGACCTGTTCTGATCACACTTTCTTAGCCTCTTTCATGAGTTTTTCTACTATAATGGCTTTTTAAATCTCAATATTCTCTATGAAGTATCCTGTCCCATTTTTGCAATATTTTTCTTCTTCTAATGATCCCTCCCACTACTACATCTTAAAATATCACATATTTATAGTTCCAAGCCTACTCTTTCTCCTAAACCATCTACCTATTAAGTTTCCCATTAGATCTATTCATCTGAAAGGATTATTGCTACTTCAAGCTCAGTATCCCTGAATTAAATTGATATTCTTCCTTCCAATCCCAAGAAATCTGCTCTTGCTTCTTTCATATCCTCTGTCTCAAGTAACTGGGTGCAGACATGATGGAGGTCTTGATGGCAGTACTTTCTCCTCTCCTCTGAAGACTCTGTGTCTCTAGGACTCTAAACCTCAGCTAAAACTTCTGCACTGTGACCCCCTGTTCTCCTTTACTCTCCTATCACTAAAACTTCTATGGCTCTAGTTTTGCTCCTGTTTGCCTCTCAGTCCCTCTCCTTACTGACCTCCCAGGCTCTCAACTTACTTCTCTCTATTCTGGGCAAAGACTATGTATATACCACGCTCAAAGCTTCCAATGGCTTCCACCTGCTTATAGATTAAGGTCTAACATCTTTACCATGGTTTGAAGGTTTTCTTAACAATCTGCCCCGATTTACCTCCTTGGCATTAAATCCATTCATTCTCACCAAACATCCTCGGCTTTAGCTGCAGCACTTCCAAGACCGAGGAATGTTGCCATGCCTTTTACTTTTAGTTTCTCTATTCCCTCTGCTTTGAATGGACTCTACTCCTCCCTGAGTGAAGGTCTAGCTCATCCTTCAAATCCAGAGCAACATTAACTCCTCTTGGAAACCCTCCATGGTCCCATTTATAAGCTATACAACCTCTCTGCTCTCATAATGTTTTATTTATGAGTATGGTATGCCATGTCGTAATTGTTGTATATTTATAGAATTATTCAATAGTAAATTTCTTGAGGGCAGAGATGACAATATCCTCTACCACAGTGACTTATGCAAATAAGTGACACAGTGAGTCCTCAACAACTCTTTGTTGTGAGCTGGCTTAATAAAGCTTCCATATAATATAAATTATATATTAAATTTTCATACAGCATACATTATATACACTATGTATTATAAACTTCATGTATTATGTAAATATATATACTATATATGTACACACATGTTAATACACTATGTGTGTGTGCATACATGCATAATGTGTGTTTATGATGTATGTATGCACATATGTATACATACATATGAAGCACTTGCAGGCTGAAAAAGCCCTTAGATATCAGCTTATCTTTTTTTTTTTTTTTTTGGTCAGCATTTCTAATCAATGAAATTACAAAATAGAAAACCAAAAACTAAAATCATTAAATGACTTTTCCAATGTTCCACAACTTGTTAGTGATAAACACAATATTAGAGTTCCTGTCCTAGCTTCTCATCCAGTGTATCTTTCACTACATCACTTGAATTCAATAATCTCACCAATAATTTGACTTTCTATAATCTGCTATTCCAAGACCAAGCTTATCCTACTATAATAGATATCCTGGACTGTCTCACCTCATTCTCTCTCCCAATTCCCTTCCTGTTCTTTATTTTCACCAAGTGAGAAACACATGATTCTGTCATCTCTATATTTTCATTTACAGTGTATCCCCCCTTTAAATATTTCCTAGTTCCTTCAATAACTACTCTCAATTCCTTTACTCCTTTACAGATATGGGAAAGTCTCTTTTCCCTCTCAAAAAAAAAAAATACAGAGGTCATTATTTTGCTTTCCAGTGTAATTCACCTTTTTCTTCACAAAACCAAGGGTCACCATAAAAGAGATGCCATCATCATCCTCATCATACTAGCTTATATCTGCACATGTATGTAACTTTGGAGTTTACAAATTACTTTCTCATAACTCATGCATCTGAACTTCATAACACTATGAATAGTCAGAGAAGATATCATATTTATATGCAGTTGAAAAAACTAGGTATTAAAAGTTAAGTGAACTGCCAACATTCCTGTAGCTAACAAGAGTTGGAACTGGCACTGGAACCAAGGTTTCCACATCCTTGCTCCCAAGAGCTTTCCACTATTTTAGACTGCTTATTGTCTTGTGCTTCCACCACAACATTTATGTTGACATGTACTGGCACCTCATCTCCTGCACAATGTTGCCTAGACTCTTCTATCTGAATTACTGCTTGTCTCGTGTTACTTCAACAGTACTAATTCCAACCAGGCAAGTACTATTTTGTCCAACACTTACTGAGAAGCTCTTACCAAGCATCCAAATAATACCATTTAATGGTAAAATTATAGTTTGATTAGTGTTTGTTATGACTGAGCTTTTGAAAAGTAAAACCATGGCATTAGCTAAATTAGAGATCTTCAATTGTTTTTTTTTTTAATTGAAATAAATTAATTTGATTCCATCCACTAATCAACTGATCTTTAAATGGCAAGGGTTAACAAGAATGGCTAACACTAATCGAAATGGCTTTTCTAAAAACCAGTATGTGTTTCTGCATGTGTGCATGTGTGTGTATTTGATGTAACACTGTGAGGCAAATTATGTACTTTAGCTTTAAGTAAATTTCTGTTCAATTTCCTCACTACATTGCTGGATAGATGCGACTTCTTTAGAATTTCAGGATGTCAGTATAATTGTAGAGTAGATTGATCTGTCTCTACAGCAGAGAGCTAAAACAGCTGAAGCCAGCAGAGACCCCCCCTCTCAGTAACTTGTTTTGCAATCCCATGACCAATACATACTCTCCCTTCCTTCTCCTGAATCTTTCTCTTAATGTTAAGTCCTTGCCAAGAAACTCATAATTTTTCCCTAGCCCTAACCAATGGCCATAATGTTTCCTACTTTATTCCTATAAATATATAAAGTTTCAGGTCTGTTGAAGAATTCTGTGTCCTTTGGAAGAGAAAAGGAGCCGCTCCCTGAAGAGGGAGTAGTAATTCCTCAGTTGGTATTGTTTTTCTGCCTGTCACTGCCCCACCAGGACCTCCAGTCAGCACTTTGCTGCTTTCAATGGTAAGTTGAAAACAAAGCAAAATAATTCTCAAGGCAGGAAAAGTTTAAACCTGAACATCCTAACAATTGTACACTTTAAAAAACCCATAATTCGCTTGTGAAGAACCAGCTTCACCTGGTCTTGGTGAGCTCGCTGGAGCCCCATTTGCCTTTAACTGTCAGAACTGCTCTCGTTTGGCTTGTTTCCACGTGTCCGACATATCACTAAGTTATACTTAACAAATTCAGCTCTATGTTCATCTGTATCATGGCATTGAACAAATAGTTTGCCTCAAGACAGAATAAAGACCAGAGCTTAACTGTTTGCCTGTTCTTTGCTAGAAATATTTAAGAAACTCCTTGTGGAATGAGAATCCAGAGGTTAAAAATACAGCACTTCATCATGAAAGTACAGCGTTGGTTGTCCTCATTAACTACATAGCTGCGAGAGACAGGGGAGAGAGAGAGAGAGAGAGAGAGAGAGAGAGAGAGAGAGAGAGAGAGAGAGAGAGAGAGAGAGAGAGAGAGAGAGAATGAATCATTCCAGTGACTCACTAATGACTCTTAGTTTCTTAGTTGTTAGGTTTTTCTTCCCCAATAGCATCGGATGTGTCCTAAATTGTTTCCTAGGAATCGTAGTTTAAATCTTAGTATCCCAGCACACCCGGGCCATCAAGTAGCACAGGGGTCCCTCCTGCAGCTCAGCAGTTTCGAAATGTGGACCCAGATGTGAAGATAGGAAGAAGGGGGAACTCCGTCCCACTTACCAGTCTTCCACAGATAGAGGGTGGGTGCCTCAGCCTCGCCCTGAGCTGCAGCCCCGCAGGCGCACGGGCGCAGCGACAGCAGCAGCAGCAGCGGGAGCAGCTGCAGGACGCCCCGGCGCGGGCCCGCAGCTCCTGGGCTCCGGGACGCGGAGCGCCTCGCTTGCAGCCCCATGCCGTGTGCTGCTGCTCCAGGGTCCAGATCCGGAACGCGGCTGGCAGGGAATCTTTCTTCGCCCTCGGAACGTCTTCCCAAGGAGGACAGAAAGCAAAGCTCTTCCCTGCTATTGTTCGTTTCAGATGAAAAGGAAGGAAAGCTCCTTTAACACCAGGGAACAATAGCGTCCTCGGCGGCCGTGGCTGCCGCTGCCACCGCCACTGGCGGGGATGCTGCTGCGGCTGCCATACCGCGCAGAGTGGCAAGTCCTAGTGGCGAGGGAGGCAGCAGTCCACAGGGGGCCCCAGCTGACTGAGCAGGTCCTGGAGGTCTGGGAGGCAGCGCAGCCCCCGCTGCCAGCTGGAGAGAGAGAAGGGGGGGCCGGAGCCCAAACGAGGGAGAGCGGGCTGGAGGCAGCGGGGAGGCGAGAGCGCCAGGGCAAGAAAGGAAATGAGCGAAGGGGAGAAGGGGGCACACAGATGCAACATACCCGCCCAAAGAACTCCCGTGCACATGGTGTGATGAAATATGTTTGGAAGGATACACCAATGAAAAGAATCATCACCCGACAGGCTTCAGCATGACAAACAACAAGCATTGAAATTCGTCACCCAAGGAGTCAAATGCTAGATCCAGAGGCATGTCATTCTTAGTGTATATTTACAATAAGCATCAGTGTTTATAATTTATTTTAAGTGGTCTTCTGAATTACTTTATGTGGGGAGCAGTATTTATGATCAGATGTCAAAAACATAGCAAAACCGCAGAGATGTTTACTTGGTGCCTAAATGCTCTTAAACACTTTTTTAAATGTTCTTAGCTTAATCTGTTCTCAATAATAATATGATGAATATTGATCTATTCTGACAAAGTACATTGCTTTTAATAGCCTTTAAAACAGAATTAGTATCTAAGTGTTCGCAATGCTATCTTAGTTACATGGATAAAATTTTACAAAAACTAATCAAAAACTTATATTTCAGATGTGGAGTAAATAAAAGTGTGATTCCTTTATCTACTTACCTCTGTCAAAAATATGCTGCCTTAAAGTATCCACACACTTCTGAGTAAAATTAAAGGGAAAACTGAGTTTCTATTATTTGAATATTTTCAAATTAGTAAATTCTTTACTTAAAAATCTTTGGCATTAATTTCTCTGAACTCTTACTGTAGAAAAATGCCTTTCATAATCTAATAACCTCAGGGGTTTGGGTCTTTTGTTCTTTTGTGTTTTTACTTTCTTAAACCAGTAGTAATAGTGGAGTGTGTGTTAAGTCAGAAGATGCTCTGCCCTCTTTTTTTCTTTCCCCAATAATGACCTTTTATTAATTTATTTCCTAGTAAAGCTAAAATAATATGAAGGCATTTGGCCAGTTAATAACACAGCAAACAGAAAGCCAAAGAAAACTATTCACATCCGGTCAGCAATATTTGGCCAAATAAAATAAAATTTAAAAAGCACGAAAACTATTCTTTATGAATGTACTCTATCAACAAAGCCAATCCAAGAGTTTAAAATGAGGAAGCTACTGTTTCTGAAAGAGGAAACCTTCCATAAAGCTCTCCTGGGACTCCTGTCCTTTTGCGGATCATTCCAGACACAGCCCTTCTGCATGCATTAGATTAAAAGCAGGTTTGATCAAATAATTCCCAGGTCCTGCCTGCTTAAGTATTCTGACATCAGAGGAAATTAGCAACATTGAAGGTTGCAAATTTGGTCTTTGTTTACTTTCCACCCTGTTAGGCCTCTAAGAGGGAATTAAAAGCTCAGAGAGCCCTTAGCTCTGTGAGTCTGTGATTAGGAGAGATAAGCTAGTGTGGGTTACTATTTCTTCACTGGTGAAAAACAGGCAACAATCAAAAGATTATAGGTTGATAAAGGATACAAAGGAAGCCTGATCTTAACTAATGTATGGCTTCCTGAAGGAGCATTTGTTTCCACAGTTACACCAAACAAGAAAATAGTACCTGCTTAGTTTTGCCCTCTTAAACTGCAATGCCACTCTACAATGGCAGTGTTTTCCTATCCTGTTTGCTTTTATTTCCCAGCTATGGTTAGGACCCTAAACCCTAAAATCCTCTCTAACTCCGGCACAGGAAGGACTTCGGCTGGAAATTATTTTGTTAATATCAGCCCATTCTAAGCATTCCTGGGAAGTCCCAAATCAATCCACCAAATAGAAACTCATTATATAACAGAAGACAGAAAATCTGAGGACTCAAGTTCAATTTAATGTGTGGGGTAATTACTCAGCCCTTCGAAAAGCCATCAGATGCTATACTTAAAAGCTGAATGTCAAAAGAAAATTTGAGATTCTAATATATTTATCCATGGTTATCTAATCATTTACTCAACTAGGAAAAAATTTAAACATTATATCTACAACTTCAAGCATTATACATAAGACCCAAGGGCCATTTCTAAGTCAAAATGTGCCATTTAAAATATACAACTAGAGTGAATGTTCTACAGTAGCGTTTGAAAGTAGCCAACAATCAGTTTCTTTCTCTTAATTTCATTTTATACAAGGCTTAAGGATCACACATAAACATATACATGACAATCAGTCAGTAGTAAAGACATCTCTGGACAAGGTTACAGAAACTATAGTCATATAAACATTTGTCTCCACCACTGCCACATATCTGTTCTATAACAATGTCATTATTGCACTTGAGGACAAGAATGTATTGGTCTCTGAGGAGACAGAAGTGATATATATTCAGATACATGTTCCTTTGTGAAAGCTATAGTGTCCAGTTAGATAAATCCTATCAATAAAACTGATAGATGGCAAGAGATAGCAAGACATAGCATTCTTTGTTTTCTAGAATATGATATAAATAACACACAAATGTTTAATGACATGATGTCAAAATTTAGTCATGAGAAGTCTCAAGGATGCAGATTAAATTGACCATCTGTACAGCCTGCCATGAAGTAAATCGTACATCATTTTTCATGAAGAACTGTTCAAGTATTAATGAGCCAGGGCTATAAAAGTTTTCCAAACCAATGGATGAAAAATGCAAAGCATATTTTTTAATGTTTAGAAATGAGACAATTCTGAACCTATCACCTCTCATGTGGTGTCCTTTCATCTGTCTTTATTATTTTTCCTATCATTTCCAAACAGAGGATAAGGGTGTGAACATTCTACACACATGTTTTCACTTTTATTAGGACATAAGCATATAAACATACTTCATAACTCATATGATACATGGACACTGATTTTCAATGATTAGTACCAACATTTAAAAATCAATTGTCAAAAATGCAAATACTTGACAAAAAAGGAAACAACTTTTAATGTCATCAGTAAATAAGTAAATGAAATAGATGAAGTAAATGAAATATAGTTATTCATTGATAGAGTGTTACATAGAGAAATGTTGAAGAACATCCATTTTGAAATAAAAATTTTAAATAATTTTCTCTATATAAATGCATTTGCCTTATTAACACACACACACACACACACACACACACACACACACACACACACACAGGAATTCTATTTGTGTGGCCTCTAGGTGTCATACTTGACCAAGATTTGGGGTAGACAAAATTTCTTTGGGGCTTCTTTCTATTCCCCACTTTCTTGTCACACCCACCAAATTATTAAAAGATAAAATGTTTCACTGTTAATCTTTGCAAAAAGCCAAAAATTTTACTTTTTTCCCCCAATTCTGACTCTGACATTCACCTTCTACTTGACTTTTAATTCCTTTTTCTTTATAACAACTTCTGTTTTGTTTGTTGGTCAGTCCGTTGATTAGTTTCTGGTTTGTAGATATGCATAGTAAAAGGAGGGCAGATTCTAAATTTCAAATAGTTTACAGAAAGAAAATTAATCCCATGGTTTCTTCATGTTAGTTAAAACTAAACGTGCCTGGAAACAATGAGGATCTGCTACAATAAGGATCCTTTGTTTTGAACATCAGATAAAAATGTAGAATATTTTGGTTCAGATCCTTCTAGGCTTCTGACAGTGGATCACTCACTGAAAACCTTACAATAAGGATCCCATCCTAGGTTGTATGTGAAACATCAATAGGCCCTAATAAAAGGTAATAATAAGCCAATTGTTAAAAAAAAAGAAATTCACCAGTGGTGACTTGGGAAAATGTTTCTGTGGATGCCCCAAAGTCTGCCTCCCTAGACTTCTCTGAACTCTCAAAAGCTTCAGAGGCAGCCCACCCTTCCCTACTAAGATCGGGCACGCTCTCTTATCTGCAAGGCCTGCCCCACCACCTCTCCTAGTTTCCAGGTTGATATGCTGGGTCTATTAAGAGAGTAAAAAGGACTACACAGCAAAGGAGCTTCAAGAATTAACTAGGATGTACTAGTAAGAGCAAGTAGAGTATTCATGGACTTAAACCAAGAAAAGAGAGTTTATTAACTTGGAGAAACATTCCAAGGATATGGAATTTAACACTGCGGCAAGAACTGAAAGGGACAGTACAAACTGGTGGTTTCTAGAAGCCTGGGAAAACACTGATGGAAACTGAAACACCTAAATTACCAAGGACACAGAGAAAGAAGGGACATCCTGGAGTAGATACATTATGTAAAGAAAAAGAAGAGCCATAAAAGGATTATGCTCCACCATGGGGACAGAGAACACACAAGTCACCAAAGCCATCAGGAATGTGTTTGGTGAGATGGGCACCAGCATCATTAAGTTCCATGGCAGCTCTTTGCATGCCACCAGTAGGAGAGGTAGTCACACAGGTTTAAATCTCATCCATTTTAGTTAACTTTTGTGCATGGTATAAAGGTTCTAAATTCATTATTTTGCACATGGATATCCAACTGTCCCAGCTCCATTTAAAAGACTATTATTTTTCTCATTGAATTGTCTGTCTCACTGATTTAACAAAAATCAAGTGAACATAAATGGAATGAATGGTTTATTTCTGTTCAATGATATGATGCTTATTTATTCTTATATCACACTATCTTGATTACTGTAGCTTCTACTAAGTTTTGAAGTCCGGTAATATAAAACCTCCAACTTTTTTCTTTCTCAAAAAATGTTTTAGCTATTCTAGGTCTTTTGCATTTCTTCACCTATGTTAGGATCAACTTCTCAATTTCTGCAAATTGCCTGCTGAGGTTTAGATAGAGATTGCAATAAATCCATAGATCAATTTGAGCTGAACTGCCATCTTAACAATACTGAGTCTTCCAATGAACACAAAATATCTCTCCATTTATTTAGATAATCATAATTTATTTTCATGAACATTTTATAGTCATGTTATTTTCATGAATGTTTTATAATTTTCAGTTCATAGAATGCACTTATTTTGTTAAATTACACCTAAATGTTTTATTGTTTTTGATGTTGTGAATAGAACTATTTTCTGAATTTCATTTTGGATTATTTATTGCTACAATACAGGAATCAAGTTGGTTTTTACATAATGATTTTGTATCCTATAATCTCACTTAACTCATCTATTAGTTCTAATAGATACTTTCTGAATTTCAAATTCTTCAGTATATAAAATTTCCATCTGTAGATAAAGACTTTATTCATCCCTTTTCAATCTGCAAGGCTTTATTACTATTACAATTACTATTATATTATTTTGCCTATTACACTGGCTGAAAATTTCAGCACAATGTTAAATAGAAATGGAGAATATTACATTTACTGAGCCTTGTTTTGTGACCCAACTTATAGTCTATAGTGGAGTGTTTTATGTGCACTTCATTGTGTTCTTTACTGGGTCAAACATTCTATAATTCTATAGTTCAAGACAGTTGATAGTGTTGTTCAAATATTTTATAACCTGGCTGATTTTCTGTCTAGTTGTTTTATCAGTTATTGAGAGTGGATTATTGAAAGCTCCAGATATTATTGTTGAATAGTGTATTTTTCCTTTTAGGTTCTATCAGTTTTTATGTCATGTATTTGGGAGCTCTGTTGTTAGGAGTGCATAAATACATTGATTATTATATTTTCCTGATACACTGACTCTTTTATTATTAGTACCAATTTTTCTTTGTTGTGAAGTCTGTTTTTCTGATAATATATCTACTCCAGCTCTCATTGCTATTTGTATAGCATATATCTTTTCCATCCTTTAACTTTTAACCAACTTGTATGTTTGAATCTCTTGTAGATGGCATATTGTTGACTTTGATCTTTATCCAGGCAAATAATCTCTGTCTTTGGATTGGGATCTTTAGATTAATTGCACTTAATGTAATTATTTATGTGACTATTTTTATGTTATGTTGCTATTTATTCTATCTTTTTTTTTATTAACAGCTTTATTGAGACATAGTCCACATACCATAAAAGGTGCCCTTTTAAAGTCTATAATTCACTAGTTTATTCATACGGTTGTACAACTATCACCACTACTAATTTTAGAACATTTTCATTAAGCCAAAAACAAATCCCAAACCCATTAGCAGTCACTCCTCTTCCTCCCCCATACTCTGGAAACCACTCACTCACTTTCTGTCTTAATGGATTGACCTATTGTAAACATTTTATGTAAATGAAATCACATAATATGTGGCCTTTTGTGAATGACTCCTTTCACTCAGTCTAAATTTTTAAAGTTGGTTTATGATATATCATGAATCAGTACATCCTTGTTTTTTATGATTTAATATTATTTTGTTGCATGGATAAACTACATTTTTTGAATCCTTTAATCAATTGATAGATATATGGATTGTTTCCATTTTTTGGCTATCATAAATAATTCTGCTGTTGACATTTATGTACACTTCATATCTTTTTTTGCTCCTCTCTTCCCCCTTTATGCCTTTATTTGTGTTTTTTTAGCAAACCATTTTAATCCCTCTGGATTTTTAAAAATAATTTTTTAAGTTAACTTTTTAGTGGTTACTCTAAGGACTACAATATCTAACTCAGCTTTTCATAATCTACTTCAGAATATTATTTACTTAATTCCCATAAAATATAAAATCTTTTTCCAGTATGTTGTCTCCTTTTTCTCCCCTCTTCTATATGGTCTATACATGTTAAGAACTCAACAGGACAGTGTTATAAATACTGCCATATAAAATCTTAAATATTTTAGAAAGGTTAGTAGAAAATTATAAATATATTTATAAACTCACACGTTTACCATTTCTGATACCTTTCATTTCTTCATGTGGGTTGGAGTTACTGTCTCATTTTCTTCCAGATTGATGAACCTTCATTGGTACTTGTGGTAAGGCAGGTCTGTTAGTAATTAATTCTCTCAGATTTTATCTGGGAATGCTTTTATTTCATCTTTATTTTATTTCTGAATAAAAATGTTTTGGTTTACACTTTTATTTTCCTTAACTCTTTGAATATAACATTTCAATGTCTTCTGTAAATTATTGTTCCTGATGAGAATTTAGCTGTTAATCTTATTGTGGTTCCCCTATATTTGATGAGTATTTTTTCCCCTTAATGCTTTATAATATTTTCTCATTGTCTTTTATATAGAACTCTTATTCTACTTAGGGTTTGTTGAGGTTGTTAGGTATTTAGATTAATGTTCCTCATCAAATTTGGAAAGTTTTTGAACACTATTTCTCCAAATATATTTTTCTCTACTCTATTTTTCTCCTTTCCCCTGGGACTTCTACTGCCTGTTTGTTGGCTTGCTTGATATTGTTTCACGGGTCTCTGAGGTATTGCTCATTTTATATATATTTTTTTCTCTATTAGATTAAATAATTTCTATTGATCTTTATTAAAGTTTACTGATTCAACTGTTTTATTCTGCAGGGACCTAGGTTCTTTCCATCTTTTGACTCAGTATCTCAACAGGTGGTCTACATGGTTGTGTTTGAAGGAAAGGAGGGGGCAAGAGAGTTCTAAAGTTCTATCTGAGATATTTCTCTCTACATGTCATTGTGCAACATAATACCATATAGCCACAATCTAACCGTAACAACTGGAAAATTTGCCTTTATGTACTCCCAAGATGAAGAAAAAAGAATGGATTTAATAAATACATAGCAATAGCTCTACTATGAATGCCTATATTTAGGCAACTGAAAAGACTTATGATTTTTCTTTGCTTACCTAGATGTCATAACCCTCTACATCTTTTCAGTTCAAATTTTTGGGCACAATTATTGAAATGTAAATATTAAAGTCTATTCTTTAGAGAGCTGATAGTGCTCAAGATGGCAATGGTATATCTCTCTTAGGGTTTAACTCTGATCAAATAAGGAAGAAAATTCAAAATGGAAGCAGACTGGGTAACATGATGGGTTGAACATAAGAGTCCTCTCTGCTTCATCCCCAAACCCTACTAAAACATGAACAGTAAAATTTAAAATCTATAAATCCATGAGTCCAAACAGGTCAGGAGAGGAAAAAAACACACACACACAAAATATGTGTCTTTGATAGAAAAATGAATAGATAATGGTTTCCTATGTTGCATTACCCTTTATATTTGGGCAGGTTTTTACAATAGGTTCTCAGATTTCACTTCATAATCCCTTAGATAGCATTCACATAAACTACAATGTGAATGGCTCTCACTGTATTGTACAAAATGACAGCCTTTCTTTACCCCACCTTCAGAGTATGAGATACTTCTGATTTCTGACCCTTCCTGATAAATTACTTTTTATTTTACTCTTTGATACATATAGGATCTCAGCTTCCTCCAAGGTGCTAAGTTATTTTTAAAGTTTTCTCCCATTTTAATTTTTATTTCTTTCTAAATTTTTTGGCACCACTCATTTTGTACTATAGTAATTCCTCACTTAACATCACTGATAGTTTATGAAACTTTAAGTTAAAATACCTATAACAAAACCAATTTTACCATAGGCTAATTGATATAAACAGAAATTCCTGTGGTATTACTTGAACATTATAGTAAAACAATGTTGAATGAAACAACATTATTCAAGGACCTGCTGTATCTTCCTCTCCTGTTCTATTTGCCCTTATATATTTTAAATTCTGCTGCTGGTGTTTTAGTGGAGTTTGAGGATGAAGCAGAGAAAACTCTTATGTTCAACCCACCATATTTAATTGGGAGAAAATTATTTTATTTTCTGTTTTTTCTTTTATATTTTTCTAATCACCTATAAAGCAAAACTTTAATATTTAATTGATCTTCATTACTTTCATGTGTTCAATGTCAGTTAAACCTTTCACATTAGATAAAGTAAGTGGGGAAGATACTATAATGTGGCAAAAAAAAAAAAAAAGAAAAACTTAACATACAGAAGTTTAACAACTTTTCCTTGCAGTTAGTGATGAATTTGAAAGCGGTAGGACACCATGATTTCCCTATACATTTTCTTGACCAAATTAGAAACAGCTTTCTGAAAAACAGTGATTCTATGGAGAAACTCTGCACTCAAAAAATATAATAAACATAAATTCTTGTCTAATTTGAATTTATTTATAGTACAAAGTCAATAACTGATGCATGATAAGTACTTGTGAAGAGGAAATAATTTAAAAAAATAATTCACATGCCTAAACTTTTAAACTATTTTTTTTAATTTAGTAATTAGGAAGGGAGAGAAACAATTGTGCCCAAATGTTCCAAGACCAGATATGCAGAATTATTTCAAAAACAATACTTCCCTAAGAAAGAATGAATCTTAGCAATAATGACCACTCACAAATAAACTCAAAAACTGAAGCATATCCTTGAGATAAAATTTATTATATAAAAGTTGTGTTTGTTTTAGAAAAATTGACAAATATGTTTGACAGTCTTGCTACTGATTATTTTAAGTTGATAGATCTTTCTTTGCTAAGAGAGTGGCTTTTCTTTATACTTCTGCCTAGTAGGTGGTGAAAAGAGACCAGCTGTTCAACATATCTTGGCATTCACAAGTGTAAGATGCACTCATTCTTGTAGAGTAAGACATGCTTACATCTCACATACCACACATTATAATGCAATAAAAAAAAATCTATAGTTATGCTGAACTCACCATTTGGCAATGAAAATCAAGCACAGTGTAAGATGAAGATATGACACTTCGAGAAAAAAAAGCAAATGTCAGTAAATTCACTCCATCCATTGTATTACCCTGTGGTGACAGCAGACATCACTACCAATTTTCTCAAGCTGCTAGTACACGTCTGTAACTGAAAACAGTGTGAAAAACTTTCTAATTAATTGCTACTGGCAGATCTATTACTTCCAAAAGTTTTTCCCTTCAGATACAGATACTAACCTGTCTCGGCATATGAATATGCATCCTTTTGCAATTTACAAAGAAAATAATTTTTCGTTCATTTGCTATTCAGTGGTACAGAAAATGTTGCAGTAAATCCCAGATGATAAAGAAAAAGAAAGATTTTTTTTTCCTTTCCAGTTGAATAATGGATTGAGAGATGCCAAGTTTTGGCTGAACAATAGCTTACCATCCAATTTTATTTAACCAAAAAGAGATGAGCATAAGCAGCTACACAGGGATGTGAATAAAAGCAATTCTTAAAAACTATGTTAGCAAGCAGGACTATTTCATTCACAACATATTTCACTTACCAAATTGTTAACACTCAATATAAGAGGGTTGAGAATGTGAACAAGATGCCTTTATAAACACATGTGTCTCTAAATGAAAAGTGACAGAAGCCTCATTTATAGCTGTTAGAATATTCTGAAATTATTACATTTCTAGTCCAAATTAAAAATAGGAATATAATACTGACTTAACAGCAACACCATTAAAATCGTGCAAGCCAAATATCTAGATCTAGGCCCTTCCCATCATGACCAAGATGTGGTTATGGAAAAGTTCAAATTACCCACTTATTCTATCATAGTTCTTACATGATCTCCACTATGTCACCCAGATCAAATCATTGATGAAAATTCACCCATTAATTCAACCAATGGGAAAACATTTATTGAGTGCCACTACGTGCCAAGCACTGTGTCAAACTCTGGAGATACAGTGACTTATACTTCATGCATCATTCACTGATTCTTTATATATGCATGATGCTGAGCTTGGAACTATATATGCTAGTCAAACTGCAACGTTCCTTGACTCTGGAACAATATAATATATATGATCTGCATTATGTAAACAAAGATAAAATGTAATATGAAGAAAGAACACTGAATCAAGAGAAAAGCCTATTAACATACTAATACCCATGGTATTGTGTTGTTATGTAAATAACTAACAGTAGGCATTATCTTCAATCAATACTTTCCAGAATAAACTGCTTCAGACAGGCAGCCCTCACAGTGTGTAATGAGCAGAAACTTTATACTCTGTGTTGTCATTGCTGATGTTTGAATCCTGCTGTTTTTACATTAGGGGCTGCTGAGATGACTGCACTTTTTTGGCAATTGAAAGAGAAGCTTGATCTGGTTTCTCCCACAACAAGTAAAGAATAAAACCTATAATCCTTCTTAATTTCATCCCATGACTTGAAAAGTAGTGTTGGTGGGGGCAGGAAACATCACTGACAATGTCTTGTATGAAAAAAACAAACACCAAAGCAAATAATTTTTGAAACGTATTAACTCAATGGGTTTAAATTACAAAGATTTCTCTTTAGTGAAATGGAACACAGACCCAGACATAATATTTCATTAGTTCATTATGCATACATGGGGGCTACTAATGGTTTATGTATTCTTAGAAAAAAATAGATTTCAAAGAAAAAGAATAAGTAGAGATTTTTAAATGGGCAATGTGTTATTGATGTTAGCACAGATTTTTTTAATGAATAGGAGGAGCACTAATGTATTTCATTCTTTCAGATCATATAAGTACAAAAGAACATGAATCCTTGTCTATTTTTAATAACTATTTGCTTGAAATATTCTCGTAAAGTTCCTGCAAGTGTATGTGTTTATTCCTGACATAATATGTACTATTTCCTTACTTTTCCAAGAAATTAAAAAAGTACTCACATTATGTTGCTTCACATTGGACTGTTAGCCACTATATTCTGCAGTCTTTTAAAAGAAGAATCTTCACCACTCAATAAATAAAGCTAATGCTTACCTCTAAGCAATAAGTAATTAAAATAAAATCATAAGCATTTGCTTTACAGCATGTTTTTCCTCTCTAAATTATAATTTTGCAACATTTCTTTAAATGGATTTCACTTTTATTGCATTGCAAAACTGATATCATATTCTTTGTATGTACTTTATTATCTCATTTGATTAGGTTTTAATTCCTACAACATACAGCAAAGGCTGATGTGCCTTTTGCAATTTGAAACAGTGGTTGCATGCTGAGAATAATTAGCTTCACTAAGGCAGAACAAATGATTTCTTTGCAAAACATCAAGTCTATGTTTCAACAAAGATAACTACAGAAAGCTCAAGTTATCTTGGGTCTTCCACTACAGTGGTTACTTCTAGTTTAATTAACATGTTTATAATCCTAATTCCCTAATAACTAAGGTGACCCTGAGATTATTATAAAGAATACTGCTTTGGAAATTGGTTCCTTTCATTCGTCATTTTTCATTAAAATATTTATTTTATATAGATAGTCTATGAAATATCTATGTTTTTTGGCAAATTAATACTCTTCAAATTTTATAGTCTTTAAATTTATTTGTTTTATTAAATTTCCTTTTACTTTTATTGTTTCTAATCATAATTTAAGCAAAATAATTTCATTGTTGCCTGTGGTTACCAGAATGGTGGTGGGCTATTCTCCCTGACCAATCCAACTTGAAATTTTAAAGATCTTTTAGTAATTCAATGAAGGAACATTTACAAGAAGCCAGATTTGTAGAGTTTTCTACACTTATTTTTAGTAAGATAATACGAATATGGTAATTAAATGCCACAAATCAATTTCTAGTAAAAAGAAGTCATTTAGTAATAGCAACAACAGAGAGAGATGATTATAATTTCTTATAATTAAGGGCCTAATCTTCTTTAAACTAGTAAAATCTGCACTAAAAGTTTTATTCAGTTTATATTTTAGTTAAGATTCTTGTTAATGCTTATTGAATTATCTTGAATGGAAGCATTAATTAGAGTTCATTCTGCAGCAAAAAGGTCATGAGTGCATACTGCTCTGAAATTAAGCTTTACTTTCATATCCCTATATGGCTGCAGGAAACTTAAGTTGTTGCTGCATTACACAGAGCCATCTAGCATCTCATAGCTCCAGTTACCAGTGGTTTGACAAGTCTAATTCCATGCAAGACTTCTTCAATTGCTCCAACCTTGCTACAAACAAATTTATCCTCTAAAATGTTTCTGGAATAATTAGGTAAACACAAGCTTTAAAAGTTTTAAACTTTATAGTCTGTATTTATACAGAATCATTGGCAGACTATGAAATCATTATCAAATTAAGTTTGATGCTATACAAGTTTGTTATTTATTTGATTGAGTTAGGAGGAATAATTTTAAAACCTAAAAAATTATCCTCCTTCTTCACTTTGAACTATTGAATCTACAAAAAGTTTAGTACTTTTTGGAAAGTGAATTGTATCTTCAGAATTGTAACTTTGAGCACTTTTGAAATATAAATTGACCTTATTGTATAGATGCTCTTAATATAGCTATGCATTGTTAATATAAATATATGTCCAGTTAGCAAATTTTATGAAAGTAATGAAAATTACTTGAAGATTATTGAAAAAGTAAAATAAAATTTAATAAAACAAATGAATTTAAAGAGTATAAAATTTGAAGAGAATTAGTTTGCCAAAGAACATTGCCTTATTTTTACTCAAATTTTATAGACTGTTTATCTAGTCATATATATTCTTTACACCACCAAGCATTCATGAAGTTTCCAAATTATTTTTTTTCAGTAAATGACTGATTAGAGTCAAGGTGTTATATCTTAGAATATTTAAAATATTAGTATTTCATATAGATTTAGAGAAACAGGACTATAACACTCATTTTCTCTGAGTAACAGTTTTTAAATAAAGTAATTTTCATTTTTGTTGGTAAGCATGTAACTTTAACATTGTTTTTTCTCTTATTAAATCCCATTGCTGCCTTGGATTGGTTAGATCAGGTTCAAAGGTATATTTATTTCATTTAATAAATGTGAATTCAAAAGAGGTTTAAAAAATAGGAAGTGTTCATTGAAATTCTGTCCCATTACAGTAAGAGTTAATTTTTCTTGCAAATTAAGCTTAGTTGCCTTAGCAACCCTTTCATTTCAAAAGTTCAAAGTCAGTCAAACTCTATTAAGAGAATATAATTGGAAAACTAGATTAAGAGAGTATAAATGGCAACTCACTAAGACTATCATGATGTTGAAACAGTTTGATCATTAATTTAGCATCGATGATACCAGTGACAAACTATTAAGTTTTCACATAAAAGGTTGATGGCTACTGTGCAGAAGTGCTTAAGTGACAATAAAAAAGGGATTGTGTTTTTTCCTATGTGGTAAGAAAAGAATGATTTGGTTGTGTACCAGTGAAAATACAAAGGATAGTAAGAAATAATTATTTTATACTCTTTAAAGTAATATCATCAAGTGTATTTACTACCTATGTATTAATTGGGGTATCCTGTTTTTCTACCATTTGAAAGTAAATAAGCCAATATATAACTATATGAATCACACCTTTCCTAGACTTTTCACTTGACTCACAGAAACAAATTTTGTTTTAAATAAAGACAAGATGTATTAACTGAGAGAAACAGCCTAATGTGAAGCTAGTTGGAAGAGGGAAAGGGAGTAGCAAAAAGCTATCTTTATTTGAGATAATGTATATTATTTTAATATCTTCCCTAAATTTATTTACAATTTAATCTAATTAACATATTTATAGAGCTAGTACGTAATCTAGAGTTGCATTCTTTTTTGTGTTTGTTTCACTGAAGCCAGCATAATTCAAAGATATAACAATAATAATTAATATGTCACCCCAAAAATCACAGGCTAATTTCACTAAGAAATATTGATATCAAGTTTTTAAATAAGATATTGGCAAACTGATACTTGGTAGAATAACAGAACAGCACAATAATATTATTAACAGTCATGCCCAGAATGTGAGGACAGGTAAAGATTAGGATTTACATTACATATTTCCCTATATTCATAGGGAGAAAGACACATTTTATGATCATAATATACCAAAATAAATTTGATAATTTTTTAATTAAAAAAAGATTAATATTTTCATAATGACAAAAGATGCATGACTCCTATACAAGGCAACTACATACTTCACTAAACATTTAAATATATTCTCACTAAATTAGTGAACAAATACAAATGCCACTACTGACACAAAAGATTTGTTATTCTATTAGTACAAAAAAATATAATTAGACAAAAGAAATAAAACAGACAACTATGAGAAAGATGACTGAAAACTATCAGTAACTAAAAATTATAATAATATATATCTGAGAAATCCAAAGATAGCAATAAAAAAATCCTTAAAATGAATAAGAGAATTCAGAAAAGTAAGTGATCAATAAATAAAATTATCATTAATTTTCTAATAACTAAGAATAATCAGTTAGAAAATGTAATTAAAGGCATTCCAATTTATCATTTATATACGAGTTAAGCTAAAAGAACTTAGGGAGTAACATGAAATATATAAGATGTGTATAAAAAGAAAGTTTGGATGAGGTAAGCATTATGTCAGCATGAGAAGACCTCTAGGTCTCTCCCCTTTATGTTACAACAAGTTGGACAGCTACAGCTCAACAAAGGTGTCCCTGTTTAATACATGAATACATTTGAGAGATCGTGCATTGAGACATGTGAAGGTGAATGTATCAGAGGAAGTAGGGGAAGCCAGATGAGGGGAAGGACAGAGTGAGGAGTCTCAGATGCAGTCCCGTGTCCCCCACAGCCCCAGACGACATGATAGCAGTGAAGGGTTACAGCACAGACAGGAGTGGTAAAGGTGGCACTCTGATCTAAGTGGCCAGTACACACTGAGGCTGAGCCCAGGGTCAGGGGCAGAGAAGAAGTGCAAAGAGTGGCAGCAGTGGATAAGTCACCATCACCAGGGAAAGAAAACTGTAGATATGGGCTTCTACCCACACTCTCCCTCCTGTGGCCCAACCAGCATTACACCCCTCACTCGACAGATCATGTAGGGGCAGAAGAACATTCAAGCCTCAGTGGTCTGTACTCATTGTGGTTGAACACAATGAAAAGAATAGAGCCACAAACACATGAATCCACTCCTCCCTCCCCCACCCATTGCTCTGGAGCCTGGTAGAGGCAGCTGTGTCACCTCAGACAGAGCAGTGTGGCTGGCGGCTTCCGGTCACAGGAAAGTGGTGCTGGGAACACGCAGGCCAAGAGCCCATTGTCCACCACGTCTCACCATTGAGGTGGTGTCCTGAGACTGAGGTGACTCAGTTATGAAAAGGATAACCACCTCCTATGGGAATACAGGGCATTTTCCGTGGCAGAGGTGATACAGCTCCAAAGAAATCCCAGTAGTTCACGTAAAAGGAAACAAAAATTTGCACTATACCACCACCTACTGGAACACAAAAGAAAGACCTCTACTTATTCACCTGCTAAATAGAGATAATACTTAAAAAAAAAAAAAAAAAAAGATTTTATTCCCTCAAAAGCCATGGCAGAGAAATAATCCATCAAGTGCCATGAATAACCAAGGTAAAAAGGTAGTTCAGAAAGAAAAAGAAAAATCTCCAGAAAATAAACTCAAAGACATGGAAGACAGTGATTTAAATGACAAAGAATTCAAGATTGCAGGTTTGAAAAACTCAGTGAGTTACAAGAAAACTCAGAAAGGCAGTTGAATGAGCTCAGGAATAAAATTAACAAACCAAAGGAGTACTTTACCAAAGAGATTGATATTATATAAAAGAACCAAACAGGAATTCTAGAGCTGAAGAAATCAATAAATGAGATAAAGAATGAATTAGAAAGCTCGGGAAATAGATCAGACCAGATGGAGGAATGAATTAGTGATACTGAAGATAGAAATCTAGAAATAACTCAAGCTGAACAAGAGAGATAATTGAAAGAACTGTACCCTCAAATCCAAGAAACAAATAGGACAGCTCACTATCTCAATGCAAAAAGGCCTTCTACAAGGCACATGATATTAAAGCTGTCAAAAGTTAATAACAAGAAAAAAATTCTCAAGGTAGCCAGGGAAAAGAAGATGGTAACCTATAAAGGAAACCCCATTAGCTTTAAGCAGAAATCTTACAAGCTAGGAGAGAGTAGAATCAAATATTCAAATTATAAAATGAAAGAAATCACCAGTCAAGAATAATATATCCTGCAAAGTTATCCCTTTGATTTGATGGAGAAGTAAAGGCTTTTCCAGACAAATAGAAGCTGAGGGAATTTATCACCACAAGATCTTCATTAAAAGAAATGCTGAAAGAAGCTCTTCTACCTGAAATAAAAAAGCAAAAGGATACAAAACTGTGAATAAAATGACAGACAGAAGCAGGAAATTATAACTCTTGTTCAGACTAGAGTGTTAAATGCTTAAACATAACATAAAGCTTAAATAAAGGAGACAATAGCTACTGCAATTTGGAAATGAATGCACAGCATAAAAAGAGATAATTTGTGACAACAGAAATATAAAAGGGGAGAAGGAAAGGACTGACCTGCATAAGTGAAGGCAGCTAATATGAAATCAGAAGAAAAAAGAGTATTATACTTAAAAAACTTTTTTTGCATAAATATAATGGTAACTACAGAATAAAAATCTGGAACTGAGGCAGATGACATAACTAAAGAGGAAATAGAAGGAAAAAAATCATAGAAAACCACAAAATTACAAAAGCAGGCAGACACACAAGGGAAAAGAAACAATGGAGACACAGAGCAACCAAAAAAAACAAAAGATACAGCAAAAGCGGTAATGAGAAAGTTTGTAACATTATAGGCCTACTTTAAGAAACAAGAACAATCTCAAACTAACATTTTACCTAAAAGAACTAGAAAAAGGAGAACAAATAAAGCCCAACATCAGTAAAAGGTAGGAAATAACATCTAGAGAATTAACAAAATAAAGAACAAAACTATAATAGAAAAAATGTAACAAAGAACTAGTTATTTGAAAAGATTAATAAAATTAACAAACTTCTGTCTAACCTCACTAAGGAAAAAAAAGACTCAAATAAAAAAAAAATCAGAAATGAACAAGAAGTTATGATGAATACTATAGAAATACAATATTATAGAAGAATATTATGAAAAGCTATATGCCTCCAAATTCAATAACCCAGAAGAAATGTAAAAATTCTTAGAAATATATAATCTTCCTAGACCAATTCATAAAAAATTGGAAAATCTAAATAGACTGATCAACAGTAAGAAAATAGAAACAATCATCAAAAACCTCCCAAAAAGCAAAAGGCTAGGACTAGATGGCTTCACTGATAAATTCTACTGAACATTTAAAGAAGATTTAATACCTATCCTTCTCAAACTTTTCCAAAAATTTAAAGAAGAGGCAATACTTCTTAACTCATTTTATGAGGGTAACATTATCCTGATACCAAAACCGGCAAGGAGAACACACACATGAAAAAATTACTAGCCAATACCTCTCATGAATGTAGATGCAAAAATCCTAAACAAAATACCAGGAAATTGAATACAACAACACAATTAAAAAATAATACATTATAATTAAGTGATGTTCATTTCAGGGATGCAGTGATAGTTCAATATATGCAAATTGATCAATGTGATACACCACATTAACAAAATAAAGAAAATCATACATCAATAGATGCAAAAAAAGCATTTTATACAACATCCATTTATGATTAAAACATTCAATACAATAAACACAGAAGGAAAGTACCTCAACATAATAAAGGCCATATATCATGCTCAATGATGAAAAACTTTCCTCTAAGTTCAGTGAAAAGACAAGGATACCAACTCATACCATCGTTGTTGCAAATGCTAAGATCTCATTTTTTTTAGCCCAAGTAATATTCCATTTTATGCATGTATCTCATCATTTTTATCCAATTGTTGATGGGCACTTAGATTGCTTCCATATCTTGGCTATCGCAAATAATGAAGGGAGCCTTGTTAATAGCAAAATAGTAGACTCAGTCTAAGTGACCACCAAAAGGAAAATGCATAAATGTGTGTTCATTCAAAAGATTTTAAAGTGAATAAACATTATTTGTCATCTATTAACACAAATTGGAAGATATTGCAGTTTGGATTGTGCCAAAGCATACTTTGAGGCAGGTGATCCCAAAGAATATCAATAGGGGAGTGGAGAAATGAAACAGGAAAGAAAGATGGACAGTAAAGTATGTGTTATCAAGTGAATCACAACTGTTAGTAAATGAGATAAGTCCAATCTTGCTGGAGAACTCTGGAAAACTCTGTGGAACAGGCACTTTTGAGATCTCACTTAAGGAACCAGGGATACCAGCTTCTATCAGTCACTTGTTAAGGACTGCTGGTGGGGTCGGGGTGGCAGTTTATTTCTTGAGACTTCTGGCCTGCTGCCAGAGGTGGGTGGGCTCTAGTGGTCAAAGGCAGCCAAAAGCAAAAAGAGATGCAGGTGCTGGCAGTCTGAGACAGGGCCATGGTAAGTACCTAGAAAATACAGGAGACCCTGATCTCCACTAAATTGATGACTGTGCTTGATGGTAGGGGTTTGTTGATGGGAAAGGAATGAAGCTGGGTCTATAAAACAAATTTCATTTACATGATGTTCTTTCTTTACTTAATAAAAATATATGAAAAAATACTAATAGAGGGTCTGGAAGGCAGAGATATAAGTAAATAATAAATAGTAATAAATATGTTTTATGTAAATATAAAAAATGTTAATGATTTTCAGTTCTGGTTGTGGGTACACAGATGTTTGTGATGGCATTTTTAAAGTATTTTCCTAAAATTAAAATTTAAAAAAATTCTTAAAGTAGAATCAAAAAGCCAACTAATCTTTTATTATTCAGCACACACTGAGAGGCTGAGATTAGAGATACGTATAATGAACTCCTTGAGATCAGGCATCTTACAACTTTGTTTGCCAGGAGACTTACACTGAATCTTGACAGAAGTTTATAAAATAAATGACAGAATTAATTATGAATTCTAGCTGAAAAAGACATGTCTCTACAGAAATTCTAGGCCAATTATGAGCCAGCCTTTGTGGCTTTAGCCACCATCAATGTAATTGTCTCTAATTTCTCTGATGTACTTTGCCATTGATTGAGAAATTTAATGTTCATTCTTAATTGACCAGAGTATATAATACTAATATCTAAAAGGTAAGATCCTGGTTAATTACAGCCATCATCTAGTGGATGTAACTAACCAATATTGCAGAAAATTTGAGAAGCCAGTTATTAGAGATTCTTGACAGGGCTCTATGTAGTTAACAGTAAGTCTGTGAAGATAAGTGTTCTGTTTTTATTACTTTGAGAAAATAATCTTAGATGCAATTGTAAAGACACCATAATCTCAATCCTTATACAAAATTGCCAAAGAACAATAGGCTATATACCTTCTTCCCTTTTGTTGTTACTATGACAAAGGTAAGGTGCTGCCAAACATCCCCTCTGAATATTAAGAATCACATTAGGGATGAATGAACCATGGTGCTATCCCCATTCCAAAATGTTACCAGGAAATACATACTCCAACAGCTCATGAGACCAATTTAAAGCAAACTTTAGGAAAAAACCTACTTCAGACAAACCGGTTCATGCTGTGTTGTCTAACCGGCATGAACGGAATTTCATCAGACTTATAATTAGATATTCTCCCATTTACCAAAGGCTGTAACAGTATTCGGTGAGTAATTAAGTACATTTTTTTATTTGTCCCTTCGAAGGGAATAAGAGGGGTTAATTCAAAATGAAAAGGCAGAAGATGGAAATGCTTGAAATTATGTAGATAACTATACTTAATGGAAAATATTGTTTAAACTAAAATCAAGAAGTACTGATTGAAAAAAGAAACACTGGTCTTCTCTTCCTTACATAATTATAATGTGAAGAAAATGTAGCTCTTCCTCTTTTAGGATGATAATTCCTTTGTGATACTAACACCAGGAGTATTTTAAGAGTTGTAAAAATGTAGTACATTTCAAGCTACTGTCCAAAGATACAGCAAAATAAAATTTCAAAAGTCCACAGGGCACATAATATTTTTTGTTGTATATAATTTGCAGGCCTAAAAATATACTAGTTGATATGTTTAGATCCTAGACAAGACAACCTTGCAAAAGTAAAGGACCAAAAACCAACCTCAGACTTACTACTGATTTAGTTTTTGCCTTAGGCATAATGCCAGTGTGTTTCAAGTTTTGCTTTTGAACTGGATGTTTCTGTGTCAACATTCTTCAACTGCATATTGTGTGAACTTTACCTAATTAGTGACTGAAAGGCATCCTGGAACCCAAACTGCTGCGTTTGTGTTCTATACTCCTTTGCCCTAGAGCCTTTTGTATGGAAACCTTGATCAAGAGTTGATTTATGTTGGTCAACTTGTAAGTGCTTAGTTTCTCTCACCTTTCAGTAGGCTTGCCTCACAAGATTTGAAGCTGCCAAAGTATCAGAATTGAAAGTATGAACATACTGTCTCTAAAAAGTAGATACTCAGAATTCATGTTGTTTGTGTATACTCATATGGGTTGTAACTAGGGGTACCTGTTACAGTGCTTTTACCTTGTGAAAAGTTTTAGATCCTAGTAACACCCATTCCCTGGAGAAAAAAGTTTAGGAGAGAAGAAAACTTTGGCTGCTATGACTAAAAAAGGACCTAAACAAAGTCATAAAATCTTGGCACATGAAAACCTAAATTTTCTGTAAAAGTTTTTTAAGAGAAATGTATGATCCCTCAGTAAAATTTCCCATCAAAAATAAAATTTAATTTTTACAACATTTATTATTTTCTCTAAAGGAGAAAAATGTCCTACAAAATCAGATGCCTGCATATTTCTTCAACCTCACAATTTCTATTCTCTCTTTTCAGAAATTTTCTTTATACACATATCATCATGCTGTATATATAAAACTAATATATTGTTATGTTCAATTATATCTCAATAAAACTGGAAAAATGATTAAGAGAAACATTCAAGTTACCGTGTTTCCATTAACTCATGATTCTGAGAGTTTTTGAAGACTTTTGTATCTGGTAAAACTATTCACAATCACCTGGATTTTAAAAACTATTCTACTTAGTAAAGTGCCAATTAGAAACTAAGTTTTTCACCTTCATTTTAATTTTACTTTTTGGGATATTTCATCAACCTTACCTAGTAAAATTTTTGTGTAATGTTTTTAAGTTTCTACTACTATATTCTTAAGTGTTATTTCTTGTGTTCTGATTATTCTATTTTATAGCATCTCGTTTCTGTTTCTTGATTTCATTTTCTTCTACCATTTTTTTTTTTTGGTTCCTTTCATTTCATCTCTTCTCTCTCTTTTTAAATTATATGTGTGTGCTTTAGTTTATGTCTTTCATTTTAGAGGCTTTTCTGTGAATTCTTTTTTGACAATTAAGAATGAAGTACTAAAAATTAAATTGGACATTCTCTAGGCACTCTGTAGGTGTTGCTCATTGAAAATATCAGTATCATTCTTTTCTTTCGTTCTGGTGGGATTGATCAGAGAGGTATTCTCAAGTCTCCTTCCTATGAAATGAGTATATACCCTTTTCTAGCATTCTTAGAACTTCATGAAGAGAGGTTAAAGGTTTTCCAATTCAATACAAAGCTATCTATTTAGCCTCCCTGTTTCAGTATAGTTCTTCACCTCTCCACTTAATTTTGCCTAGAGTCCCACATCTCTCTGGTCTAACTTCTGAGAGTAACTTCCAGTTTCCTGTGTAGAAGAAGAATAACAATAACACAGAAACGTATTTCTGAAAATCCAAAACATTTTCTATATATAGGGAAGAGGTTCAATACATGGTTAGTTTAAGCTTTTAATTATATTATTCAAATATATGTTCAAGTAAAATTTTCTTTAATTCAGTGGTCAAAGGCAGAGAGGTTTTTCCTTTTTCCTAAGTGTACCTCATTTCACTAATTATTATGAAGAAACTATAATAAGACTTTCAAAATAAAGACTCCTTTTTTCAATTTTAGGATTTTTTTTTTCTTTTTGAAATGTGATTATTTATTTTGTTGTAGTTTCTCAAGAAAGCTATATTGACTATATTATTTAGCTACCATACTTATCACTTTGGTCATTATAGCTCAGAGCCTTCCTTGTGGTATTCTCTGTATGCTTCTATCATTTGTCCTCTAGACCACAAATTTTATTTTGTGCATTTTCAATTTTATCTACTGCTCCAATGTGAATTTTTAGTTCAGCTAATGCTGATTTAATTTCATGGTTTTCTTTTTTAAATAGTATTTTTTAAAAATCATACAAATAGTACTTGCTTATTTTGAGATGAAATTCAAATATTATTAGAGGACAAAAATAAGAAGAAAATGTATAGTATATTTTGCATCTTATATGTCTTATATTTCTAAGATATATCTCTGTAAAGTTTGATAGATTAAAGGATGTACTGCCTTTTTTATTTCTGATGAGTACTGCCAAACTGCAAAGAGGTTGTACCTAACCAGGATCCCACACAGCAGGCTTATCCACATTCTCACTTACAGCAGCACATAGCTACTCCTGGAACTGCAGGAAGACAGGGGAGGTTAATTATTTCATGAAAAATATGACACAGGCAAGATTACTATAGAACATAGGGATGGTGCTTCTTTACCAGAAGGATTGCTGTGCAGACAAAATATAGGTACTCTATTACATGTGATTAAACATTTCAATTTTGGCTAATATGATAGGTAAAAATTTAGCTTCTCATTGCTATTTAAAATTTTAAGATCAAACATTTTTTCATATTTCTTGATCAACTGTATAACACGTTCAGTGAACTGCCTATTGATAAACTATTCACTTTTTAACAATACTGTTAAACATTTTTCTTAATTTGTTAGAGATTTTATGCTAAAAAATGAAGAAAATTATACCAAAAAGCTTTTTCCAGTTTTGCTTTGTTGTGTGACCTTATTTTTTGTGAGTCATATTATTTGCTACATGGGACAATTAATTATGATGAAGCCATAAGGCTTCTTCATGGCTTGAGGTTTTGACTTTCTTATAAAGGCCTCTTCATCCTATATTTTATTTTAGTACTCGTACAATTTTATTGTTATTCACAACTATGTGTTTGATATATCTGTAATTTATTTCAAAGTCTGAAGACAAATTTATTATTCCTGTTTTCCAAATGCTAATAGTATTTCCAAACATCTCCTGTTTTCTTCATTGTTTCCTCACTGATTTAAAATGCTCCCATTATCAGATTCTAAACTATCACATAAACTTTTGTTTGTTTCAAAACTTCTATCCAGTGATTTGTCTACACGTCCACAGTTTTACACACCTCCACTACCTGGTTGTTTTTAAAGTGATGTTTATCTAGTAGAACCACATTCCCTCTTTATTACAATGACTATTTCCAGAGGTATATATTTCCATATAAGTGCTAGAATCCATTTGTATGATTTAGGAATGTCCTACTGTATATTTCACTACCACTTAATCATATGGATTAATATAAGGATAATAATTTATGTAAAGTGGATTAATGAACATATAAAATAATTTAGGGAAAAAATTACCTGTTTACATTTAAATAAGTAATTTTTTTATTTAGAAAAGCTCCCTTAGAAAAATTCAAAAAAAATTTTTTTTAATTTATTGAGGTACCATTGGTTAATAACATTAGATGTTTCAAGTGTACAATTCTATAATACATCATCTGTGTATTGCATTGTATGCTCACCACCCAAAGCTTAGTCTCCTTCTGTCACCATATGTGACCCCCTTTACACTCTCATCCTCCTCCCCACTACCCCTTACCTCTGGTAACCACCATAGATACTGTTATCTGTGTCTATGAGTTTGTTCATTGGTTACTTTTGGTTTTATATCCCACATTAGTGAAATCATATGGTTCTTGTTCTCTTGTTCTTTTCTGTCTAACTTATTTCACTGAGCATGATAATCCTAAGATCCATTTATAATGTTGCAAAGGGCAGTATTTCATCTTTTCTTATGGCTGAGTAGTATTCCATTCTTTATCCAATCATCCATCAAAGACACCTAGGTTGTTTCCATGTCTTAGCTATTCTTAATAATGCTGCAATGAACATAGGGACACATATATCTTTACAAATAAATGTTTTCAAAGTTTTTGGGTAGATAATCAAAAGAAGGATTACTGGGTCATATGGTAATTCTATTCTTAATCGTTTGAGGAATGTGCATACTATTTTCCACAGTGGCTGTATCAATTTACATTCCCACCAGCAGTGTATGAGTGTTCCCTTTTCTCCACATCCTTTCTATCACTTGCTATTTTGTGTCTTATTGATAATAACTATTCGAATGGATGTGAGGTGGTATCTCACTGTAGTTTTGATTTACATTTTCATTATAGCTAGTGAAGTTGAACATCATTTCATATATCTGTTAGCCATGTGTATGTCTTCTTGGGAGAAGTGTCTGTTCAGTCCTCTGCCCATTTTTTAATTGAATTTTGTTGTTGTTGAGTTGTATGGATTCTTTATATGTTTTGGATATTAGCCTCTAAGCAGAGGTATTGTCTACAAATATATTCTATTTGGTTGATTGCCTTTTAGTTTTGTTGATGGTTTCCTTTGTTGTGCAGAAGCTTTTTAGTTTGATGTAGTCCCATTCATTTATTTTGTTTTTGCTTCTCTTGCCTTTGGGGTCATGTTCACAAAAACTTCTTTGAGACCAGAGTCCATAAGTTCAGTCACTATGTTTTCTTCTACGTATTTTAATGTTTCAGGTCATATATTTGTCTTTAACCCATTTTGAGTTATTTTTTGTGTGTGTGGTGTCAAATAGAAGTCTAGTTTCATTTGTTTGCATGTGGTTTTCCAATTTTCTCAATACCATTTATTGAGGCTTTCCTTTCTTCATCGTATGCTTTTTGCTCCTTTGTCAAAAATTAGTTGCCGATATATATGTGGGTTTATTTCTGGGTTCTCAAATCTGTTCCATCAGTCTGTGTGTCTGTTTTTCTGCCAATACCATACTGTATTGATTAGTGTAGTTTTATAATATAGTTTGCAGTCATGGAGTGTGATGCTTCTGGCTTTGTTTTTTGTTTTCGTTTTTTTCCCCTCAGGATTGCTTTGACTACTGATCTTCTGTAGTTCATATAAGTTTGATAATTTTTTTGTTCTATTTCTTTGAAAAATGCCATTGCAAATTAGATGGGGATTGCATTAAATCTGTATATCGCTTTATGTGATATGGCCATTTTAACTATGTTGGTTCTTCAAATTAACGAACACAGAATATCTTTCAATTTCTTTGTGTTTACTTCAGTTTCTTTCAACGCTGTCTTATAGTTTTCAGTGTATAGGTCCTTCGCTTCCTTTGTTAAGTTTATTCATAGGTATTATATCGTTTTTTGTAACAATTGCAGATGGAATTGTTTTCTTCATTTCTTTTCAGATATTTCATTGTTAGTATATAAGAATGTAACATTTTTGTACATTGATTTTGTATCCTGCAACTTGTTTGTTTATTGTTTCTAATAGTCTTTTGGTGGAACTTTTAGGGTTTTCTATATATAGAATAATGTCATCTGAAAAAAGTGACAGTTTTACTTCTTCATTCCCAATGTAGAGTCTTTTATTTCTTTCTCTTGCTTGACTGCTCTTGCTAGAACTTCTAGTACTAGGTTGAATAACATTGGTAGTTACAAAAAAGTCATGAGAAGTATAAAAGCATAGCACAAGGAACATAGTTAATATTGTAATACTATTTATGGTGTCTGATGGATACTAGATTTATCTGGGTGTTCAATTTATAAATTATATAAATTTATGATCACTATGTTGTACACTTGAAACTATGTCAACTGTATTAAAAACTATTACTAAAAAAAAAAAATGAAGGAAAAGAGGCAAATATTCCATGCAGAAGAATTCCAAATAATTATGTATATACTCTGCTCTCAAGGAGAAGGAGCATAACTCCCTATTCCTTATGAGTAGGTTGAACATACTGATTTCCTTTCAAAGAGTACAGGATGTAAATGGGGAAAAATAAAGACTACCTTTACTTTGGAACTATCTAAGCCAGGTGGTCAAGGTCAGCATCAACATTAATAACTTATGTGGATGATAGTTACCTTTGATGTGATGCAAAAAAAAAAAAGAAAAGAAAAAAGAAAAAAGTGGCATTCTACCTCTGCGGTCTTCCTCCTAGTAACTTGTAACCTCATTGTTATCATCATAAAAACATCAGATAAATCCCAGTAGTGGGGCAGGTTACAAAATACCTTATGGATACAGAAAAACTACATTGGAACAGAAAATGTACATTAGGAAAAAACTAAATAAATATGAATTATGATTTTAGTGAATAATATCAATATAGTACACTAATTATAACATATCTATCATGCTAATGTAAAATGGTAATTATATGAGAAACTGAATATGGGATATATGAGGATATTTGGTACTGTTGAATTTTTCTGAAAATCTAAAAACTCTTCTAAAACATAAAGTTTCTTCAACAAATTACATATTTAAATCAGTGACTGACATAGGAATTTACCTTAAAATTACTTAATGTATAGTGAAATGTTGATATTAAAAATTGGAAACAAAATACCAAATATGATAGTGGTTCAGTAAATTATAGTGCAATTACACTGTGCAATAATCAAAAGTACATTATAGAATATTAAAATAGTGAAAAGCTTATGAGCTAATGTGTTGAAGAAAATGGATAAAAATTTGTACAGTATAATTCCAAATTTAATAAGAGACCTTGTTTTTAAAATGATGGCTTAAGAAATCATAGTTTTCTTCTTGCTACATGCTGTTACATAAAGTTGGTCCTGAAGCATCAATTTTGTTGTTGTTGTTGCTGGCATTACATTTTATTTATTTCATATAGTGGCTTGGTTAGAATGTTTAAAAGTTTTAAATATTCTGAGAAATTATAAAAAATGAATTTGATTTTATTTGTACTTTTTTCATGATTTGTATTTTAAGTGATAATGTTTAAATGATTGTATTTTAATGTAAGCCCCATTTCTCTTGATCTACTAATTCAGAGTTCTATAATTAATCAAATTGTCCAGCTTTAGAAATCAATACGTATAGTCATTAAAAGTCTAACTAATTTGCTAATAATTTTCAAATTGGTGCTAAATGGCTACTTTTTGTTTATTTGAAGCCTAATTCACTGTTAAAGAAAAATCAAACATCTCTCTGTGATGTCAATTTAAATCCAAGCTAATATTAATAGTTCAAGAGAGTTTAAATCTAACTTTTTATTTTACTTGTAACTTTGAGTCTATTTGATCAGATTATTTAAAACTAGAAAAATGTGTTTCTAGCTAATATATTTTCCTTCAATTTCTAGATAACAGTATAAACTCTTTCAAATATTAAAAGCACACAAATTTTACAATCACTATGTTCCTATATGTCCAGTATAACAAGATTAAATTTTACCATATTTTCTCAAAAATTTTAAAGAAGAAAACTTACAATTAAAAGTGCTTTCTTCTTATACCTCTTCTTTCACAAAGATAGGCAAAAACTTGATGTGTATCATGTCTGTACACTTCTAAATAATTTTAGGTTGTCTCTTACCATACATACTTTTAACATTGCATATATTTTCGCATGTTTTAAAGATTTACATAAATTGAATAATCCCATTTATATCTTTTTGTGATCTTATCCAATATTATATTTGAGATTTATTCATGTTTGCAAATATAGTTGAAATTAATTGCAGTTTATTGAATGTATAAACATGCTATATTTGTCATTCTTATTCCTGTGTATGAACATAAAATGCATAGCCTTATTTAATCTGCAAAAGTATAATAAAGTCTGCTATTTTCTGATACAGCGTTCATCCTGTGTTAGAGATAAGAAAACTGAGGCTTAAACCATTTAAGTAATTGACCAACATTTAGTCTAGTGAGTGCTGAAGCTGAGATATGAAACACACAGTTCAAGATAGCAAACAATTACTAATTGAAATGCCTTCCTTTACTGATGGTTCAATAATGTTTGGGAGTATTGAAGTAATATGTAATGCTAGTTTACAGATTTCAGAAAATAATTAAGAGATACAACAGTAATATGAAGAAAACAAAGTAGAAGACAATTGGAAATGAGTTATAAATGCAATAATAAACTAAATTCTTTTCCATATGCACAAGATTTATTTCCTGATGATTTATCACTTGAATACTCAATGTGAAAATCCAAATTCAACTCAATTCAGCAAATACCCAGAGTGCTTATTAAACACAGACATCTCCTAGGAGCTGTGATACTAACTATAAAAACCACCACCAGATCCCAGAATGTACAATCTGACTGCAGAGACAAATAACTAAGAGTTCTGAACTTGGACAGAGTACTACTCACTTATAAGAGTGCCACAGGTTAAGAAAGGACTCTTAAATGAGAAAAAAATGATATAAATTTCATAGTAATAAGCAGAGGTAAGCCAGATAAAGAAGGCGGTAAGAGTGTTTTCAGAAAGAGGATGTATCATGAACAAAGATAAGGAGGTCTGAGTTTGAACACTGCATTGAGGGACAGCAATATTGGGCACAGACTCATTATATGTGAGGGGAGAGGAGGGAAATGGTGCTCTAGAAGTGGATGTGAATAACATGATGAAGAAGTTAAAATGTTGAGGTGTTTTTCTGAAGAAAAACAAAAACCATGGATATGTTTTAGCTGGGGGAAAAAAAACAAATCAGGTTTCTATGTTAAAAATATAGTTTTGATAGAAGCATTCTGACAGTATTGCAGAGAGGATTGCAGAGACAAAAAGACCATTTCTTTGGTTAGCAGGTTCAAAGCCAAGTTAATGAAAGTTTCTTGGAGGAGAAAGGGTAAAATAAGCTTAAGAAACATAAAATTTGTAACTTTCTTCCTAATGAAATCTTTACGCCTTTGAGTGGGGAAGTGGAATAAGCATGAAATTTTTGAAAATGCATTTATTTTTTACAATTCCAAAATCTTTAGTTTTAGTATCGATTTATGTACCAAAGCTATATATCTAGTTGCCCACTTATGTTATTCTCTCACTTCTCTACATATTATACATGGCCAAAACTGAACTATTATCTTCTCTCTCTAAATTGTTCCTCTTCCTACATTCTCCATCTTGGTAATATAAAGGGAAATGAGTATGACTGAGAGTCAACAGAAGAAGTGACACCATTTTTAAAAATTTCATAATATCTATTGAATGAAACTTGGTCTTATTTAAATTCTTTCCATGTAAACATGATATTGACAGAAATATTAGAAATGAGATAGAAGCATTAACATGAAGGCAGATATACAATGTATTTCTCCTACTTAAAGGTTTGTATCTATGAATAGTACAAATAATCATTAATGTAAAGTGGACATTTACTTGTTTTGATAATGAGAAAAAGGTCATTCTAAAAATATGACTTAGAGATAGACCCTTACCTAATAGTCTCTTTCTTAAAATGAGTTTTCAAAGCTCATTAGTTAATTCAATAAAACCTTAGTTGTGTGTACTATCTTTCTGTGAAGGTATGTCATTAATTTAAAAATCTAGTTCTCATTCCAAAATTCAACTTTCCATCAGACTCATCAATTTTCTCTTTTCTTCCAAGAACTCTTTTTTGTCTGTTCCCTCCAAAGTATGTTATATGTTACCAATTAATTACCACTTAAGATTTTTCCCTCTTTTGTGGGGAGATTGACTTCCATAATATATTTGTCTTTTACTAATAAACTAATTTGATAGTTTAAAATATGAAAGTATAGTTTAAAAGTGTAAGAGAACAATGAATAGGATGAAATGTAGTGAGTGTTACAGTGGATGATTGGAGGGATGTTTTTATTAGATTAGAAATATATCTTACAACTGAAAATGCAAATTATGCAGTGCCATAATGTTCCTTTCAAGCACACAAGAGAAAATTTGCATATCTAAATTGGATCAGGCCGAGTGGGTTTCCCTAGTTTCTTTCCCTTGAGCATCAATCAGCCTGAAAAAGCCTGCAGGTGATCCCAATAGTGAGTTTTGAAAGTCTACATTTGAGTCTTTATGTATATATATGTGTTTGTATGTGTACATACATATATGTGTGTATAACTATATCTACCTATATATAAATGTATGTCTATCTATCTATCTATCTATCTATCTATCTATCTATCTATCTATTTATCTATATACTGATATTCAATTTGTTTTCATTTGACTTTCCTAGAGACTGACAAAATTCTTTTACCTCCTTTTGATAATTATTTGCTTTACATGTCCACATTGCTATTTTTCTTTTCCTAATAATTCTCTGCTGATTGATTTTTCAGTATGATAAATATTTGAAACTTTGATTTCTAAATGAAATTATCTGTGAATATTAATAGGCTATACTCTGTCTTCCATTCATCTTTAAGAAAATTTATGAAATATTTAATGAAAAAAATAAACTGTATTTTACTGAGCTATTTTTTTTTATCTAAAGGTATCTTACATATTTTTTTTAACTTCAATTTCTTATTCAAATTACTGTGATTTTTTTTTTGTGGGGGCTGTTTTTATTTATAGGTTTATGCATGCAACTAATTTTGCAAACAATCCACTATTCAACAGATACAAAATTGACTCAACAATGGAGTATGCTTACATTTTCATACTTACATATGTATTTGGCTTATTTTAATTTTTTCCAGTAGAGTTAAAATTGTAGTTCAAGAACTTTGAAATCTTGTCATGATGATCACATTTACACAGTTGTTAATTCTAGATAAAATGAATATAATGTGGAAGGTTTTAGTTATATTGAATGATTGCCTCATTATCAGGCCTTAAGCAAGCATTTTAAATCAAACCACCCAACTCTAGGTGCTACTAATAAAGATCAGCCCTCGATATTTTTGAGGATTAAAATAAATCCAAAGTCTTAATAAGCCAAGACTAGTCTTGTGCCCAGTTAGTGCCTTAAAAAATTGGTGATGTTTCTGTTATTTTATAATGTGTCAGATGCACATGTATTATCTTTTTGTAGAGTAGATTACATGTTTTATCCAAATGTCATAGAAGTAGATAAAACATAGTGTAGTCCTGTTTCATTTTAATTCATCTCTTGCCAGATATATTTTTCTTTAGAATTTCACTGGAATATGTGAAAGTTAGGAATGTATGAAGTGTATATTTTATTTTAAATGGCCTTCTATGTATATGAAGGGTAAATTAATAAAAAATATTCCCTAAAATCATGTTTTGGATTCTAGTAAAGAAATAATTTCACAATTTGAGAAGCTTTCCAGATAATAAAAACACGAAATGCAAGAATACACCACCAGTACTAGCTACTGTTATTATTTAGGATGGAGTGGACCCAAGACAAAGCTACACATTTTATTTCTGGGGCACATTCACCATTATTTTTGTACATTCCTCCTGTAATTCTTTGTTTTTACTGGCTCCTACTACCACCTATCTAACCTCAAGTTCCCCAGTTTTGTTTTTTTTTCCCTATTCATACTATTCTATATAATGAGACTCCACAGGAGGCTCTATATACACAAACAAGTCACTATTCGAAGATATTTAAGCCTGTAAAGAAAAATATTTTAGGAAAATAAAAATTTCATATCATAGTCTATACTGTCTGGTTCCACTTAAGGGGCATATTTGGTATATATTATTTATAGCAAAAATATGTAATTGTATAGATACATTGATTTATTGATATATACATATATTTTATACATGTATATTGCCTAGTTACAGAACATAAATTACTTAATGATATGTAATATAAACATGTCATTTTATGCATACACATATATTTTCACATATATTTCTATATATTAAGTTGTTTCTAATTAAGTTATGTGAGTACTGACTTTTAACTGGGTTTTAGTTTCCTGAGCACCCACAATTTTCTATTTTCTCCACTTTCTCCAACTTAGTTCTGTCTTGAACAAATGGTAAATACCAATTTGTTGATTCTTTGAAGAAACATGTAGGAACAAAATAAGATTGACAAAATTTTTAAATCTTATGAAATCAGCTATTGCTGGAATAAAAGTTTAATAAATATTTTAGAGCATAATTTGGCAATATCTGAAGTGCATGCTTGTAACTAAGTAATAATACCACATAGGAGTGTTTAATGAAGAGAAGCTTGTATGTGTGCACAAGCATACACATATGAACATGTACAATATGGCCTTGTTTATTATTATTATTTTTTAAGTACAGTTGATATTCAATATTATTTTATTTTGTTTAAGGTGTACAGCACAGTTATCAGACATTATGCAGTTTATGGAGTGATCACCCCAATAAATCTAGTACCCATTTGACACTGGATATTATTACAAATTATTGACTATATTCCTTATGCTGTACTTTACATCCTTGAGACTATTTCATAACTACCAATTTGTGCTTCTTAATCCCTTCACATTTTTCACATATCTCCCAACTCCCTTCCCATCTGGCAACCATCAAAATGTTCTCTGCATCTATGACTCTATTTCTTTTTTGTTTGTTCATTTATTTTGTTTTTTAGATTTGCATGTAAGTGAAATCATATGGCATTTATCTTTCTCTGTTTGATTTCACTTAGTACAATACCCTCTGGGTCTATTCATGTTCATGTAGATTATAATATTTCATTCTTTTTTTGTGGCTAATATTTCATTGTGTGTGTATGTATATATTACTTCTTCTTTATCCATTCATCCACTGATGGGCACTCAGGTTGCCTTCATATCTTGGCTACTGTAAATAATGCTGTAATGAACATATGGATGTACACATCCCTTCAAAATAGTGCTTTAGGTTTCCTCGAATAAAGACTCAGAAGTGGGATTACTGGGTCCTTCTTTCTCTCTTGTTATAGACTTTCTTTTAAAATCTATTTTGTCTGGTATAAGTATTGCTATCTCAGCTTTTTTGTTGTTTCCATTTTCATAAAATATCTTTTTCCATCCTTTTACTTCAGTC
Organism: Eidolon dupreanum; assembly: GCA_028627145.1. NCBI lineage: Eukaryota > Metazoa > Chordata > Mammalia > Chiroptera > Pteropodidae > Eidolon > Eidolon dupreanum. The sequence goes on along the minus strand of CM053514.1, from coordinate 19,286,236 downwards.
TATATATGTCTTCCACTGTGAAGTGAGTCTCTTATAGGCAGCATCTTATCCATTCAGCCACCCTTTGTCTTTTGATTGGAGCATTTAATCTATTTACATTAAAAGTAATTGTTGATAGATATATAATTATTGCCATTTTATTATTCTTTTTTTTTTTTTAAATGTCTTTTCCTCATCTGGAAAGTTCTTTATCTGTCCTTTGGTTTTGAATGATAGCTTTGCTGGGGAGAGTAATCTTCATTGTAGGTCTTTGTTTTTCATCATTTTGAATATTTCATACCAATTCTTCTGGCTTGCCAAGTTTCTGCTGAGATATCAGCTGACAATCTTATGGAAGCTATCCTACTAACTGCTTTTCTCTTGCTCCTTTTAAGATTCTCTGTCTTTGATTTTTGAAATTTTAATTAAGTGTCTTGGTGTGGGCCTGTTTGTGTTCATCTTGTTTGGGACTCTGTACTTCCTGGGCTTATATGTCTATTTCCTTTGCCAAGTTAAGAAAGTTTTCCATCATTATTTCTTCAGATAGGTTTTCAATTCCTTGCTCTCTTCTCCTCGTATGCCTATGATGTGAATGTTGGTACATTTGATGTTATCCCAGAGGCCCCTTAAACCATCGTTTTTTTTATTCCTTTTTCTTGCTGCTGTGCTGATTGGATGTTTTCTGCTACCATATCTTCTAAAACACTGATTCGAACTTGTGCTTCACCTAATGTACTGTTGATTCTTTCTAATGTATTCCTTATTTCAGTTATAGTATTGTTCATTTCTGATTGGTTCTTTTTTATGTTTTCTATCTCCATTTTTATGTTTCCTCTCTCTTCATTGAAGTTCTGAGATCACTATCCATCCTTATAATCAGTGCTTTTAACTGTGTACCTGGTAGATTTCTTGTCCATGTTTGTTTAGTTCTTTTTCTGCAGCTTCGTTCTACTCTTTCTTTAGGACATATTTCTTTGTCTCCCCATTTTGTCTGCCTCCCTGAGTTTGTTGCCTTGTATTAGGTAGAGCTGCTAGGTCTTTCAGTCTTACAAGAGTGGCCTCATGTAGTAGATGTCCTGGGTGGCCCAGTGTCACAGTTTTCATGGTCACTTGAGCCAGGTGCTTCAAGTGTGTCCCTTGTATGGGTTGTGTGTACCCTCCTATTTTAAGCCTTGGTTGCTGTTTGCATGTGAATGGGAAGGATTGACCCTTGGGATGATTGGTTGTGAGGACTGGTCATGACTACAATGAAGATGGTATTGCGTAGGGGTTGACCCTGTGGAATAGGAATCACTTTAGCAGGGCTCTCGTGTCTACACAGTCTTCCCTTGACTGTGTCATCTGTGAAGGTGGCCTGGTGGTATTCTGGCTTCGTCTGAGGCGTGCAGGCCCTGGGGCCAGAGGGCCTGTTGCTTCCTCAAAGGGGCCCTGCTGCAGGCCAAGTTTAGTGGCTACCTTGCCCTGCCCAGGGCTACCTGGCATGAGCCACAAAGCAATCCACAGTTGCTTCCATCCAAGCTGTCCTTGGAGTTGCCTGGGAGAGGCTAAGCTGTGAACTGAGGTAGGCTGCCACTATTGCTGGGCTTGGGGCTGCTCATCAAGAGGTAGAGGGCATGCAGAGGCCAGATGCTGCTTGTTTGGGTTTTGCAACCCTTTGAGAGATTTTAGGGAAGTCCACAGCATAAGCCAAGATAGGCTATTTTAATGAAAAAGCCACTGGAAGCAGCTTGGGTAGGCCTTCAAGTTGGGTAGGGTGGAGTCTCAGGAACTCACCAGGGTGGGGTGAATAGTGTTGGTCAGTTTGATGGAGACTCAGATACGATGGCTACCTGTGAATGCACACCGGAGAGTTGGTGGGCTCAACAAAGGAACAATGGCACCTACCAGCACCTCTGTCTGAAAGAAAGCTGCCCCTCTAGCCCTCATCCTAAGGCCAATCAACTCAGTTCCTCTCTACATGTTCCTGGCACCGCCCCCCCTACCCCGCCCCAAGGTGCTGTTCCAGTGCTGGAGTGCAGAGCAAGTCTGTCAGCAGTAAATCTGTGTATGTGCCCTTAAAAGAAATTCCTGATAGTTCAGCCACCCTCCATCTTATTCAGCCAAAATCTCCACTGGTTTTCACATCTAGAAGTTTTGGGCACTTCTCTTCCCAGTACTGAAACCCTAGGCTGGGGAGCCTGGTGTGGGACTGGGACCCCTCGCTCCTCCAGAAGGACTTCCACAGCTGAGAAATCCCTCCTGATTTTTAATCACCACACATGGGTATGGGGACAAGACAATTCTATGTCTCCACCCCCGCTACTAGTCTCAATGTGACTTCTGTATATCCTTAGTTATAGAGCTTCTGTTCAGCTGAACTTCAGGTGATTCTCAATGATGACTGTTCTGCAATTTAGCTGTAATTTTGATGGAGTCACAAGAGGATAAAAGCACAACATTCATCTACTCTGCCATCATGACCCTTTTCCCTCATTTATTCATTCAACCAAGTATTTATTTATAACAATGAATACAAATTATGATATCATTTTATACTTTAGATTCTAATTCAGTACTATTTTATATTGTTGCTCAAATTGGTCTGGCTTTGGCCACTGGGACCTCTTCAGCTGGCTCCTATGCACCTTTGTAAAGTCTATGAATTTTATTCATAATTTTGTCATAAAAACTTTAGTTAAATAAATTATAATGACTCTCTCTATATCCATCATCTAGATTCAATTCAAGATTTTTTAACATTTCACCATATCTGCTCATTTCTTTCAATATATATGTTTTTGTTATTGTTGTTGAACTACTTTATAGTAAGTTCCAGGCATTTCATCCCCAAAAGTAACTCCTAAAAACAAGGACATTCTCCTACATAACTGTATAGCATTTCACATTTTAGAAAATAAACAATAATTCTCTAATACAACTAATTACCAATTCATACTCAAATTTTATCAATGATACCAAAAAAAGGATACTTTAGTTGTTTTTAACTTGGATCCAACCAGGGCTCATACCTCTTTAGTCTCTAGAAGAATCCACCCTCACCCCTTTATCCCCAACATACACACCCTTTTACGGTGGTCTTCTTTAGATCTGACATATCATTCTACAGGTAAGTTTTCTTTTTTTCTTTTTTCTCCTGTTAACTTACTGAGAAAGAATTCTGGCTGTCAATTGTCACAGTCTTAGAAGAAAGTCAATTGTATCTTACTGTCTTTTATTTGATATGTTTGTTTTCAAATGCCTTATCAGTGTGGCTTCCTCTTAAACCTCAGAAAAGCTCACAGAAATTTCAAGCCAATGGCAAACTCATCTTCATTCTGTCTAAACAATATTCCTTTATGATTTCTGACTATTGGATGATAATCTTCATATTATTCAATGTTCTTTAAGATGTTCTTTTTTTCTCCCCTTGAGAACACAGATGCAGTATAGTTGAATGTCTGCATTTACTCTCCTGAGTTTATTTTGCCAAGATTATTTTCATTCCATCCTTAACAGTTTCCTTAGTATTACAAGCCAGGCTAAAACTTTGATGGGATTTCATTCAAAGACCCTCAATAGACTATATGAAAAATGTAAAGTTCTCATGACTTAAATAGAGCAATGAAAGAGTTAACATGATCTTTAATCCTTTTAGTGTTAGACTGTAGTTTGCTCCACTCATCCCAACAGAAAAAGGGGCTTCACATCATTCTTGGCAGAGGCATTGCCAAGTGCAGTTTAATTAGAATGCTAACAAAACAGTCACACCATTTCAAATACTCATCTTAAATAGTCTTTAATCTAGTTAAATACACATGGATAAATTAGATTGGCATTAACAGTTTGGAATTATAGCAATAGGCAGAGGGAAAAGAAAAACAAAAATTAAGTCACCTTACCAATAGCTAAAACATAAATTCCCAGCCAAATAACTAAACACATGACCTGAGGACTCTAATGAAAATAGACAAATGCAATGGCATATGTACAATTGTCACTCTCCAAGAGAATGTAAGATTTATAACTGACATAGTAATAGCATGTTAAAATAAAGATTCCTTCTCAAAATCATGGATATTAAGACAATTCAAATATTGTTTTAATTATGTTATATTACATTTGAAAACATTCCACCTATCCCCAAGTTTTTGTTTGTTGACATTTTGAAACATTCCTCATGTTTCACAGACTAATCTTTAAATTGGTTTTATATATGCCCTGAGTTTATATCTTTTTAAAAAAATTAATCTATGCCATCCTAAGCAAGAATGTCTGTATCTACCAAAGTAGGGCAGGTGAATTTACAGGAGATAAAAGTAAGCTAGGCTTATAGATATGCAGGAATATTGGATGAGCATCCAACAGCCCCCGCACAGTTTTCTGCCCCCTCCCAAAATATCCTGGGGGCTTCGTTTTATGGCCAACACCAGTAATCTCAGGGGTTTACTACACCACGTGCTGGTTTTGTTGGAAATGACATAACGCCCCCCCCACTCCCATGATTATCTCATCCCTCAAAGCCCTAACAGAGTGTCCCCAGATCTTAATTACATAGTCTATTTTTTCTTTCCATGTGGAGAATCTTTGTGAAATAGCTGTTATACCTCTATTCTTCTGTAGTATACTTTAAATAAATGGCTGCACTGTAAGAAGAGATTATTAACACAAATTAACCTTTCTCTTATCGATTTAGCACATTTATTGCTGTATGTGCCACAAAGTTGTGGTAATTGGTTCTTACATTTTATACAAGATAGGTCCATTATATGGACCTTTAACTTGACATTTAGATCCCTCTATAGATATAGAAACAGGATCATTAAATATTTAATGTCTATCTCATAAGGCTGGTAGAGCAGTTTGTATGCTTTAAATTTTTTCCACTTAATACTTTAATCTTCTACTAACAGTATTTAAAGTTCCATCATAAAAGACACACAACTTTTTATCTTTATGAGTAGTTTCTTTTTCTTTGTGAAGATTTTTGAGTTTATTCTAATACCTGTTTCGCAACACTAATTTTTATGTTAATGAGTTCTTATGAAAATAAACTTAAAGAGTTAATTTTAATCATCATTGGTAAATATTTTTACATGTAACTTATTATAAGAGCCTTCTGTTTCCTCACACAGGTTTTCCTACAGGATTCACTTACACAGTTGATTTGTGTTTGAAGATATGCATTTTCAAAATAGATAATGGCTGAAGAAAGACGCAAACTTGATAAAATGACAAATCAGGGCACTGCCAGCTGCTTAAGTACTCCCCTGTTAAAATTCTCACCAGGCAATTTAAAAATCTTAAATAAAGCAATGTCCACTTGAGAAAAAGAAGCTTATCTTTGACAGATTTTTATTAATTAGATATAATATATGGTTGCTCGTTTTAAATGAATATTCTGTTCATCAACCAAATAAAACACCATCAGTAAAACTGTGACACTCCTTTCCCTAAGATTCGTATTCACTTTATTCTGCTTTTCTGCCCTCTCAACAGAATTGTCAATTTTCTGCTTTCCCATGGGAAAAATTTCAATGAGATTTTATGCAGACATGAATTTTTTTAAACCTAAGAATGCAACTGTATGCAGTTACTAGATAATATTAAGTCTATTTTTATAATTTTTACATGTTATGTCATAAATGAAACCCTTTTTACTTCATGGCCAATAATCAAAACCACTGTAATGCATAATACTTTTGGGTTATTTTCCCTATTTAAATTTGGAATTACAAAACTTTGGAAGAAATTACCTTGCAAGTCTTGATTAAACTATCTGGACTAGCTGTATATGTAAGTGCAAATCTAGTAAATATTTGTAATCCATTATATTCTCTGCTTTGGTGATTAACGGTCCATAAAGAGATTTTAAGCAAAGCTCCAGATTTAATCCATGCAGGCTTTACATGTGGAATGCCACACTGAACCAGGCTGTTATGGTAAGAAATAAATGATGCAGCCATATTTTTTAAACTATGACAGTGAATTTTTTAAAGCCTTGAGGAATTGCAGGCCCATTTACTCCATCTGTGGTACAAGGTAGCAAGGGTGTATGAAACTTCAGTTATTGAATATAATGATTCTTCCAGGCATGGGAGACTAGGAAAATACACTTTCATATATACTATGGGGTTTAGCATCTTTCACAAAGTGAGGGAGATGGGTTTTTTTTCACCAAACCCAAATTTCCCAAAGAACTCATATATTTATTCTTAGGTTATTTCCAAAGCACCTAATAAAAATAATTCAAATTAATTGATATTTTAAAACCTTTATAGATTTATTTTGTATAACTAGGAGCTTCAATTCCAAATTTTCAAGGTGCCTTTACAAAAAAAAAAAATGAATACATTTGTATGGTGACACTAGAATCTGTTAGGATACATCTTTGTAATATTAAACAATTACACTAGAAAACAACAGAAAAAAGCCTAAAAAAAAAACAGTTAAATAAAACAGTGTCATTATCCCAGGTTAGTTATAGATTCCTTTTCAGACACTGATTTATCCAATAATTAATTGACAATCATTTGATTGAGGATCTATATCTATAATCCAAATGTTGTTCAGGATTAACCATTTAACAAGTCTGTCCTGATCAGGGCATTTGAAATGTTAACAAACAAAGCAAGAAGTTCTCTAAAAACAAATATCCTGACAATTATCATCATTAAAGTAGGAAAAAAAGTGCTAAAGAATTTTCAGATATGAGGCATATTAGGAATTATATTTGTATTAATTTTACTTATTCATGTCATTGTTTGAGAGAGAGACTTACCAATAAAAAGAAAATAGAATGAATAATTAAATTAAATCCAAATTCACAACTCTTAGACACTCTGTTACCAAATTATTTGTCATTTCTCTTTCTGTTGCTCCTTTCTAAGCCATGGGCATGTATGTACTTGTACCTTGCGTAAAACCAAATATATAGAGTTAAAATAAAATTCAAGAAATTCTCCCTGGTTTCAGAAGTAAAATAATGAAAATATAAAATCATAAGAGACAGATCAATTATTTCCAAAAAAATTTTCTTCTATCTATAATAGAGAGGAAAAGAAGAAACAAGAGCAAAACAGAAGCAAAATCAATCACGGGATTGCAAACTTTTCTTGCAAAGTTCACAAAATGATAGAGACAAAAATTAAAAAACAAAAAAAAAGGTTAGTAATATGGTATAATGGAAGGTCCCCTGCTCATACATGCCCCCCCACCCCCAATAGCAATAATTTAGTAGCCATCTATAGACATTTGTGCTTTCACTGGAGCTTTTGGATCCAGATAGGAGATTGTGAAATAGCAGTTGAGTCTAAGACCAAGGAGGGTTGTTTTGAGAAGGCAAGCCCATGCCCAGGTGGCTAGCTCAGGGATTGTATTCCCAGCTATAGACCAAGAAACAACTTTGTTCTCCTGTGGACATACCTACAACCCCACCTTCCTTTGATTCTGCCACCAGCATCATATGCTAAGTGACTCAGGAAGAGTCATACCTGAGCATGTCTTGGATAATGGGTATACAGACCTTAGTCTTGACTGTGGATCCTGAAACAGCAATGGAACTTGGTTCCAGGCTCTCTCAGCCACAATCGGGGGCCAGTCCTGACTCTGCAAGGACTGACTGAGTGATCAGGCAGGTTTACCAGGCAGGTTGAGTCATGGCCATTTGCATACCCGTTACAGGCCCAACATCTCTGAGCCCAACTGTGAACCCTAAAGCATGCTTTACATAGTGCCAAACCCTCCCAAGCAAAGGACAGTCCCATCTACCCAGGCACCATACAGGATCTGGGTCTGCCTGAGACCTTGGTAATAGGCTCATCAACCATGCAAACCATTATAAACCCAGCAACAGTAATGTGATCCAACTCCAATCTAGCTTAACTGTAAGTTTGGAGGTAATCCCATCAGCCTGGGGAAACAACAGGAAACATTTCTATCTGCCAAAGACAGTCTGTAAAGAGCAGCAGAGAAGTTTTCTCCTTCAAATGTAGCCACCGACACAGGCTACATGGAATACAAAAAAATCAGGAAAGCATGACACCACCAAGGTAAAAGAGCAGTTTGATATATTTTAAGTGCTGAAAGAAAATAAAACTGTCAATCAAGAATACTATACTCAGCAAAAAGACCTTTCAAAAGTGAAGGAAAGAAAGACATTCTGAGACAAATGAAAGTTGAGGAGTTCACTACTACTGGACCCTCCTGCAAGAAATGCTAAAGGGGCTTCTTCAAGTCAGATGAAAAGACTCTAATAACATGAAAATACATGAACATATATAATTCACTGGTAAAGGCAAACATATAGTTAAATTCAGAATACTCTAATACTGTAATGGCAGCACATATAAAACACTTTTAACCCTAATATAAAAGACAATAGTATTAAAAATAACTATAGCTATAATTATTCGTTAATGGATATACATTATAAGAAGATGTAAAGTATGGCATTAACAACTAAAATGGGGGAAAGAAGTATAGTATAGAGTGTTTGTATGCAAATAAAGGTAAGTTGTTAACAGCTTAAAATAGACTTTTATGTAAGCCTCAGGATAACCATGAAGAAAATCTTTACTAGATGCACAGAAGATAAAGGAATAAAAGCCTCACTAACAACAAACAAATACAAAGGAAGACAGCAAGAAGTAAGAGAAGAAAAAGGCACTACAAAATAGTTAGAATACAATTATCAGAATGTCTATAATAACTCCTTACCTACCAATAATTCTTTTAAATGTAAATGGAATAAATTCTCTAATCAAAAGACAGAGTGGCTGAATGGATAAAAAAACAAGGACCACAATATGCTGACTATAAGAGGCTTGATTTAGCTTTAAGGACACACACAGGCTGAAAGTGAAGAGATAAAAGAAAGATATTCCAAAAGAAAGCAGGAACGGCTATGTTTATATCATATAAAATAGACATTTGTGGGATTAATTCAAGCATAGCCCCTCCAAGTACACAGGAGGCAAAGAGGACTGCTTGGTCAGCACCCCCAAGGAGGACAGTGAACAAGTATTCCCTGGGTTTTGCTTGCCTCCAAGGACACCTCCCATTGCTACAATGGGCACTATCTGCCCCTTTAGCCACTCTGCTGGACATTATCTCCCCACTCCACTCAAGGGCACAGCTGATCCAGTCCTCCCCAACACTAACACTAGCTAGATACCACATCCTGTTCTCATCCAATCCTCCGCAACACTAACACTAGCTAGGTACCACATCCTGTTCTCATCCATTTTTCCCCAGGATGAGGCAATCCACCTCCCCTCTGTTCACATATAAAACAATGCCTGCTCTTGGCCAGATGCCTTTTTCTGTAGCTCCAACTGACCACGTGATAAAACTTCACGTATTTTCAGTAATAAATGGCATGTCTCATTCCACTGGTCCTCCTGGTGGTTTTTTCAGAATATCCAAAACCCAGGTGTAGGTTCCTGACCTGGAGCTCCTGCGTTGCAATGTTCAATCAAAATATATTTATACCTCAATAAGGCTGGAGAAGAAAATAAAACTAAAAAGAGTCTGTGTATCAATATCAGAAAATAGGAATAGCCTGGAGGCAAAATATACAGACAGAAATTCAACATAAAATAAGTTATATCATTATGATCAAAAGAAAAAAAATGTGAAAGGGTTAAAGTTCTACAACAAGTAGCAGAGACTCTTAGACAAGAATAAAAATACTTTCAGATTTTGTGTGCGTGTATGTGTGTGTGGTGTATGTGATATAAAGCTGCCATTTTGAATTGATGAAGAAAGAACGAAAGTAGTTACACTGGGATAATTGTTATTTTCTCTCACTAAAACCTCAAATAGTTTGAAGAATTAAACACTAAATGAGTCCATAAGCATACCGGAAAAAAGATAGAGATCAATATTTATGAAAATCTTTTTGTGAAACAGTTATTTCTAAGCATAATACAAAAGGACCCAAAGAAGAATATTGACAGACTTGACTTTTTAAATTTTCTAACTTTCTTATAGGAAAGGCAACATAAACAAAATTGAAAGACATATAATGGGGGAAATTATGTGTAGTGCAAATTGCAAAACAATGTTTAACATTTTTGATATATAAAGAACACTTTCAAATGGTTCCAAAATAAGGAGAAAATATGGAGAAACTAAACATATGTACAAATCACAAAATAATAAATATCAAGAGCCATAAAAATGTTTTCTTTTACTAATTACTCTGACTTCTAGGAATATAGCCTTAAGTGATAAGCTAAAATATTTTAAAATAAATACTTTCTACACAATTTTATTAATCACATTATTTTAGTAGACACCTTTGTATTTACTTATTTGCATAAGTGTGCAAGTATATTAAACAATGAATTCTTAAGTCAAATTGTTTGACATGTTGGTGAGAAGTACAAAACATAGAAAATGAGATTTTTGTTGAAATTTATCATAGAAATAAATTTCATCCTGAAGCACTGAGTATGACATGGAATTAAAATGGTATCTTTGCTTGCCTAAGAGGAAAATACTCTTGATGCATAAAAGCTGTTATGTTTAATTGTCCTGGCACTGGTTTATACTTCATTCCAGACCATCACAATCACTTTGCTTCCTAATTCTCTTGATTAGAGCCTCAGTCATATATCAAGTTGTGTGTCTTTTGTGAATTTATTAAGTACACCTATGCAGGTTGCTGATTTTCAAATAAAATCAAGCAACCAATGCTCATCAATCCTATGAGGGACCTACTTATTCTGGGTGCAGAAAAGATTGGAAAATGTTAATAAGTAACGTTTGTTGAATGCTTATTTTATTTCTAACAAAAGAGCTATTATGAGAGAACTCCACAAAGATTATCTCATTCATTTTTTATCTAGCCTCTGTGAGAAAAGTACAAATCATATTATCATTTTTATATAAGAAAAGTGAAGCATGGAAAGTTTAAATAGCTTGCCCATGGTCACACAGCTCAGAAATGGCAAAACGACATTTGTAAGCCATAGTAGTTGCCTACAAGGAGCTTACAATATAATTGAGTATATAATATATTGTGAACAAAAGCATAGAAATTTGTGTATTGAACACTGAGAAGGTGCTCATGAGGCTAAGAAAGGAAAAGAAATTAGACGTACAGGAAACAGCATGGAAAATGATGTGTAAATATTGCAAACATGACATGGTACATTTGAAAAACCATAATTTGCCCTTTGTGATTTGAGTGAGAAGTGTCAAATGAGGAGGCTAGATAAATCAGCTGGAGATAGGGTAGACATACCAGCAAGATCAAGAGGTATAATGAAGATTGAAACTGCATTATCAGCATGGCTCATCAATGTGGCTATAAAAGTAAAACATGCTTTCCGAAAGTGAACACTGTGCTGGTGCACCTCCCTAGATAGTGCAGACAATGAAAACTGGAGGAGCTACATTATTTCCTGAGCAGTAAGCCCTGTATACGGTGAGAATGCCAAAGCCAGCATTCCAGCTTGGGTCCCTGGGTAACTCAGTGGAGTAGCACCTGTCTATCCAGAATTGCTTGTGGAAAAGAAATAAGCTTCTCTCTTATGTAAGTGACAGTATTTAGAATACCTGATAAGAACTCCTTGACCTATACTCTCATCATGTATTAAAGGATTAATCATGCTTCTTTAAATAACTTCATGTGTGAGTTTCATTTCCAGACTAAAACTCTATTCAAATATGTCCATACAAAAATTTTGTTATCAGTTACATTAACGTGTAAAACAAACACTGCATTAAGTTTGATAATGATAAATATGTGAGAAGTGTTGAGAATATTCACAGAAGAAAAATTTTAATGGGATATTTTATAAATACATACGGTTATCAAGAGTATCCTTTATTCTTTATATATGTGCATTTACTTCCAAGAACAATTTAAGAAGATTAGAAGCTCAAAAGCAATGCAAAATAAACTGACAGACACATGCATAAATTAGGTCATTGACCTCCTGAGTCCTAAGCAAAAGGGTCACAAGATATAAAGAGAATATTAAAACTAGATACTAAATTTGTCACCAAATTTTCTGGCAGCTAAGGCAAAATAGTATTATGTACTCTATTTTCTTTCTTTTTCTTTTCTTTTTTTTTTAACATGCTTTAACATATATCAATGTTTTTGAAACAGAAAAAAATAATGCAAAATTTTCATTTAAGGTTCCACATTTTGGATACCTTTAAATATGACTTTTCAAAGAAACATTTAAAAGAATAGATTCTCTTAACAATTAAATGCCAAGTCCCAAGGCATTCTCCTAAATATATGGACTCTAATCAATTAAATAAAAGATTTAAAGAAATCTTAATAATGCATAACCATTTAAATATGGAGAGGTCAGTCAAAATGTCAGAGCTCACATTTCTACAATCTTAGCATCATATACATAGTATTGTTCAATCATAATAACACATATTCTTCAGTCACATAAGGATAGTTTTAAAAACACAAAAATTAAACTAGTCTTTATCAAGTCAAAAGTACATGCATTAGGTGAAAGAAGTCAAGGTTGTCATCATCCTGTCATTATTTGAAAGGAAAATGACTAAGGAACAGAAAAGTTCCTTGTCTGTAATAGAGTCCATGTCTCTAGGATTTTGATTTTGAAAAAATGATCTGCCCTGGTTTCACATTCACTGTGAAATCGGCCACAGAGACTAACAGATAAAAATTCCCAGTACTACTTAATTTTTTTTTTCAAGTTGCGAACACTAATTTCAACATAGCAGTTCGCCTTTCCTTTAAAGATATTTAATTGCAGTTATTTTTTTTTCCATTTGCTATCGCGAGGACATGAGACTTAAAGTTTTATGCCAAAAAAAGCCAAAAGTATCAGAATTGATGATCTCAGGTAATGAGAAGAGCCAATTTCACCAGAAAAACACTGGATTTTTAAAATGCAATGTAAAGTATCCAAACAGAAAAGCACCCTTCGGTCTTAGTTATAGTGGTGATTATTCTTTCAGCACATTTCCAAAAATAGGAAATGCTTTCCAAGATTTTTTTTTTAAATCTTGAAAAGTTCAGTGATTCCAAAAGAAATCTGGCAACTGTACTTACATGTATAGGTGCATGAGACATAATAGCTCTCTGACTCAGCATTCTATAATATATTCTCCTTTTAAAGCACAGGGATAATTGAGTATTTACTATCTTGGCCTTTACATGGATATTTTATTATACTCTAGGAAGATATAAAACACTGGGACTATTTGACTTAACAAAACTTTATTTCTCCCTTTACTTTCAAAGTATCTCTTTATTAGAAAAATTAAAATAATTATGAGGATTCAGAGGATTCAGAGGGAACATTAAGGATGAATAAAGGATTGACATACAAGCAATCTTAATGGAATTAAAACTGCACTTAGTAAAAACTGAGACAGAATTAAAGTGTGACAATGACTTGCAAATATCTGGATTGTTTCCAAAGAAAGATAAATTATTTTGCTTATTCCAAGCAAACCTATCTGTGAACAATACCAATAAAATATAACAGGAAATTATGATAACAAGTATTGAAAATTTTAAAGATGCAATATTGTAATAACTTGAAAGAAATGAAATCTGGTTAAAAATTAAAATTATACTAGATGGAGAGCTAAATGATATACACATTCATTTACCTATGACTATAATTTTAGTAGAAAACTCATCATTTGAATATGAATCTAACACCACAATCTTTTTGTAACAAAGAAACTTTTGTGAATTAAAAAGACTTTTGTTGCATGAAAGTTAGAGACAAACTAAAGCAATTTTAAATTAACATATCTCATAGACAAAATGTTAACTTTTTATCTTTGAAAATGGATCTAATTTTGACATTAAAGCCCATTCATCACTGATGACAAATGAACTAAAATTATTTAGTGAACTGAATGACTTCTCTTTAAGTGACCTAGAATATACCAATCACTTTTTTTTAATCTTCAATGAAAATAAAATCTCAAAAGAATGTATGCAAGTCTATACATTTGAATGACTTCCTTTTTTTAGAAATGTTACACTATAGAGTTCATTTATACTGGAGAATAATAATGTTGAACATCATCTATTATATTCTAGGTTCTGATCTTTAGCATTTTACAGACATAACCTATTTTGCGCTCTTAACAACCTTAAGAGATAGCTATTTATTACTTTAATTTTATAGTTGAGCAAACTGAGAGAGAGGAAAGTTAAGTAACTTTCCCAAAATTACAAAAGAGGCAGAGCTGGGATTCATATCTGGGCTTTGGATCTCATACACTCAACCTACTATACTAAACTGTCTTCCACTAGGATAAGTTGAACCAAATTCAACTTGGACTACCATCAAAATTGAATTGCCATTTATATAATTAGAAAACTTCCTGGGGCAAAATGGTGGTATGATATTGGCATCATCCTTTGTCTTTCTGAAGTTAATCTCATAGCCAATCAAAGAATAATATGCAAAAATGCAAATACTAGTTTTAATGAATGCAAACCAGAGAATAGATAAAAGGGCACAAACCAAACCATGGTGCAAAATCAAAATCCCATGTTTGCAGTGGCAGGAATGGAATGCATAAGCTGAGGATGGGAGCACATAAGCAAACCATATTTGAAAGTATTATCCTGGCCTTATGGCATCAGGGAATAAGAAAATCTTTTATTGTGTACAGAACTACAGTTGCATATCTCCATTGGCTTACGGGTCCCCAAAGCCCGGGCCACCCACAGACCAGTACTAGTCAGTAGCCTGTTAGGAACCCGGCCGCACAGCAGGAGGTGAGCAGTGGGCACGAGAGGAGAGTCTCTGAATCTTCATCTGTATTTGTAGCTTCTCCCCAGCACTAGCATCACTGCCTCCCCTCCACTTCAGATCATCAGGCATTAGATTCTCAAAGGAGCACAAGTCTCTGGTGCCAAAAAGGTTGGGGATCAAGGTTCAAGATACAGATAAACAAGTATAAACACAAACCTCTGTTCATTAGCAAAAATTTCTGTTTGCCTGAAAAAATTCCCATGGTCCTCCATAATTTAAAAAAAAGACAAAGAAAAAAAGTCACCTCTTTAAAGGTGAAATCCATTATAGAACCATAACAAGTATTAAAAACACAGAAAGAAAGAAAAGAAAATACTGCAAGGGGAAAAAAGCAGTGACAGATGAAGAAAACACTACAAAAAAGTTACCAAGTACAGAGCTTCCTAAGGGTGTCATATGAATTATCAGAAAGTAATTGTCTTAATATGGCAGAAATTTATTCTCTCACAAATCTGGAAGCTAGTAGTGCAAAAACAAGGTGTCAGAAGGGTCATGCTCTCACAGAAGACTCCAAAGAAAAATCCTTCTTTTCTTCTTCTTAACTTATGGTGGTTGCCAACAATCTTTTGGAATCCTTGGCTTGCAGGTATATCACTCCAACTTTTACCTCCACTGTCATATGGATTTTTCATTGTATTTCTCTGTGTCCTCACATGGCTTTCTTATAAGGACATCAGTTATTGAATTTAGGACCCACTCCAAATCCTTATGACCTTATCTTAACTAACTAAATGAGACCCTATTTCCAACTAAACTCACATTATGAAGTTCTAGGTAGACATGAATTTTGAGGGGACATTATTTAACCCAGTATACCTAGGAATACAAGAAAATTTTGTCCAAAAACTTTTCTATGAATTCACAAAATTAAATAAAGATACTATTTTCATTAATCAAGAATTCCAAGCAAAAGTATAGTAATTTGAGGAAGTAATGGTGAGAAAACAGAGATAACTTTATATAGTGAAAGAGCTCAGTGAAGATGTGACAGTAAAATTAAAACACACAGAAATTCAGGCAAAATTCAAATGAGTCTGACAGAAACAAATTAAAGAACATGCAAACAGGAAATTCATAAAAAAGAAATAATGATAAATATAATATTTACAGATATACAAATGAGTAAAGCCTTAAAATACTAGCAGATCAAAACCTGTGGTAGAAAAATTTAATACTAAGGGGAAAAAAAGGCCAAAATGAGCTACATGCAAACATATTCTACTAAAGTTAACAAAAACTATTGTTTGTGCAGTGAGATAAATAATTAAACAACATAAAAGGTAAATTTTTTGAAATAGTCTCAGACACTTTCATATCAACCTTCAATGTTCAAAAACAGTGTAACAATTTCTATATGTCTAAGTAAAACCAAGTATGAGCCAAGAATTTACACTCAGGCAGCATGCACAAGATTTAAATATGTAAAAGCTTTGGGAATAATGTTTCATAAACTTGTTCCAAACAATTTGAGTCAACTAAGAGATGACTGAGAAAACTAAAGCAATAAATCTATTAATGAACATCAAATCTATTTAATGATACTATTTTTCCATAATATATCTGAAGCAAATAGGTATATTATGATAAAAAATAATATAGAATTTATAAGATTAAAAAAGTAAAAAAGCAGAGAGTAAAATGATGGAGATAATGTTAAGTATGTTAGTTTTATCTCTTATACTTAGTCAAATAATGCCAATAGATGTGCATTTTAAAGCTTATAAATCAAGAACAGTAGTGTAAGCTTATTAGAGAGTATATAGGTAAATTCTAAAAACAAGTATAATTAACTAAAGATGGACATATACAAAAGGAAGTGGGGTTGAGAAGAGGAAATTTTATCATTAGTTCTAGTAGAACATTAGAAACAATATGAATGAAACAGAATTTATGAATTGTTTTGATTTCCTAAGGCAAAATAATATAATTATAAATATCTGTACATACATAACAATATGATGCCAACATTCATAAAGCAAAAACTATAAGTGGCATAAGATAAAATATATTTAAAAAATCAGTTATATAAGACTAATTCACATCTCATTCATTTTCAAATTGAACAAAATAATTATAAATATAGAATGCCAAAAACACAATTTTAAAAAACAGAATACATCTTCTTTGATAGTTTCAAAGCATTAGTCACAAAAACAATTACCATGATTCTACAAATATGAAATATTCCATAGCAATGTAGCATCTTTTCAAAAATAAGCAATTTAAAGCAAATTCATCATGGGTTTTATGTCTTATAATTTAAATATCAATAATTATCAATGTTATTTTTGGTCTGAGCTTCATGTGATAGTGTCTATTATGTTGCATTTCTAAAAAAGTTATATTTGATATGGTGGGTATAGGACAATAGCATTAAAAATAGAAAGACAACATTCCTATTCGACCCTCAAGTAATAATTAGAAGATTCTTCATTTTTGTTTTCCAAATATTTTCCAAGGCATTTTAACTTGTGCAAAAATATTGACAGTGTGTTACCAATGATTAACAATTTACCTATCATCTAAGAGACAAAGTATAGATGTGGAATTAAATATTTATTGATATCATCTCTTGTATTACTTGACTTGCCTAGGCAAACATTATACTCACTTTGAAGACAACTATGATATCTATAATAACTACTTGTTCCCATATTTATACTTCCTAAGTTAGAACCTCCTTCAGAACAGGGACAATATAAGTTGTTTCCTCATTACCTTGCACAGTGCATTACAAATAATAAGTCCTTATCAATATTTCTTGAGTTTAAATATTTTAATCGATGGGCAAAGATATTTGCTTGAAGAAGAAACATTTGATGTTTCAAACAGAGATTAAAAATAATTTGAGATGAGGAAAATAAAGTAGAAAGAAGTAAATGCTTAATTTTTACCTAGGCTAACTGCCCAGTTCTAATTAGACCATGGGTACATGGGCCTTCACTTGTTTCCATGCTTCCTTTAAAGCTCTGGAGATAACAGAACAGTGATCATGGCAGCCAAGCAAACCATATGGGAGCCAGTAGACCACAACTTAATTAGCACTGAAAATTTATGCCAGTAGTGTCAGCTTCTATTTTTATACTACTTCATCTTCAGAACCTCAAAGTTTTAATAAAATTCACCATTTTGCTTTGCATTTAGATTTCTTTAAAATATAAATGTTAGATAAAATCACAATTATATCTATGAAAGAAATTTACTTAAAGGCTCACTAGAATAGATAGCAAAAATAATTTTAGATCCTACTTTCCAACAATCACTTTATCATTATGTTTTAAATATTACTGAGTATTGAAAGTAAATTTCATATTTAAAAAAACAGTTTTATTTAAACAAGTCACCTATGGTACATTCTAATAATATTCAAAATAAAGATGTTAAAATCTTGACTTTCCAATCTTTGCATCACAGTTTATCATCTTTACAAAATTTTAGATACACTTAATATCTCTGTTGATAATTTGATAACATAATTGGTACAGGAGCAGTGGATTTGAAGGCAGAGTTGGGAGGAAAATTGTAGTCATCTGAATCTCAGTTCAGCATTCTTTTTCTAGACTATGAGGCAAGTGAAATCTCAAAAGAGCTAGATTCAATTTACTTAGCTATCATTTATATCTAAATTTCATTAGTTTAAAAACACCAGGTAAAGTGTTGAGATAAAACTCCTAAAACTCATTTAAACATTATTTTAATTTGTGTGCCTATAAATAATTTAATTTTAAAAAACAGATAATCATGAATACTTTAATATTTTCTGCATCTTTACACCTAATGTAACCACTCTACTGGGGTAAAAAAGAGAAATTGGCAATCTGTGATTAAGTAAATTTAATCAGCACTTAATAGTATGGAATTTACATTATTCTAATTACATTAACAAAAAAAGAATAAAACAGTAAAACACTTCTGCCTTTGTTGTTGGGCTATTTCCCCCCTGTCCCTCACCCACTAAAATTCTTTGTTGTACCATCTGGCTTAGAAAGCTTGCAAACATTGCTGTCTGGACAGAGATAATCAAGTATCCAAAAGCTAAATCACAAAACATTAACAGTCTTCAATAATTAACTGGTTCAACCACTAGTCTGTTGTCATATCTTTTACTTTTAATGAATCAACTATCACATTAGTCATATCGACTGTTTTAAACCAAGCTTAAATATTTTATATAGTTTTTATGTAGTGGTAGTGTTTTTGAAAAGGCATGATAAAGACGTCAGTGGAAAAAAACAACAGAAAAATACCATAAAACTGGCTAATACAGAAACAACAACAATGACAACAACAAAAAAACCCCTAGATGATGGCAGCATTGAAACAATGTTCTTAGATTTAAAAATTGGTTTTTACAAATAAACTATTTTAAACAAACTGAAAAAGCTTGAGTTAATTCAATATCACAATACAATTTTCTTTTTCTTTTTTACTCTTTATCTTTAAAATCTCTCTCATAAACTCATAGTAATGATTATCAATATCTAATGACTAAGAAATTATTATAATGGGATTTGTTGACTTTAGTGTTTTAAAGCGAAATAATATTAAGTGGAATACAAGTGAAAATATAATATCCATAGGAAAAAAATCATTTAGTTTTAAATTTAGGGTTTCTAAAACTAATTTTTAGACTTCTTCGCTTTAAATAAGAGAAAAAAAAAAGAAATTTACTTAAAAGCATATTGTGATTTCTACTCATTTGTTACTACTGGAGTTCACCACACTTTATCACTTAATTTTACTCTGTACATTTTGTTCTTCAAGGCACAAATCCTTGGAGTGAATGCCACCTGCAATGGCTTCCTTTGCTGAAGAAAGAAAGCTTTGGGTATGGTCCCCCAATAGCAATTTAGACATTCCACAATATTTTCTCACAGACAATGAAAAGAGTTAAAGAGAACCAGAGTGACAACTACAGTTCCCTATAGATCCCTAGGTATTTTACACAGAAGTTTTAATGACCACACAGCAAACATAAAGAACACAATTGCTTCAACAAGTAGGCCCTAGTGGGTAATATACCTTTAAATATAAATTGATAGTATGATACAGGAATGAGTATTTTGAATTATCTTTTGCACTTTTCTCTCATTTATTTGACTTAACTATTATGGCATCACTGGAATTTTGATGGGAGGAAGGTTTTATATAAGTGAGTTGGAATATTAATTGATTTTTAGTTTATATACATGAAATAAGTAATGAAAGAGGTAGCACCAATATAGCAAGTTTATTAGGATTTCTAAAGTTCACAGCAAGCTATTTGAAATCTTGAAAATAAGAATACAGCAGTCATATTAAGTCAAACAATATAAAAGTTCAAAAGAATGAATGTGCTTCTCAGCAGGGTCTAACAGAAATACCTCAAAAATTAAAATCTTTTCATTAAGAAATCTATTTTCTGGTCTCTTGATATAGATAAAAATTGATGTAGATTGTTCAACACAGATAATATGTTAAATTAGCTAACCAGCTTTGATGATTATTCTGAAAAAGATTGTTTAGATTCACCCTGCAGTCAATCTAGAAATCAGATTTGCTACTCAGAAAGGAATCTGCTCTTTCATTGGAAGAGAGACTATCTCAGCCCTTTTCTTATTCTACATTTGTCTATAGAAAAACAAGCTCATTTTCAAGTTTTCTTTTACCCACTATATGCTGACAACATAGCTCTGCATCTACCCACCTCTGTCTCTCCAGAGTTCATCCCGTGGACAATGATGGTGAATAAAATCAATAACTGACTATTTAAATTATCCAATAAATATAACTTCTAGCTGTTAATGATTACTATCAACAAGTATGTATATATGTACATATGTGCATATATGTGTGTGTGTGTGTGTGTGTGTGTATATATATATGTATATTTGTATAAATTGAATATAAGGGGGAGAATACACACCAGTAAATATGAGAATTTCCCCACTATGTTAAAAATTAACCAAAAAAAGTAAAAATATTTGGGATCTAAATGATATCTTTCTTTAAGGATTTAAATTTGTTTCTGCCAGGAATCTAGGGGATGAGACATTCCAAATCATCTTAATTCAGTCAGGAACTAAAAAGACTGAACACAGTTGAGCTTCAGTCTTAGTAATGGATACTCTTTCTTACTTGTTTTAATTCCTAGGGAGTGACCCTTTGGGGGCCCAGCTCAAAGCTCAGCTTTACCAGGGTCTCTTCTTCCTGGAAGCACATCTTCATTTAAGATTAATTTTCATTCATTATATAAATTCTTCCTGTATTGAAGGTTGTGTTAAGTGTTAGACTTGTGAGTTGCATAGACAGAGATTCATCTTATCACCCAGCTATATTTTTATATGTAAGTTTAAGCCATTTACATATATTTGATACACATATTTTTATTTATATATCCATTTATATTGTGCTTCTTATTGTTTTATTTCTATGAATATTTAAATTTTGTGTCCATTGTTGTAGAGAATATAAACTCTTTTAAATAATATTGCTAACTTTTTGATAACTGCATAATATTTTAGGAGAGTTCTTGTTTCCATTATTTACCCATTGTGTGTGTGTGTGTGTGTGTGTACACACACACACACACACACACATATATTTTAAACCTGCTTTAGAACCAGGGCTTGCATGTATGAAATGTCACTTGCTTTCTTTATTCTTTTCAAACCTTTTTATTAAAAACTATATACATTACTCTATCATTTCCTGGCATTTAATATTGCAGAAGAGAAATCAGAGACCAGCCTGGTTTTGTTTCTTTGGAGTTTACCATTTTTACTCCTTTGAATTATGTAAGAATTTCTTAATTGTTTTGGTTAAAAAATATAGCCATAACATTTCAATTTAGAGTATTTTTTATTGTTTGTCTAAGACACAGAGGTTGCTTTTTAGCTACATGCAAAGATGTTTCTTCAGCCCAATAGAGTATTACTCTTTCCTTTGACTGTATTTTGTGTTCATTTTTACTAAGCCCTTTTTCAGTAATGCTATATATATCCACATAATGTCTTTGTTTTCTTTGCCTTCCACGTCAATCATTTTTCCTCTCCTATGTTATTTCTTTGCAGTTTCAGATAGCTTCTCTTAACTGTTTTTTGTTGGTGTTGTTTTGTTTTCATTTTACTAGATGACTTCTATTGCATCAATTCTATTTTTAAATTCTTCCAGTGTGGATTTTACTTCTGGTGCTAGATTTCTTTTTTTTGTTTGTTTGTTTCCTTTCTCTTGATTCTGTGTCCTTTTCTCATTCTCATTTTTGTCATTCTTTATGCATTCTTATCTCCATTTCAAGAGGCCAGTTCTATTTTACTCTACTGAGAATACCAAATTGTTTCCTATTTTTTCTTATTCAGGCATTTATTATAAAAGTATGTCATTCTTTGAACTCTTCAGACGTCATTCTATTTTCTTTGTTCAGCAATAATTTCACCTTAATAGTTAAAAAAAAAGTTGGTCCTTGGTCTATTTCTATCATTTGTGTTATCTCCATCAAAATCTATGGCTCAAATTTGCACTTTACTTCTTGTTTCTCATAGATATTCATCTAGGTATCCCTATCATCCTGAGAAATACACTTTCCTGTTATCTGAGATCTAACAACCTTACCCCTCCTTGATAATATCTTGGAATACATTGATACCATTTGTGGGCCTAATAATATCTCCTCTAGTTTTATTTATAAGCCTTTTGTTTCTTAAATTATTTTCTGAGATTGGCGATCTCTCACCAGATATAGGTGAGGAAATGAGAAGAAAAATACCAAGGATTCTATTTATCTCACGAAGTAGTCTCAAAAATTATAGAGAGATTAAGTGGCAGGTTCTCTGTTTTCTTTGTGCTCTAAGTTTCTGAAACAAGGTACAGATTTTGAGAGGAAGGAATGTAAAAGCATATTTTGTTTCATAAAAAAGAAACCAAGATAAATCATGTTCCTAATCTGGGTAGATTTCACTTAATCCACTTCCATTTATTAATAATAATGATAACAAATTTTTAACAATCTTACATTAGGTTTTCTGTTTATCTTTGCTATCAGAGTTATAATTTTTCTTGTTCTTCAACAGTATTTCAATGAGAAGTTAAACAAAACTGTATTGGGTCTGCTGGTTAAGTGCTGCTGTAATTTAGATGATTCAGGCAACATTATTTCTAATTACCACTTATAATAAATTCCTAGAACAAGCTCTTGATTCAATAACTGTGTATGTATCCATTTAATAGATATATATTTAATGTCATATATATATGTATGTATGTATGTATGTATGTGTGTGTATATATATAAACTGGCTTAAATAATTTGTAAAAAAAAGTATTGAAGTATAGTATCCTTTTTTATTCACTGATATACTTCATTACTCTACTTTTGAGGTTAAGAGAAAAGCAAATAGGATAGGAAGAATGAACAAAGGGTTAGGAGCAGCTAGAGGTACAAACAAGTCTTACTCATGATATATTTCCTATATTTCAACACTTTTTTTAGTAGAAGAAGGGAACAATACTGAAGTACAGTTTTAAGTCCTCCATCATAGTTATAAATATTGGAAATAGACCTTAAAGAAGATAGGTGAAATGAATATTGTCGTGTGCTGTCCATAACTCTTTTGGATCTAGGAATGCATTCCCCTACCTGGGGCTATTGGCCTGCTAATGGCTCAGAGCTGAATCTTTCCCCAGTAGTAGTCTTTTTGCTGAAGGGAGCTGCCTCAGAAAAGGTTATTCTTCCTTCCTAAGAACAGCTAAAATCCAATAATCCCTATTACTTTAATTTATGACACCTTTGAGGGGCAATCCCAGATCCAGAGTTCTCCTTAAAATTGGCTGCAAAGCATTGCAATACAACTTCTGGCTCTGCTCAATCCTACTTTCCCCAATCTCTTATAGATGTTATTGCTGAGTGCACTCCTTAATAAATTCCCTGCATGGAAATTTTATCCAAGAATCTGTTTCTCCTAGGAACATGATTAAAGAAAATAGGATGCCCATACTAAATGGTTTAGATTTCCAAAAATATTTCCTGTTACCAGCTATCACAAAGAACAAGTGTGTTCTCTTTTATATGTACTCTTTTCCAAAGGAAAAAAAAAAAAATTTCTCTCACCTAAGAAAAACCAGGGACTCTTTAAATTGTCTCTTTTT
The DNA here is from genome assembly GCA_028627145.1 of Eidolon dupreanum. Lineage (NCBI taxonomy): Eukaryota > Metazoa > Chordata > Mammalia > Chiroptera > Pteropodidae > Eidolon > Eidolon dupreanum. The sequence goes on along the minus strand of CM053514.1, from coordinate 19,262,372 downwards.
CTACTTAGATCTTCTATCTCAGTTTCACAGTTAAAGAAATACTATTATCAAATACGGGCATGCCATAGTCATCTAAAGAGTACACAAAAGAAAATTCATTCTCTCTGCTAATATTCATCAAACCGCATTAGTTATCTTTGGCTTTTGGAAGGTGGATCACAAATTAAAGCAGCTGTGGCCATCCTCTTGCTTTGCTTTTTCTACAATGGGAAAATACAACCAAATGCCTATTTCTCATCTAGAATATAAGTAGAATATAAGATATTTAAAGAGGGGAGACAGAGACCAACTATATACATTTTTATACCCTCAATATACAACAAAGCATCTGGAATCCAAAAGTTATTCAATAAAGTTTGTTGAATTCGTTAGAAAAATGGATACAGTTGAGACTATATCATCATAAATATCTCTAAGAATATTGTAGAATTGATGTTCAATCCTAGGAAGAATTGTAGCATAGAACTTTAAATTTCATAATATAGAGTTAACCTTGAGAAAATTCAGTTAACTAAAAGTATTCATGGAATTAAAAGTATTAAAGTTAAAGGTACTGAATTTTAAAAGTAAACTATATATTAATAATCAAGTAATAAAGGGAATTCATGTTAGCTAAAATTTCAGTTAAAGTAGAATAAAAGACCTAAAAAGAGACTGATAAGCATATCTTAGTTCAGTAAATTAAATAAGAAAATGTGCCTGAAAGATTAGATTTTACTTAAGAAAAAATCATAGCAGAATGAGTTAAGTCACACTAAACATAAGTTTTTAAAAGAGCAAAAATGTGTAGAGCGACTTATCCAGCTTTCTTGCACCTGAGATTTAAAATCAATCAAAATATTTGACAGAAATTTTTTTTACTGATATTGGTGAAAAACCAATTGACAGAAATTAAAATTTAATGTAGCTATAATCTAAAAGCACTTCATGATTAAAAAGTACATTGTTCCTAATAACATGCATTCATAAATAAAAGGTAGTTTCTATGCAGCAGTTTGCTAAATTTTATATGAAAGTGACAGTAAGAAATACTTTATAGAGTATATTTTTGTCCTTATTTGAATAGCAAACTATAAGAATGTTTTACTTAGAATGAGAAAATCATCGAATATTTAATCCAAAACTGTTTTGAATAATAATAAGGTGAAGAGACAAATCTCCTTAGCAGTGTTTAAATACATTTAAATTTTAAGTCTTATTAACAACAGAAATAATGAATAAGATTTAAAATTAGTAATCACTAATTAGGAGATATGCCAAAGCAATTAATAGTTATCCATAGACATCTTTATCACATATTTTACTTGTCAGAATTATTATTCAGATAGATAATTCGTTTCTTTAATTAGGCAAGTATTAACTATAGAATAAACTGTGACCAGTAAAGAGATAGTTCCTACTATCATTTTTAGTTTTGAAGTCACGACATACAATGACTTCACACCTAGAATCTAGTAATTCATGAATCTTTGCTCTAGGACAGACAATTTTCTTCTTTTTAATTGAAGTATAATTGGCATACAATATCCTCTTAGTTTATGATTAGAGAACTAGTGAAGGAATAGGTCCACATTTGGGCAAATAATATAATGCAGGTTTGACATACTGGCGACCCACACTCAAGCCCCTGGTAGGCATTGCTCACTAAGTATGCTACTTTTAACCACCAAGTGAAGATGTGGCTTCTCAGGCTTTCCCTATACAGGACCCCAGACAGACAATTCTAAATGATCAGTATTGACATAAGACCAGTCTGCCATAGAGAGGAACAAAAACTATGATATTTTTTAAAAGACCTACTTGATTATTTTATTTCCATCTCCACAATTAAATATATGTATATGACAGCATATAATAAACTTGCTTAAGTAAAAAGATATAACAGAATAACCAAGCTAATACAAATGAGCACATAGCTCAGAGCCAGACAAGTCATATTCCAGGACACTGTGATAATGTGCTAATGCAATTATAGAAATACAAAGATTAACTTTAGAATAGAGAAGTCAGGAAAGGTTAAATGTAATATGGACTTGGAAGCCCTATTTTAAATAGATTGAGAAGAGGTAGGTTTTCCATATATGTCATGGGGGAAAAAAAGGTATAGATAGAGAAAAATAAAAGAACCTCAGGAAAATCTTGAGTAAACTTGTGTGTGACAAGATATAAATGAGGAAGTCCTTGGGATGAAAGACCAAAATGCACTTTAGGGTTAGGTTCTGAGAATTATAACTTCCTTGTTTCCTAGTTCTTTTCAGGCCTAATCTCTATGACGAACCAATTTTATCCATTCTTTTCTCCTTTTTGGAAAACATTTTCTCACTGGCATAATAAATTTTAATGCAATATTTTTTATAATTCTAAAATGCCAAAGATATGGGGACATAGCTTGACAATTTGCTTGACATAAGCTTCTGTTAAATTTACTCAGATATTTTCTCAAATATATGTTTTAAGAATTTAAGTTCTAAATAGAGATTATATATTGTATACTATATATTATCTATACTGTAGTATACTGTATATATTACATTATATATACTATATATAATATTGTATATAGTATATATAGTATGTTGTATGTAATATCTATAGTGTATTATGTGTAATATAATATACTATATATACTATACATATTATATACAGTATATGTAATATAATATACTACATATATATACACACATATTATATATGTATATATCTATGTGTGTACACATACACACCACGTTCACAAACAGGAAGACTCAAAATTATTAAGTTGTAAATTAACTCCAAATGTATCTGTATATTCGACACAATCCCATCCAAAAATACAACAGGCTTATTTATTTATTTATTTATTTATTTATTTAATTTTATTTAATTTTTTTTTTTTTTTTAGAAATTGACAAGCTAATTCTAAAATATATATGGGAATGCAAAAGATCTAGAAGAGATAGAGCAATTATTTAAAAAAAAAAAAAGAGGTCGTATACTACTTGATTGAAAAAAGTACAATATATCTTCAGTAATCTACATTGTCTGGGATTGGCAAAATGCTAGATAAAGAGTTTAGGGGTATCAAATAGAGAGATTCCAGAAAAGGACCAACATATGCACAGCTTTATGATTTTCAAAAGTACCAAAACAATTCAGTAGGAAAAATGATAGCCTTTTCAACAAAAGGAGCTGGAAGAACTGGTTATCTTACAAGGTAAAAATAATATTGACCTTTAATTCTACCACATACGAAAATTAAATCAAAGTGAATTATAGACTCAAATGTAAAAGTTAAAATTATACAAATTCCTAAAGAAAACAGAAATATCTTTGCCACTCTGGGGTAGGCAAAGATTTTCAAGATAGGCAATAAGAAGTACAAACTAAAAACAAATTTCATAGACTAACTCAATACACACAAAATCTGATACGGGTGTGTATTTGTGCCTTAAATTATTGCAGTGGTCGTTTTCTACATCCTAGTGGAAAGCTCAGATAAAAATGCAAAATGATAGATATAGTGCTAAGGGAAAAGTAAAGTAGCAAATATATATAAACCATAAAAAATAAGGTTCTATTTGAATTAAACTTTTATATTACAAAGAAATAGTTCAAAGTAAAATCACCTCAGCTCCTTGCATATGACTCATTTTACTCTTCTGTTATAATTCTGAGGTCAGAAGATTCTTTTTCTAGAAAACAGGTAGCATCTCCCCTATACTCCTTTCATTCCAATATGATGCAAAAATTAAAAAAATTCAAACTGATTCTCACAATATCACCTCAGGTACTGTTTTGTATCTTTGCAATTTTCCTAGAAACTAAATGCTTTTGAATAGTATTAAAATTACATGACACACTTTATATTTATTAAACCTCTAAGAATAAAAACTATATGATCCTAGGGAATAATGTTACTCAAATATTTCTCTGCAAACTTCAGGAGTCCAGTGTATATTGATAAGAGTAACAATGTGAAGCAAAGCTGTTTCTAGGAAATAACAGATAGGCAGATTAGGAAAACACAGTGAAAAAAGGGACTAAACAGCGAATTGGGATATGATTAAAGAAAACTGAATTTATTTATCATAATCAATATATTCTGCTTTACCAGCTCAATATGAAAACATCCAAATTTTTAAAACTTACTTTGTGATCATTTTAGATTCACATAAGTTTAGAAAGTAGTCGAGATTATATACCATGAAGATCCTTCATTCAGTTTCTCATTATGTTAACAATTTACTTAACCATAGAATATTTATCAAAACTGTGAAATTAACTTTGGTATAATCCTTTTAACTAATATACTAAACATATTCAGGTTTTATATATTTTTTCTCTAATGTCTTTTTTATGTTCCAGGATCCAGTTCAAGATCCTACATAGCGTTTAGTTCTCAGGTTTCTTTAGTCTCCTCCTATCTGTGATTTCCTCAGTCCACCCTTGTCTTTCATGACACTTCAGAAGTGTCCTATTCAGTTAGTTTTTAGAATGTCCTTCAATTTAGAGTGTCTGATGTTTTCTCATGACTAGACTCAGCTTTTGTATTATTGAGAAGAATCATACAGAGGTGCTGTGTCCTTCTCAGTGCATCATATCAGAGAGTACATGAGGTCTATATGTATTACTGGTATAACCTCAATAACTTGGTTGAAGTGCTGTTTGCCAAGACTCTAGTCTATAGTTATTATTTCCCCTTTTTAGTTAAGAAATACAACTTAGAGGGAGGACACCTGGAGACTATGCAGATGTTTCTAGCATGCATCATCCAATCTTTCCTGTGCCAGTTATGTGTTCCTCAAATGTTACAGAAATGACTGAAAATGAGGAATATTTATTGGGAGAATATATTTTCTGGTAGGAGAGATCTCTTGGTTTCTCTTAAAGTATTCTGTGAAGGAAAGTGTTCACTGTGAGATTAATACCAGTTTTGTCTTAGTCAAATTCAAACCTACTTTAGGCAAATTCTACTTTTATAACTTCAAACGCTCTTTGCCAGAGAACTGGGTATTTATTCAGCTTTTGCTGCAGAACTTGACAATCGGTTTAGAAGAACAGGCCTATAAAGAATTTATTTACTGAAACTACCAAAGACGAACTTAAATAAGCCTTATTATCTCCTCATCACTTATTAATTTGCAAATTTTAATGAGGTCATTACATAGAAGAGATACTAAAATTTGTTCAACATCTTCCCCGTGCTGCATATATTGGATGTATTATTTAATTTAATCATCAAGATAATTTTATAAAGGAGATACTATTATTATCATTCAGATAAGGTGAAACTATGGGGAATAAGTTTTCCAATATGACGGACTAAGGAATGGAGCTTAGTATAAAACCCATGCATGTCTTTCCCCGAAGGCTGAGTTTTTCAACAGCACATAAGTCCTTTAAAGAAGAAATCTAAACAGGAACAAAACTAGTAAAATAGTGACAAATATAAACTGGAAAAAGATAACCACATAGGAAAACAAAGTATGTCTGGATGTGTACTTGAAAGTACATTGTGCGTTATAAATAAAACTGAAAAAAAATCATGCTTATTTGAGGCACCATAACAATAGACAATGAAAGAAAAACAGAAAATAGAATACATAGTGCAAAAACACACTCTGGCTCCTGAATTCATCATATTCATGATAACAGTTCTCTCAAATGCCAAGAAAACTATTCTCAGTGCATACGTGTAACATTTATGCCAAAACAGCAGGAACCCATCAATGCCAAAACAGTAGCAGCAGGGGCATTTGCAGTAACTGTATCCTTCCAGGCTGAGAATGCAACTGAAATACCAGGAAAGAAAACATGCTTCAGTGATGTAAGGAACCTAGAAAGCTAGCCTAAGGACAAAATTGCGAGGAGTGGGGGTGGGGTGGGTAACTACCAGAAGAATATGAATCCTACACAATATAGGCTATCAGGTACTGGAATCTTTGATTTAAAAATGAAAAAAAAAAAGGCATGACATTAGCAATAAAACATAGTTTCCTGTTCATTCACATTGATTTATAATAAAAGATGTGAGGAACTAAGAAAAAATGATCAATTAGTACTTATTTTTCAAATTAGAACTTTTAAGCCAATAGGGAGTTTTAATACACCAAACAGGTGGTACAAAATGGTACAAAATGACTGTTTGATAGGGAAATAATTGAAGTGATAAAATTAATTTTACTTTTATTGTGTTTAATAGGCTATTTAAAATTTTGGTTGTACACTTCACATGGAAAGTGCTCTCCTTTTATTTATAAAATGTGTACCTTAAAAAAATTCGAATCTAGGAAACATAGAATAAGGTACCTAATAAAAGTGATAGAAATATATGCCTTAGTAAATCAGATATAATGCTTGTATTTTGTTTTCTTTATATAATGTGATTCCCATCATTTTCTGAGTAATTGATTATACATTATCTTTTATGACTTTTTAAAAATACCATTCAACTCTTTCCTACATATATATTACTCATTTAACTGAATTAAACACTAAAAGAGATAACCTAAAATGTTGTAATTTACCATAGCATTTCTAGCCCTAAATAAAAGATCTTAGTCCTAGAGATTGAATGACAAAATTGTGAAAATCATATAAACATATAAAGTCAAAAGCTTTGAGGGTAGAGGCAGAGAAGGGGAGAAATGAAATTCATCTCTGCCCTTTTTATTGCTTTTCCCTTTTTAAATTCTTAATTTTAGATCAATACTTAATAAACTGTTTTTATTCAACTTTCAAATATATATTGTAGTGCCAACAAAAGAGAAATGTGGGAGACAGCTAATGAGTATTTGAGAGGGGCTAAACTTCAGTTTCTTAGTAGCCCCTGCTGCTACTTAGCATGAATATCATTTCATAAAGGAGTTTGTTCTATAATACCTTCTAAGGCAAGGACTATAAATCATACTACACTTCAAGCTTGGCAAAGTCTTAGTAAATACATGTTAGAGAAAAATTCCTTATTTGGCAGAAAAACTTGCATTTAATATTTATCAATAATAATGGGAGTCCAAACGGATAATAGGAAATTCTTAGAGAACAGGTAAGAATAAGTATCTACTAGCCTCTTCAAGTTTTTCTGCCAAATAAGGAATTTTTCTCTAACATGTATTTACTAAGACTTTGCCAAGCTTGAAGCCTAGGCTTCATGAATAGAATGAGCTGAAAGTACAGTATAAATAAAAATATCAATTATATCAGAATTAATAATCTTTTGGATGAGTAGTAACAAAACCAAATAATGAAATCCAATGTCTGAAAATTGAGACTTTTTACTAAAATATTTCATAATAGATACCAGTGTTCTTGTTTTAAAATGAAGGATCTAAAAATAAAATAATGAAACAAAAATGAAGGATCTGTGAAACAAAAAATCTCAGGATTTTATTTTCAAAGTTCAAGAATGATAAGAAAAGCTAGGAAGTCTCATTCCAAATACCTCAAATGGCATCAATGCCAAATCTATGATTCAAACCAGGAAACTCCCAGTGTCAGTATTGACCTTAGATTCTGAACAATTGAGTTTTGATTAAATCATGTTCATTATAAAACTTTAACCTGCAGCTGACAGACTTTTTATTACTGAATGTGCAAAATAAAACATTAGCCATCTATTAAAATCATCTTTCTACTTTTTAAAGAAAAAAATTTATTAGTTGGTAGTATTTCTCCATTTTCCAGGAATAAAGGACACAAAAAACTTCCATTGTTCAAGCTGACTGGATTGCCAGATAGGAGCCTCATCAGTCACTGAACTGCCCTTGAGCAGCACAGTTTATTTGTAAAGAGTCTGATTTTACCAGAAAATACTCTTCTACTTAAGAACGCATTCTGGAAGTAGACACATTTTCTCTCTATTCTATTCCTAGGCCAAAAAAAAAAAAAAAAAAAGAAAAGAAAAAAAAAGGGAGCAGGGAGAAAAAAAAGAGAGAGAGAGAGAAAGAGAGAGAAAGGGTATTTTTCTTTATTGCCTTTGTTTTCCACACACACATTCAATAAACTGTTCTGTCAAAAGAAAGAGCAAAGGTCTCAATTCAATAAAAAATTGCAGTGATTATGCTATGCAATTTTGCTCCCACTACTTTATCACAATTTGCCATTCAAGTGGACACTGCTATGCTCCTGGCTTTGGAGGACAGAGGAAATCCATCGACTGTGCTGCAAGGTCATTTTACACCAGAAAGACACAAGTCTGATTTGAAAGCATGTCTGTGTCGAACTGTCAGCAGGCCTTGCATCATAAAACAAACTCATGACTTTGTGCAACACAAAGCAATCAAAGCAGATCATTATCAAATAACACTGATTTACCTAGATAATCTCAAAATCTGAGTTAATCCCTGACTGCTAATGTAAGAAGTTGTTTTTTCAGCACTTTCAGACCTTACAAGTACAATTTAACAAGTTACTGCTCTTAATTGCTCCACCTCAAGGCCATGCTAATGGGTGTAAGAAACTAGAAAGGAGCACAAGCTTGGAAGGATGATTCAGTTGGCTTGTTGTGTATACAGAACTGAAAGGGATTAAAGGGTCTCTACCTTCCATGATGATCTAGGTCTTTCAATTGGGCTATTTTGCTGGAAACCACTGGACTTCAAAATGGTTTAATATTAACATAGTAGATTTCTACAAACATCTTTATGTATGTGCTACTATTTGCAGCTTGCTTGCAGCTGTTAGAGTTCACTCTAAAGATTGTTAAGCTACTTTACATTCCTTTTATTTATACTAAGTCATCAATATCTAACATGCATTTTACACTTACAGCACATCTCAATTCCGACTGCCATTTAGCCATGCGTATTCTATATCAATTTTACTGGTTGATCAACTAATATGTATTTGTATTAATAAAAATACTCAGACTTTTTTCTTTTTTAAGTTGGATATTTTAATAAGTGCCTTCCATAACATAAAACAATGCTATGCCTTTCCTTTCCTCAATTTATGTACAGGGTGGATGCCACTGTTTTAGAGATTTCTCACTGTTATTATTTTAATTACCCAGGTCTTATTCTTAAAAACTTATATATACAGTAAGTCAATGACCAAAAAAGGAAAATAGAAATCAAATCATGCATTGATGTCTTTAGAGGGAAAACTTTTAAAAACTTACAAATCAAACAGCTGTTCAAATAAATAATGTATACTGCAGCTGGCTCCTACATGGTCCCAAGTGTCCAAGAACTAGCAGATGTCCTAGTTCTATAAATGTGCTAGTAGAGGAAGGTCCAAAATTGATACTGGAACAAACTGTGATGCAAGCCTACAAGAGAGCATTTGATTAGAGAAATAATAGATTGCATTTTTTTCTAGAAATTTCTGTAGGCGTAGAGTAAAATGCCTTTTTAGTTAAAAGATATGAAAATACCCCATAGCCTCCAAGAGTGAACTGATCTCTGCACTGATTTTTAGGTAAGTTCTTAGTCTCCTACACTTACAAGTGAGTGTGTCTTTTTTTTCAATTTAGAAATATGTTTAGAAACTAGAGAAACAGCAATTCAGACAATTAACATGGATCTGTCTACAATAACACCTACTTAGTAACTTAATGAGAACCTGTCTGAACCTAGAATTCCTGGTAAAGTAAATGCTGAAGTGAAAAATTTCACACAGAATATTTAATAAAAACATTAAAATATAACACGAGTCTTGTCTTCAAGAATGCCCATCTAGTGGAGAAGAGATTTGAACAATCAATATTTTAACTCCAACAAGTGAAGGGTGCACACAAAGCAACAGTAGTATAGATGAGTACAATAGTCCTCCTTATTCACGATTTCACTTTCTAGGGTTTTGTTTACCCGTGGTCAACCAAGGTCTGAAAATATTAAGTGGAAAATTCCACATTAAAAAATTCTTAAGTTTTAAATCATGTGCTGTTCTGAGTAATGTGATGAAATTTAAAACTGTCCCGTTCCATCCTCCTGCCACCACCATCTCAAGAATCATCCCTTTGTACAGCTTCTCCACACTATATATGTTACCTGTAAATCACTTAGTAGCCATCTAGGTTAGCAGATTGACTGTTGCAGTATCACATTGCTTGTGTTCAAGTAACCCTTACAGTAGCCTAATGCTACAATACAATACCTGTGTCATTCACCTCATCTCATCTGGTCACGTAAGCATTGTATCATCGCACATCATCAGAGAAGAGTGAATACAGTTCAAGGAGATATTTTGAGAGAAACCACATTCATATACCTTATTACAGTTTGTTAATTGTTCTATTTTATTATTAATTATCATTGTTAGTCTCTTATTGTGTCTAATTTATAAACTTTATCATAGGCATGTATGTATGTATGTATGTATGTATGTATAGGAAAACATAGTATATTAGGATTCAGCACTATCTTCAGTTTCAGGCATTCACTGGGGATCTTGAAACATATCTTCTGCAGATAAGGGGAAACTACTATAAGGCAATCATGAGCAAGAGAGGAGGTTAGAGAAGTTCTCGTAAAGAAGATGATTATCAAATTGGTTTGAAGTTCTGATACACATTCCCTGAGTAAGCAATACAGTGGTAGAGGAAAGTATTCTAGGCAAAAGAAATAACTTGTGTAAGGACAGGAATATTTGAAGTAGCATGATAAACAGGTTTGGAATGACTGAAATACAAAGTATAGAGTGGAGGCAATAGTCAAGAGAAAGACAGGAAAGGTCATAAATGACCTTATGTACTGCATTACGAAGCTTAAACTTTATAAGCAATGGAAAGCTAAAACTTTCCATGTGAAGGAACATGTATTAGATTTTCTACATTAAGAAGGTAAAATTCCTCCATTTTTCTGTATTGAGAATGAAATAGAGCTTGAATACAATGAAGGTATAGATGAGAAGATACTGAAGTCATCCATATGAAAAAAGATGAAGATGTGAAGCAATGCAGTGAGGACTGAGGCCATATCCTTAGTCAAAAACTATCTATACCTCCTCAGACCCCAAATAAGAGCCAAACTCTTGGTTTGAGAATTAATTTTCTCATAAATTTGAACCAACCTTCCCTTTTAACTTATTCCTACTTATATTCCCATATCAACTTCATTTTAGTATATTGGTTCAATATTCCAAAATAAGATCTGGTCTTCCCCATCTGTGTTTCGCCTAAACTCATTTATCTTTATCCAGCAAAATTAATTACAGCTCTTCTTTGACATCTTTCAGATTACTTGTTTTAACCCTGTAATTTCTAGGACAATATCTTCTACATGGTAGAGTATCAATAAATGTTTGGTTAATTTAATTAACTCTCTTGCCTGAGTAGAGGAAGAAACAAACAGAAATAGTTCACTTGCTTATCTAAGATAAAACAGCTAGTTCACAGCAAAGTCAGGGGTAGAATTTAATCTAAGAATAAATTCTTGGACTACTTTTTTCTTGACCATACTATGAGAATTATTTGTAAATAGTCAAACTGCCTCCAACTAGATGTTCTTCCAACATTATAAACTCAATAAAGTCATATCCAAATTATTTGACTTCTTATTTCCTGCATCCTATGTTCTTGACAGTTATCTGGTAATTAGATGACCAATGATACAGTCATCTATGTGTAAAACCTCACAATCAGATTGAATTCATCCATCTCGATCCACGACTTCAATTACTCCCCAAGTTCTGTCAATTTTACTTTTGTGATGCCTCTTTTTCCATTTTACTCTCTATAATTAACTTTTGAAATATCTTAACAGTTCTCCCTAGTGCCATTAAATCTCTTTTTATCCAATGTATTCTGTCAAAGACAAACTAATCTTTATAAAATATGTTGACCATGTCAATGCAATAGTAAAATAAAATTTCAATGCCACTGAACACTATTTCGAAGTGTTTAGCTGATAGAATTAGTCAAAAAAATTAAATATTAGAAAGTATACATGAAAAAATTTTTTCTTTGGAAATGATATTATTGAAACGAAATAGCCCATTCTCAATAGTAATAATTTTCAAAATTATAAAATACCTGAAAACTATAACATAAAAATTTCTTTACACTGAAAATAAACTTAATAAACATGAAACATAGAATTACATAATAATGCTGAAAAATCAAAATCAGGAGAATAAAAGAGCTTACGTGGAGAGAAATTCTATTTTCTTAAATATTATAATGCCATATGATTGAAAATGTTACATAATATTAATGTCTAACATTATTGTTTTTTTATAGCTTTTGTATTGAAAATCAGGAAATAATTTAAAAATGAATACGGAACATATGTCAAAAAAAGCTGATAAATGTTTGAAAAATCAACAGTATAAAGAGAACTTGTTCTACTAGTGTAGTAGTTTGCTATTGTTGTGGTACAAATTGTCGCAAAATTACGTGGTTAAAATAACATTCATTTTTCACTTCACAGTTCTTTAGGTCAGTAGTTCAGCACTGCATAGGTGAGTTCTCTGCTCAGGGTGTAACAAGACTAAAATTAAAGGGTCAGCTGCCTGCCATATCATTTAGAACTCAGGGCCTTTAGATAATGGTGAAGGAAATAAGATTTATGTATGTTGCTACTTCTGAGAAACATTTCATCCTGTCATTTTTAACAAGGTTAAATATGGCATTGAATATGTAGCCCAGGTGGAGGCAAAATCTAGCATGAAGAAGTACTTCTGGTGCCAGGATCTAGGCCACTAAATGATGCAAAGGTAAGCACACAAATAGTAGCATGTCATCATTTCTTTATATGTTTCACATCCTTACCCTAACTCAAAAAAATATAAATATAAACATAAACATAAATATAAATATAAATATATATGTATGTGTATATATGTGTGTGTGTGTGTGTGTATACACACACACACACACACACACACACACACACATATATATATGCATATAAAAACAACCCTCAGATCACCTTGTTCAGTGTAATATTAAAATATCTCCCCTTTGGGGGACAGAGAAAGAGACTGCCACCACTGTAGTCTCACTCATTTTGAAGGTAACACTGGGTTTAGAAAACATTATTCTAAACATTTAAGTTTCCTCATAATGATTTTATTTTCATGTACTCCAAGACATTTTCTGGAAAAAGTACTGTTTGTATAACCGTATTTTAGGTAATACCTACAATTTCCTCTTAAAAAAATATGTATTTCATCACAAATATATCTTAAAATAAATTCAGTTATGCTTACACTATATTAACAACGTATTGTAAAATTTGTTGCTGGTAGACAGTGGCATTTTAAAAAGAAAATTTAATACTATGGTTTCAGATTTGAAAAACAATTGTTATTTTTAAGATGTAGAAGAAAACTCACAAAAGCTGTTAAAATGAGGATGGGTCCTTATTACAGCTATCTAAAAGACAAATAATCAATTGACAAATTATCTTTCATAAATTATGCCATGTAATAATTCTGTTTATTAAAAAATTACTAGCAGATGTTATTTCTACTCAAGTTCAACAAGGTATTGGTTCTCTTCTCCCCAAATGGTCAAATCATCTACTATTAGGAACTATTATTATATGAAAATTCCTTTGCGAATCTGACTACATTCAAAGAGAATTTATCTAACCCATGAATACATTTATGCTGCAGGGTATTTACGGCTAATCTTTTCTTCTAATCAACACCCTTAGAATTAAAATGAGGAGCTTTTGCACTTTAATGAATGCACAAATATAGTATCAATATTTACTCAACAATATTGTTTAAATTTCCCAGTGCAGAAAGAAAATGACCAAACTCATTTCCACTGGTATTAATTACTCAGCATAGACTCAATTAACTCACACCAGTGCTTTTATATCTTTGATAAACACAATAGGTTGGATAATTCCATGTCTCTGCATATGCATATTTTTTTCTAATGTTCTGACAAGAAACATGTGTTAAATTTTCCAGTTTAAAAAAATAGAGAAGGTAACTTAATAGGTGTAGCAAAACAGTTTTCTGAATATCACAGGTGAGAGGAAACTATGCTTGATTAAAATGCTAGTTATATAAGTGCATACATTTCTGTGATTAGAATTATTAATAAAAATTTATTAAAATAAGTAGAATTTGTCCCTTTTCTTTAATATATTTGGGAAAGAATAAAATTTAGTAAGTTTTGGTTGTTTTGTTTTGTATATTTTTTTAATTATTTGCTTGCTTGCAAAAATAGCCCAAGTTTTTCTCTTTTGTTCTTTAGGATATTACCCTACCTGTATAAAGAAAATTATATTAAATCTTCCAGTCTATCCATGGGGATCATACCTTTAATCTCTTTAAAAATACATGTATATATAAATTTAGAGTTTTAAAAAATGTAAAACACTGTAGAGCCACTTATAGTACACAAATCCTGGTGATTATTATGTTTCCCTTTTTTATAATAAAGAGTAAAGAAAAATCTCAAGCCAAAGACAACTAGAAGAAATGGATAAATTCCTAAAAACATACAATCTACCAAGACTGAATCATGATAAAATAGAAAATCTGAACAGATCAATGAAGAGTAAGGAGATTGAGTCAGTAATCAAATCAATTAATGTATATAGCATGTTAACAAAATAAAAGATAAAAATCATATGATAATCTCAATACATTCATAAAAAGCACTGACAAAATTTAATGATAAAAACTCTCAAAAAAAAAGGGGTATAATGGGAATGTACTCCAAAACAGTAAAAGTCACATATGACAAGCCAATAGCTAACATCATACACAACAGTGAAAAGCTGAAAGTTAATCTTCCAAGGTCAGGAGTAAGATCAGGGTGCCCACTGTCACCACTTTTATTCAACTTAGTGTTAGAAGTCCTAGCCACAGCAATCAGACAAGAAATAAAAGCTATCCACATTAGAAAGGAAGACATAAAACCATCACTATTTCCAGATGGCATTATATAAAAAGAAACCCTAAAGACTTCATCAAAAAACTGTTAGAATAAACAAATTCAGTAAATTTTCAGTATACAAAATCAATATGAGAAAATTTGTTGCACTAATACTAAACTATCATAGAGAAATTCAAAAAAAACCATCCCATTTACAATTGCATCAAAAAATATGAAATAGGAGGTGAAAGACCTGTATATTAAAAACTATAAGACATTAATGAAAAAGTAATAGTCACAAATAAATAGAAAGATACTTTGTGTTCATATGCTGGAAGAATCAATATTTTTTAAATGTTCATAGTTCATAAAACAATCTATAGATTTGATGCGATTACTGTCAAAATTCCAAAGGCATTTTTTATAGAAATAGAACAAAATAATCCTAAAATTTGTATTAAACCAAAAAAGACCCCCAGTAGACAAAGCAATCTTGAGAAAGAACAAATCTGGAAGCATTATGTTCCCTGATTTCAAACTGTATTACAAAGGTATAAGAATTAAGACAGTATGGTACTGGCATAAACAGTCACAGAGATCAATGGAACAGAATAGAGAGAACAGAAATAAACCCAGGCCTATATGGTCAGTTAATTTATGACAAAAGAGCCAAGAATAAACAATGGGGAAAAGACAGTCTCCTCAATAAATTATGTCACAAAAACTGGACAGATATATGTAAAAGAATGGAACTGAACCACTATCTTACACCATACAAAAAAATGGATTAGACTTGGACATGATCTCTGAAACTACAAAATTCCTAGAAGAAATCATAGGTGGTAATGATTAGGTGTTGACAATGATTCTTTTAATCTAACATCAAAGACAAAAGCAACAAAAGCAGAAATAAACAAGTGGGACTATATCCAGCTAAAAGTCTTCTGCAAAGCAGAAGAAATCATCTACAAAACAAAAAGGCAATCTAATAAATTAGAGAAAATATTTACAAATCACATGTCTGAAAAGAGGCAAAAAATAGACATATTTTTCCAAAGAAAATATACATATGTTATATGAAAAGGTGTTCAACATCAGTAATCATCAGGGAAATGTAAACCAAAACCACAATATCACCTCATACCTTTTAGAATGGCTATTATAAAAATGACAAAAAATAACAAATGTTGGTGAACATGTGGAGAAAAGGAAAGCCTTGTGCCCTGTTGGTAGTATGTAAGTTGGTGTGGCCACTGTAGAAAACGGTATAGAAGTTCCTAAAGAATTTAAATCTAGACTTATCATACAATCCAGCGATTCCACTTCTGGGTATTTATCTAATGAAAATGAAAACACTAACTTGAAAAAATATATGTACCTCTTTGTTCACTGCAGCATTATTGACAATAACCAAGATGTGGAAACAATCTAAGTGTCTATTAATGGAAGAATGGTTAAAGAAACTGTGGTGGATATATATACAATGGAATATTATCCAGCCATATAAAAAAATGAAATCTTGCCATTTAGTATAACATGGGTGAAACTTGAGGGCATTATGCTAAGTGAGCCAAGTCAAATAGATAAAGATGAATATCATATGATTATTCTTCTAAGTAGACTAAAATATATGTGTGTATCTATCTATATGTACATATACACATAGAGATCAAATTGGTGGTTGACACAGATGGAAACTAGGGTTGGGAGAAATAAGTAAGGGAGTCAAAAAGTAAAAATAAATTTTTTTAACTTCTAAGGGAAAAAAGGAGGTATAGAGAACAGTTTTAAGAAGATCATTCAAATATTGAGTCCTGGATAGAGAAAAAAAATTAATGAAAAAGCAAGCCACTTCCCCACATAGTCCTATTCTTTCCTTCTTAGAACACAAACAAACAAAAACAGGCTATTAGTGGAAAAATTAGTAAAATTACAATAAGGTCTGTAATTTAATTAATAATTGTGTACCAATGTTAATGTCCAAAAAACAAAAAGTAAGAATAAGGCAGCCATACCTTTTGATCATTCCCAACAAAAATATTATATAAACCTATACTGAGTTACTGATTGCGAGCATTTAATAACTATCCATTAAATTAATGATTGTAAGAACAAATAAATAATTAAATTATTTGATTAGGTTTAGTGTTGCTGCTTCTAATATTTTCTATGTTTTCAACCACTCAGGAGCGTTTTTGTCAGAATCACTCTGAGAAAGGGGATGTGACTGGTCAGCTTTTTCGGTTCTACTTCCATTGAAGTAGAATATCTGTGATGGGGTAAGCAAGTCTATCTTCTAAAAGCTCCCAAGGAGACACTTCTATGGAAACATATTAGAGATTTTATCCTTTATGATATGCATATTAATCCCAGAAAACACCCCTTCCTTTACAGTATGAATCATAGAAGCAAAAGTTCTCATAAATAAGATAGATGTTTAACAGTCACATTTAAAAACAAAAACAAAAACAAGAACAAAAAAAACCTCAGTAACAAATTACTTTTCCTGGAGTTTTATGCTATTTTTTATTAAGTGTTTCTCTGTGTATTTCAAAGAAAAATCAGTATAGTTGAAATCATCTCTTCAATAACAAATACATGAAAGAAAAATGTTTAGAAATAGTAATATAAAATTGAGTTCAGTGTCAATATATGTTGTAAATTGCAGTAAAACTCTCTCATCACTTATCTGTTGACATCTGGCAAAGTGTTAAGTAGTCCACATTACATGTGGACAAATGAATTCCCCATGGTTAGAGCTCAATACACTTGATGGCTATAACTGCTGGTTAATGCTATCATTACTCAGGATGCTACTGGGTTTTAATGTGCCCTATTGTGAAAATGGCTTGGATTTTCTAAAATGTAGTTGTCAGGGGAACTTGGTAAATGGAATAAAGCAATTATCCAACAGGGTTAATATTTATCTTCAACTAATCTATCACTTGAAGAAAAAAAAATACTGTGGCAATGTGCATTACAGAAGTTTATAGAAATTGGGCAAAGCAACTTAATGTATTGTCCAGGTGTTTACAACATACATTCAGAAGTGATCTGCTGTACTCTGTATATGTGTTCACTTCCCTGAATGGAATAACTATGTAATGCCAATCATGTTTTTTGGTTAATAGATCTCTAAGGTTTAAATTGTATTTTATATTAAAAGCCAGCTACTGCACAAATATTAATCACAACTGACTTGTATAACTCAAAAATAAATCATGCTGTCTAAATTCTATTCTTTTTCCTTGCTCTGATATATGTTCATCTTATAAAGTTAATGGCAAATACACAGCTTAGAATCTGGGGTTATATATTATTTAGAGAAATCAGCAAGTGACACTGGGAGAGAAACTGAGTCTGTCCGTATGGGTAATAGCCGGCAGAATATAAACTCTCCATTGCTGAAACTCTCTAGAGAAACTGAGGGGCATCGTTCTTTAAAAGCCAGAGTTTTTCCAGTCTAGCTAATCATAACTAAAATGTGTATGTTTGTATCTCCAGAACCACATTTTCCTTATGGGTTTCCTGAGTTAACAGCATCTTCAAAGCAGAATAAATTGTATAATATTCCCTCATATCTTCACAAGACCTCCCAATGCTTCTACCATGAGTTAGGTTATATGTATTTCAGGGTGTTCTCTTTTTATTAACAAATAGAAATAGTAGTTACACTTAGAAGGTTTTGTTTTGCAAGTGACATGTCCTTGTCCTGACACGAGGGTCCTCTAAGTCTGTGGACAGTTTACTCTAAAAGAAAAAAAAAAAACTGCTCAATAACTGCTTGTTAATTTAAAATAGGGGAAAAAGTAGTCTGCACCTTCCTTGAATATACTCTAGACAATTTGTGCCATTATCAAAAAAGTCTGTGAAGAAAAAATCTAATCTACATCAAAGAACATGATATTTACATTAATATTGTTTTGTTTTCTGTAACAATTTTTTTCTAACCATCAAATAAAACATATTTTAGACAACTAGGGGTGAAAAACTACATTTCTTATGTTTTGATGGTTAATTTTTTTCTTGGTTCTAAGAGTTAGAACGGCCCTTATAACTTATATAGGCCAACTTGTTAATTTCACTGATAAGAAAAATAAGATAAACATTTGAAATAATGTTTGATCTAACTGATTTGATCATATCTCTTCCTAACAGTTTCTGCAATGAGAAAACACCTTAGCTTATGAAATATACACTGATTTAAGAACTAGTTTAAGAACTAGTTGATTCTAAAATACTAAGAGAAAACAGTTATTTTAACAACAGGCTCATTTATGAGTATGAAGTACCTAAAATTGCTAGCAGTATGGATCAGTTTATTTCAATTTGCATTTAACTAACAAGCCAATAAGGCTAAGATGTTACATAATTTGGAATTTAAATCAAAGTCAAATAGAGCTAAGGGTAATATTTATGTTAGAATGATAAATCATTTTCGAAGCATTCTATTCTCTATTCACAACTCACTTGATTATTCTATTGTTATAGATTTAGAAGAATTTTTGATGGATCAAGTTATCATAGGACTCGACCAACCATACAGATTTTTGGAGTTTCATTTGTCTCTCCTCTAAAGCACAATGAGTAAAAATTATAAATTTGTGGACAGGTCTTATTTGGCCCAAATCTTACATGCATTTATCAGTAAATTGAACTCCTGTAGAGAGTACTCTATGAAAGCCTGATTACCCACAGCCACTGGTGGGTAATAACACAGAGTGATTCATCATGACCTGCTCCCTTGACTGCAAATGCTCGACTAGAGGCTGGCACTGGGCCACTGAGATGGTATAGTTAAAAATAAATAAACTTTGATCAAAATATTTGATCCAGTATATTGATTTTTCAACAACCTGAACTGTGTCTCTTGGATAAATTGAATTTGAGAAATGAAGAAGAAATCACAATAATTAGCAAGGTTTATTATCCAGCAATGACACACAAAAAAATATTGAAACAAATCCCAAATACATAGACACACTGCCTAGTGTTCAATTGTCATTTTACATGCCTAGAATGGCTGCTACACTTGCCCCACTGCCTTTGATTGTAAAATTGTTTAAAAGAAACAGGCTGTAATTCTGAGTCAAAAGAAAAAATGATAGAGATACGTTTTGGTTTCAACTTTAAATCAATAGGTTGCCAATATTTTAAAATCAGGGAGACTTTTGTATGCTAGTTTGATAGGATTGTTATAATAAAGTGTCACAAA
The DNA here is from genome assembly GCA_028627145.1 of Eidolon dupreanum. Lineage (NCBI taxonomy): Eukaryota > Metazoa > Chordata > Mammalia > Chiroptera > Pteropodidae > Eidolon > Eidolon dupreanum. Next base: position 19,242,399 of record CM053514.1, on the reverse strand, counting down.
TTGTGTGGCTTAAACAACAGAAATTTACTGTGTCACAAAAAAGGCCAAAAGTCCAGTTAAGAATTTGGTAGAGTTGATGTCTCCTGAGGACTGTAAGGAAGGATTTGTTACAGGCCTCTCTCCTTGGCTTAAAGATGGCCTCTTTGCCTTGTCTTTTCACATCATTTCCTCTTTGTGCTCAAATTTCCATTTTTATGAGGATATTAGTCATATTAGATTAGGGCCCACCCTAATGACCTTATTTTAACTTGATTACCTCTGTAAAGATCCTACTTCCTAATAAAATAAGGTCACATCCTGAGGTACTGGGTATGAGAATTCAACATATAAATTTGGTTTGGGGTTGAGTGGGGGACGATTCAACCCAAAATGCTTTGTAACAACAAATTCTGAGTTTTAGCTTTAATTGCCAAAAATCAAATGACTTGTCAACTGTGAGCTAGTATTCCTACAGAGCCTCCTTCAGTATAAACTAAACTTTGGTTGCTCTCTCCTGTTTGCCATGTTCTCTACTGTTCTGTTGTCTTAATCTCTTAATTTCTTAATCTTTGTTTCAGTGCTTGTCATTTGTTAATATATGAGTATCACAAATAGTTTAGGCCCTTCCGTTGTTTGAATAATAAAAAAATACTTAACTTTTTGTTCCACAAGTGTTATCTGTGCTATATGGCAGTAGTCAAATGCAGTATTTCACTGCTGCCCTGAGTGCAGCTGTCTTCCTTTTATTTATAAATGATTATTGGATCAATCATCTGATATGTTTGGACTGACCTATTATGTGGCCAAAAGCCATTTTGAATGGTTACTCAAAATAGTAAAATGGATCTAAAGATACTGGTTAAATTCAATCAGGAATATCTAGCCTCTATCTTTCCTTTTTAACTAAATGGTAGATATGCAACAACCAAACAGTGGCAAATGAATAAATTCTTAGAGAATCTATGATTATCAAGCCCACAAATCAGATATAATTTTCCCTTGATGGGAACAATATTCAAATAATAATTGTTTTTTGTTTGTTTGTTTTTAGTTTAAAGTTTCAACTACCTTCTTATTTCCAACACTGTTTCCAGTAGTAATCTAATTTTGACTGCCTCTGAAAAGGAAAAGCCATTCCAACACACATGGTTTGGAGGAGAGGAAATGGGTCAAACTCACAAACCAGACCCCAATTCCTTAGCACTTGGGAAGTATGTCTACCTTCTTGATTAGAGATTCTTGAGAAGCTGCCAACATTAGCAATTAAAACAAAAACAAAAACAAAAGCAAAAACAAAAACACGCATACATTCGGTAAACTCTCTGTGGAGTGAAAAATCACAATAAATCAGAAAATAGAGAGAGGAAATCAAAGCAGAAAGTAGCAGGCAGGACAGGTGGAAAGCTGACAAGAGGGAGCCAAATCAAAGCAGAACTCAAATTCCTGCTGCATCACCGCAGCTGCTGACAAACTGCAAGAGGTATTGATTTACCCTCAACAAGGCTAAACAAAGTTTCAGTTCTTCCCTTACTCCCCAAGATATCTTTACGATAAAATCCCATTAACTGAAAAAAATTTAAGCATGTCTGAGTTTCTTACAGCTAGGAAGATACTAACACAAATGACTTATAAACACTCCTTCTGACTGACATTTATATTATAAATAAGGTGATCTTGTGATCAACCCAAATGTGGCCATTTTTTCCTAGCATCTACCAAGTTGATTAACACCTCCTTCTCTCTTCATGACAAGAAATGAATGTAATTCAACTCATTTCCATCTACTGATCAGTTGTCTACATGCAATTGCAGTAAAAATGCAATTAAATAATTACTTATTCTTTACCAATTACACCTACCAAGGAACGATAACATTGAGAGGAATACAAGATTAAGCTATATGTATTAAAATTACTGTGTCCCAAGAAATATTCTTAACATGGCAACACACACACACACCACAGGTGGCAGTTGCATGGCATATAATTTGGGAATTTTTAAAAAGTCAAGTCAGGTTCATTGCACCATGAATTTGATACTTTGTTTTATAGTTTGTTACAGAGCATGAGTTTGCAAATTATGGCTAGTGGACTAAATCTGGCTCCTGCCTGCTTTTATATGGCTGGTGGGATTAAAATGCCTTTTTATACTTTTATATAATCACATTTTAAATTATGCTATAAAGACCGATATAATATTCTCAGTTTTGCCTCTTGACACACAAAGCCTAAAATGTTTATTATCTGACTTTTTAAAGAAAATGTTGTCCTGGTATTGAGTATACTGCACCCATTAATAAAGTGAAATGTTGTTATAAACTAATCATTATCATATTTTGAGCTAGGCTCTTAATAGTTCAAAATGCAATCAATCATTGCCAAGTTATCAGACTTTCCTTCCTCATTCTAATTTTTTTAAGCTGTTCTCATCTGTCTACTTCTTAATCCCTGACCATCATTCAGAGAGAAGATATAAAGTCAGGTAAAAATCAACGAGATTTTGTAAAATGTTATCTACATGTTATTTTATTCCTCAAAATGTATTAGATATCTCCTTTGTATTTAAAAAAATAAATGAATGAATGTGCTTTACATCAATGTCCAAGTTATTGGTTTGACTAGCCATGTGGAGAGCTGTGCACTCAACCAGTAAAAGAATACTGAAAAAGCAGCAAGGTGGGGTTCTAAGATAAATTAAGGTTCTGAGATACTTATGAGGCATGAGATGGAGATACATGAAACAGCCAAAAATATAGTCTAGTGGAGTATGGCCTGAAGAATATTATTTCAGAGCCATAAGCATGTATTTGGAAGTTGAAATATATTTGAAATTAAAGAGAGATGTACAGAGAGAGAATGTAAGAAAAATATATAGGGATTATCAACAGTCATGAAATGGCTAAAGAATTAACAAATCAGAAACGATAGTGGGAAAGGTGAAATAGCTTTGATCTAATATTAGAAGAAAGTTATGGTTATCAGTATTAAATATTTTCAGAAATGTCAAATAATGAAAAGTTTTTTAAAAGTTGGTATTCGTCATGAGAAAATTTGCGATCTTAGTAGAAGAAGAAAAAGAGAAGTATTGGGGGAAGAAAATAGATTATATTGTATCAAACAAAAATTGTACTGAACAAAGTTAAATAGACCAGGAAGACTTTATTCAAGGGTATTACAGTAAGAGAGAAAGCTCAGACTCAGTCTGAAGTCAACTCCACTGAAACAAAGTGCTGGAAAGTTTCAAGAAATGGGGTGCACCCCTCTACTTGAGTTTGCTAATTGGCTTTGCTCACAGAAAAAGTGAAATTTCTCCTATCTTCACAACTGGAGGTTATTTTACAACTTGGAACAAGGTGCCTATCAAAGTTAGGTCCCTACTCTTTCACAGAAACTGACAGATAGGGGTCCTATCTTCCTTGATGATTATATTTCAAAGGATGACTCTCAGATCTTTGAGAAAGACATCCTTGAGGATAAAACTGGCAAGTACCCTTTACAACTCAAAGGGAAGAGAAAGAATAGACAATTACAATTTTTCTGAAATAAATATTCTAAGAAAAGGAAAATTAAGGGGCGCAGAGCCAGGAAGACGTTTAAATTTTAGACGTGATGAGAGGATCTTTAAGGCTCTCCTGCTCAGCTAATTTCAGGAGTGAATTGGGGAGAAAAATTAGAGATAAAGATAATAAATTACTTCTTCAAGAAACTCCAATGTGAATAGTTGAAGACAGATTGAGAACTAGACAGAATTAGAGACTGAATATAAATTTTTATAATAGAAGAAGAGCATTTTTACAATCTGAAGAAAAATGACGGGGGTACGCTATAGGTATCACGAGTATAACCATGGAAACAAAGACTTTCAGAGAGAGTACTGGGCACAAAATACATTCTTAAGGGTAAACAATGAGAGTTTCTCTCCCACTGAAATTGAGGATAAAGGAATTAACAAAGACTTTTGTAGTATAAATTAGCAGAATAAAAACATACAGAAGTTAATTAAAATTAATTTCCCCCTGAATAAAGGTCTGCTCTCAGTGGGAAATTGCTTTTTTACAACTTCATACTAAAATATTTTAAGTTAAAATTTTGTTAATACCATCATCTTTTTGATGATGCACATTTTACTACATTATTTCCACACCTTTGAAAAAAAGACCCACAACTGATGACCTTGGAAGCTGTATGAACTCTCTCACTGCTCAGCAGTGACCTGCTATTTTTGGAGGAGTGACAAGCTGTTAATAATCAATAGCTGTTTAAAGTAGGATTCTAAACTGAAGGGTAAATGCAATCTTCTTTCCAGTCTGCAAGAAAAATGATGTTATAATTTTGAGTTTTTATATGGATGACTGAGTGCTGGAAAATTTCATGTGACAAAATAAAAGTATACCTAAATATAAATGGGCTCTGCTAAGTAAGTAAACCCCTAAATCATACACAAAATTTTATATACCATCTGGAGTAGCAGCTTTTACATTTAGTGGAGTCATGATACCCTTTGAGAGTTTGATGAAATCTTTGGATACATAAATTTTTCTCTGATATGGATGGACTTCATTGCCTTTACTCTTGTTTGGCAATGCTACTCTGGAATAAAACAAAAGATAAAACAGAGAGAGCATGCCATAATATTTGAGGAGGAATAGAAAGAATATTAAAATAGCATATTCTCATAAATCAAAATGAAGTTTCAGATTTAAAATGTTACCTTTTTTATACAGATTTCAATATCATATAGTAATTCTATGGATTTACTTCAGTAATATTTCTATGCAAATGAGAATACCAAATATAGGCTCTAACCTAAGATCTGAAGAAAACTTTTTTTTATTGTCTTCATACATGGAGTATATTCTACTTTGACACAGAATTAACCCTGACAGAAAATATTTTATTTTCTTCAAAGCTTCTCAGTAAATTAAAAAGTTTACAAATAAAAATTCATCACTAGTGTTAAGAGACATATATACAAAACATTTTTCCTAGAAAAATCACTAGAATATCATTAACATTATAGCATTCAATGAAAAGAGATCCTTTAAAAAACATATAATTTGTGTTTAAAATTCTAGTTTGCATAATTACTGAGAATTGCTTTGATCTTTGAACCATTGTAATTAGGAAAGACTATGTCATAAATTGTTTCCCTCTAGATCCTCTAGATAAGCGAAGAAACAAAAAGCACATAGCATATTACAATATAAATAAATAAATAAATAAATAAATAAATAAATAAATAAATAAATAAATAAATAAATAAAATGGAGACCAGGCTTGAAAATACCACCAAGTATACATAACCAGCTAAGCCACATAAGCAAAACTATATCTAGTTTATTTCATGAACATAAAAGAAACTTAGGTTATTTCTTAAAAGTGTTTCTGATAATTACAGAAAGGACTTAAGCCATCTTCTTAAAATGGTACAAGATAATCACTTTTAACTAATCCCCTGGTGCTAAGAAACCCCCTTTGTAATAACTAATTCTTGTAAAGGTTAAATAACTTCCTCATTTTCATTTTATAAGCCATCCTGTAACATCATGCTTCTGAGCTTCATACCAGTTTTGAGTTTAAAATACCCCTGTTCTCAGTTTGGTTCTCACTCAATAAAATATTCATATCAAGTAAAACTTTTCTTTTAACAGTAGAAAGCTAACAAAAATTTGAGACTGATTTCATTTGTTTTAAAATTTTCAAGTTGATAAACACTTTTGATATTGATAAGTTATTTGGAAAATATGATTTTTCTTCTCTAGTATAGTGATTCAAAATAATGTTAAGGGGGGAAAAGTCATGGCACATAAAATGAAATGCATAGCCTGTTAACATAGCCCGCATAAAAAAGCAGAGGAAATGCTTAGAAGTGGTTCCCTTTATGCAGTGAGAGATAATGAGATTCCAAATCTGCCTATAATGGAGACCAGTGGCTTATTACAAAATAGAAACTACTTTCAACTCCAAATGAGCTCTCAACATCAGTGATTGAAAAAGTATTATAATGATTTAATATCTACTGTATTAGACCACAGTAGTAAGTCTAGTGATTAATCCTCACAAATGAAATCTCTATAGCTAAAGAAGAACAGAGCTATAGGAATATTGGATGACAATAATTACCAATGTGGTCTCCGGACTAATTATTTCAAACTTAAATAGCAATGTTTATGATCTATCTATTAGTTGTCATGTTATTAATTCACTATGAAAATGTATTTGCAATGGAATATATCCAGTAAATTTAATAGAAATGGAACTCCATCGTTTCGCTAAGGTGCGCATTATAATCAATATCACAATTAGCTTTTGTGGACAGCTATAATAATGCTTCCAGCTAGTCTAACCAAAGGATAAGTAGACAAGAAGACATGCCAACAATAAAAATCAATCATTATTAATGCCTATTAAAAGGGAAATGTTCACCATAGCATAACTTTTTGTTGCACTGTTAACAATTTTTCGTTATATGTTGATGTACAATGAAAATACATAGCAGCTATATGCCTAGCTAGCTTTAATGTACTGAAATGAAAGATATCAACCACACACAGGAAGGCACAAATAACAGAAAAAGATAATTAGATAATGTATAGATAGATTTATATCCATTTAGTTACATGAATAATTAGGTATATACATAGAGCAGTCTCAAAAGTCATAGTAGATTTTTAAGCTTTAGATAATCTGAAAATCAGATCCAAAGACCGAAGCACTATTTTTGCCTATTAGGAAACAATAGCAAATAATGGCCAAGTTGGATAGCTGGAATCCATCCATCCTTTTCTCCATTTTCTTCTTTCCTCTTTTTTCTCTTTTCCCCAACACTTATTGCGTACCTTTTTTGTGCTATTCATTGTTCAGGATGATAGAATATAGTAAACAGAATGCTATTAAATTCTCTCCACAATAACTCACTTCCACTGGGGAAAGAGACAAAAAGAAATCCAAAACAAAAATAATACATATGATCTAAGAAATATGTATGGCGACAGATAATAATAAGTGCTATGAGTAAGATAAAGGAGAGTAGAGGAAAGAAGAAAGTGGGTGGGTTGGGAGTGAAAAAATTTGATTGACTGGCAAAGGAAGACTTCTTCAAAGAGGTGACATTTTAGTAGGAATATAAATGAGAAAACAAGCAAGTCATGTGACAATCTAGCAGGAGACCGTTCCGAGGTAAGAAAATCTTAACTAAAAGCTCTTTCTGAGGTGGGAAAGGACCTTGTGAACAACCAGAAGGCCAGGGCAGCTTATTTGGAGTGGTTAATAGTAGATTGACAGAAAATGAGTCTGGAGAGATGGTGTGGGTCTCAGGCCTGGCTGGTCCCAGGTCTGGCTGTGATCCAGGCTCACGGCTAGGAATAGGACCCAGGATTTAGAGTGTTACATTAGTGTAGTAGAGTGCCTGCACCTAAAATATGTAAACATAATTTAGTTTATTGTATCATGCATGTGTGGCTGAATGCCACTATTGCACTCTGATATATGTGGAGCCAAGCAGTCCCTTGGGAAGCAGAAGGGGGAGCACAAGAAAGGGGAGCAGAAGAAGAGCAGAAGTAGAAGTGTGCTCCCCACAAGAGAACCGCACTCCCTGCAATAGAACTGTGCTCCCACAATAAAGTTAGTACCTGTCATTTCATTCTCATGTGGACCTCTTGTGTATTCTTCCTACTGGGCAACTCACCACTGAAATCTTCCCTTCTTGATCAGCTTTGAGCTGACAGATGGACATAGAGATTATGGGTTGTGATACGAAATTTGGATTTTATCCACTAACTATAGCTATAATACAAAAAAAAAATCTTGTGACAGGCAATCGTTTTTCACTCAAAGTAGAAGTTCAGGAACAGGTTTCAAATGCAGACAGCCTCGTCTTTTCATAAATCACATTTGTATATGACTTTAAAAAGTATGGCATGCTTAAATCCTTTTGGCTCTACATGGACACATAATACTATTAACAGGTGTATGCCTTTCAGCTTAGAAAATACTTTAATTTCATTATCTCATTTCACACTCAAAGTTTTTTATAGTACACAGAGAAGATATTTTAAACTTCATATTACATATAAAACAATGAAGGCTTAAAAGGTTTAAATGAATTGACCAGTCAAAATACTAATAAAATGAATCCTGACTTTTTATAATCAAAATATATACAAGTATCTAGAAATGAATCATCGGTAGTAAAATCCACCAAAACATGAATAATGGAATATGGTATATATAAAATAAACAAAACAACTCCTTTCGGCTTCATCTCATTTAACGCTCTTCATGGTTTTCTGCTCTATTCACTCGGATACCCACTGGAAAAGTGTTTCTCAGGCAGGTCTCTCATCCTTAGTCTAAAATCTGTTTCATTAGAGTTAGGTACATGTATTAAACCGCAACTGGGCTTTTCATCATTGCAGTGCCTAACTCCCTTTGCTCAGGCACTAATGTGATGCATTATTGTACTAACTGCTACATTTTAAAAGAAAACACAACTCAGACATGATGATTGCCACACTTTCAAAAGAAAGTGATGATATTTAATGACCTTTTGCTTCATTATTTTCCTCTGCCTAGAAATCAGTGTAAAGATTCACTAATATGAGGGAAATGTCATTTTGAGAGTATTTTGCAAGCTGCTTTTAATTCTATCCAGTTTACAATTATGGTCCGTGCAAAGGTTAAAAACACATCACAAATTATGTTTATAAACTATTGAAATAGAAATTTAAAAGAATATTCCAGCCCAGTCACAAAAAATGTTAGCATGACCTTGAAGTAATTATATGTGAGTACGTACCATATAGTTATATTTGGAACATCATGTTCAATTCTTAATCTCATCAGTAAGTACACTCTGGCTTATGGAATCAAGACGTTGGCTCAATATTCTTCCCTTCCTCCCTCCCTTCCTTCCTCCCATGAGGATATCAGAACTCTCTTTTCATGAGAGGTTTATTTTATTGGAAAAGTTATAATATCCTTTCTATGGAATAAGAGAATGGATTTTATCATAAACTGATAGGTATATAAGTCTAAATTGTGTCTAAAATTTTGTTTTAATATCTAAAAGGTATTTTAAGTTTAAACAAATGTTACACATTCAATGACTGAAATTCAACAACCTTCAGAAAAATTAGCTATGTTAGACACTGTATTATTTTTTTGGTTTGTCCTTAGCTAAAATGAAGAACTGTCAGAAAGGCATGACTATCTTTACAGATCAGCCATGGAAGAGAAATCATGGCATTGAACTATATGACCATCTGTAAATCTTAAGACAATATCTAATAATATGATATTGTATAGATGTTTCCTTATTCTTGTGGATCACTGTTATTACAGTCAAGAGAAAGCTTGTGTGAGAGAGAGAGTTTAAAATTTACACTCTTACCAAATTCCAATTATACAATACGGTATTACCAACTATAGTCACCATGCTATACATTGCATCCCTAAAACTGATTCATCTTAAAACTGGAGTTTGTATCCTTTGACCAATATCTTCCCATTTCTCACGCCACCTTTCTAGCAACCAAAATTCTTTTTTCTACTTTTCTGAGTTTGACTTTTTAGATTTAGCATATAAGTGAGATCATACAGTATTTGTCCTTTGTGTCTGGTTTATTTCACCTAGCATTATGTACTCCAGGTTTATCCATGATGTTGCAAAAGGCAGGGTTTCCTTTTCTATTGCTGAATATATTATTTGTATATATAATTTTATATCATCTTTTCTTTATCCAGTCATCCCTTGACAAACAGGTTGTTTTCATATCTTGGCTATTATGAATAATGCCACAATAAACATAGGTGAACAGATATCTATTCGAGGTAATGATTTCATTTACTTTGGATATATATTCAGAAGTAGGATTGATAGGTAATATGGTAGTTCTATGTTTAATTTTTTGAGGGACTTCCATACTGTGTTCCATAATGACTGTACCAATTCACATTCCCGCCAACAGTACTCAAGGGTTCCCTTTACTCCACATCCTCACCTATACTCATTATCTCTGGTCTTTTTGATAATAGCCATACTAACAGATGTGAGGTGATCTTATTGTGGTTTTAATTTGCTTTTACATGACAATCTTCTAAAGAAAAACCTTGTATAATCCCTGTTAACTACTTCATTTAAGCAAATTGATATAGTTTCTACTCTAGATAAAAAAGAGATATTGGTCCTACAGAATGGATTGGTTATATAGAAGAGTTTTGTCATCTATAAGCCTGCTTCTTGAAATACCTGTATAGATAATATAATTGAAAATGTTTTGTAAACTATAGTTTATTATATATTAGTTTTGAGTTACTGCCACTGATAGTATCAGTAGTAATAAATAACAGCATTAATAATTCTTATGATTATAAGAGGGGTAAGTAACCATTTACCATAGTCCAAGGTGAACAAGGATAAGTAATACAGAGGAAACACCAAAATCTTTTGTTCTGGTCTTTTCTTTTTTGGAATTGCCTCCAGCTTGGTGACTTTCTTATATTTCTCAGTATTTACTCAGTCCTGGAATTGTAGTTGTTTTTGAATGATATTCTCTGCAGTTCCAAGCAAGTATGATTCAAATTTTAACATGATTTTGCATAAACTATGGTTCTGGTTGTTCACCATGCAAATCAGATTGTCTTTAGGCTGTAAAGTAACTCCCCATATTTATATGTCTCTCTTGAGATCTTTGATAAAACAATCATGTTAAATTATTTGCTTCCCTGAAAACTCTTCTAAAACCTTTTGTTATATTACACAATATACTTCTAAGGGCAGTAAGAGAAGAATTATTTTATAGACTATCATGGTCATGCTTTGCAGAAAACAATACCTTTACAAACTCTATTTTGCACTATTTTGACCAAAAAAAGAGGGCTCCAAAGGAGAGATGATTTCAGGCACAGCAGAGAAACGATATAAAAGTGTTATAAAAATTACCTTTGGGAATTATTGGTTCCCTCATATTTTTCCCAATTGACTTATATACAAAGATTTGAGCTGGGCATTGGGCGAAAGCAAAGATGAATATCAGACCATGGAGGCAGAAGTACACTCCAAATGCAGATAAAAATCAATGGAATGACCAAAAATAATTCCAGGAGAAGATAACCTGAATAGATCAAAAGAAGGAAAAAAAGTTTAAAAAACAGGAAATAATTACTTCCAAAATAATTCCCAAAGTAGGTATTTGAGCTCTTCACATAATGTCAGTTCTGTTATAATACCTATTTTAAATCATAAATTTGTTCCAATGCATTTGAAATATTAAGAAAAAATTTAACATAGCAAGAATTTTGTGTTTGCTTTAATGCAAGGTTATCTGCAGGAAATATTTGGTGACAGTAGAAAACTGAACCCAGCTGAACAGAGCTATGTAAGAATACACAACACACGCATACTCCACAATCCACTTCAGTTCACAGTATCTGTTAAGAGCTACACCCATCCATACCTGGTATTACGACTTTCCCTCTATTTCAGTTAACCCACCTTCCACTACTTCAAAGTTCTACTTCACAAGCAAATTTTAGGTCTTTTTAAAAAATTTAAATGCCATATTTATTATAGTATTTATATATTTTTAACCTTTTAACATCTGTTTTAAAAAAGTTTCCATTTTTTTATTAGATTACAAATTTTTTTATGTGTCACTGACGAAGTTTTTGGGAGTTGTGCTCATGTCCCCATTCTCCTCATAACCCCTGTCATTTTTATTGCATCATTTTGCATAGCAGGTGATTTATATCAATATGTTAAATTTATAGTTAAACTGAGTGTACTAAAAAAGTGTATAATTCCAATGCTATATAAAGCATTCAAAGAAAATTTACTCATCCATAAGATATTCATTTAGTATTTATTATATAAGAAACATGGTAAGTTAGGCATCATTTATCTAGCCAATATTATCAATATAAATAACCAAATAGTAATTTCAGTGTTTTGTTTTCTTCTTTTCTTTAAAGATTGTTTTTTCTTAATACATCTTTAAATTTTTTTTTAATTGTTTCATAACTGGTCAAGTTGATATTTTTAAGAACTTCATTTTTAACTTGTAATATAAGTTGCAACTTGATTACTTTAAAAAAGTCAAAATAAAAAACAAGGTCAAACTACAGTACTCGTTAATAAAATAAAAAACACAAAAATAATAAAACTACAGATTAAGCCACTAACCTGTGAATCTAAATTTCATAATGCTAAACAAAATACTAGCAAGTGAATGGAATTCGAATGTAGAGTAAAATTGCTATTTATTACAGTAAGTAGTTTATTCTAGTAATACACTAATGCTTTAGCATAGTTGTCAGTTATAGGTACAATTATAGGAAGAAGAAAAGAAATAAGAGTATGACCTAACTCAAATGCTTTTGGATAAAGCTCAATACTCATTCCTTATTAAAAAAAAACAAAAACAAAAACAAAAAAACAAACAAACAAAAAAACAAAAACTTATAAAAACAACTATTGTTCGAATCAATCTTACACTTAATAATTAATATCACAAATTTCCTGCTAAAAGTGGGAATGTAATATTTCATAGTTTCAATTTTAATTTCATTCTGTAAGTACTAAAATACACAAATGATGAAACAAAAATAATAGCTATCTTTCAGAAATTTAGTGCATTACAAAATCATTTACTTAAAAAGTAAGAGAATCAACTAAAAAATATATAATTAGTGTATGCTGAATGACTTCCTGTTTTCAAGTACCAAAGGAATACATTACTTAATGGATAAAGGAACCATTAACCAAACTGTTAACAATAGTTAACAAAAGGAAGGAAAAAACAAATAATACTTAGCTTGAAATATGTTTCTAAGTACATAAAAAACTGTACATGTTCATGGAAATGCCTGTAGAATACAATAAATGGACACCAAAAATACCCTGTTACTAAATGGGAACAAATTATTTGTAAAATCTTTTATTTTTCCCAAAATAACACTATAGGGGGATTTGAGATTGAAAATAAATTTAATGAAATTATACAGTAGTCCAACTAGAAAAATTAACAAATAGCTAAGAAAATTCAATAAAAAGCCATGAGAATCTGCATTAACATATTAAAATAAAAAGCTCCATAATCATATTAATACAGTAGCATGCAAATGTATAAACATAAATAGAAGACATAACTTAGAAATGCAAGTATTTTAAGTATAACATTTAATATGTAATGAATAAACCACCAATAAAGAAAATGTGTTGTTTAGTAAATACTAATAGTGAAATAAGGAGTTGTTAGGAAAAGAATCAATTTAGGTGTTCACTTCCCACAGTACCCTAGAATAAATTCCAGATAAAGTGCTGAATATTTTTTTAATCACAGAGACATTAGAAAAAATAAAAAAATACAGAAGAAAAAAAAAACTAGAAGAAAGTATTCAAGGAATATCTATGTATCTGTTCTTTGGATAAAAGACAGGTTTCTAAGCATAAAAGTATATAAATCACAAAAATTTCCGATGTTAAAAAAATAGCAAAATAGATGACAAACTGAGAAATCATTGAGCACAGAAACTTCTCACTAATGTTGACAGTGTCCCAGAAAGAAAGTATAAACCTGTAAAAAGTTTTATGAGTTTATTTGAGTCAAATCTGAGAAGATGGTCAGAAGCAAGATCTCAAAGGAGTGAAAAAGTGCTCCAGAGAATGGCAGTTTTGCAATTTTTTATGCATTTAGAATCAAAAGGAGAGACCATAAGGAAGCAAAATAGTCATTACTTATTTTACATTGGTGGGTATAGGATAGTTAACCTTTAATATTCACAGTAAATAGAGATGGTAAGTGGGCAACAAGATATCAGCAAGGAGTCTCTGGCCTGGTGTTAGTGGTTATTTCTTTAATTCCTCTGACATTTGGAAGGTATGTTATCTTAGATGCGTAAGAACAATGAACAGAGATCACAGGTAAGGTAAAGACTGATCTTTGCTAAGGAAGCTGTAGACTGAAATGTGACTATCCACAATGACCTGACCATTTAGGAGTCTGATCAGACCAAGCTGTGGTTATTTTCAGTCACTGAGCTTCTCAGATCTTCCATGTAACTCCTTTTACATCCACAGTAGGTTCTGCTGGATTTAAGCAAAATGACATATAATAAAACCAATTTACCATAGGCTAACTGATACTAACATGAGTTAAGTTCCTATAGCATCTCATCAACGTTGTAATGAAATTATGTTGAACTAAATGGCATGCAGTATTTAAATATGAAGAAAGTCAAATAGATTTTCACAAACAATAACATTAAGATCAGAAAAGAAAAATGTGTCAGTCACTGATCAGTTTATAAAAGGATAAATACAATAGAGAAACACAAAAAATATATAAAACCTCACTACTAATCAATGTAAAAAGAAAACAAAAAAATCAAAAACGGCTTTTCATTTACTAAATAAGCAAATACTTTTAAATGTTTAATATTGATTACTGGTGACCTCGTGATAACACAGGCCATCTCATATTCTACTAATGGGGAATTGTATTAGTTTACTATGGCTATCAAAACAAAGTACCACAGCCTGGGTGATTTAAACTACAGAAGGTTATTTTCTCACAGTTCTGGAGACTACAAGTCTGAAATCAAGGTGTTAGCCAAGGTCGTTTATTTGAAGGCCTCTCTCCTTGGCATATAATGGCTGTCTTTTCACTGTATATTAGCATGGTCTTCTCTCTGTGCCTGTCAGTGTCCTAAACTCTTTTTATAAGGACACCAGACATATTGGATTAGAGTTCACCCATGTGACCTCTTTATCTTACTACCTTTTAATGGTCTTATCTCCAAATACAGTCACATTCTGAGGTACTTGGGGTTAAGACCTCAATATATGAATTTGGGAGGTAGAGGCACAATTAAGCCTATAACAAGTGTCAAAGTAAAAATTACACTGGCCAAGGAAGACAATTCAAGGCTATTAAAATAGGGGAGAGAGCTCAGTCTGAATTCAACTCCACTGACAGAACAGGCTGAAGAGTTTTAAAAGTTGGAGAAGGGGTAGGAGGATGGGAGAGTAGGGAGGGTATGGGGTAGGATTCTTAGACCATCTGAGTTTGCTAATTGACTTTACCCAAAGGAAATCTTTCTTCCTTATTATCAGGACAGGAGATAAAGACACTATCTTCCTTGATTACATTTCAAAGGGATGGCTCCCAGTTCTCTGAGAAAGACATTCCTGGTTAGTAAACTGACAAGAGGCCTTTAGAAAGATTTACATCTCACAGAAGGCAGAGAAAAAATGGATAATTACATGTTTTCTACAATAAACACTCTAAGAAAGAAAAGTCAGGGGCCTAGAGTCAGGAAGAAGCCTATTTAAAGTTTAATCAATCTGAGGAAAACATTAAGGTTATCTTTTCTTTTTTCTTTCTTTTTTTTTTTTTTAGGGTGACACAGATTAACAAAATCCAATGTTTCAAGTGTATAATTCAACAGTAAAGCATGTATATATGGCACTGTGCTCACCACCCATTGTTAGATTTCTTCTGTCACCACATATCTGACCCATTTTACCCTATCTACCCCATTCCTACCCCATTAAGGCCATCTTAATCAGGAAAGGTTTACTTTTCTCTAATCTTTCTTATAAGCATTTGAAATATGTATTAAAGTTCTTGTAAACATATACTTTTTGAACAATTCATTTCATTTTGAAAATGCTACTCCAAGGGAAAAATAACCAAAAATGCTTATAAAAGTCAATAAATCTTTTCAAAGTATTGTTTATATTAGTAAATAATTGTAAACTTAAGTTTCCAAAATACACAAATTGATTCTGACATGTAGTTACCACAAAGCATAATCTAACTACTACCAATAGGGTTTACTAGAAATTTTTATCATATAGAAAATGCCAATGGTTTATTTTTAAGGAAAAAAAATGAGGACTACAAAATTATACAATATGATCTACTCTGAAAAAATTTTACATATATACATATCTATATACACAAAGAATCAGACAGTAGACAGATCTGAAGGACACTCACTGAAAATATTTACAGTAGACATCTCTGTTACATAATTATAGGGTTTTTATATTTTTTTATACATTTCTAATTTTAAAATGTTACAATAAGCAGGTCAAGTACAAGGAGAAGAGGAGGTTAACAGACAAAGAGAAAACTACTATTTTATTCTCAGCTTCTAAACCTAGTACTTAATGAACACTGCTATGTTCTAAAAATTGAAAGGGAGAATTTTTTCAAGTCCATTTTCTCTTGAGTCATTTTACTTTACTTCATTTCATTCATCTGAGGCATGATGGGGTTTCAGAGTTCTCTGCCCTCTACACTTTTTTTTTGTCCCTCTCAACTGCCTCATATAGTAGGAAGGGAATATTTAAGTAGTGTGTTGAAGTTGGCTTGTTCCAACTTACATGAGCCAATTGTGCGTATCTCTCTCCAACACCACACAACACTACGTGCAGTGATGTCAAGTTGGTAGGGTGAAACCTGTAATGATGGAATTATTTATACCAGGGACAGTAACTACAAAGCAGGACTTTTTTTTTCCTTAAGGGCCAGTTGTTAGATATTTATCAGCACACCCTTGTTTTAGTATGATAATATATCAAAGTAATGCAATGAAAAGCAATCAGTGATATTTAGAAAAAAATACATTTGTCTTCTAGATGCTATTAAGACTATGATGATCTAAAGCAATTGGGACTTGCAGACATAAATTCAAAAGACAGCTATATGAAACAGAATTTTCCTAGAGAAACCTAAGGTTGTCATCAGATTAAAGTTTGTTGGGAGAGGCAAAAAGGGAGAGAGGGAGGCCAAAGGTGATTTCAAGGTACCTGTGTAACGAGATTCAGCACTGGTTGAAAAGGAAATGGAGAGGACCAGTAAATAAATGATTACACAATCCTATAAATCAAGAAATAGGGGGGATTATTGACCTTTCTCAGAACTGTATCACTCCCAGAACTGGAATAGCTCTGGTTGGGTTTAAGGCATTTTTATACATTGGGGAAGGGAAAGAATTTCCCTGTTCTATTTTTCTTAAATTCTTATGGCTGGATTAATTATAAAATTGACATAACACTGGATTAACAGGAGAAAAAAACAATTTAATTTGGGCATACAGATCATAAATGATGCTCAGAGAAATGATAAACTAAATAGCTTTTTAAACTTTTTACATAAAGAAACAACAGATTTGTGAAGAATTAATAGGACAAAGAAATTTAGATTTGGGTGTTCGTTAGTGATCAGTCTAACTGCTCACTAGTAAATTAGTAAACAAATAATGAGGTCTGTTTATATGGGCTTTCAGCTGTGAATTACTTAACTCTGGTAATAAGGATGTCTCTCTCAACCCCCTTGGAGCAAGGAAGGCACCTTTCACAGGAGACTTATTTTCTACATTCAAGGAGACAAGGGAAGGTCAATGTACCCTTTTTGCATTGGCTGTCAAGTAATTTTAATTCAAAGTAAGTAATAAGCCATTGTGGGACATTTTGGGGTGGCCTGCCTTGGACCCTAACATCTGCTCCATGGACCCAAGCAAGTTGCAACATGTCTAATAGGCAAATGATAGATAACTGATAATAGATTATAAACAGAAATGAACAAGACCAAATTTCTCCTTTTTTTATTGCAGTATCTGACAAGTCTTTATTGACACAGAGCTATATCAAAATTTAGAGAATAAATTCTGCCTGAAAAGAATCCTAATTGGCAAATCAATTTAAACAATGATTGCTCTAAAATGCAAATCATCTCACCTTCTTCTCTCCCCGTTAAAATCATTTTATGGTTTTCAATTGTTGATGGGATAAATTTTAAGATTCTTAGTTAATAGGCATTTCATAATCTGGTTCTGTTAATTCTTCAACTCTCCATGTTTGCAAACTGCAGCCATATATACCTCTCTCGACTCCTATATATCCCATAGTCCCCTACACCAGACTAGCTTTGCTAGGTCTACATATATTCACAGAGCATACTAAAAGTCCTCATCCCATAGCCCAAATCGCCTTGATTCGTAAATCATAAATCTATGCCCTTTAAAGAATCCATCTGTGAGACAAGTATATGCTCATCCTATCTAACATATTCCCTGTATATGCTGCAAATACTTTAAATGAATAGATAAATATTTAAGAAGTATTTACAGTATCCAGGGAAAGAAAAATTAGTACTTAGCTACAGAATAAGTGTATTTTCTGTATTATTTATTTTTCATAGGTTATGAGGCTATGTATCAGTAAGAAAATGCCCAAAGATCCTCAGGTAGTTAATAAAGTTTAAATCCAGCACTTTGTTTTTATCTTACATACTCTGCCAACTTGAGTAAAAAATTCCTTTATGCTTTGGTCAAAATCAGTTGCTACCATCTTAGACTAAGCTTCTAAACACTCTCCTTCCTTATTCAGAGAAGATCTGGGCAAAAAATTGGTTAAGCTTAGTGAAAATTTTTCTAAATCAGATGCAATATATATCATTGCTTAACTTTCTGAGGAAACGTGTGTCTAAGTGTAAATACGTATATATGTGGATTAGATGTACATTCACAATCCAAATTGAAAGGTTCATAAATCAAATAAAAAATGTGAAATTATAAACAAAGACGTGTCAATTTTTTTCAGTAGACTGATTAACCCAATCATTTCCCTTCCCCCACCTTACCCCCAATCCAAGCCACACCATTTCACTTAGTTAGACCAAGTGATGTCCTCTGTTGATTAAAAATGAAATCTGTGGCTAAATCTAAGCAATTCAATTAAGGGTTACTTTTCTTGAGAATGACCCCACGTGTAGTTCTGTATAAATTTGCTTAGCAGGCAGTTCCATATACAGTTTTTAATAGTGTGAATGTCTATTGCCGGACATCTGTTTTAAACCTATCTTCTTTATTATACTTACTCCATTTAATTTCATTATTTTGGAAAGCAGAAGTAATTTTAAACGACATCTACTGAATCAGTCCCAAACTAATTAGTTTTTTACCTTCTCAAAAGAGGGAAAAACAGATACTTCTGTTACTCTACTCTGATACTGAATATCTTTTTATTATGGAATCGATTTGTTTAATCTTTTCGATTTGCTACTTTTAATGGATCTTACTACTAGCAATCTTAAATAGAAGTGATCTTACATTAACTCTTGAAATTTTTATGTTTTAACCATTATTAACTTTCAAATATGATATCCTTTGATATGAAAGTAAGAAGATGCAGAAATGCCTTCCATTGAATTAGCACAAGATTTGCAGTGGAAGAACTTCAGACTTGGTAGTAGGATCCATGAACACACAGTGTCTCAAAAAATTAACCTGTGGTAGCATCAGATAACTATTCAAAGTTTGTTTCTTCATCTATAAGACAAAGAAGTCAGACTAGGCGACACCTAAATTTTCCAGGCTCAAGGATAAAAACCTGAATTAACCCCTCCCACCCCCCTTTTTGGTGAATGTTAAAAGAAAATGGTTCCAGCCAAAGAAAAAGAAAAGGAACAGTTAGAGAAGCGGAAGAAAAGCTAAAATAGATCACTACCACAAAGCTAGAAAGAGTTGAATAAAGAAGGAAGTTATCAATAGTCCCAAATGATAGTGATAAGAATTCTTCACACATATAGTACTTTACAGTTCCCAAATATTTTTTCATACATTACGATTTGTTACCAATAACAACTCTGTGATGGAAGCAAAACAGATAACCATCTTTCCCTTTTATGGATTAAAAAAAAACCAAGGTTAAGGAAGATTAGGTCAAAGGGATAAACATGAATATAGAAAAATCTGAATATAAAATATTTTTGTTTCACAGTCATGACTTGTTACAAACACAGTTTCTGATCTGGACTGCCTGGGTTCAAATCGCAGACCACTGGGTGTATCTCAGACCCTTTGACCACCACCCTGGGCCTTAGTGTGCTCACCTATAAAATACATATCCTTAAAAACTTAATGTAAAACTTGTAGTAAAAATCAAAAAGCTGAATATATAGAAACACTTAGACAATTACCTAGTATACAATAAAGGTTAGCTGCTATTTTTCCAGTCGATAAGATGAACAGCAGATGGGAAATATAGTTACAATATCATTGGCTCAGTTGACCTTCCATTTATGGGGCTCTGGAGGAATTGAGGAGACAAAGGAAATGTGTCAAGCAAATTTTCAATGAGCAATGGCCAAGCAGCACTTAAGAAAGCAGTATGACAAGATCTAAGGCCCTATTCCCTGTCACAAAGCTGGGAGTGGTTAACCCTGGTCTGAGCTGTCTCCTCAAAGGATAGTGTCTGAGTAGAGAGCCAGAATTTTCCTATTTACAAAGGATTTACATCACTCTAATACAGGCTTTTGTTTCAAAACAGTGTTATGGAAAATCATGTGAATTTAATTCTAGTCTAAGAAATTGTACAAGTGTAAGCATGTTAAGTTAATTACTTTTAATGTTGAAGACAGAATTAACTCATGTAGTAACATCTGGTGGGTCTATTTGCTTTTTCAAATTAGGATAATTAGAACTGACAAAGTACCTTTATCCCAATTTTTCTTTCTCATCACCCCTTAGATTATTTGCCAGTTTGTTTTTTGTTGTAGCAGGGGTTTTCTTTCATTTTATTCAGCATTACTCAATTTGTTTTACATTAAACTATAGCAGCTGTAATCATTGCAATGCCACTGTTCATAACAAATTTATATTGTGTTGAAAAAGTCCCAATATGAAAGAAATATACAGAATTTAAGTGGGTGGTACTCATAATTATTATCATTATATAATATTCATGAAACTATACAAGCTGAAAGACAAGTTTCTAAAAGACTTTCTAAAAGATATTCACTCTAGTATTCCCAGCTCTTAGAATGGGGACTGATACACAGCAGATATTCAATAAATGTGACATAAAAGAATGAAAAGACAGTCAATCAACTATGTGCAATTTTATAGTGCTATTTGTTAATTAGAATATAATTATTGCACCTTTATTTTAGAAGTCTATTTTATTGCCATTTTAATTTATGAAACTCTCACATTTATTCAAATGTATATTTATCTCCCTTAGATTGTGTCCTTTTCATTGTGCGCATTCTAAAAATACTATCATTGCTAGGAAAAATGCCTGTACATATAAAACACTATGATATCATGCTTTATTAAAAGTATAAGATCATTCATTCTTTAATTTTATGATAATTTTTTGACCAATCCTTTATAACTGATGTAAAAGGGCATTAGTATTCAGAACAGTTTACTCATTCCAGTCCTTTAAAAAATTCACTTAATAACTGTACCTAATCTCTGCATCGATATAACACCAATAATCATATATCGATTTTCCTTAGCTCAAAGAATTGTTCAGAAGTTCAAGTTGTTTCTTGACAAAAAGCTAAATAAAATGGTTACATTAGAATATACTCTAATGTGTTTCAGAATTTTGTTTCGGGAAAATGACAAAATATTTCAAATAGTTCAAAAATCTATCTGAAGACATTTTTTTCTTTAATGTAATGGAAGATTTATGTGGCAAAAATATGTATGGTATTGTGCTTGAGTAAAAAATAATTAAAAATGTGGGAATCTACTTTAAAATCCTATTTTTAAGGTCATCCAAATCTATAAATACAAACAAACTTGCTAGGTCAATAAATCCATTCATATTTTCTTTAATATACAATCTGAATCAATTAAAGTATAAATATTTTATAGCACTTTTCATTTTGTCCAGCTTTGTCTAAAAGTAAGGTTAAATTTTTATTGGAATACTTATGAATAGTGGTGAACGAATTGCTTCATGAAGATTTTAATGTTTTTAAAATACTAATCTGAGAACTGTGACAATTAATTTAAAAGAGAACTTTAACCATGCTATATTATACCTAAAATGTATTTATCACATGATGGCAATAAAATTTCACAAACTCAGCCATCAATCATATTTGATGGGATTAAGTTTAAATATAAATAGAAAGCCAGATCTTCTTCCTAATTTCTCTTAAATATTTGTTCCTTCTATTTGTTCTTAGATAGGCTCATGTTGAAAATTTCCATAAGCAATTTTTAATCTGCAATATATATTGATTCCATAAGGTCTCTCATATAATATACACTAAAAAAATTCATTAAAATTAATACAACTAAAAGCTTCTAAACAGAGACATCCATTTCCATAATATCTTAAACATGAATAAGTATATCATGGTCTCATTCAAAGAGCATAGAATCTACTGAATATAACTGCACAAAGAGCTATACATGGTAGCATTTCAATGATAATTTTATTGAGATTATTTAAAGTTAGAATTTACTCTGCCTTAGGCGACCTGATTGCAGAATATAACAAACATCCTAAATTTCTAACGCATTAATGAAGCAATTAGCAAAGAGATAGATGCAAATTGCAAGCAGTTATGAGGAAATTGGAAACTAAAAGAAAAAAAATTCAACCTATTGAATACATGCCTGTTTTCTCTATTCAGTACCTTTGAGGATAACCTGGCTTGCCCATTAAAATGAGCATCTGTCAAAGCTGTTGTATATAAGATGCTTTCCTATTTTAAACATATGTACCAGATGATAAAACTCACCATAGACATTTACCTCCTGAGGGTAGTCAATTCTTACACAAAAGCCTTAAGCATTGGTAGAATATCTTTTATTCAAGAACCCTAAAGGATGTTTCAGGAAAAAAACAAGGGGATGGGAATTTATTTCTCCCCAGCGTCTTTCAGTCCCACAGAGTAAGTCAAGAGTCACATTAACTATGTATGAGTTAAGAAATTAGAGGATACTCTGAAAGATATTATCAAGGCACAAAGAATTAATGCACTTGACTTCCCTTGGCATCTTACCTATTGTCAAAGAGAAATTTCATTGCAATTATTGGTTGGCTTTATTCTCACTGGCCTTTAATGTTAGCTAGAAACATAATTCATTTCATTATACAATGGAATTAAGGCCTATTGTACAAATGTATAATAATTTAAATAAATTAAACAAGTTGATATTATTAAAAATATTGTTTATTTAATGCTTTTTTAAAAATGACTAGTATAAGGGACAAATAAACAAAACAAGCTATTTAAAAACCCAGTTCTGCCAAGTATTATTCAACTTTGGGAAGGTCCTTAAGTTTTTGTGCTTAAATTTTTCTAATAAAATGAGGAAACAATAGAACCTGCCTTATATACTTGTAAGGTTTAAATTAGTTAAAACAAGTAAAGAATTTAGAAAAGTACCTGGATCCCTGTAAACACTCAAAACATATTGGCTGTTTTTGTAAATTAAACAATCTAAAAACATATTTTAAAAAATAGCTCCTGTTCCCTACCACATTGAAAACCTTACCTCATTAAGGAAATCAGTTTTCAGGTATCATTCTACACCACTGCTTATATTCAAACAAATATACAAACAACTAATTTTCCTTTATTAAAAAATGATCATATTGGATACCTTACATTCTAATTTGCATTTTCACTTAGTAGCACATCGGATAATTAAAAAGCAGATCATTTGAAAATAAAACACAATTTTGGAGCATTTTTGTTCCTTATTACATTTTTCTTAAACAAAATATACAAAAAATAGAGGAATGAAACATGTCCTTGGCTAGTCTAATAAAAAAAAAAAAAAAATTCCGAAACGCGAATTCCAAAGCACAGTGTGAGTTTTACAGAGATAGATAACAATATTTATGAGAACACAGAGTAGAGTGACTATCTTGGGACGCTGGATGGAAACAGGTTACTTTTATATAATTTTTGTTTTAACTTTTAAGAAAAACAAACAAAGACTGAATGTGATCCAGAGCAGGAAACATTAAATCCAGTAATCACTATGGAGATAATTTAACTCCAAACTGTCATTCATCAAACAAGAAAAAGAGAACTGAAGTTAACTTTCTAGTGCACAATCAAATTATTAAAATTGATCTAACTCAAGATTTTGCAAGACTTAATTGAAAAAATATATATATTTGGCTTCTGCATCTGGTTATAGTAAATTAGGTAATTCAGATAATCTTCCTATTCGGGACAACTAGACAATCTGGGAAACATACAAAAGGAATCAGAGAGATGATAAAATATTGAAGAATTATTGGGCCAGGATCTGGGGGAGAGAAAAGACCCAGAGAAGTGAATCCAGTTTCCTTGTCAATTTCAGAACGGAGGGGGGTGGGTGAGCTGAGAGACTAAGAACTGCTTTTGGTAGTCTTGTAGAGTCAGGGTTGGGGGTTGGGGGGGGCAGGAATTAGAGTCCAGGCTCTACCTAAGGGTCCCTTCTGAAACCCCTTACTTAAACTAGTACATCAAAAAACAGAATACAATCCATCTTTGAATCATTTCAATTCTTGAAATGGAAAAAATATGATTTCGAGATTCCAAAAATAGCCATATGGCAGAATTACTCCTCTTTCGGAAAAGGTAATTTTGTTCAGGGACTCAAGACATTTGTACAAAAATATCCTGTGAATATAACATTGGTACCAAACAAAAACAACACACAAGCACATAAGGAGATAAACAAAATAGATCATAGGCACTCCCGATAATAAAGTTATCAGATCCAAGCTTTAAAATGTTTAAATAGCTATAGTTACTATTTTCATATAGAACAATATTGAAAATTCAGGCAGAGACCTAAAATATATGTTAACTAAAAAACTGAATAACAGGGAAGCACTTCTGAAAACAACAAAACATAAAACTAAACATTTATACATAGGGCCAACAAGTGCACTGAAAAAAATATCAAAACTAAATTTTTCTAAACTCTGGAAATTAACCCAAATTTTGGAACAATGCAAAAAAAATGTTTATTCAAGAAAAAAATTTATTTGTGAAACTGGCTGAAACTCCTTAAGATCAACAAGCTTTGTGGTATTATAATTTGCCATTTTCTTCTTCCCTGTTCTTTGGTAGCCTTGAAAATGAACAGCCTTGCAAATATAGTGGCTGTAAAATTAGCCAATAAGCAAACTACTGGAGAGGCAGAACAGGTTTGGAGCTCTGCAAATGCTCCATCTCCAGATGGTCCCCTGACAGCTCCCTGAAAGGCCCCATTTTCAGGAGCTGTCTTAATTTGACCTGATGTAGACTTTGGGTGAGCAGTTAAATTCCTAGGACATTTGTCAAAAACAAATTGGGTAAGTGTTTAATATTGCAGTTGGCTCACTTTGGGAGGTGCAGTATGATATCAACTAGGGCTAATGAGATTCTGACAAAAAAACTTAAAAGGAAAAACTGGGTAATTACATGTTCATACAGGGCTTTGAGAAAATTTGAGATATTCTTGGAAATCTAGAAGCTATGCAATGTATAGAGTTCTGGGCAAATCTAGAACAGATCTGAGACGGCCCTAATCTTTCATCTCTGGCTGACCTTCAGGATAAATGCAAGCAAGAAGTGAATGCTATGACAGAGTTGTAAATTCCCTGATGAAGAGTTGAAGGAATGTCCCAACACAAACAGAGATCCTTTTAGCAAAGTCAAGAAGACTTTGGCTCAAAGTATTTAAGGAATTCTCTGCCTAATCATTGGCTGACCACTAAGCTAACCTAGCAGAGACTTCGGTGGCCATACATAATGAAGTATACAAAGTTGTAGAGCTATCCAGAAACATCACTCAGTAACAAACAAACAAAACAACCAGCAGCAGTAACAAGAAAGAGCAAAAACAAAAGACACTGGAGAGAGAGATCCATAAAATAGTAGAACTGTGTGGCACATAGGATAAAATGTAGACAAGAGAAACTGTTCCCGAGGAAGTCTGGGGGTTGGGCTTAATAGATAAGTTTTATAAGCATGTACAAGAATTAAAATAAGTCATGTCTGAAGAATTAAAGGAAGTGTGAGAACAATGTCTTGACAAATAGAGAATATCAATATCAGAGAAATTATCAGAGAGACAAATAGAAATGGAGTAACAAGATATAATAATCAAAATAAAAGATTCCTTTGAAGAGCTCAAAAGTAGATTTGAACAAGAGAAAAAAGTCAATAAATTTGAAGATAAGTAAATTTAGATTATCAAGTCTGATGAACAGAAAGGAAAAAATAAAAAAATAAACGTAACCTCAGAGATATAATTGCAATCTCTGGAAGAGAATGTATATATTTTTTAAAAGTCTAAACTTCCCCTAACCAAATTTGATGAAAAACATTAATCTATACATCCGAGAAGTTCAATAAATCCAAGGAGAAAAAGCTCAAAGAGATTCATGCCTTGAAACATCATAGTCAAGTTGTTGAAAGACAAAGGAAGAATCTTGAATGTAGTGAGAAACAACGCATCACATTCAAGGGATCCTTAATTAAATTAATAGCCAAGTTTTCCACAAAAATCATGGAGGTCAGAAGGCAGTGTGATGACATACTCAAGGTGCTGAAAGAATGCCATATTTTTCAAAATTACACTTCAAACAACAGAGAATTTAAAACATCTCCAGATAGACAAAAACTGAAAGAATTCATCACTAATAGGTTTGCCTTATAAAAAATGCTAAAGGGACTCTTTTAGTCTAAACTGAAAAAAACACTAAAGAATAACTCAAAACAAAGAGCACTGGTAAAAGTAACTACAGAGTTAAATTTAAAAAATTGTGTAAGTGCATTTTTTGTAACTCTTATCTTATTTTAAAGACAACTGCATAGAGTAAATAGTTATAAAACTGTGTTGATAGCTTATAATGAAAAAAAGATAAAATTTGATGGTAACACTAACACAGAGGAGGGGGAAGAAATAAAGCTATATTGGAGAAGAGTGTTATATACTTGTTAAATTATTTTGGTATTAATCTGAACTACATTATTCTAAATTAAAAATTTAATTACAATTCCTGGGGCAATCACTAAAACACACACACACACACACACAGATGTAGTAAAACAAAAAAATAAAAAACAAAAAACACAAGAGAAATAACATGAAATACCATAAAATATATATTTAACACAAAAAAATGGATTAATGGAGAAATATAAAAATGAGAAAAAATATAAGACATATAAAAGAAAACTGGAAAATGGCAGGTATAATTCCTATTTTATTGTTTATTTTATTATTATATAAATAAATAAAATAACTTTAGTGTAACTATAAACTATGTTCAATAGCCTCTGTTCTAATAGTATTTTCACAACAACAGCTTGTCTGGAATAACCCCTCTGCTTCCTTAGACTCTTCTTGCAAATCACCCAACCAAATCACAAATTATTTAATAGGCTCTAATACTCTCTTGCTGAAACACCCCACAGTTTCCTGTGATGTGTATTCTACATTCTTGCAGGAAGGAACAAGTTTAATTTGTTTTACTATGGGTATGCTCTTGATGGGCTCTGGCTGAAGGGCACTGACAAGTTGAATATACACATGGGTATCAGGACTATGAAAATGGCTTGGCCTGGATTCCAATTCTGGTTCTACCACTTGGCGGTGCATCTCGGGCCAATTCATTACCACTCACAATGCCTTAGTTTTCCCTCATGCAAAATGGAAACATTCTATCTCAGTGGACCTGGTGTGAAGAACTAAAATATGGCCAAATAAATAAATGCTGGTTGTTCCTTAAAAACCAAACAAAAAATCCTCCTCAAAATAACTGAATAAATGGATTTCATTGTAATTAGACAAAGATGAAGAGAGAAGGTGAATTAACTAAGTAGAGGATAAGTCAGGTGAAAATATCTAGAGTGAAACACAGAGATAAAAGGATAAAAAGTAAAAGGAGAGGGTTAAAAACATTGGAAATACAGCAATAAGGTCTAACTTATATACAACTGGAGTCCCACAATGAGAGGGGAGAGAAGGATGAAGCAAAATTTTATGATATAATGGCTTAGAACCTTTCAAAACTTATCAGAGCCATATAGCCATAGATTTAGAGTA
Source organism: Eidolon dupreanum (assembly GCA_028627145.1). NCBI lineage: Eukaryota > Metazoa > Chordata > Mammalia > Chiroptera > Pteropodidae > Eidolon > Eidolon dupreanum. Next base: position 19,214,566 of record CM053514.1, on the reverse strand, counting down.
GCCCTGTACACCCAAGAAAAATAAATAAAAATAAATCTATACTAATGAATGTAATATTAAATTATTATATACCAAAGAAATCTTAAAAGTAACTAGGAAAAAAAAACACATTAGAGGAGCAGCAGCTAGTCTAGCAGGTAAATTCTCAAACAGAACAATATAAACCAGAAGAAAATGAACTAAAGACACTGAAAAAGTAACTGATAACCTTGAAAATGCAGAAAAACTTATAATGCTAAATATATAAGTAAATACCCTTGAATGTTGCCTGTATACAGCAATAATAGTAATGCTTTACTTGAATGTTAGATATGTATAGAATTAAATTCACAATGGCTTTCATAGTGGGAAGGGGTAAATAGAGTATTCTTAGCTACCTACTTTTCATGAAAGATTTCAATGATGACAATTAATATTTAATTTTGATAAGAGTGCTTATTTTCATATCAAGGAAGTATACAAATAAATAGAAAAAGTATATAACTTCTAAGTGGCTAGATGGAAGAAAAACCAATAAAATGAGAAAAAAAGAAGGTAAAAAAGTAGGAGATATATATATATATATATATATATATATATATGTGTGTGTGTGTGTGTGTGTGTGTGTGTGTGTGTGTGTGTGTGTCTGTGTGTGTGTGTGTGTACATATATATTATATATATGTACATATATGTATATATATATAAAGCACTTAGAAAAGTAGAAAAATAATTAAAACATAAAATCATTACTTAAATAAAACAGCACCCAATGTTCTAATCAAGAGAAAAATATTGTATTAACAAGCCAAACAAAAACAATTCTATGCTATTATGAAAAATCTAAAGACGAGGAAGCTTCTTTAGATTTTTATCTAAAATCTAAATAATATATGTATAGCAATTCTTAATTTGTGTTCTTCCAATTTATAGCTACAATATTTATGAAATAAATATTGAAAGAAATACAAGGATAAATGAACAAATCCACAGCTAGAGTAGATTTTTAATTATGTCTTTCTCAGGCACTGATAAAAGACAGAAAGTAATAACTACAGAAAAGGTTGACTTGACTTTTAGCAATCGAGGCCTAGTTTGAAAATAAATATATATATACATATATATGTTCACACATGTATACATACACATACATGTACATTTGAACAGCAACTGAAAAATACTCAAATGTACCTTATTTTTAAGGCACATGGAAAGTTTATAGATATCTACATGTTAAACAAAACAAGACTCAATGAATTTTAACATATTGAAATGATACAGAATCTGATCCCTCATTACAGAGAAGTAAAACTAGATAGTAATAAAAAGAATATTTTGAATTAGTAGATACTTGAAAATCAAGAAATACACTTGGAAATAAACCATTGATCAAATGAGAAATTACCAAAAAAATTAAATATACATTTTTGAACAATAAATAAAAATATATAAGTATTTTTAATGATGAAAAACATATTAGAAAACCTTTTAATGATGGTAAAGCTGTAGTAAGGAGGAAATGTATACCTTTAGAATGCATATATTAGAAGAAAAAATATCTGAAATCAGTGAATCTAAATATTGCATACAAAATTTGAATGAGAAATTTAAATTGAACCTAAAAATGTAGATAGAAGAAAATAATAATGTTGAGACCAGAAAAAAAAACATATGAAAGGATTAAGAAAGTTAAAAGTTAGTTCTTTGAAAAACTAATAAAATTGATTTAAAAGACTTACCAAGAAATAAAAAGAAAGTATAACACAAACAGTGTCAGATTAAAAATAAGTTACCATTTCAGATTTCATTAACAGCAAAATGATTTTAGAAAATATTATAAATAACTTTATTTTAATATATTTCTGAAAACACGTATAAAAATAAAGGACCAAGGATACCAAGGAAATTATCGAGCAAATGGCATCTGTTGCCTATCCCCATGAGTAGAAATTCAAACACTTCTTCCCATTGCGTTTTGGTATTGAGGTCAACAAGGAAAACACAGCACAGAAAAGCACTAAATAGAATGCTTTACCAACAAAGAGAGAAGCAAGATCACCTTCAGTAGTGGGTGTTGGTCACTTTGTAGACAATGGATCCCTCTCAGCATCTGATCCAAGGTCATGGGCTTATTCACATCCCTTTGCCACAAAATAAAGCATCCCATTCCCTCCTTACAGGGGACAGATATAGTAGTAGATTGGCCAGATACCACAGGCCAGGTACCAAGTACCATAGGACACATATGTTTAAGCAGAATAAAAGAGTACACATTGAGTCTGAAACAGAAAAATATATTTCCAAACAAAGTAGCAAGCCCAGCTCAAGCTGTGAAGGTTCTTTATCTCTTAGGAAGGAAGTGTTCTCAGACTAACACCTGTTCTTATGTGACCAAGTAGAGGTTGAAAGGACTGTATGCAGTAGATAAGACTGTCAACTGAAATTGTGAAAAAAAAAAACCAGGAATGAATGGAATAATTTCTTCTACCATTATGAAGTTACAATTATTCATACAAAACAATATTGGTGCAAAGATAGGCAAACTGATCAAAGCAAAAATAGATTTTAGAAATAGGTCCATATATAAAGGTATTTCATTATGACAAAGATGGAACTGCAGAGCAGTAGGTAAAGGGTGGTCTTCAATAATTGGTGTTGGTTTATATAATATAAACATGGAAGTAACATGAAACTTGACTTTACACGATTCACAGAAAAATCATTTCCATTTGGATTATAAATCTCAATGTGGAAAGCAGACCAGTAAAGCTTTGAGAATGTCTTCATAGTTTCAGAACTGAGAAAACTTAAAAGAAAAAAAGAAACACTGACCGTAAAGAAACAAGTTGATAATTAGGTAACAATGCCATTAAAGAAGTCTATTCATCAAAAGACATCATTAACAAGCATAAAGAAGCATGGGGAAAATATTTGGATATGTATAACATATAGTACCAATAAAGTACTCAATAAGGAAAAGACCCCCAAAATTAGAAAAACAGATAAAACATTTGAAAGACACTTCACAAAAGAGAATATCCAAATGACAATAACATATAGGTTTTCTACTTATTAGTAAGTAGAAAAGGAAACTATTATGGTTAAAACTGTAATGAAATAACAACGACAAGCCCACCAAGTTGGCTTAGTTTGAATCGCTGAAATACCAAGATTTTACAATCTGAAAAATGTACCTTAGACCTTATGATAATATAGATCTGTAAAAACAACGTCCATTTGGGTAAAGTATGTGTAGAATCAGTAATTTACATGTCATCAGTGGAAGAACACACAGTGCACTGTGGTAATAACCAATCATCTTAATGCCAGGGAAATAAAAACAGGATTGGAGGAAGGGTAGCATTGGTATACTAGGATGTGCACATCTTTTCCTTGCTGTTAATGGACTGAATGTTTGTGCCCCTCCTATCCCTAAATTCGTATATTAAAGAGCCACCCCTCAATGTGGTGGTATTAAGAGGCAGGACCTTTGGGAGGTAATCAAGTCTAAAATAGTTCATGAAAGTAAGACCTTCAGGATGGGATTTGTATCCTTATAAGAGGAGGAAAACATAGCACCCTCTGAAGATGCTGCAAGAAATCAGCTGTATATAACCCAAGAAGCAGGCCCTCACCAAGCAAGGAAGCTGCTAACATCTTGATCTTAGACTTCCCAGTATCCAAAATTGTGAGAAATAAATATCAATTGTTTTGGGCACTCAGTCCAAGGTATTTTGTTATAACAGCTTAACCTGACTAAAAATAGTGTTGGTAAATTGAAACTAGCCACACTAGGAGTGTTTACATTAGAAAAATTGACAAACTACAGATCAGGGCTGATTTTCCTTTCTGGAGATCTGGTTGTTAAATACTTTCCAGCATACCACTGTAGGATTGTAAACCTGCCTTCTACAGTCTTATAGAAATAGGAAAGCTGATTCAGTGAGAGGTCAGAAGCTCTCACATCTAAATCGTGAGCCAAACTTCTTCATTGAATGGAGAGGACTTCAGAGTATTGAGAACATTTAACAAGCCAGGAAAATTCCCCTCTCTTAGTATAACAGGTCATTCTGGGCACAAATTTAAAAAATTTAATGTGGCACATTTGATATACCAATATCATTCTAATAAAATAGCTAGTTTTTTTACAAGTTAAATAATTTTAATTTTATTGTTCACTTTTGGAAATGTCTTTAAATTGGACAAATGTGAAATGCCACGAAAGAGACAAATTTCCCAGAAAATATTCATGATGTTAATCTTCATGACATGTTTTCATCTTTAAAGTTGTTCTAGTTATAGCTGATTTTGAATAAACAGATGGCTGATGGACAGATTATTTTATTTTCCTTGTTTCTAATTATACAGCATAAAAAACATACATCTTTTAGTTTAATAGCAGCATAACAAACACACTTATTTTGTTGAAGAAGCAGATCATTGGATCACTGATTTTCTGCCTTTTCATTCTACTGGGATGATTTGTTTGTTTTACTTTACTAACTATACCTTCGCTTGGACTGTACTTTTTCCTCTTGTATGTAAAGGAATAAATAATACTTTCTATAAGTACTGTGAATGTAAGATTATCAATCTTTCTATGTTTACTTTTCATTAGAACAGAACGAAATATTTTTTAATTGTCTTGTAATTCAAAAGCTAATTTACTTTGAGTGGTGAACATACAATGCAATTATATATGATGTATTATTGAATTATACACTTGAATCCTATAATTTTATTAACCAATGTCACCCCAATAAATTTAACTTAAAAAATAAAAAAATAAAAATAAAAATAAAGCTAATTGATAGAAACATTAACTCCAGGTCCTATCTATATGACTTGACTATTTAAAACAAGCTATGGTGAAAATATCAATCATAATTAAAATGTGGGTTGTCCTGGTTAGATGGGAACTCTCAGTTCCCACATCCTCTTTTTCTCCCAATTTTGTAACAGGCTAAAAATTATATATTTTGAGTAACATTAAGACCATCAAAAGCGCCCATTCATAGGATACCTCAGGCCTATACAATGAGCATATAATGTAAGTTTTCTAATTTACATAACCAATAAATCTGAGGTTCAGAAAGTGAGTAAGCAGAGGAATCAAGAGGATTGTGGCTTTCTATATTTAGTTAACTGTATGCCTCATTTTGTGCAATGAAACAAAAGGGACCAATATATATTTGGAATATATTAGTAAAATGAAATGTTTATTAAAATTAATTCCAATTGTTTACTTTTTAGCTACTAGAAAATAAAAAATTATGTATGTTGCTCACATTTGAGGAATGTGTTATATTTCAAATTGGTACTACTTCTCTATATTAATCTCACTCATGTCCCTGCTATTGGCATATCCTTTATATTTATGCAAGCTATGACTCCCCTGCTTTCAACACTGGTTTCTTAGCACAAGAATTATGGTTCTCCACTTTCTTCACCTTTAGATATTCCCATGCTGTATTTCCCTAATCACTCTCTGCCCATGGTGTTGTACTCATAGCACTCTTTTTGCTTCAGCTAAACCTGAAACCCCACTATGATTGGCAATGAAGTCACACCTATTGCCTTACATCCCTGAGAAATGTAGCACATTCATAGCATGTAAGGGCATTTAAGACACCATTTGTTGATTATTGTCATCTATACTTAAAAAGCCAAATCCTTCATAGCACCAAGGCCCTTTCTGTTAAAGTTAAAATAACCAGTGAATTCTGTGCTAGAATAAAGCAGTCTACTTAGTAAATGGTTTTACAAAGAAAAATAACAGGTGATTTTCTTTCACCTTATCCAAAGTTAAAATTAATTCTAGAAATTTACATACTTAAAAGGACACAAGCAGTGGGTTAAAATAACTGATTCAAATCATTATTCTGTCTTGTCTTCCACAGCCTGTATAATTTGTGGCAAGTTGTCATTCCTCTCTTTTTTATATCTATCTATCTGATCAATTTAACATATATATTAACACAAAGGGATTTTGTGCATTATTATAAAAATGAGGTTATACTATACATGTTGTTTTAAAAATATTTTTTCACTTAAGAAGGTATCAGGACAACCCTCTAGGATGGATAAACCTCCAGGCTCCAAAAGTTATCATTTTTTAGATAAATGAATATCAAGAATTTACAAGTTTGGCTATACTCCTATGATGGAAAAGATGAATAATGTTGCCATAAACATCTCTATGTAGAGACAAAGACAGAGGCAAAGATTTATGCAATGTGTAGAAAATAAGATGACTAATATTATCACTATTTTGATCTTCATTCTTAATGGTGTCCCCTGATGATCCTATTTGTTTTAGTTGTCATGTGTATCCTTAAGTGTTCAATATTTGGTATCCATCTATTGTTTTAACATCTCATATTTGAGGTCTTTGTCCATTTAATTCATGTTCATATATTTTCTTATAGTTAGAAGTACTTTTGGAAAATTTTTATCTATTTGAGGGGTTATGTTTCTAGGTTTGAGTTTCTGGTTATTCATAGTTATTGACATTGTCAGTTTTTTGCTTTACAATGTTTGATTTTTGCTTTCTTGAGTTTACATGTTTGCCATGCCATTTCTTCTGATCTTAGCCCTGACCGAACAGCTCTTTCAACATCTCTTATTTTCACCAACAGAGTATTAATGACTTACTAATTTCCTTTCTACTATATCTTAAGCAAGAATACTTCCCCACTAATGCGTGGCTTCAGATCGAAGAACTTGGCATCTATTTTTTTTTATTAGTTTTCTGTGGTTTGAGAGAATAAGTAATGAGGCCGAGAACAAACAAGAATCACAAATGCAATGTCAAATCTTTGTAAGATGTTTGAAAACAGTTCTCCATTCAGAAGTTTTTATGAAATGTCCTATACCAGGACATACTTGTGTGGTTAGCCATTGTCATGACAGAAAACTCCAAGACTCAAATGGTTTCTCCCAAATGCATGGTATGGCCTTGGAGCCTTTTCAGTTGCTTACTTCTGCAAGTCCGTCTGTTTCCAATACTCCCTAGTGAAGGAGAAGGGGGAGGGAAGGAGGCAGCGACTTTGATATTGAGACTATTTCATTATTACAATTTAATTTCCAGTGCTGTTTCTCATCCTCCTCTTGTTCTATAACATATGTATTTTAGTTGCAAGGACCAAAATCTATTCCAGCTACTTAGAGAACAAAAGGGGGGATTTAGTAAAAGAATAATAGTGTCCTTCACAAGACCACAGGTACAACTGAGCTTCAAAGAAAATAAGGAGCAAGATTAGCTCTGGAGAAGTTTGTGAATCTTCAGTGATGCTACCACTGTCAAAATTTAGTCTAAGACTTGTCCCTAAGCCTCTTGTTCTGTGCTCACATTTCAAATTATCAGGAAAGCCTTGTGACTGACAAGGCTTCAGTTTGGCACCTACCCTTGAACAATGAATGTGGCTAGGCAATGTAGTCATATCATATTGACGAAGCTACTGCCCAGAACAGAACTTTATGGAGACTGGTGCAATATAAAAATGTTGTACTACTGATATTGAACATTTTTGTAGCCTATATTATCTCTGACATCCAGGGTCTACAGCATCCTCAAAAATGTCATGAGGTTTTGGACCTCTCTTTCAACACCATTCTTTCTAATACTCTAATATATTTTAAACTCTAGTGAAATACTCATTTAAAAAAATTATTTCCAAATAGTTTCATACTAATTTATATATATATGTGTGTGTGTGTGTGTATATATATATATATATATATATATATAAACATATATGATGAGAAAATAAATTCTTTGCTAAATAAAAACAGCGAGCTACAATTTTTATTATTAGATTCAGAATATATTCCAATAATATAATCAGAAAAACATAACACAGGATGAGAAATTTTCAGAAAAAAAGCTAATATTTGTTGAAAATCTATATATGGGTAATTAATATATAAAATCACTATGACTCATAACTTTTGGTTTGGCAACCATAACTTAAGGTATGAGCAAAATAGTAATTCCCATATTAATATATACATAATTTGAACAAATAGCATGTATAAGGATATTTAAGTTTTTTATATGACAACCTTGATTCTTACTTGTCCACTTTTATTTTTCTAAGCTATATTGGATTGATAACAATGCTATTTGTAGGCAATTATGTGTATTAAAGTATTTCTACATTTGTTAAATAAAACTCATAACAGACAGCATTCTCACAGAGGAATGCTGACAGGAAAAGATGAACAGCTCTTAAAGTGATTTTGTCAAGCTTGGTATATTAATTTTTAATTTTTATCCAAAATAAAGCAAGAAATACTGTTTTTCAAAACTAATCTAAAACTCAACAGAGCTAGTTTCAACAATTTCTTTACATAATGTAATTAAATTTACATTTTTAAAGGAGTGGATGCCAAATTAGGTATAATACTGGGTTGTAGCTATTACAAATCTTGAAACATTACATGTTATAACTATAACACAATTTGTACCTTCAGCAACTCAGCAATCAAGTTTAACAATACTCTAAATAATTTATACCCTGTTCAACCAGACCAGCCACTGTCCACATGTTTAGACATCATGACAATATCAAATTGCTATAAAAGTTTCTGAACACTGACTCAACATGTTTTTATCTTACTGTGAGTAGGTACCAGTCAACCACCAGTCCACTGATGATACTTTCTTAGTGTACCATTCCCTGTATCCAGTATTTAATAAAACTCTTACAGTAAATAGATGTTCATGTACTAGTTAGGGGTAGATGAAGTCAATAGCAAAGAAGGCAAATAAATGCAGAACGTGGAGGAAAGCAATCTTAAAGCAAGGTCTGGAGACATAGAAAAGCAATTGTGAAAATGCTAGCAATTAAGCTTTGTAAGAGAGTATCAGATTCCCAGGTGAGAGAGGCAATTTTAACAATGTTCAGCCTATTTATGTAGTTGACCCAATTCTGTTAAATATTAGACGTGTGTATGGTTAATATTAATGTCTGCAACTTTAACATTTGATAATCCTCATAAATCCAGTAGACCACGTCACTACACTGCATTCAGGCCTTTTTTACTTCTTTGTTCTTTGGAGCCAGAGCCTATGTTTCTCCTTTAATAATCATCATTGTTAGAGTTTTCTTCTAATACCTCTGATTGTCTTACAGTTATAAATGCAAAGTAGGATGGAACAAGGGAGGAATACTTAGAAGGAACATAAGTGTTCCTAAACAGAGATACTAAGTGGTTTGTCCACACAGATGTATTTATCTATTTTAAGTCTCCCAGGGACACCTCATTCTGTCACATAGCCCTGAGGCACCTCCAGGAAAGAAAAATCCCAGGCAATGCCACCTGCCCCAGCTATGGTAGTAACAAGAATGAGAATATCCCCACTTAATTACAGTGTCAATGCAAAATGCACTGTAGATATTAACACAGAAGGAATACAAGATCTGGAGATAGTAATGCATACTCTGGTACCCAAATTATTCATTTCATATTAAGTGATATAGTGTCATATTATCCTAACATTTGATAATCTTCATGAACCCTGTAGACCACCTGACCAAATTGCATTCAGTCTTTTATTTCCAAATAAAATAAAATAATTTTAGTAACTGAACGCATACTGCAACTCTCAAGAAAACCCTTTAAGAAATTTGGTGCTGAAAATTAGTGTGTAATTTGATGTTCCGCCCATTCGTAGTATTGAAATACAAGCATTAGTATAATAAAAATAACATGTGCATCCAAATTATTAATGCTCTAATTCTCAAATGTGCTGAAACAGAATAAATAATCCTTTATAAAGCTAGTTCTCTAAAGAAACCGTTGTCCTAAATTCTTCTCAATTGGACTGTTGATACCTATAGATACTTGAGCCACAAAATTAGTAGGATCTTGCTCTCAGTATCAGTTTCATACCTGGTTAATTTGCATGGTTTTTCTGCCTTTCTTTTCTACCTATACTAACTTAACCTGTTAAGCCATAAAATCTTTTAAACTGTTATTTAAATTATGATTACTATCTAATATTGTAAATTATATATATTTTCACTGGTTTTAAAAGAAATATGTGCATAGTGGGATAATTGGAAAACTATATATACAGTTTTTTTCTCATATGTATATGAGATTATATATATATATATATATATATATATATATATATATATATAAAAGCAGATTGTAACGTACTTTTTACAGAGCACATAATGCTAAGCATTTTGCTAGGTCATTATATATTTTTTTATAAACATAAATTCCCCCAACAAAACTACATTATCTCCCCTCCCATGTTCTTATAATTCAACAACAATAAACTTGACAGGTTATATCTAGGTATATATCTTTTTATTAATTTGACTTTATTAGTTTATAGGAATGTGGTATGTTATTTTGAGCTAAAAAATTTCTCCTGCTAATTTCATTTATTATTGCTTTGGTTCTGATTTCTTCTTCAGGAATTCTATGTCCTCCATATGCATTCTTAGATTTCTTTTTGTTTTCCTTGAGTTGTTTACCCTTCATTCTGGAAGGACTCTTCATTCTTAACATTATGGATCATCAATATTATTGATCTAATTATAGTAAAATCAATTTGGATTTTAACGATATTTTAGCCTTTTCCCATTTATTTCCCAGCATGCCTTGGATTATCTGTCATTTTGATATTGATTTTTGTTCTGAATTTCAGAAGCAGATAGTTGAATGAATCAGTCTTCAGTTTGTCATTAGTTGGTATGAGGCCCCTCATTTATTCCCTTAAATTTCTAATTCTAGATATCATTCCCTTCTCACCAGCTATCATAAGCAGTCACTTTAATATTTATTATATGTATTTTGACAAGTATGTCTTCTAAAAATACTTGTTATTTCATACCTATAAGCATTTTGTTTACTTATAAAAATGGGCTTGTGCAGGTTCTTATATATTTTTTTCCCTCCACTCAAGACTGAATTTTAAAAATCAGTTCATAAAACCAGAGTAAATCTAGTTCTTTAGAACTGCCTCCTGCGCAATTATTTCTGTCACTTATCTATTCTCGTAGTGATGGATACCTAGTTTTTCTGCTTCTGATATCATAAGCAGTGCTGTAAATGAGCGAATTTATATCAGCTCCCTTGTACATCTATTGAGATGTTCTCTGCCCTCTAAACACTAAAATTGCTGCGTTATAGGGTTTTGGCATGCTTGATTTCATGAAATTCTATCAGATTACTTTTCAGAGCACCTATATTTGTTTACATACTAATCAGAAGTACAACAGGAATTTTGTGTTCCCTACTTCCTAAATAACTTAATAATTCAACTTTCTAATGTCTAAAAACCTATTCAGCACAATTATTTTAATTTGCAATTCTTTATTGCGGACGAATTTGCATTAGCTTATCTTCATATACTTGTTAGACATTTTCTATCTGTATATTATTTATTTGAATACTTTCTTTTGGGTTGCCTGCCTTTTTTCTTGCTGATGCATATTAGTCTCCTCAATACTTCTGAATATCCCTGTCTCACTCAGCTTGGGCTGCTCTAACAGAATATTATAGACTGGGTGACTTAAATAATAGACATTTATTTCTCATAGTTCTAGAGGCTGAGAAGTCCGAGATTTGGGTGCCAGCCTGGTCAGGTTCTGATGAGGGCCTTCTCACTATGTCCATACATTGTGTAGGAGTGAGCTCTGGCCTCTCTTCCTGATTTTATAAGAACACTAATCCCATCATGAGAGTCCTACCTACATGCCCTCATCTAAACCTACCTACCTCCCAAATACTATCACCTTGGGAATTGGAGCTTCAACATATAAATCCGGGGGGAACATTTCAGCCATAACAATCTCTTATTGGTCTGGATGCTGCAGATAACTTCTCCCAATTTAACTTTTTTGTGTGCTTGAACAAAAATCATGACTTTAATGTAGTCAAATGCATTTTTTTTTTTCTCATTGCAGTTTGCACTCCAGTTTCTCTCTACAGTTTTTGTTAGGAAGTGTTTCCCCATTCCAAAGTCACAAAGACAATCTTTTGTATTTTTAAAGACTTTTCGTTTTATTTCTCAGAACTCAATTGAGGAATAGTTTGCTATTTCTTTGGTTCCTTTCAACACCAGTAAATTTTCGTACATTATCAGAGAACACTGAGAAATGAAAGAGTTTGGAATTTCAGACAGAAGTTACTTGAGAGAGCCTACTGGTGGGATTAAATTGTACAGACCTTTATGTTGCCAAGGTAATTCGCTTTGGCAACTTTTTGAGGCTCATATTACCCAGGTGGGCTTTTAACTATGTAACTGGTCACACAGTATTCTGAATTTGGTGAGTGACTAGAGCTTATGGTAGCTTTGTCCATAGCTGGTTTATAGTCTCCCTCAGTCCTTGGTAAAGGCACGTGGTGGCTTGGTCAAACACCAGACACGGTCCAATGCTTTGGCTGTTAGCAGGCTGAAACAGTTTCAGGGGTACATTGCTAAAGCTTCCCTTATAGCTTTTTCTCAGCAGGGTGGCCTGAGGGAAAGGTTGTGTTGTAAGGGAAAAGTCTTTATAGGTTTATTATGACATTAGGGGCCAGAAAAATGTAGATTATATATTATTTCAGTTTTTTTTTAAGACGGATCTGCAAGTGAGCACTTAAAATGTAATATAGCTAAATTCCGTATGTTTTACTGAAGACTTTATTTCAGTAGCTGATATTTAACTTGGTAATTTGCAGTTAAAGTCTTATATTGAAGAAAACTAAAATATATATTATTAGCTTAGTGATCATTTAAAGAACAGAAAAGAAATTGACAATGGAGACTAAAAAGTGGGAGATGCAAATTATTCAGGAAAAATCAAGTCACCTTCGGTTGAACTGCAGTCTGAGGTAAGTTGGAAGAAAACTGCCTGCCTCCTGCGCCTATAGCTCTAGGTGAAGAAGCAAGAAAGATACCAAGTCATTACTAATCAGTAAGGTGTGTGGATTGCTCTTATTCTCGCTTTTTTCTCCCCACTTCAGATAACTGGGTCCACTTTCCTGAACCAAATCTCAGTGTTCAGAGATCTTGAGATAAGTCTTTGTTATCCTCAGATGGGGCTGTCATAGGCTTATTCACCTGTCCCCTTTGCTTTTTAACACAGGGAGTTACATGAAAAACTGTAATTTTTCTATGAACTACTATTGTTTTTCCTCTCTCTGTACATACTTTATCTACAAATAGGTAGGGCAGTGTAAGTTTCACCCTATTCCCTGCCTACTGGCAATTGTTTTTAAGAACTTTAACTACAAATGAGTATAAAAGATGAGAGTGGCACTCTGGCAGTTTATAAAGCCAGCATCAATAAAGTAAAAAGATGGTTGTCCATCATTCTCTTTGGTCAAAGCTTTCATTTCTGAACTGGGAGATAAGAGGATGGAAAGGAGTCCACATGATCTTTCTTCATATGAAGAGGCATGTTCCGTTTCTAGCAGTATACTTATGAATAGACTTGGATTATGTTCTCAATTCAGTTACAATAATCTTTCAACTCATGGAAATTTCTTCTAGACTGTATTAATAGATATTTGTTTTTTATCCCTCTTCTTTTTTTATATTTTTGTCTTCATAAGTGTCTTATTATGAAGCTGAAGGTGGCTGAGGATTGACAGTTTTAATTTCAATATCTAACATTTTATGCTTTATTCCTTTTTCTCCATCTAGACTGCAATTTCTTGGACCACAGCCTGGTGCAAAATAAAGTATCTTTCCCAAAGCAATTAGTCTAGAATTATGCATGCTATAGGCATCTACAAATTAGGCAAATGAATGAAAATTTATATCTAAAGGATAAAGCAAAAAAGCAAAAGTAAGAAGAATTCAGAAAATAGTTGAAGTTATTGAGCTTGTTTTTAACTTGCCAGGCTCTTATAGATACTGCTGTTTCATTAGACAAAGTCAGTGTGGTTTATAAATAGGGCTATGACTTTTATGCCTGTTCTCTTGAGAGCCAGAAGCCATTATTTTAATCAAATATTTATATAATACCTCTTTGAGCAGCTTGGGGTATAAATGAATGGTTGTCTATGATGATGAAATAAAATGACTTTGCTCCACCAGAAAATACATAACCCACCAAAGCAAGCACTAAGGGCAAAAATTGCAAGATGATGGGGAAAAGTGTGATTGGTAAAGAAAATAGCAACACTAAAATCTCCCATGCTGTGATCTCAGAAAAGTTTTATTTCCTAAAGAGTTCTTAACTCTTAAATGAAGATATAATTTTATGTACTTTGGATTGTTTGAAATGTCCACAAAGTCCTTCTGTTCCTAGAAACCACTTCTAGAGCGTAGATCACCTGCTCGTGGCTCCTGTTTTTTGTGAAAACTCTTTAAACCAGCTCATTATAAAGGGAGATACCTTGAGAAACAAGGCACGAGAGCAGAGCAGAAGCATCAAAGTGAAGTGCAATTAAAAAATAATTATAGTCTTTACTGAATGAGAAAACTACAGATGCAGTTGAAATGTGGTAACCATGTTGCCACTATGATAGATACAGTGTTCCAATCGTCACTGTTTATTAGAGCTATGCTTCGTTATATAAATGTTAAGGTTCAGTGACATTTTTTCTTTTATCGCTATGAAAAATTTCTCTGTTTACACTTAATTTTTGACAAGAGAAGGCAGGAATTGAGTTTTTCTGGCTTTTCCAAATATTCAGCACATGCTATTTTCTTTTCAAGTTGCAACATTTATAATAAATTCACTATTAGTTTCAGCCTAATTTGTTTCATTGGTGAACCTTAAAGAGAGACAACTAATAAGAATATGTGTAGAACTTATATAAGGCTCGAAATGAATGCCACGCCCAATTAAAATAACTATAGGTATAGTAAATAAAAGGGAGCACATTGGTGAAGAAAGGCAACTGACACTGGTAGAAAAAAGAACTCATTACCTGCAAAGCAGTGTGCAAAGTGTTTTACTCTCTTACTAATGATAATTTTATGTTAAATTTTATTCTCATTTTAGAGATAACTATAAAAAAAGAGTTAAGGAGACTAAGGGAATTGCTTGAGGTCATACATGTTGCCTCAAGCTGTTTGCTTCAGAATCTATACAATTTATTATGGAGGACACATTGATCCTGATATGGAAAGAGAAGCAACTTCTTTACTCATTAAGGGGCCACTCTCAGGGGTCCTTAAAAATTGAACAATAAAAACTTGGCATTGATCATAAAGAAAGGAGAGGTCCAGCAACTGAGAGAAAATAATGAGTCAGTATTTTAAAAAACAGAAATAGAGTCAAATGTTGAATAACCACTTCAAGATACCAGAAGAAAACAAGTAGTTACTTTAGTAATTAGACCATATATAACAAAGATTACAATATGAATAAAGGGGGGAAATGCCATATTTATGTTAAAACAAAGCCTGTAAAGATGTGTTACTTATAATGCTTACATAATCATCTTCATTGCCTCACTCATTTTGAGAAGAAAAGAGGCATTCCGCCCAGTGCTGGATTCTGAAAGAACTGTAACCTGAGTCTTCCCCATTTCCCACCACTGATGCTGGTGAGAGAGTAGATGAAGAGGAACTGTCTCTCTGCCCGTGTGGAGACCAAAGTGTCCATCAGAGTAACTGGAAGACTGCATTCATGATTACTTTATTTCTAGGAACAACGGTCTTAGAGTTGGGAGGAACTTTTGAAACAACCAACATATGAATTCCCTCTGCAAAACCTCTGATAGATGCTCATTCAGCCTCTGTTTGAGCACTGCCAGCTGTGACTCTTATTCTGTGGTAAGGTAACTCATTGTTGGTTTGAAAGGATCTCTCATAGTTAATGCTCAACTATAATGTAAGACAAATAAAGGAAAGGTCACACTAATCAAATTCATTGTTTGTACCTTGTTTGGAACAAGATTCAAACAAACCAACTGTAAAGAAACATTTTGAAAATAACAGGAAAACTATGGATTTAATATTAACAAATTATATATTTTATTGTTAAATATAGTTAAGGTATGGAAACATAATTTTAAAAATCTTTTGATAGGTTCATATCTGAGGTGTCAATATTTATGGGTACAAAAATATAATGTCTGAGGTTTTCTTTAAAATACATAAACAGGTGAAGTATTGGAAGGGACTGCACGCTTCTCTCCATTTTTTTGGATGATTGAAAATTTCTAGATGTTAAAAGTAACATAATTTAACAACATAGTAGATATATAAGATAAAGGAAAAGGAACACAAAAACACCATCTCGAGAACATTGGCCTCAGGGACCTCAATACTGCAGTGATAATGGGAAATGGAAAAGCAAAGAGAGCTAAGATTAGAAAATCAGGTGTTCCCAGATGACTCTCACTTAGCAGATGGATGCAAAGTGTGTTTGTAAGTGAATTAGTGTTTGTCTAAATTTGAAAGTCAACTCTCCAAAATATTCACAATGACCATCTCTATGTCCTGGAAGTTAAAATGATATCACCTCTATATGTCTCTATTTTATCACATTTTCAATAATGTGCATATTTTTATTTTATAATCACAGGAGTCATTAAAAAATGTATATAAAAATGCATTAAGAGGTAATTTTTAAATGCTATAACTTTTACATTTTCCATGTTTACTTTAGTTGGCTATAGGACATCCATTTTAAAATAAGCTATAATAGTTCACTGCCAATTATTTTTTCAATGAGAATAGTAATCTCTTTGAAGTCACAGATGAAGTGAAAGAGACAGAGGTCAGAAAGAACTCCCAACATACCTTTCATACAATCTCATTTGCAACCTGATTACTGACTGACACTTTCCAGTGATACCTTATGAATGCCTACTTGGCATGCGGAGAACGTAAGCCATGGCAGTAAAGCTTGTGGTTTTATCCATGATAGGGGGATACAACAAACTGTTCCCACAAATAAATCAAAAAAGAGGTAAGTCTTCCAAACTATCATTAAGAAAAAATTTCTATGGAAACATTATTTACAGGCATGTAGAACCCTGTGGGCTGTTGGCCTCCAATTAAATATTCTTTTGGCATTCTGTTCGCTTCGTTTAAACAATTCTCATTCAGTTTCACATTCCACTTAGTATTTGGCCAGAGTGAACACTTTGACACTTGCAGAATATTGCTTTTCTGAAGTCAGAGGGTGAATAATACATTTTTGTCCTCCTCTCGAGAATGTCCTTGCAGCTATTCTTTTTGCTTGTTTGTTATTCCTAAGCTTTTCATTTGCTGATAAATGAGTAGATATTTTCATTTGTTCTCAATTTTCTTTAGCATATTTTTCTTTTTTCTTTTTCTTTTTTTTTGGTTAAAGCAGTTGACTTTTTCTTGTCATAGATAT
This sequence comes from Eidolon dupreanum, assembly GCA_028627145.1. Lineage (NCBI taxonomy): Eukaryota > Metazoa > Chordata > Mammalia > Chiroptera > Pteropodidae > Eidolon > Eidolon dupreanum. The sequence continues at coordinate 19,197,294 of CM053514.1, read as the reverse complement.
ATTCCTAACACCTAGCACAATTTGAGTACATATTAGAGGCTCTATAAATAATTCTGAATGACTAAATAAAAGCACGCACTGTGCTTATGCACTTGCTACATAAAAACAGCAAATGCAGCACTCAGAATTTAAAATATTCAGGAATCTCTTTGCTAAAATTTCACTTATCTAATTTCAGAAGCCATTATTATTTTTCTGAAGGTATAGAAATTTTGTTTACTTCTTTGTTTGCTGGGCAATTTAAGGTATTGATGATTTGTTCCTAACAATATAAAACACTAAAGTCAATCAGTAGTGTCAGACAGTAGAATAGGGGTATTCCTTTTATATAATAAAAGCTTGCTATTCTCCTTATGCATAAATATGCTGCTATGTCATAGTGAAAGAACTGTAAGATGTTTCTGTCAGAGCTCCTGGACTTGAGCTGATGCATTCTCACTGTCTAGATCCCTATACTGGAGAGATGGCTGCCAGGTGAGCAAGAGGAAAGTGCAACCTGTAGTTACAGAAAAGGCAAAACTACCTAACTACAGTGAATCTTATATCAGTGATGCTGAGCTCATAGGTAACAAACGTGTATGACTATGCAACCAAACTCCAATCAAGTTTTTATAATTCAAATATTATCTTCTGAGTACAAAATACCACTGTGGACTTTAAAATTTTTTTACTTTTTCAAAAGTTATGCCAGACTAATTTTTTTGAGACTGATACTGTCATTTGAAACACTTGTTTCCATTTGAATGCCTATATGTTTACATAGTAAAGAAAAAGATACTCTAGGGCAGGACCAAATTGCAAAATTGAATATTAATTTCATTTTAGAAGTAACTCTGGAAGAAGCCATAGTAGTCCTTTCCTTTTTATTTTTGTTTCTCCTAGAAAACAAACACAGAGCTGTGAGTCCTTCTGTATTAAAGTAAAATAAAATGTCTGATAATGAACACAACATCTATAGAATGGTAACAAGGCTTTCTCACTTTCTTAACATAGGTTTTTGCCCCTCAATGATAAGTCACAGATGCTTAAACATTAGACCTCTGAAGATACAAGTAAAAAACCTAGAGACATCTTAGGAACAAAACTCCAAGAAATGTTATCAAAATTTACATATGCTTTCTTATATATCCCACCTTTCCATTTTATTTTTTATTATTTGTTTGTTTGTTTGTTTGTTTGTTTTTGCCTACAGCACCTGGTAGTCCAAGGTGGTCACCTGACCCTGCTTAGCTTCTGAGATCAGACGTGATCAGGCACGTTCAGGGTGGCCATAGACCCTTTCTATTTTAAAACAATACAACTCTTAATTTATCTTGTCACATGACCCAGACTAGAATCTTTATGGGGCACTGCAATGAGTCAATCACATATCAGAGTGTGATTTTAGGCTGTAGCAGAAGTAAAACAAATGCTAGTTCAAAGATCCTTTTGTACCATCACATGTAGGTCCAAATTCTTACAATTATTAAGGAAATTCGGTCTTATAACCAATCGTTTTACAGCCGATTGTGTTATGGTTGCTGGTCTTATGTTTTACTTTGGGAGATCATAAAAAGAAAAAATACAGTATCTTTCTATGTAATTGAATAAATGTAGTACTCTCATAGGTAAGTATGGCTGATTTTTTAAAATTCTCTAAATAACGTCATAATTCTAGGAACTGGTATTTCGAGACCTACAATGTAAGGTGAAAAATTCTCCTTGATGTATAAAACATTGTAAAAGTAATTATAGATTTCTTGTATCACAAACAAAATTCTAATTGCCTAGCCAAAGTTTTAATTAGGCAGAGCTTACGATCATTATTTTTCATGAAATCTTCTCAAATTAATGTAGCTATAATTTTTTTAGTCTATGGCCATGCCACCCTGAGCAAGCCTGATCCCATCTGATCGCAGAAGCTAAGCAGGGTCGGGCCTAGTTAGTACTTGGATGGGAGACCACTTAGGAAGACCAGGTGCTGTAGGCTTAAAAATAAAAAATAAAGGAATTGTAAACTGACAAGGTCCTTGCAATCTGTGAGGTCAACCAAGGGTTGCCTTGCCAAAAAAAAAAAAAAAAAAAAAAAAAAAATTAATAACAAACTTTAATTTTTACTAATTTAGATACAAAACAGTTGTAAATTTTAGTTTAAGCTGCCATCTCTGATCTTTCAAATTAACAGTAATAATTTGTTTTGAGGTGGAACACAAGAACTAGTAAAGTAAAAGAAAATAATTTTTTATAGTAATGCGAATAGAAAGTAAGAGTTCTTGAGTACTCTCTCTTTCCTGTTTTAGTTTAGAACAATCTTTTCCTGTGTAATGTGTATAGCCAGCTTTAACAAAAGTTTCTAAGCAATGCTATATGCAAATTGCCAGTAAAAAATAATTTTTTAAAATGGAATTCAGTGTGTAACTCTACCATTGCCTCTTCATCTAAATTTTCCATCACTTTGATATTTTTTCTCAATGGATCATTCACAAATTTTGTATTAACATGTGCTAAAATAAAATAGTAAACTATCTTTCGATTAACATGAAATAATAAAATGACTCAAATATGCTTTAATAGAGTACATTATATAATCATTTTAAAAGATTTCCCTAATTTAGCTGCAATGAGTCATGATCAATAAAGAACTCCTTACCCTTAACTTGAGCCAAACTTTCAATCAACATTTATAAAATGATACTAACAAGCTTTCAGCTTCAATTTTCCATTTTATTTTCTTGACACCAGAGAAATTTAAGAGTTAGAAAATAATAAACAGAGAGTATCCAGTAAAGAACACATAGGTCATAAGAAGTTCTCAAATAATAGCTAATATTTTAGATAAAAGTAAATCTCATGATCAAATGATGTCTGAACAACTCTAAAAGTAGCAGTACATGTTAATAACCTTCTCTCTTTATGGAAATACAGCCTATAGAGGATTTGTCTCCCCAAATCAGGAAAATGGACAACCAGAAAGGTTCTTTAGTACATACACAATAAGCATTAAATAAGTTTATTGTTCCCCCAGACTTCTTAAAAAGATAGTAAAAAAATAATAATAAAAGTCCTTCTGGCATCTTCTTATGTTTTACTATATACAATAGTGTTAAAATCATGCATTTATAATGTGTCCTTAAAAGATGCATTTCCTCTTTTATTCCACCTTTGTTTTATTTTTTTTCTTTGTGTTTGTTGAAGATGCCCTCAGGCACTTATATTATTCAATTAACTAATTTTCAACTGTCATAAACTAAAATGTGAAATATCGACACTTGAAAAACAACCTTAACTACACATATTTAAAATCATATTCATCATTCCTAAGTTATTAGAAATTTTCAATTCTGTACAAAACTGTAAGTTACATATTGAAAAATGATAGAAGCATTTGGGTAAATCTGGCTTTGGAAGAATACCTTCTCATTGTGCAACACACACACACACACACACACACACACACACACACTGCATTAAAGTCAGGCTTTGTTTTAAAAGAATGCTTATACAGCAAAATATGTGTTTTTAACTGTCAAAATTTTGCTGACAAAAGGGGAAATTCATATAAATGTTGTGGGGGGAAAAAAAAAACAAAGAATTCAAAGGTTGTAATAGTGCTAATGAAGAGTTTAATTTAGAAGAAAAATGTGTGGGAGAAAATGAGAGAAGGACAGCACAGGAGGAGGAGATGACTGAGGGAGGCTGAAGTCAGGGGCCGACTTTGATATGCATTCCTCCTACTCAAGAATAATAAAGGAGAACAAAGTGTGTTCTCAGGATTATAGTCTCACCTCTAGATCTCAATAATGCTTTGTACCTAAATGTTAAAGAGTCAAGAAAACATTAATGCAGAGAAATACAAGAGAACATTACAATATATGAGACACATATTTCAATTCAGTTCATAGAATTTTAAAAACAAGTCAACACAGAAATTGCTGGCAAGATCATAATTAAGCTATTAAAATATCAAATTAAGCTCTTGTTTAGGTAAGACAGGGTTAGACAAGCAAACTCAAATCAAAACTCACACTAGAATGACATGAATGAAATAGGTAAGAGTATGTTTTCAAAGAGGAGTGCTTGTGGTTCTTAAGATTATTGAGATTAACTCTAAAATCATTTACTATAAAAATATTTGAAGTGCATTGTACTGTGGTTAAATGAATATGTAGAGTTCAAACTGGACTCGGATTTTTATAACATAATCATTAAATTCAACTACAGATGAATATATTAAGGTCAAATAATCTATATAGTAAAATCTTGTGCCATATATAAACATCACACACAGACAAAATTTAAAAATAAACGTTAAAATTTCTCTTATAATTTAAATAAAACACTGTCCTTCGTCTAAAATTATTCTTCAAAATAAAAAACAAATTTTTAATGAAAGTAAATACTCTAACATTTAAAGAGAATTGTCATCTTAGTTTTTTAGTAACTATATTTCTCAAAAATAATTTGGAATATTTGAAAAAATAGGGATATATAAAAATAGTCATCTTCATAACTTCAAAAATCTAGTCACATATAATCAACCATTTATTAGGGAAACTTTATACACGTGTAACTATATTCTTTAAGGCTAATTAAGATTTCAAATATGAGTTAATTCACAGAGAGTTCCAAATTAAGAATGCTATGACTTGGATCTTTTTAAATATGACAAACTTCCACTTGTCTAGATTGTTTTAAAAAAAAAGAGTAACAAAGAGTTAGACTTCAAATTTATTCACGAAGTAATAATTCTGGAGTATTTATCAGACATAGAGGAAAGTGACCAGATAATTATGGAGATTTTTTTTTAAAATTTGTAAAGGATTTAAATTTAAGCAGAATAAATTTGAAAAATGTAGAAGTCACAGCTTCCTTCTCTTTTTCTTTCCTTTTTAGTAATTTAAAAAGAACTATTACATAGAATATTGTCTTTCATTAGATTGAGACATGAAAGATTTTCTAGCTTTGTCACTGACCTGTTGTGTGCTCTTGGAGAAGTCACATCACCTTTCTGTATAATTATGGTACTGAATTTGATAATTAGTGTAGTTAATTCTTACCCTCTCAAGTGACTTAACATTAGATGGTTGAGGGAAAGTGGTTTAGAAAAATAAGAGGCAACTCTTCTTTTTACAATATATTTTTATCAGTAATTCAGGCAATTCAATAATTCTTTAGATAGAACTGGGTTAGCTTATATGGTGATTAAAGATGATCATATCCTGAGTGTTTTAAATAGGCTAATTCATTCTTTCAGGACCCTTGAAATGCCGTTTCAAATGATCACAGGTAACTGCATATAATTTCATCTTGATTACAGAATTCACTAGCAACTTAGTTAAACACTATCCAATATGACTATTTAATTCTAAATTAACTAAAAATTAAGCCAGTAAATTTATTTTTACTTTTAAATACTATAGACAGTATTTACTTAGAAAAAAATTTCTTTTAATTGCTTGAACACACACACACACACACACACACACACACACACACACATTTGTATTATTTTTATCAGTGAAGTGATTCAGAATAGGCCTCTTCAAGATGTGCCACTTTGGCATGTGAATAATACTAAGTGGAAGGCAATCAAGACCCTGTGGGCTCCAGAGAAACTTTTGCCTCTCCCTTAAACAATTTAAATTGGGGCCTTGCCTGTAATAAGAGTTATCACCAGAAATAGCTTTCTGCGACCTATCTATATGGCAGAGCCAAACATCTAATAGTGAACAACTACTCTTATCATCCTGTGAATGACCTTTCTCCCTTCTGAAGCCCCAAGATTCCCTACCTCATCGTTACCTCAGATTGCCATATATATATTCCTCATTTTAACTTTCTGTCCCTGAACCATTCATGTAGGTGGGGCTCCTATATGTATGTAGGTAATTAAATTTAGTTACTGTTTTCTTATTGATCTGTCTCATGTTGATTTTATTATCAGACCAGGCAAAAGAAACTAGAAGGGGACAGTTTCTTCCTTCCCCATGTCGGCAATGTGGAAAACAATCTTAACTAATTGTAATTTAGCTGATAGATAGCTTAAGGTAGATTAGCTATTAACTTTAAAATTTGCCCTTCCTTCCTTTTTTGCCAATAGTAAATTTAGCAGAATCACAAAAGCGTATTCACTAAAATATATCTTTTCTCATAATTTAGGAAAGTCAAGATTTTAGTATGATCCTCAGGGGAGAACATAACATTGAGAAGTGCTTTTTTTCTCCCAGAGGAAATGAGAATTATTCTGGATCATAATGATAGTACAGCATAGAGGGTTTTGTTTTGCACTGGTTAGGGAAGAACATGTGACTACAGTAAACATATTTCATTAGTGAGGTATCCAAAAGGGCCTAAGAATTCAGACATCAAAAATAATGCTGTAAACATAATATGGTAATTGAACTGCATTAAAGTTTAATAAACTTGAATTGATAGAGAAAAAAGTTCTGAAAAATCTTTAACTCTCTTTCAACTCTTACTTTGTCAAAATCTATAAGAAAGACAAATTAAAGCATCCTTTCTAGGATTGTGAAAGCGGGGGAGGAACCTTTAGAGTTCTGTGATATGTATAATAGATGTACAGCTATTGAATTTTGAAATTCACTGGCCAAAAGATCAGCAGAGAGGGACTGTCCATAGATATTACTTCAAGAAAGGCAAATTACTTTGCCAAGTTCATACTTTCTGTCAAGTGCTATGTCAGATTTATTCACTCTTAGCAACTCATTTTCTCACTATAATCCTGTGAGAAACATTTTCTAGGGTCAAATTAGACCTCCAGAAAAGGTTTACAGCAGCCTCATTTTCTCCTATCATGCTATTGTAAGAAACACAAAGGGATTGAAGAAGTAAAGGGACAAGTCTTCAGTGGAAAAAAAAGATTTTAAGGATTTCCCTCTCTGCAATTTGCTATCTTGAAACCATTTCTTTTGGTCTTTTCCTTTGTTAGAGTTCCCCCTCTCTCTTCAGTTCCTTCCTTCTCCATCACGCCACCATTTTTGAAGCTGTATTCTATATTGCAGAATTCTAAATAGCAGCCAAGGTTGGGCTCAGGGGAAGTGATGCATGACAACTGCCAGAGCTATCTCTAGCATTGCTAAAACACTGTTTTGTTTTGTTTTGTTTTGTTTTGTTTTGTTTTGTTTTGTTTACACTGAACGATGCCAAGTGTCAGCATGATGTTCATGATCAGTTTCAAGATTTCTAATTTCCTAAAAACTTCAATAGCCATATGCTGAAATACAGATAGAGGTTTGTCATTCCTATATATTAAATAAAGCTGCAGCTATAAATAAAATTAATGGGAGTTTAAAACACTTAGTCTTGGACTTGGCTAAGCATTAGATCACTTCATGACTTAAAAAAAAAAAAAAAGCAGAAGCCCAGATTTCACCCACACGAATTAAAACAGAATCTTTGAGGGAGAATATCTGGCCATCAACAATTTTTCTAAAGCTCCGAAGGTGGCTCTACTGCTCAACAAGGTTTGAGAGCTACTGATATTAAGTCAGAAAAGATTACTGATCCTTTAGCAACTCCAGTATTTAAAAAATGTACTGCAGATAGTGAAGAAGTAAAGAAAAAATAGAAATCAAGGGATGAGATGGTTTAAGTGGAAATTAGGAAACTGAGACGAAATTAGAACCAAGTTTGTTGATTCTAATCAAGTAGTAGTGGGAAAAGGATATGAATTTGGGAAGAATTTTTAAAGATGTGGGATACTTTAACTACAATGGTCTCCAATTTTTTTGATGCCTGGGACCGGTGCTCCTATGAGAATCTAATGCCTGATGATCTGAGATGGAGCTAAGGCAGTGATGTTAGCTCTGGGGAGCAGCTGCAAATACAGATGAAGCTTTACTCATTTGCCTGCCACTCACCTCCTGCTCTTCAGCCTAGTTCCTAACAGGCCACTGAAGTTCTCAGCCTGGGAGTTAGGGACCCTTACTTTAACAAATATAAATGCTCCTGAGAAAGATCCAGCAGAAAGGGAGAGATTGAGGGTATGATTAGAGAAAAAGAAAAATTCATCCTGGAATGAACAGCTGGGATCCAGAGCACAGGAGAGGGAGTTGACATAAAAGAGAATGTCTCCCTTCCTTCCTGTGATGGGAGAAAAATGGAAAATATTGGTCCAAAAGCAAATGTACAAGGTTTGGACAAGGTGAAAGCATTCTCCATAGAATGGATTCTCTTTTTCCTCTAAAGTAGGATCTGATACTATGTATGGGGAGGAAAGTGAACCTGTCTTATAAATAATATTTTCCAGGTTGTGAGATAACAGAAAAAATATATATATATATTGGCCTCTGCCCCCGAGTTCTTGGCACAGAGCTTCTGAAACTCTTTGTAATTTCTTAAGTGATAAGAACACTAGAAGCAACTTTTGTTCTACTGAAGTGATTCTGAGTGAGCTCCTGGATGAGGGATGGTCATGAGAAAGACCAAGCCATGATTAGAAGCTGAGAATCTTCAGCACCTCCCCTCATTTTCCAGGGGGAGAGGCTGAAAATAAAATTAATAATTAATCATATCTGCACAAGGAAGCCTCCATAAAATCCCCAAAATACAGGCTTCGGAGAGCTTCCAGGCTGGCTAACACATCCATACTGGAGGTGACGCACACCAGCGCCACCAGGGACAGAAATTTCTGCACTTGGAGCCCTCCAGACTTCACCTTATGTATCTCTTCATCTGGATATTCATCTGTATTCTTTATTCTTTAGTAAAATGATAAATAAGTGTTCCTCTGAGTTCTGAGAGCCACTTTAGCAAATTAATCAAACTTGTGGAGGGGGTCGTGGGAACCTCCAATTTATAGTGAAATCTGACAGAAGCTGTGGGTAATCTGGAGACTTACTACTGGTGATTGACATCTGGAGTATGCAAGCAGGAGCAGACTTATGAGACTGAGCCTTTAGCCTTTGGGATCTGACGCTATGTCTGGGCAGACAGGGTCAGAAATGAGTTAATGTAGCACATATGGTTACCGGAAGTAAAGTGTTCTGCATGAGTAGTAGAGGAGATACACAGAAAAATAAATGGAAAGAACTGAGTTTTTTTCCCCACATGTAAAAAAATGTGAATTTTTCCTGTGCACAGGTATTAACTGATTTAATTCTCGAAACAACTCAGTAACATATGTATTGGCAAATAGTTACAGATGAGGAAACAGGCAAGGAGGGGTTAGATAATTTGCCCACAGTCATAAGGACTGAGATGGTCTATAAGTCTGACTTTGAAACATGTGCCCTTAGCTATCATACCACCATACTGTCACTCAGCTAAAGAACCCTATCATTGTAAAGACTAGGATAAAATGCCCTCCTAAATCAGATGGACCTTTCTCTAATTCTATTCCATAATTTATTCACTTTAAGAAAGTTACATAACCTTTTTTTTAGACTCAGTTACATTATTAGCAAAACAAAGGTAACAGAACCATCCTCAGAAAGATGTTGAGAAGAAAAATGAGATTCCATTACACATTACACAAATAAAGACTTCTATCATGTGCAAAGCATAATTCTAATTACTGGGTACTGCAGCAATCAATATAAAAGGCAAATTCTTTTTATGGATGTTATGTCCTAGAAAAAAAGAAAAAGAAAAAGTAAGTATATATATTTCGTGAACTGAGGAAGAGTTCTTTCAATTCCGGTGTTTTACAACTTCAGAGACACGTCCACCTTCAAGTTCCTCATCCTCAAATATTTTACATTATCAGCCTTTTTGGGAAACAATTGCCTTTATGATTTTCATTACTAGAATCAAGAAAGATATAAGAAAAATTATACACCATAAACATTTGTGGTGTTTAAAATAACAGGCATCCTCTCAATAAATGAAGCAGAGAGATGACAAGTTTTGGAGAAAAGGTGATTGACAATAATCAAAAGAAATAATGTACCCATACTAATAATCAAAAATTAGACTTTAAGAATCATTACTGGAGGTAGAGAATTATAATTCATAGTAATAAAGAAAACTATCACAATCTTAAATTTGTACATATTAATATTATTTCAAAATACATAAAGCAAAAACTGACAGAACTAAAAGAAAAATAGTTAAATTCATTAATACTATGAAAGAGTTGTACATAGTATTATCAATACATGATAATCAGTAAAAATCTGAAAGAATATGGAAAATCAGTAAAAATATGGAATATATAAATAGCAAATTAACATACCTGACACTTTTAGAATATCACAGTCAACAATGAAGAATTTAAGTGCAAACTGAATATTTAATAAAATTAACAAAATGTGTCATAATGCAATCCCTAATAAACATTAAAGAACTTAAATTATTCAAATTATGTTCTCCAATCAGAGTGAAATGAAGTCGGACATTAATTAATAGAGAGAGACAAGGGGGTGGGGAGAGGGAGAAAGAGAGAGAAGGAGAGAAGGAAGATGGAGAGTGAGAAAGAGAAGGAGCTAGAGAAAAAGAACTAGAAATTCATAAATTCCTGGAAATTAAATAATACTTTTCTAAATGATGCATGAAACAAAGAAGAAATCAAAATGAATTACAAAATATTTTAACTTGAAAGATTTCAAAATTTGTAAGATACAACTAAACAGTATTTTGAGACATTTATAGCTTAGAATGCCTGTATTGGAAAATAGAAAGATTTAAAATAATGCTTTTCTTTCAAGAATTTGAAAATAGAAACACAAATCAAACCTAAAAATATAGAAGACAATAGTAAAGAGAATAAAACAATAAAATATAATGCAAACATTCAACAGAAGACAACTTAAACTCTTGAAAATACTTATGAAATTGGGTATCCCCCTAGCAAGGTAGAATAAGGGGAAATGAATAGGAGTAAACACAAACTAAAGAATGACAAATGGTATTATGGTTACATTTACACCATTTCTAGCTGCATCAAAAGAGATCATAGGAGAATATTTTTTAAAAATTGCAATAAATGAAAATATTTGAATGAAATCTACAAATTCCTCAAAACAAAAATGTAGGAGGATGAGAACATATATAAAATCTGAATTACTTGATATCAAATAATTAAATCTTCTATTAAAACTATTCTCACAAAGACAACCCTAGATCTAGATACATTTTTCATCAGTGAATTCTTTGAAATGTTTAAGAAATAAATAATACTAATATCCCACAATATTTTTTGTGATAACAGAAAGAGAAGAGACATCATCTTCTTTATTCATTTTAGGAGGCCAGTGTAATCTTGATACCAAAACCTGATAAAGATTTAACAAAAAAGGAAAATTATGAAGAGATTTTTCTCAAGAATGTAGAGGCAAAAAACCTAAGTAAAATATAAGCAAGTAAAAATCAGTGATTTGGGGGGAATAAAAAGGGTAGTACACCATGAAGAAGTGGAACATATTCCATAAATGAAAAGATGGCTTAACAATCAAAATAAATTAATATGATTGACCACACTAACAGAAAAATAAGAAAAAAATATAAATATTTTAATAGATTAAATAAAAGAATTTTACAAAAGTCACCACCTATTTATAATTATAAAAACCTCTTGGTAAACTAGAAATCAAAGAGAATTTACTTTACCTGACAAAGAATATCTACAAATTCTAAGACATCTGAATGGTGAAACAAAAAATCAAGGCACATGAGATTATATACTGTATGATTCCATAAATATAAAGGCAGGTAAAACTAATCTACGATATTTGAAGAACAGAAATTGATTATTATTTCAAAATGTGGGCTTCTGAATTGCTGATAATTTTAGGTTTTTTGAATGGATGTGTTCTGTGTGTAAAAATTATCCAAGCTGTACATTTATGCATACAGAAAAGTACACATATAATAATATACCTTAATAATCAAGAGATAAGTATGAGACAAGGAAGCCCTTTATCATCATTTCCATTCAATATTTACTGGAAATTTCAGCCTATGTAATAAGGCAAGAAGAAAAAGTAGCCTTAAAAATCAGAAGATATCAAAGTATTATTGTTAATAGGAGACATAATTGTGCATTTAGAATATCTAAAATTTTATTTAGAAAAAATTAAGCCACTTCTCAATGTCGTACTAAGTTATCTTTTATAGCAGCAATAAATACTTAGAAAATGAAGTTTAAAAATGAAATAATTTAGGACAGCATTAAAAGTTAAATATTTAGAAATATTCTGAAGACTTGAAACTTCACAAGAGAATATCTAAATGGCCAATATGAAGAGGAAAAGAGACCCAACTTATTTTTTTACAAGGAAATGAAAATTAAAACCACAATTCATTTATCATTACACTTCTACTAAAATGGCTAAAATCAATTTTATAAAACTACAAAACCAAGTGTTGGAAAAAATGTGGAGGAATGTGAAACCTCAAAAATTCCTACTGAGAGTGTAAATCATCCATTTTGGAAAAATTTTTCAATAGCTACCACAGCTGAGCATATGTATATTGTGTGATACTCCAGTGCTACTCCTAAGTATATACTCAATAGAAATGTATACATGTAATTCTATATGGTAATGAGAATGAACATTCTAGAACCACAGCAAAATATGATTGACTCTTAGTAACATAATATTGAACAAAAGAGCCAGATTCAGAAGTGTACATATAGTTTAAGTCCACTTATATAAAATATGAAAACAGGATAAACTAATCTATGTATTAGAAAAAGAATGATTACCCGTGCATTATGGGGCTTCCCCATTGCTGTTAAAGCTAGGCTGAGTATGTTTATTTTGTCAAAATTAACCGAACTATATGCCTATGATATCTATGTATATTACACCTCAATAGCAGTTTTTAAAAGTTACAAAATTCTCTATAATTTTCTTTAGTTTTGTTCAAAAACAAAAATACTGCATTGATGTGCCTCACTAAGTGGAAATATAGATTCATATTTCATCTTCTTTTTAGCCATTTCTACTCTTTCTTAATAAAACTAGCTTTCTTAGTATATGGAAAGTTTAAGTGTTTTTAAATTCCAAGAATTTTAAAATAATTATTTTTTTCATTAATTATACCTGCCAGTATTTATTTAAAAAATATGTGATTAGACTGAAAAAATATGCGTTTAGTCTAAAAAAAACGCAAATGTGATTAGTGTGAAAAAATATTTTTATTTGTCTCATCTTGGAAATGTTCAATAGTTCTCCACTACCTACAGGGAAAAGTTTATTTTTTTGACATTTAAAAAATAACAGTTCACAAAATGACCTTCATCTGTGTTTCCAGTATCAACTCCATTTACTTATTATTTATCTGCACATTAAAAAACTATTAACTGAAGGCTTATTATGTCCTAGGCATTATTTTAAAAGTTATCTATATAGAGGTAAATAAGAGTGGCAAGGTCCCTTCATCCAGGGGGTTACATTGTAATGGAAATGACCTATAGTAAGAAAAAACTATACATATGGGGTCCATACTCCTTATTCCCCCAACAAGCACTTATTTGTGGCTAATGGAGGAAATTCGGAAGATGCTCTTTTGTTCTGTTCTACACAGCTAATGCTGATCTTAACTAATACATGTGGTAAACATGGTAAATTTAAGAAAGAGTTTTTAACAAGAAGAAAGAATGTAGCCCAAATAGTCAGTTATTCAAGAACATGTATGAAAAAGCCCAGTCTACCACAGGAAGGGATTTGAGGCAGGACTGGAATCTAATGATTCTGGTGACAGGTACTGAGTCAAAAGCTACTGTTAGCTAACTTTATTCTTATTCTAAAAAATTCTCAGGTGTGCTATAGTATAAAATCCATGTACTACCTATTAAACACAAGCAAATAACTTGTGAGAATTTACAAGGTGGATTATGGCCCTTATTCACTGAAATTCTAGATTAATCCTACTGTAAAAACGCGCCGTCTTGGACCTGAACATATCAGATAAGTATCTCTCAAAACTAAGGTTCAGTATGTGTCGACCTGTGTTTATTGCATCATTTTGAAGTACACTATTTTCATTATTGTACTAGTCATCTCAGGCTGTACATCATAACACAATACCATATATCCTGGGTGGCTTAAACAATAGACATTTATTTTCTCACAGTTCTGGAGGCTGGAAGTCCAATATCAAGGAACCAGCATGATCAGATTCTTTTCACAGCTCTCTTCCTGGCTTGCAGATAACCAACTTCTCCCTGGGTCTTCACATGGAGGATAGAGAGACCTCTCTCTCTTTATAAAGCTACCAGTTCTATAGGTTTGAGATCCCACTATCATGACCTCACTTAACTTTAATTACCTCCTAAAAAGCCCTAAAATATAGTATTATTAGCATTTGTTACATTGTGAGTTAGAACTTCTATATATGAACTGGGATGGAGGGGCACAATTATGTTCATAGTAATTATATTTCGTAAGTTTAGAATATTAGAGATAATGCCATCGTGATTAGTGATGGCAACAGTATAATCGTATTTATGTTTTAAGATGCTAATGGGCCTATGTGTTAGTTAGCTTTAACATCTACCTAGAAATGAAATAATCTTTGTAAAAAGAATGCTTCATTAGATAACCTCTGAGACATGGCCAATAAATCTATCTTGGCTTTAGTTTTTATTAAACATCACTCAGCTTGACTAAATTTAGACAGGTTTCTTCTCAGTTATAGACCTCTGACCTTTTTTCACTTTAGAAAGCTAAAATGGCTTTAGAAAACTTGCTATTGTAAATTATTTCTCTGCTCCTGTGAGATATAAATCTTCTCTCAGTCTCTTGCCAGTTTTATAGCTTAGGAACATCTTTCTCAAAGACCTGGAAGCCATTCTTTTGAAATATAATCATTCAGAAAGATAGTGCTCCAGTTAGTAGATAGAAGCCTACCTTCCATTATCACCGGTTAGCAAACACAGTTGGCGTAGTCACCTTGACCAACCTCCACCTAAAGTATCTTCCATTAGTTTCTCACTACCTTACCCCAATGCTTAAAAACTTTCCACCCATTTTGGGGGCAGAGTTGAGTTCAGTCTTGACCTCTATTTCAATAGTCTTGAACAAAGTCTTCCCTGCCTGTTCAACTTGTCCAGTGCAATTTTCTTTCACAATTCTAAATAAAGTCATGAGGATAATCTGTAAGATAAGTAAACCATGCTAAATCCTATATTCTTATCTTTGCTGAACAGTACATTTTACAGTTGTCAGAAGTATGAAAATGTTTAACTTATGTTTAACCAAGAAGAAAGTAGGTTACAAGAATGAGGATGGGACTTATGAGAGAAAGGATGTCACAGAGCTGAAATTTTATCTTTTAGTTTGAAGAGCATGCTGAGCTAATCTGCCAATTATGCCAGAAAGGTAGATTATTTAACTGTAGTCAAGCGTCAGAAGGAAAAACTGTAAGAATGTGAGAACTGAGAATCTGAGACATGTTTCTTTATCTGTCTGCTCTATTAATTATAACCTACCAAAACCTATTGTCCTAATTTTAATATGTAATTTTTAAAAAATTACTTACTAAAGTCATCTTTTAAACACTACTGCATAGGATATTGATTAATAAAAAACAAAGACTTAGTCATTTAATCTTCACATTACTATTATTTGTTTAAAAAGTACTTTGTTGACTGAAAAATGACAATCTCTTTAGTTGCTTTTTTCACATTTTGCTCTAAATTTTTCCTCATACCAGAAATATATTTCTTCAAAAGGGGAAAAAATGAAAGTGATAAAACAGATAAGATTAAAGCAGTATTTTATTACTTTAAGTTTATTTTCTCATTATTCAAGGTCAAATACAATAGGCAAACAAGCTTCAAGTTAAAAATAAGAAATGCAACAAACGAATAATTTATCATTCTCTTAAGGAATAGAAATTGGTGAGGAGCTTTTTATATTTTAATGGAAAAAAATAAATCTAACATGAGCATGATTTACAAAATGTTTTCACAAAATGGTATTCAGTAAATTATTTTATACAACCTCACATTTGTCATAAGGCATGGCTGTTTTCTTAAGCATATTTAAATGCCATTTCAATAAACAATCTTATTTTCCAAACTGCCTTCTTTTGGGTCAGTTTCATTCAAGCAGTGAGGCACATCTCATTTGCTCTCTCATGGAAAGCTGTATTTCAGCTCTTTTCATTTATCTATAAGCTATCCTGGAACAACAAATGAATTAATTCATTTGCTTTGCTTCTAATTTTTAGGATACATCTGGCATTGGTTCACAAGTAAATTATTAAAAATTATAATATGTCCCCCAAAGTCCTTCAGTGTGCATTCCACATTTGAGCAAATGCACAATTGAGGAAAATTTTCCTGCGATTTTTGTTTTCCATAAATTACATTTTGAAAAAGTAAGTCCTTTAACTGCTTGACAGAAAGACCAATTTTAATCTTCCTAATGTTCAGTTCAATGTTGCTTTGCAGAAGGAAGGTACTCAGGATATGTTACAGTAAATTGACTTTGTTTTGTCCTACTTCTCAATTATTTTCTTAGTGTTACACTCTCAACACTTAGACTAGTAATCAATTGGTTTCCTTTACAGGGATGCTGCTAAATTACTTTCAGAGTAAGTTATAAACAGTAGAAACTATCCAAAAATGTAAAAAATATTATCATTTGATCAGAAAAGTTCCTGAAGTGATTTTATTAATGTTACTATTATTTCAATATTGAGATTAGCAGCTAATAATGTTAAGGTATAATACCTAAAATGGTCCAGAACGGTTCGACCCTACCTGGAGGCAGGTTTGCTATTGGGACATAAGTAATCTTAGCATCATATTGTTGAGTAAAGAAGCAAGAAAGTCACATTTAAAAGGTTTAAAGAAGTCTCTTTATTATTTGTGCTTAATGAAGCCATCAGCTATAATCCAGTTGTACAGTATCACCTTTTTATAAGTTGTCTACAATTACATAAATTGGTTCTTATGGAGTAAAGAGTTTGAAATAAATTCCTTAATGGGAGACAATTGATGTTGACAGAATCAGTTCCCTTAGACAAGAGATTCTCAGATTCAATAAGACTCCAAAATATTTTTTGTATTCTCCTGTAAACTGAATTCTCTTAGCATAACTTAGAGAAGGGATCTAAATAGGCTTCTCTAAGTAGTGATATATACAACTACACGAATTCTCTATAGTACCATATATATAGTACCATAAGAAAAGGCTTGCTTGGTCTGTACAACCTGGAGAAGACCAATGCTTTATGGCTTACATTTACTTTTCCTTGCAGATGTGATATGGAAAATAAACCATTAGGCATTGACCTCAGAAAAGGGATATGGTCACAACACATGAGAGGCAAGGACCATTGAAATATGATCCTTTTAGAATGAATGAGAAAAACACAAGCAGTGATTTTGGAGAAAAATTATACATACGTTTGTAGCACATCCACTTAGTGTAAGATCATTAAAACACAAGGCTTTTGAGTAGACTATGAAAGAAGAAAGAATAATTATTATATTAGTAAGGTGAACAGGAAACAGATCCACAGCTTCAATTTCATTTCCAGGCCCTGTGAAACCTAAATTATTCCTCCTGCTTCTGAAAATTCTCTAGTTATACTCACTGACATAGCTGGCAACATGGAAACATTGCTTACCACATCAACTGAATAATGACCTCTTCTCCCACTCACCCAAAATCATCTCTCATTCCTTGAACATGACAAGCTCTTTTCCAGACCCTGCTCTTTGTACATGCTACTCCCTCTGTCTAGTGTACTGGGTTGAATTATGCAGATGTAATTAAGAATGTTAGGTGAGTTCATCCTGGATTTAAGGCATGCCCTAAATCCAATGACAGTTTTCTTATAAGAGAAAGGTGGAGGGAAGGCTGGGATGAAAAGACACTCAAAGAACAGAAGACAATATGAAGACAGAGGCAGAGTCCGGATTACTGCACTTACAAGCAAAGGAACATCAAGGATTGCTGGCTGCCACCATGCTAGGAAAGAAGCATGGATCAGAGTTTACCTCAGAGCATTCAGAAAGAACCAACCCTGCCAACACCTTGATTTTGAATTTTGGCCTCCACAACAGGGGGAGAATAAATGTTGTCTTAAGCTACACCAAGTTTGTGGTTGTTACAGCAGCCCTAGAAACTAAGACACAGGAACATCATCTCTATCTTCTTGAATGGCTTTTGCTTCAGGTCTACCTAAAGGTCTCCTCCTCAGAGGGGCTTTCCTGAGCCACACAATTAAAACAGATCTCTTAACCTATCAATCTTCATCATTGAATCCTGTTCTTCTTTAAGCATTCACCCCAAGTTATAATTACATATTTATGTATTTATCTGTTTATTGCCTGACTTCCATACTAAATTATAAGCTCTATAAAGGTTCTTTTTGTTTTCTTTGTCCAATTAAACACAGTTTGCCTGGCAACTTATACATGCTTAATACACAGTTGGGTTCAAACACCAATGTTTAATACATAAATGTATTAATAAACAAATAATCTACCTATGAAATACAGCACATTCACCAGTTTCTACAAGTAAAATAAAAATAAAGCACACATAGAACATTCATGAGCACATTAGAATTTACTAAAGAATGGAAGTCAAGAAAGAAGGATTACATCATCTACTGCATAGTACAAATAACTCCAAGTCTTAGATATTTTTGTTCACTAAACTCCTTTCAGTCATGTCACAACTATTGGTTTCTCTTGACCTTCTCCCATGCAGTGCTAGATTTCATATTTTCTCCATGACTCATGTTCTTTCTGGACCCTTCTCTATTATCTCATCCCTACTCTCTTGGGAATAAAAAGAAATTCATAACTTACACAGATGCATTTTGTTCTCTAATCTTAACCCTAAACATAAGCCTCCAAGCATGTCACCTCTATGCCATTTTCTCTTGTTCTCAAACATTGAGTCCTTCTTACATACTAATAATTGTTCCGTTAAAAAAAAATGTATTCACAATTTAGAAATAAGGCAAAAGGAAAGCAGCATATCTTTTGAGTTTCACATTGGAGCACTGTTTAACCATCCCATCTAAGGATTATTTAATTATCTAAGAGAATATATCTTTGACTGACTTAGTTATATTATTTATTAAAAGCCTAGAGGAGGCAAAGGTACAACTTAACTTGTATATTTTGTCTGGTAGAGATGCAAATGATATCTGTCTGGAAGAGAGGTAATGTCGAAGGTTATGAGCCATTGCCCTGTAGGATATTAACCAATATGTATCTAACCTAGCCATTCTTTCCCAATCATCTTTCTCTAATGTCATGTAACTCTCTTCCTACAATTAATTGCCTAAATGTTTGGCATGTATTCATTTTATAATTATACGAGCCATATAAGGAATGTTAAAAAGTGATAGTTTAGCAGTTAAAAGTGCTTTAAAAACATTAACTCACCAATTACTTATCAAGTTTTTTTTTAATAAAGAACTAAAATTTTTTCCCTTTAAACTGAGTTGCACTGCCAACTCTTACTATACTACCTTAATAGCTTCCCCCATACATACACGTTATTTAACACATAGCATGACGTATTTTTAAAAATCAATAGTACAAAGATAAAGTGCTGTAAAGGATTTATCTTTGTTTTACCTCTGAGTAGACCACTTCTCTCCCAATGGTGCCATTCTCATTTTTTCTGATTAAAGTCAAAATTATTTGTAAAAAGTCACACAGAAGTCAGAAATCTGTCCTTTCATTCATACTAAAAATATATTACAGAGAGTTGTCATTAGTATGACCTGTATTCATCATGATGCTGCTTTTATCACTTTTGCAGCATTTACAGCTAAAGTTATTCCTGGGACAAATGAGGAAATGGCACTAGGTCGGGGACAAAAGTATGGCAAGCCATCTATAAATTTCTCCCTCCATTTGGGGGAACGTCCCTGAAGTACCAAGTCAAAAAAATGTCAAATAGGATATGATCCCATAGTGTAACGGTTAGCACATCTGCTTACATGCAGACGGTCTTGGGTTTGTGCCCCAGTGGAGCCACGGTCTATGGTCTACGGTCATGCTACCCTGAACAAGCCCAATGTCTGATCTTGGAAGATAAGCAGGTTTGGGCCTGGTTAGTACTTGGATGGGAGACCACCTACAAAGACCAGGCGCTGTAGGCATAAATAATAATAAATAATAAAAAGAATGTCAAATAAAGCCATTCATGAGTTTATGATAATCTGCTTAAACCATCTCGGGTATTTAAATTACAATAGTTACAATGAATACACACTTATATATGCATACATTAAAATTACAGTCATCATATTAAATAAATAATTTATAGTTAAACTTACAGTAGACTGTCAATTCGACTTACTAAATTTGAAGATTTTGTTATACAAAATTTACTTAAATTAATAATGTTATTGATTCTTTAAAAATTTTAATGTGTCCATTAAGGTAACACACTGAACATCAATGTATCTATTATCTTTCACTTAGCATTTGTTCTTAAGACAGTGGACATCAAAAAATGTAGCATCATAGTCACAATAGGACATCAGATAAACAGCTGACACTATCAAATAAGCGAGCATGTGAATGTGGTATGAATGTGTACACACATACTATATATCTATTCTGCCGCATACAGATTACTAAGGATGAAACATTAAAACTTTGTTTATAAAATTTATAGTACATTTTTTTTTGATGAGTGACTAGATCTGGGTACTAATATAAAAAATAAGTTAATTTATTTTACCTTCTACACTTTCACATATAATTGTAGGTTATTCATAGAACAGACACAAACATACAAAACAATGCCAACATAGAATATGATATTTCACTCTCCAGTAAAGAGGCTCTGTACTTAGAAATAACAGAAGACGTGATTTGTTTTTGCTTTCTGTTTTATTTTTATTAGCTCTAGTGACTTTTAGCCTGAGCAATAACATGATAGACTATTTTGTACATTTTTCTCAGAGACTCATCTAAAATATGCTTCTTGAAGGCAAGTCTTCCAATTTAGGAGCCCACCAATCTATGTGCATCAGGAATTTTTCCCTCAAATTACAGAAGTGCAGCTGCAGAAGTCTTCAAACAAGTAACTAATAAATCTGGCACAATAGAGACCATTCATCAGAAATAACAAATGAGAAAGAATCCTAAACAGTAATTAAGCGCACAAGATATCTGCCAGTAGTTCCAGCTTGGTTTTGATCAACCATATGTTGCTCTATTTCTCATCAGCGCCAAAGTCCACCAGCATTGAGCAGACCCCACGGGGTGCTAATAATGGGTCTAAAGACTTGGTAGACAGTAGGAAAAAAAACAGGGTAGGTAGAAGTAGAAGAGGAGAAAAAAAAGTGTTAAGGAAGAAAAAATAATAAACTAGAAAAGAATGAGTGATCCAACTAATAAAGTATGCCAAAAGAATAAATTTAAAAATATTTATCCATAAAGATATATGCACCCCAACGTTCATCGCAGCATTATTCACGGTGGCCTAGACATGGAAACAACCAAAATGCCCCATATTAGCTGATTGGATAAAGAAGATGTAGTACATATATACAATGGAATATTACTCAGCCATAAGAAAAGATGAAATACTGCCATTAATGACAATATGGATGGATCTTGAGATTATCATGGTAAGCAAAATGTGTCAGACTGAAAAAGTTGAGAACCATATGATTTCACTCATATGTAGGATATAAAATGGAAAGCAACAAATAAGACAAACAAACAGAGACTCTCAGACACAGACAACAGTTTAATGGTTACCAGAGAGAAAGGCATGGGTGGGGGGAGGTGGTTAAGAGTAAAGGGGGTTAAATATATGATGACTGAAGGAGATTTAACTTCGGGTGGTGAGAAAACAATGCAATGTAGATATGATGTATTATTGCACACTTGAAACCTATATAATTTTATTAACTGATGTCATTCCAATAAATTTAATAAAAAAGAGAAAAGAATAACCTTCCAATGCAAGCCTGATGTCATTTTATAAGAATGTTCATGCCTGCCTGGTTGTTTTATAAACCAAAAGTACAAGAGCTCTTTCTATATTCTTTATTCAAGATAGATACAAATACTGCAGGTTTTGTGTTTGGACTATTTATCTATTACACACAAAGAAAATAGTGCTTTGTCAGAAAAGACACAAGAAAATGTAAACATTTAACCAAATCTTGTCATTAGAAAATATGGGCACAATAACTAGTAATCAGCTTTCCCTTTCTTTCTATCCCGTGAATTAATCAGAAAATTCTGTTATCATCAAACTGGTATGTGTGCATAATATAAATTGGTTATATTTTACAAAGTCCCTTTATAATTCAGTGATATATAGACAATCTACTAACTGTCAGGCATTGTGCTAGGTGCTATGATATATGATGAATAAAACTTTGTGCTGGTGAAGCACACAGCTTATGTAAATACATTAGTAAGAATATCAATGACAAATATACATTTAAAATTTTAATGATGCTGTAAAGTTAAAGTGTAAGCATAGAGGTTGAGTGTTAACATAGTGGTTACTGGGGTGGGGAGTACTTTTCTACATGTATGTTTTATCTCACATTAAGAAATTTTTTAAAAAAAATTGATATATCTAAGTGGTGCTGTGAATTAGGCAACTGGATGCATAAGTATGGGTTTTTAAAAAATGATCTGTGTTAGAGCCTAAAAAATCAGATTCAAGCATGTAGGTAGTATTTATAACCATAGACGTGAATGATAAAAACTAGAGAAAGCTCATTGTTGTTTTCAAATGCTACAACCATAAGAAATATTAAAATATAAAAATTGGAAGTTAATCAAAGTTATTTAACTCTAGTTCTGTCTTTTAGTGAATGTGTTATTCAAACAGCAGTCATGTTCACTGATTCCCACATCTGCCTCCTTGTGGTACCAATGGAGGTAAATAAAATTTTTTAAAAAATCAATTTGTTTGTTATTTAAAAGAAGTATTGATGGGGTCACTTTTCGATCCAGTCACTTCTGGATCTTTGACTTAGTTTATTGCAAGGAAAATTAAAGGATTAAAATAAGTGACTGGGTGTTAGTCTTTCAAAGCTTGAATCTGAAATTGTAGAATAACATTTACATTATTCTGTTTCTCCATCCGTGACTCTCTTTAAATTGTTTCAGCAATCTTTAGAGACAATCATATCCTGATGTTTTGCTTACCTCTAGATTTCCTGATCCCTGAAGTATAAAGGATTGACACTTACAAGATAGATTTTGATTGAATATTTACACTGCTTTATATATAAAGCAGGTCAAAACTATCATAACTCACATATAAAGTCCCAAATAATATATCTATCAGCCTTAAGAAATACACTCAAACAGAGATGTTTCTCAAGGCTTCTGAAAAACCCTTATCATGCATACCCACATACCTTCCCAGATATTTCTACTTATATCACATATATCATATTTCATATCATATGAAAATGTATATTTCATTTTCCAACATGTATTTAAAGGATTAAGACACCCAACTAAGATTACTGGATATGCTGATATATGCAAACATGACCCAACATGATGCTTTCTTCTATATACTTTCATGCAAACTATTGCTATGACAGTATCTTTTTAGCTAAGGAGCTGCTATATACTTATCAAGAAAATGAAGCAAAAAGCAGCTGGAGAAAACTTTAATGTACTAAAAAGCTATATATTAGTTTTCCTAATCCAACAAATTTCTAGGGTTCATATTTCTAAAAAAAAAAAAAAAAAGATCTTGATTAGTTGAAAGAATTAATTGCCATCTCTGATAAAAAATATTTTGCCTTACTTATAATATCACCATTTGGCCTGGTTTCAACCAACTATTATGTTACTGGGCTTTGCTGTTTGGGCTTCTAACACAGTGACTGTCACATGATATTGTAGGTGATCAATAAATCCATAAAATAAATAATAATACTTATTTAAGTGGAGGGATAAGATGCAATTCCTGTTACTCCACATGATATTATTAGATCACTCTCATTCCCACTCTAAAATCCCTGGAAAGAGATAAAAATCCATAAACTAAATGAAAATAGATCAGATAATTTTGGAAGAAGAACAGTTAGTAAAGAGAAGGATATTTGTTAATGACAGGGTCCAGGCATAGACAAAGATGAAAAAAACTGATAAAAAATATAGAGAAAGATAAAAAGAAAGGGGATATATGAATAATAGGTACCACAGATGAGGAATAGTTCCTATATTTCATAACACTCAATAATGGGATTAATGAAGAATTTGTACTTAAATAGCAAGCTTCAGCTGACCAAAGAAGCAGATACCAGAATATAAGAGAAAGACAAAATTTTGGTCAGAAAAATAAAGTTCTAATATATATTATTTATCAAAGTATTGTAAATAGTCTAATAGCCTGAAGGTCTTTTTAAACTAATGGTTGAATATGTATAATTTTATAATTTTTATAAAAGTATAAGAATATGTAAAATTTGGTGGCTAATCCTAAAAAATGAATAATCATATCTATTTGTGAAAATATTCTTTAAGGACAGCAGCCCTGCATGCTTTTGTATTACTTTTGTCAATATTAACCAGAAATTGCTCCTAAAAGATTCAGACATCTAAATAACTATGAAGAAAATCTTCATTATTCTCAATAAATACATAGCATAGATGTTCTAAGTTAAATTATATAGATTATCCTGTTATATTGTCTTCCATTCATAAATAAAAACATCTATAATTTTAGTTCTAGATTATCTTATCTTGAAAACTTAAAAAAATAAAAATAAAATGAATCTGTTATAAAGATATCTGTAAACATTCCAGTTTGACATAGAACATAAAATCTACAATGATGAGAGTAGGAGTAAAGAAAACAAGACTCTCTTAGAGGCTAGATGTCCTGATTTACTAATTTAAGGACAGCACTGGGCAAATTATATGTGATTTCTTTCCCATCCATCCTATTATTCAGGAAGAAATCTAGAAATTGAAGAGAAGAATATAGGCATAGCGCCTTTCATTGCCTGTTAATATAAGACAAATTTTAACATAGCCCAGGGCAGGAAAAGGCGGATGCTTTTGTGTTATAAGGCCAGAGTTATTAGTTATTTGTTTGTTACAAATAAGGTCAAAGTCATGTTAATAGAAGAAATATGAATTTCTCAGACACCAGATGGGGACCTTTAGAAATAAATGAACATCACAGTGGGAGGTGTGTTTGATTTCAGATACCTTGGGTGAAAATAACCTATGGCCTAGAGGGAAAACACCTACCCTACTCCATTATTAATTCCCTCTCTCTAAATGGGAAACAAAGTCTTTATTATGCTCCTCTAACAGCCAGACACAGAAACCCTACAACAAAAGGTCCTCCTTCTGCAGGGCCAACTGAAAACCATCTGGGCAGAGGAGAAAATCTGAGAACTTTCAGCAATGCTTTTGGCTGCAAAATGTGAAAGAAACGAGGAATGACTGGAAACAGAGGGGCTGGAAAATCCTATGGTAAGGGGAGAGGAGTATCAGCCAAAAGGGAAAGAGGTTAAAGGGCGAGGACTGAAGGAAATGAGCAGTGATGGAGAGACTTTTGTTTAAGATATTCATGTGTGATAACTACTTATTCCTTACTTCGAGACCTAGTCCAAGTCAATGATCTTGATGAGGCAGTCAGGTAGCTAATCCATCTCATTATCCATGCAACGAAGTACAGGTAAATGAATAAACTACCTGAAGGCTATGGTAAATTCTTTAAATTTCCCTTAATATTCTGTATATTCACTTTGAGATCAGGCACTTACAGTTGAATCTAGAGAAGGTTGTAGCCCCGTGCCTTTGCCATGGTCATTGGCAAACTCTGGCAGCATCCTAGAAGTGATGTACTAGTGACAAATGCAATCTACTGACAAGGCCAAGTTAGGCAAGTCGGTCCTCCCCGCTTTCGCCATCTTTCTCAAAAATGGTGTGAGGCAATATAGATTGGGCAAGAAAAAGAAAATAACATGAATTGGAAATTAATCAGAAGTTATTCCTCTTGAAATATGGCTATCACTAACATCAGGTTTCTAAAATGTAAAATAGAAATCACCACAAAAATTTCTTCCCTGGCTATGGCTTTCAGAATATCAGTTATAAGTTTGCAAATAGGATGATGATCAACATAAAAAATGAATAATGAAAACAGAAAACCTTAAGTCAGAAAGATTCTTCAGGGTTAAGAGCAAAGAATAGAAATATAAATGTGTACATTTAGAAAAAGACAAAATGAAAACTGGCAACTATAAAATTCTCCAGGTTTTCGGGATTACAGTTTTCAACACTACTTTCAGGTTAAGCCAGTTGCTCCAAGACAGAGACCTTAGGTGACATATGTTAGCACAGTGCATACTTTTTAACATCAAATTTTAAGAAACCTAGAATAAAAGACTGTGAAATAGATAAGTCATGAAAGAAACATAAAAGACTAGCAAATTTCAAAATGTGAGCAACCGATTTTATAAAACTCCACTCAAGTTGGTAGAGTTGCAGGTACATATAGAATACATAAATATTTGCCAAAATAACTATAGAACTTAGTCACTTTTTATGCCAACATAGAATATGTAAAACATTTACATAGAATATATATATGTCAACATATACACACACATACATACACACACATATACATATATACATACATATATACACACACGTGTGTATATGTAAACAAATTCAATTTGGAACTGTATTTTAATATCTCAGCAGAGAGAAATCATTATAAGCAAAGGCTCAGTGTTATGGTTTCTCTAAATATATGTTAATCATGATATGAAGCAGTTAGAATTAGTGAACATTGTGCCTAGGGCTGTTACTGGGTATGGAAGCTATTCTTGCTGAAGAAAATAGGTAAGGAAGATGAAAAGAATGTTGAAATTTTTAAAAAACATTAACCAGTTTAAAAAATCTAAAATTAAATTTTTATCTAGAATTTTCATTGTCATAGAAATACAGTTTGTAAATAAACACAGAAATTGACAAAAAAAATATATTTTTAAATCCAGATACACTAAGAAACAAGAAAGCAGGACACTATGATCTATTTCTCACTGCATTCCACTCTTCTAAAAGTTTTACTATCTCATAAAATATGATTATTTTCAGGGCTGTCACACATATTAACTCCTGAACTATATTTGTATTTCTTCCAATCTGCAAAGAGTTAACATTTATGAGCAAAACAAGACAGAAGTAATACCAATAAAAGCAGAAAGAACTGAAGAACGGTCTTGTAACCTCCCTTTTTTTTTTCCATGCCTTTTTCTAGTGAAATAAGAATCAAATGGTGATATCATGTAATTATGGCAGAGACAGAAAGGCCTGAAAACCTGGTTTTATTGCTTTGAAAAAACTCTCTTCCTTACTTTTGCTGTCCAGTTATTTTCCCCTAAAACATTCATCCTGAAAACATTTTCACTTATCTTACCCTAACATTTCCCTTCCATTCTCTTTTCATTTGTTTTCTTCTTTCCTTAAAAAGTGACCTCCAAACTTCCTCCTTGGTCTTTTTTTAGTTGCTTTGTTAATCAAATCATCAAACAAAAAGTCAGAAGAGGGTGATTATTTTTTGTACCAGGTTAAAAAAAATTCTTTATGGAAATAGGAAAGCAGAGAGAAAAACCCCATACTCATTCACAAATATTCTCAACATTAACAAGTAATCAATGAAAAAACTGCCCATAAAATATAAATCAATCAGGGAAAGCTACTTCACATTTCTAAACAGATTTTTTCCATTAACATTTTTCAAAGATTTACTTCAATTGGCCCCAACCCTAGTAAAATTTAAATGTTTTGATATATTCCTATCCCCTCCAATACTGTATCATAACTTTCCAGAAATTTATCAATCGTGAAAATTAGAAACTTAAAAAAATATTATTGCAGTTTAATATTCTATAACTTGCAACCTTTTTAAAAAATTTCTTGCTTTTATTCTATCACTTATGTAAAGCATCTGCAATTTACCTGGAATTTTTTCATATTCATTTCTGGAAAACTTTTGCTAAATTCGTTGTTGAAAAAAACTAAGTATGTAAAACAGAGTGTCCCAGGAAATAAAAATACCATTTAAATGTCACTATTTGCATGTCTCTCCAGTTTTGGAAGTCATCACTTTGCCCTGTGACTTCAACTCTTTGATGAAACTATAGAGTTAATTTTCAATTTGTTCAGTTTTTTGTTTTTGCAAGGATGACAGTTATGACTTCCAAGCTCTTTACATGCTGGAACCCGGCTTTATAAGTGCTAGTTTAAGAAATTATTCATTCTCATGTGCCTATAAATACATATAGTACTCTTTAATCATTAAAAATTTGATTATTCAGGGATACTACCCAATCTAGTCACCCATTTACCCTATTTTCGGCTATTGTAAAAACTGGCAGACTTTATTTTCCTGCTGATAAACAGAGCTGGGTCTACTGATCTTCCCAACACATATCCTAATTCCTAGTTCAAGTTTGATCCAAAAAGAACTATTTCTGGCTTGAGATATACCTGGGATTCACTAGTGTAATACCCTGACTTGCAAGAACTTCCAGATCATCATAAATGTGATTAGCGAGTTTGTCTTTATTTGGCCAAAGACAGAATATTCACTGTTGAGAGGGTGTCTTCTCTGGAAACTGAGGAAAGAAACATCAAATTGTTTCTACAAAGCAGGCCTTACTGTTTTGTTTGTATGCCATTCCCTAAAATACTCACCTAATTTGTAAGAAACTTAGGTGGGAAGTGCAAAAACACTGTGTACAAAAGTTAAATAAATGACCTTGAGACAATTGATAAATGGAAGACGATGAAAAAATAAATGTTATCATAATAAACTCAACCTTGAAAAATGATCCTGTTGAAGAGTTCATTATAATGTAATCATGGTGAACCCTGACAGTCAAACTAAAGAACTATTTTTTATTATTTTTATGTTACACATTATTGCGAGCTTGGCACCATTCACACAGACA
Source organism: Eidolon dupreanum (assembly GCA_028627145.1). Lineage (NCBI taxonomy): Eukaryota > Metazoa > Chordata > Mammalia > Chiroptera > Pteropodidae > Eidolon > Eidolon dupreanum. The sequence goes on along the minus strand of CM053514.1, from coordinate 19,168,446 downwards.
TAACATTGTTCATACTTTTAAATTATTGTTATCAAACAGACTGAGTCACCACATTTTCACATACCTACTTTGAGCCAATGCTTTGACTATTTTTTAAATAAAATTACAGAAGATAATTACACTAAGCTGCATGAAATCTAACCCAGTATTTGTCATTAGTAGAAAGAAAATGACTTCATGAAGAAAATGACAGAGGGGAAAAAATATAAGCTAAAACTTTAAGGGAGGTGGGAACTAATGATCTGTGAAAATTTAATAGGCTTCAGTACGCCTTGTATGCCGTACTCCATTTGTTAAAGAACACTAGAACAGCAGTTCTCTAGGTAATATGAATAAGGGTTATTAGCAATAATAATGGTTTGCTAGCTGATAAATTTGCAGATTAAGCAACCTCTGCCATGGAGGTTAGTAATATTTCAAAGATATTGCTCAAAAGAGAATGGAATGGGTATTTTATTTTTATATCGAGAAAACTGGACTCTTTACCAAAGTGTGTGGCAGCTGAAGTCTTGCTTCTCTCGTTTTTCAATTTAATGGGTAGTGAGAATTCTATCCAGTATTGAAAATTTTATGACATTTCACTCACTCGACTATGCAGTGTGCTATAGTAATGCTCAAACTGTCTGCTACTCTGCTCTTCTTGTTAAAGATCACATCAGAAAAAGCAGCAAACTATTTTATAGCTACGTCATTTTATAATAAAAATAAGGAATAACATATGTAAGTTTCTCCACTAGGATTGCATTTTTGCCATTTTTGTAATGAAAATAAATAACTAATGCTAAACTTTCAAAAAGACCACTAGGTTTCCTACATTTGAATTGTCATTTATCAGTCAAAATGCCTTTAGGAAAAGGCCTTAGAAACTTTCACAAATTAACCCTAGGGTGCCAGGGTTCTGAATAGGTATCCTGCTGGTCAGAAATGTAGGTGTGGACCAGTCACATGATTGTTTTGATAATAATGGTAATTCAAGAAGGTCCCTAAGACCATGGCTCCAGAGTTGAGTGCACTGTGCATGTGGTTTAGTCTCATCTATACAGCTTTGTGAAATGTCCATCAAAATGCCTTGTTTCATGACATTTTTAAATGGAAGCCAGAACCACTCAAACTATATAATTAATATAATTAATTACCTTCCTTTTCAATAACAGTTACTGTTTGACCTAAGCTCACGTTTTGGCAGCTGCTGTCGGTAGTTCCATGAACACACAGTATTAGCAACTTTCTGTACTAGCCAATTTGGCTAGAATAAAATCTGCACTAAAACTTTCATGTAGATTGGGCCTACATGACATGGGAGTGTTATTTTCTAGATCCTATCTTTAAACGCACAAGCAAAACTATTTCGGATAGAGCAGGAACCACCACACTTTGACAACAGCTTGACTGAGGTGTGGGCCAGAGAGTCAGGAGGGAGCTAGCCCAGAATTGTTGACAGCAGCTGAGTCAGAGCTCCTCTGAATGGGGTCAGTTGAGGAAGCAAAAGGCCAACACCAGAGACTGTAAGACACAGAACTGTGTCTGCAGTCAGTTTGGAGGCTTCCTCATTCAGGTAATGGTCATGGTTCATGATATAACCCCAGCAGGGTAAAGATAAGAATCATGCTCAGGGTCTGAAGTTAATGACAGCAAAGATGGAAACTCCTGAACTACTGAGAATTCCTAGGCCATTGGTTCTCAAATTTTGCTGCACACTTGAATCACACTATTCTTTACACAAAATTAATTGGGAAAAAATTATTTGCTGAACAAATATTAAGCAATTTCCTTTAAGACAGGGAGTAAAGGTTCCTCAAAAAGATCTCAGAGCACTTTATATCAAAGCCCCATTCTCTTTTCATTTTCTTTACCAGAAGAGAGAATCTGTCAGGTATAAATAAATATTTCTTTTCCCTTTCCACTTCAGGTCTGGCCTTACATCTCAGATAAGAAGAGCTTTCCTAACTCGAAAGATAAAAGAGACTAGCAGATAACAGTGGAGCCAATCAGGAGCACAGGGCTGAAATATAGAGTCCACCTATGTAGGTAAATTAGAGATCCAACCAGTAGTTCTCAAAGTGTAGTCCCAGACTAGGAGTTTGAAGATCACCTGAGAACATTTTAGAAATGAAAATTCAGCCCAGACTCACTGAATCAGTAATTCTAAGGGTGGAGCCTGGCAACCTGCATTTGAACAAACTCTCCATAATGTATGTGAACTCTTCATTTTTCTCTCCTGAATTGGTGGGCAGCCCTAAAACATATACAATTTTAAGATTTAATTATCTCTGTCCTAAAAATTTTATTCAGCTGCAAACTCTGCCCTGTCCTGCATATTTTACTGTTTTAAAAGTCAGAGGGAACATTTGTTACAATTCTTAGTACAAGGAATCTCTTAACGACCTGGACAAACAGCTCACATTCCCAGAGGTTTCCTGAACCAGGGATTACCCTATAATTTTCCAGAATATCCCTTTTCTGTCTGCTACCTTGTGAACAATTTGGACTAGCCACAAGCAAAGGGACTCGAATCAGAGTCCAGTTTATCCTTTGGCTCCTCCTGTAACTACAAGCACGACGTATGGTAATTTTATGAGCTTCGATTTTCACATAAAGTAGGAATAATAAAAAACAAACTAAAATATGTCACGTGTTGAAAACTGAAAGAGATCATGTATGTTGGGTGGGGGGAGTTCTACCAAAAATAATTTGCCTAATAGTTTTGTGTATTGCTGTCTTAACCTATTCTGTGGTAGGCAGAATAGTGTCCTCCCTCCTCTGAAAGCTATCCACATCCTAATTCTGAGGCCTGTGATAGACATTATCTGACATGACATGAGATGTGATTAAGGTTAAGGACTTTGACAATGTGACAGTGTCCTGGATTACCCAGGTGGGCCCAACTTAATAATATAATTTCTTAAACATGTAGAATTGTACATACCACAGTCAGAGAGATGTAAGAACGGTATGGCCAAAGCTTTGGTGACTTTGAAGATGGAGAAAGGGGTCCATAAGCTAAGAAATGTGGGCAGCCTCTAAAGTTAGAAAAAGCAATGAAATATGTTCTTCTCTGAAGCCTCCTGGAGGGAATGCAAGATACTGACACCTTGATTTTAGACTAGAAACACTCTCGTTGAACTTCTGACCTCCAGAACTATAAGATAATAAGTTTGTGTTATTTGAAGCCAATAAAGTTGTGGTAATTTGCTATGGCAGCAATAGGAAACTAATACATATTCTTATGCTTATTCTGTTTAAGTTACTTTAGATGTAAAACTGTGGTGTGTCCTACCCATAAACATAACAGACACCCAAAAGGATCCCGAGAACAGACTAACGGTCCAGAGTACCACAATTACAACGCATAGGCAAGGCAGTTACCATGAGCAAGCAATGAGTCCTCCTTTCACTGAATCAGAGAGTAAACTCACCTTCAAAGAACAGAGTTAGATCACTGTCAACAAAGCTGGGCTTTTGAACTTTTCAACTTTTTTTTAAAAAGGCTGTTTCTCTTCTCTCTTTCTCTCTTTTTCTTTTGCAAGACTTGAAAGCTACCATAGATACCACAAAATAGAGCTATACTTACCATAAAACTCCCCGGGGATAAATTTTTTTAAAAAATTAGTGGGTATAGTAGTGGAATGATGAGTGTTTTGAAAGGGTCTGAATGGTTGTGTTTGTCTAGCGTTGTAGGAAAGGGTTAAGGAACAGACCATGTGCTTATTGACTGTTGTTAAGTAAAATATATACCTAATTGCTTCACCAGCAGAAATACATTCTACAGTCTTGAAAAGAAACTGAATGTACTATACTGATACTGTGTTTTGCCAGGAACAGGACTACAAATAAGTAGGATATCACTTTTAAAATTATTTTCAAAATTTATACTTTTAATATTTCATATACAAACATGAATATAAACTTGACAATAATGGGCTTATAAAGAGCCATAAGTAGCTTCTCTATGAAAACTATTTGAGAGATGCTCACAGGTGACTCTTTTCTCACTGTATCCTCACATGGCAGAGAGTAGAGAGCAAGCTCTCATGTCTCTTTTATAAGGGTGCCAATCCTATTCATGAGAGTGCCACCCTCATGACCTAATTACCTCCAAAGGCCCGAGCTCCTAATAGCATCATATTGGGGGTTAGGGTTTCAACCTATGTATGGGGGTGGGCACAAACATTCATTCCATAACAGAGGATGAACATTTATCCATTTATACCTCCCCTAGGAAAGTCATTGTTGCATGAAAGGGTGTGACTGTGTGACCAAATGGACTACCCTACAGGAGCACTATTAAGGCCTAGAGAGTCTCCAGACAAGTGTTTGGGATGAGGAATCTGGTTGAGCCCATTAAGGACGGAATGGGGGATGGGGAAGATGGATGTACAGGATGCTGCCCTGCAGCCATGCAGTACTTCACAAACTTTCTGTAAAAAACTGCTTAGGCTGAAAATTAGATTGCCTGAGGTTGAATTAAGCCACCATCACTTAATGCTTATGTTTCCTCTAGAAAGTTAATTTCTCTAAGCTCTAATTACCCACCTGTAAAATGGAGAAGCATGTCTGTATATAAGGCTGTCGTTAGTATAAATGGAACAATCTAAGGACCAGCATAGTCTTGCACACATAGTTAACATTCAGTAGTACTAACTATTATTAAAATTATTGATGAGAATTATTATGCTGGGTCTGCTGCTATGGTAACATAGGTTGGGGATAAGAGAAAATCAGAGGGAAAAGGAACAACCTACACTTCCTTCTCCTTCCATTTATTTTTTTTTAAACCAAGCTAGAGCATATGCTGGTCCAGCCTTAGGGTTATAGAAGACATCAAAATCAGGATCCTATGAAACAAAATAGGAAATAGCAGGATGGTTGTTAGCTGTGCAAATACAGGAAAAGAAGATGGTGAGAGGTGTCCCTAGGTATAACAGGTAGCCTAGAAGATGAGGTTTTTGATCCTAGGCTGAGGTATTGGTTGTTAAGTAATACCTCTAAGCTTCACACACAAATAAAATTAGACCCTTCTGTGCATTCCCCATGAGAGTTGACATTATTTGATTGTCCAGTTTATTCGCCTTCCTCATACATGGGCCCAAGCCCCCAGAAGTCACTGCTCAATGATACTAATGCCAGGCCATCACTAGTGATGGATAAATCCTTGAGGAAAGCTGAAACTGTCAGATTCTCTTTTCCAGAGCCACTTAAATTTCAAATATGGCTAGAACTTCCACATACAATATACGGAGATGGGGGTAGCCATATTCCACCAAGTGGAGTAGAACAGAAAACTTGTTTGCAAAAATAGAAAAACAGACATGCAAGGAAGAATAAAGATGTAGAATAGAGTCCTGCTTACTTTTCCTGTTTATGGTAAGGCATGAATAAATTTCTGTCCCTGGATTCTAGACTGTGCCCAGGTACCTTCATTATTAAGTTGCCTTTTGAATTAAGAAGTATCTCAGGTTGGTTCTGTTACTTAGAATCAAAGAGTTCAAATCATATAATTACATAACCTCTGCTATTGAGCCAGGGATTTTTGCCTCAATGATTATCCTCTAGCTCAATTTAAAAATATTACTGGATCTCCCTCTTAAATAGTGAAAGTAATGAGCAGAAAGTATCAACGTAACTGCACCAGCCTAATCCTGTGAAGTCATTAAAGGTTTTCATGTCTATCGATGCTACCTTATAGAGATAACAGTATGACACTCTAGCTGACTTCAAATAATAAACCTGAGTCAAATACAAAACCACTAAAATATCCTCAGGAATCTTAATATCATTGCTATTAACACCATGTGGTGTAAAAGTGCAGAATATTAGAACTTTGTGAATATATACATGTGTACACACACACACAGTATTTTAACACTGCCAAGTAAACCAGGCATTCTTTATTTAAAAAAAAAAAAATAACTTCATATTTTAGTGGTTGCATTGTTTTAATAAGAATAGCTGAAATAATCCAAAGGAAGGTTAATGTCAAGGCATAAATTTTTATTGTATTTTTAGTGATTATGTATTTGTTTTTTAAATAAAGCTCTTCTAATAGAGGAAAAATAAACATACTCACTATATAAAACCATCAAAATATAAGTCATAGAACAAAAGATTTCCACTTCCAAACAAAATTTCAACTTATTCATATATTTTGGTTGATAAATTGCCTTTGTTCCAACCTTTTTAGCTAACACATGGAATGTTACCAAGCTATATTCCTAATATGTATCATCATATTTATCAATAGTAGTTTATCCATAAAGACTGAATTTTTCATACTGTAATCATATATTTTTGAAAACACAGTAATTTAACTTTTTGGATAAAAACAGTTTTTTAAATAAACAGTTTCATAAGCCTATATACCTAATACAGCATAAGTTACAGACCAGTCTTCTCTCTTGGCTGAGAGAGGAAGCTAGCCTAAAGTTGCAAGATGCGATGCCAAGATGAATTACTGTTCAAGTCTTGTGTAGCCACAAACTAGGAAACTAGAAGAAATTTGAGCTATTAAGTGCTAGGCAGTGGGAAGAGTACAAAGCAAGATTCAGTACCTAAAATTAAGCAAGACTTAGTCAGAAAATGGAAGTTGGTGAGTCCCTCTGGACAGAAAAAGTGAAATGGCCAAGTCCATGGAAAAATATACAAAAGACACCAAGAATCACCATGTTTCCCTTTCCTGCCATGAGTGAATGGCCCTGGGGTGACCGTAAATCATCTATCGCAGTGTTCTTCACCCCAGATGGACACTGAATCACCTGAGGAGCTTGAAATAAAATACTAATACCTGCTCTCACCCATACCTGGGGATTCAATTGAATCTCTGGGGATTCAAACATACAGACAGCATTGAGAATTACTGATTAAATGAAAGGAATTACCCAACCCAAGGAAATGATGATGGTGAAGTATAAGTTATTACAAGGAATCCCCTGCATCCACACTTTCCCAGGGGACTATACACAGAGCTGGCAAGGACATAGGGCTTGTATGGTCACCTGCAGTCATGTGGAGAGGGAGCCGCCAAGACACTAAATCAGTTCAGAGGACGTGCTCAGCATTCTACAGCAGAAAAAAGTACATGGACATAAACTCATACTTAATGATGTTCATAATAAAGTATATAACAACAGGTTATCACAAAATGGTTATGATAATACTCTAATTAAGTGCCCATTAAAATCAAACAATGAAAAATGCCCTAAATCCTTTCCAAGTTCAGTCCAAGGCACAAGAAGAAGAACATTATTCATGTTTCCTTTTGTCTAAATATAAAGGGCCTTAATTTTTAAAATCTGCTTTTGTCCCAAATGTTCAGAAATTCATATACGCAAAAACAAAACAAGAAATCTCTTAAACTGATCCTTACAGCTACGGTATTTTTCCATCCTGAAAAGTATGATGCTTTTGTGTACTTCTAGATGTTTTTCCCCTAAAACCAAAATGAGATGCCATTCTCCTCTGTCTGAAAGACAGAAAAGGGGCTTCCAGCCTTTTCCCTGAGGATGTAAAAGCCCTCTTGGAATGTATCCATCATTAAAATAGTGCTTGAGGGAGTTTGTCTGCTCACATTTTAATTATTGTTTTACTCACCATTATGTATCTTAACCCTACTGAAATGAACCCCAAACCTACTTTTTAGCAATTATTTTCCATGTTTATTAAGATATTTGGGTTTACACCAAAACAATAATCTGCTTTAAAAAATTTATAACATTCACTAACATTATGGTGAAATCAATCCCTTTATACCACTGGTGCTGGAGGACAAGATAAACATGCCACAGGAGCTAACATTTTAGCCTGAGTCAGCATAATAATTATCCTATTAGAGAATTCTGCTGTGCTGATTAGCATACATCAGCATACAAATCAACTTCAGTGTAAGTGCCAAACCCTTTCTGCAAATTTAGGTTCATTTATGCAGTTCCCAACCTATCCCCACTTCCTTTCTACCAAAGAAAGTTGGAAAATTTAGAGCCAGAGAAGGATTTTATTTTTGCAATATTACTTAACTAGTCAGGAAAAGACAAGGCTTACTTGGTAAATGAATTCTTTTCCTGCTTTAAATATATAACTTGAGGAGGCCAATTCTGCAAAACCAAGGGGAAGAAAAAGGAGATAATGCATTGAACAGTGTGGGTAGGATTCAGTATTAAAGGTTGGGTCTTGTGTGTGTTTAGTGTTAAAGAGAGATATGAGATCATTGGTTGGTTTGTTGAAATGTCAAAGACAAGAGTTCCTTCTCTTAAGGGGCTCCTTAAGGATAGAAATTAATTCTAGGAGATCCTTGAAATTCAGTACTTTTTCTCTTTTCTAAGCACATAGGCTTTAAAGAGGGAAATTTTTCTTTCTCAAACTCCACCCTTTCTAGTCTCTCAAACTGCAATGTAGTAAATTCCATTTTTATCTTTTTGTAGCTAATATTTACTTCTTTTATATTGTAAGGTTCAAGAAGAAAGAAATCACATCTTATTGATTTTTACATTCTTCATGATACCTAATAGTAAATATGCTTCTATTTGTTAGTTGCTTTGTTCTAGAAAGGTAAAAAGGTATCTGAAAAATTATTTACTCAGGGCATTTCCAAGTGGAAGAGATAAATGAAAGCTCCTATGCCATCAAGTATCATCTCCCAGATTTGTCATGTGCAAATAAGAACAATGCTTACTATGGAAAAGAAATACATTTTAATGTATATGAGGTCAAACTGCATATCCAAATAGATAAGGAATCATAAATAAAATCACGTTTCAAAAGTATGAATAATAATATTTAAATGATAAAGGTTCAAGACTTGGTGTCACACATTCTAAAACACACTTGGACTGAGATTCTGTATTTTTTTCAGCCTCACTCTTTAGCATGTCTCATTTAATCTCTGAAGACACCCTATTCACTATCATTCCTGCTTTATGGCCTTCATTGTGTGAAGCTAAAATGTCAGAAACTCTAAAGACTTTATAAACACTCAATATCTCTTAGTTTAATATAATTACAATAATAATGATTATAGTCATCTTGTCTAAATTGTGTATTTTATCTTTCTTTTCTACATATAGAAATTCTTGGTGGCTACCACCTATTTCTATAGTTCTTATTTCAACCATCTATATATTTTGCTGTGTCTACGTAAGTAGGAACGTGTATAGAATGCAAACCATAGTGAAGGAAATCAATGCTCAAATGCACTAAGTTCATTCATGTGCCTATAAAAAAATTCTATACATTCGACTTAGTGTAATTCTCCGGTGCCTTAAAAACAGTATAATTTGGAGCATTGGTCTGATAGTACTAAGATAAAAACAAAAAATTCATTTTAGCAAGAATGTACTGAATTTTTAAAATTTATTCAGCATATGAATAAATACAAAAAGCAAAAAACACATGAAAATTTATATACAACTGCATGTGCTCATTCTTAGGCTCAGGGCACTGATGATCATTATGGAGAAATGAAGAATGATAATATTAATCCACTCGTTAAAAAAAGATTACATTTTAAAGACAAGAAGCTTCAACAAATTATTTATATAGCATATTAATTATTGTATGTCATTTGTGAAAGTAGCCTTTCACTCATGACTAAAGTCAGTGCTACTACTGACCTTTCAGGCATTAGAAAAACTCCAACATTAGAAGTCACACTTTTCTTGTGTGTACTTATGCTAGTGGTTCAGTCAACCAGCCTCACCCCTGTAGATGGCCCCTGAACATTAATTGATGATTGTGGTTTGGAGGTGGTAATGAGGAGGAAATGTTTTTCTTATTAAATTGATCACACAACCCATCAATAAAATGCATCAATACTCAAATGAATGCCTACAGATTATAGTAATACTAACACATCTGAAATTTTGAGAACCAGATATTTCAGAGTATAATTTGTAGTCCATTTTTCTTAAATCAATCACTTCATTGTTTTGTTAAAGTGTTATGTCAAAGCTGTACGTTAGAAGCACTACTAAATGATTAAATATCTAATTTCATTCATGTGCCTTTCTCATTTGTTTGCAAAGCTACGTGAAATAAGCTTTTGGGGAAATGGTATATTAATGTGCATTTGTAGTAATTCATAGTGTTGAGTTATGTGAAGTAATAAAATGGCATTTCCTCTAATTTATTGAAGGAAAATGGTCTCATCAGGAACTGAAAGAAATGACATTTTTATAAGAAATGTGAACTTACACTGAAACTAGTAGTCAAGGGCAAGGAAAACTCATATGTTTTCAGGTTGTTTTACATTTGTCATCATTACTTTTAATATCACTCAACCTCAAGCACTTTACCTATTACCAATTTATTTATTATGCAACAAAAACAAATTGATTACAATGCTACAAAATGAAATAGGTTAAGTTCAGACATGAGCCACAGTAGAATCCTGTTTATACCTGGCTCTAGCTACAGCATGGACCTGGAGGTACAAGTTATATATTTTTGTAACTTTTTGAATAGCATCATGTTGTAGTCTAAAATATAGACTATGATCTGGAATAGGAAATCCAGATCTAACCAATTATGGAACATTATATATTGTATCTTCTAAGCACATTAGTTTATTCACTCCCAGTTAATATGCTGCCATTCACTGCATAGTAGGAATATTTTTGAGTGCAGTAGTCAAGTGTTCTGAAATCAGTTATCACGGATTCTATAAGGAATGACATATTTAAGTGTGCTTTACATTTTACATCATCAATAATGCAGTGTGCTATCTGAAGACAAACTTGAGACAGACCAATGCTCCAAATTATACCATTTTTAAGGCACTGGACTTTTTAAGACTGTGGACTTAGACCATGATCCCAGACAGAAGTACAAAGTATGTAGTTTGACAGTCACTACCGCTTTTCCTCTTAAATCATTTCTAATTCACAAGCAAAGGGTAGGGGCTGAAAAACTGAACAGAGCTTCTTATGGGGCTGGGGAGATTGAAATTGGAATTGAGGGACATCAAGAAGAAGGGGTCTTGGTAAATATCCGAGTTGGGACACATCAATATTGATATCAAGATAATATATCAAATGTTTATACCTGTATTTGTGTATATGTTTGTGTGAACACATATGTACACACACATATTGCACAGTTGAAATGAAAATAGAGCAGCCCAAGGACTGAATTGCAATTCAGAAGTGCCATCCCTTATTGAGTTCATGTAACCTATCGCTTTTCTGCCTCAAAGAAGCAAAAGTGAATTCTCTCTTGAGAAAGAAAATACCCAGAGACTCAAATTACCCCAAAATTTTTCATACACAATGGAACGAGAGCATTTCTTGAAAAACTTTTCAAGCATACCAAGGCAAAACACCAAATGAGTCAAAGCCAGGCAATAGAAAATAGAAACAAACCCATAGCAGATACAGATTGGAATTATCAGACGTGGATATTAAAATAAACATGATGAATATGGTCATGAAGTTACATAACAAGATAGAGAACTTCAATCAAGAGCTGGAAACAAGTATAAAAATTAATCAAATTATTATTCTAGAAATGAAAAATTTACAATGACTAAAATTTAAGTAATACTGTGTGAATCTAGGCATATAATAATATGGAGTATCATACTAAATTCTATTCAAATGAGATTAACATCATCCTTTTTTCTAAAATGTATAATTTAATATCATTGGCTAATTTTCCTAAAAATTACTCCATTAATATAAGAATTTCATCCTTATGCTCAAATACAGGTTCTGGTTATCATTTTCCTTCTATGAAAGTATCATTTTTTATACATATGTGTCAGACCACTTGAAAATTTCACTTTTCTAAGTGAATTAAAAATAAGTTTATAATTATACTATAGTCAGGTTAGCCAAAAAGAACCCTGAAATACTAAATGGACCTAAAAATATTATTTGGTATTTCAGCATGCACTGACTTGTTTATCTTTTCATTATTTCTTTAAACTTTGTTACAGGACAAGTTAAAATTAGCTGCTTTAACTCTCTTATTTTTTTCTAAAACTTCAAGAAATGATGTGAGTAGAAAATATTCTTTAGAAAATATATTATATTCACCACTTTTTATGACAAGTCTGAAAGTATATATATATATAATACACATACACACACACACACACACACACACACACATACATATTATATATACACACATACAGCACCAAAGATATAAAAAGCAAGTCATTCACCATTGAAAATTTTAAGTTAGATATAATAGTAAAGAAGGTACAAACTAAAGGTCAAGGGGAGGCTATATTATTCAATAAAGAAATTAATATGCTATCATGCTTTTATCATTGATCCAGGCAATGTGTGGATATCACTGAGCCTACACACGCACAAAGGAATAATGCTTAATACTTACATTGCAGGTTTTAGATTGTATTACATATTTGAAAATGCTGTTTTATATTGTTTTTTACTATTTTATGTGTCTAAGTCTTATATCTCCATTGATATAATGAAAGTGCATTTTATCCTGGGAAACTCTTAATGCAAACATGTATTATAATTCAAAAAGCCTCTCCTATGTCAGAAGTTAGAAATTGAAATATAAATATTAACAAACATATCCTCTGCTCTTCTTCTTTAGAAAGATAGCACAGAATAAGAGGCAAATTGCCTGGGTTTAAATTCCAGGGCACTATACACCAGCTAATGAATCTGTACAATGCACTTAATAATCCTTTGGTGCCAAAGTTTCCTCATTTGTAAAACATAATATCATCTACTTTACATGAATGCTATAAGGATTAAATTAATTAACATATATAATGGGCTTAAAACAATTCTTGGTAAGTACTATATGTTTGCTGCTGTTGTTCTTGTACTCATTACTACTATTACTATTACTAACATTATTTTATTTATATATTCAAGTCCCTCTGCTGAGTATGCCTTTTCTATCTTTCCTTCACTTGGAAAAATATTTTTCATTTTTCAAAACCTGACTCAAAAAACTGTCCTGAACCCTTAGAACAATGTTTCTTTGCAGTTCTCCCAGAGCCCTCTCTTTATCAATGTCATTATGAACCAAATTATATTGAAATTATCTATCTGAATATCTAATAAGCCTTCACACACCTGTTCCGCTCCTTCCCAGCTGTAAGGCTATAAGGTCCTGTCTTCTTCCATCTGTTTCCTAGCACTGATGCACGGCTGTGTCAGGGGTCCCCAAGACAACCCGCAGGTTCAGTGGTTCACTAGGAGAGCTCACAGGATTCAGTATATAGTTGCATTCATGGCTATGATTAATTACAGTGAAATGACATAAAGTAAAATCAGCGAAGGGAAAAGGTGTAGGGGGCAGAGACCAGAGGAAACCCTGTGTAAGAGTCCAAGAATCTTTTTTTTGTGTGGAGTCACGGAGGACATACATTTTTCCCCTCCACCATGGAACTGTGATAACACAAGCTGAGTGCTGTCAACCAGGGAAGCTCATTGGAGATTCAGTGCTCCAGGTGGATACTGGGGGTAGATCGCATAGGTATTCTCTGTCCAGCCAATAGCAAAATTCCAAACTCACAGAAAACAAAGTGGGTTATTTAGTGTAAAACCACACTGTACAAACAATCCGAGGAGAATGAGCTGCTTTTTTTTTTTTTTTTTTAGCTGAAATTTTATATCATTGTAGAAAACTGTTTACTCTTCACATTCTAAGATACCAACCAAGGGCCAACCATGCAAGCTAGACTTTCTTTCTGCAAAAAAAGCCTAGCATATAAAATTTATTCAATAGATATTTGTATATACTGGACTAAATGAACTAAGCTGTCCACCAGAACCATGCTCACAATACTAAGTTAAATAAACCCAATTCTCAAAATCCCATATAATGTATAATGCAACTATAATGCTGGGATATCATGTACACATCCATCTAATAAACATTTTTCTGGACACAACACTATATGTATTGTACTAAGTATTGCAGATACAGAGATCAGTAAGACATGTTCTGTGTTATTAAACAAATTCAGGTGGGGATGTCAGATTAAAAAGAAATAATTGGAACTAGCTATACCTAGTGTAAAATATATAACTGTCACAATATTGGGAGTGATTAATAAAATATCGCTTTTTATTTATGGAATTATTTCAATACTCTTAGGAGTCTGATTATTAAGTGCTTTAATTAACAACATATATGTCAATATATTTCTAAAACTTCATTTGTGGTTCTGCTTTTGATAGTATGTTAGATAATATATTCTGGAGTCTTACTGCTACAAAACAACTGAATGCAAAACAAAACAGGCTTTTTAATGTTTTTCTCTTAGTTTTCAGAAACTAAGGGGAATAATTAAGGCCTCTTCACAAAACCAAGCAAACATAAATAAAATCCCCAAACCAAGGCAGAAAGCTATAAGTTGGAAGCAAATATGAAACCTGGGTTTGGCTGAGTGGTTAATTCCAGTATCAACACTGGGACTGGAGCTATGCCTTGGGCCCACCACAGAGGAGAGCTGGGTGGGAGCGGGTAGGTAAGGAGGGAAAGGTAAGGAGGGAAAGACAGAGGGAGAGAGAAAAAAGATCCATAGCTTTCACCAGATTCCCATTGGAGTCTATTTTTAAAATAAATTAAGATCCACCAAACTACAGGTTATAGAGTCCATCTAAAGAGACAATTGTAAGAATTCAGGAATTAGATGCTGATCTTTAAGCACCACAAAACTGTGAAGGAATCATTCCAAGTTCCAAAAGGAAAACTCACTACACTTGCAAGATACATTAGAAGATTCAGCACTAGAAACTGCAAAAGAAATGATTGTTTTCTAAAGAAATGATAAATTTATCTGTGTGGATATAGTAAAATATACCTTCTTCTCATCCTGATTCGATTAACTTACTAGAAAATATTCAATAATTTTGAGTAATCATGTGTAATTTAATAACTTCCACACTCCCACTCTTACCAGGCTTTATAAAAAATTAAACTCTTTAAAGTTTGTCTTATTTGAAAGTATTAAATATTTGGATAACAAAAATTAGAATGCAGAAAATTATTCTTTATGAGCTGAAGATCATCTGAAAAAATACAGCTAAATTTTGAAAAGCATCTTACAAAAAACATGACAGAAAACATCCATATGAAAATTTAATTTGTATAAATATTAAAAAATTTGATGTTATGAGAAGCAGTGGTCATTTATTCACAAACTAGCAGAACTGCTATTTAATATTATCTATAAAGATGCTCTTTCTGATGCTCTTTTTACTATTACCCATTATTAATTGCACAGAATTAAAGATATAAGCAGTATATACATGATCTAAATAAAATTCAACCTCTAAAATATTAACGATTAGCTTAAATATACTTTATCCTAAATGACACATCACAATTTCCCCATGGGTAGCCAATTTAAGATTCATCAATCAGCCAACACAAAACTCCAACTAAATGGATTACAAAACTTGTCAGGGTAATTGGTGCATCATGAAGATAATACTATTTAAAGACTCTCAAAGGCTAGCTCCATTGCTGCTTAATTTTACAAATTAAAGATTATATGTAATACCATATATATAACTTTTATAATTATTTTAAATGTGTCTATGTATGTTTGAAGAAGGGGAGAAAACAAAGATATTTCAAGTTTATTTCAGATGCTATATTGATAAAATACAGAATATTCATATTAACATGGCTTGACATGATTTAATATTTTTTTAATTCAGGTAAGACTGCCTAAATTCAACCCCAAGTCCTGAATGCTCTGCAGATTTTAAAATCAAACAACCCTGACAATTTTAACAAATATTCTGCTTTACTTTGTATCATATTCATCTATCTGTATTTCTCTGTTATCTAGTTAATTTATATAGCTATAGTATTCTGATTTAGGCAAGGTTATACTGCAGTTACAATCACCCAAGTTTCAGTTTCTTTAAATAACAATCCATTTCTCATTCATACTATATGTTTATTCCCATTGGGCTATGCTCTATTTTGCTGTATTTTCAGAGACTCAGGCTGAGGGAGGCTCCAACTCCATATTCCAATTGTTAAGGCAAAGGAGACAGAGGAGGGAGAGAGGGAAACAGAGAAAAGACACAGAATTCTGTACCACTCACCAACTCTTAAAATGCTACTTCTGCTCACATTTCATTGGTCAAAGCAAGTACTAGGACAAATCTAATTACTTCCGTTTATCAGGAATGTCAGTCCTATCATGTGCCCAGAAAGTGGTGAGTCAATAATATTTCGCAAACAGTGGTTACTGTAATAGTTGAGTACATGCCAAGCTCTGTGATATTTACTGCAAACATCTGCGCCGGGAACATAGAAGCATAGCCTCTCTTTTTAAATTTAAGAATATATAACATTAAGACTTCAAAGTCTTTCATTTTATATTTCTTATTTCATTTTATATTTCTTATTTTGTTCTCTGGAAAGGTATACTGGAAAATTATTATTTGGTTGAAAACGTCAGGAAAAAATGTCTCATATCAAAGAGACACATATTAATTTGCTCTATTTCCTTTAACTATAGTCTTTCCTAAATTAAATAGTAAGTTGGAAATCAAATTGTTCTTGGTACAAATGATTCATAATTACTTTGTCAGTACAACGATCCATACAATTATCAACATTCATTCAGTTCCTATAATTCATAAGCTCAGAGCTAGTTGTTATGGAAGCTTTAGAGATATATGTTAATGTCTATACCACAAGGTATTTACAATTGCATTCCCCTATCTATTATTAAATTGCATCTGTATGAAATACCTTGGATTCTATTATAGCACTACAGGTCTAGGTATATAACTGAGATACATATAGAAAGATTTTTTTACAGCAAGCTCAGCAGTATTATACCAAGTTTTATAGCACACAAACACAAAATAAACACTTAAAATTTCATTTAAGCATAATAGCTTTAAAGAATCGGGTATCCAAAGAATATTTTTAAATGGTTAGATGTGAAGAGCTATCTAGAATGAAATCACAGGAATCTATTCTACTTGATATGTTTTAGCTAAGATTAAATTCTCTATGTAAAAGTAGCATTCAAATTCATAATGACAAAGCATAGTCCAAGATGAAGGAGAAATCTACAGCCATGCTACCCTGAACAAGCCCAACCGCGTCTGAACTCAGAAGCTAAGCAGGGTCAGATCTGATTAGTACTTGGATGGGAGACCACCTAAAAAAACCAGGTGCTATAGCTGTAAAAAATAAAAAATAAAAAATAATAATAATAAGGGATTGTAAGCTGACAAGGTCCTTGCAATCTGTGAGGTCAACCAAGGGTTGCCTCCCCTAAAAAATAAATAAATAAATAAATAAATAAATAAATAAATAAATAAATAAAAAGATTAAAGAGAAACCAGCATCCTGTATGTTTAATTACTCAGAAATAATTCGTGGTGCCCCAATTATAACATCAACGATGGTGTTATAACAGCACAGATCACTATAACAAATAATGAAAAACATTTTAATACTGGGAATTACCGAAATGTGACACAGAGACATGAAGTGTGCAAATGTTGTTGGAAAAATGGAGCCAATAGATTTGTTTGATGCAGAAATTCCACAAACCTTCAATTTGTAAAAAAAAAGAATACAATATCTGCAAAGCACAATAAAGTGAAGCACAATAAAACAAGGTATGCCTGTACACAAATACATACGTATTAGTCAGGAAGATTTATATATGTGTATGAAAAATATTTTTCAGAAATAACCATTAAACATTTTACAATAATAATGCAAGAAAATATTAGGTCTAAGTTGGCTTTTGAGAAATAGAAATTATAGGAAATCTAATTCAATTTCAGTTTTCACTGACACTAATATATACCTAATGTGGAAAGATAACGTATTTTTAGATTTAGTGCTTTTAGAAGCAGATATTACTCATATTAATTTTCTAAAGATTATACTATTGATGGAAAACTACAAGTGCCTACCTCAATAGAACATGAATCAGTGCAAGAAAAATATTTCCTTGCCTTTTCAACTAATTTAAATCATTCAAGTAGCTCATTAAAGTTTTGTTTTGTTTTAACTATGAAAGCTTTCAGCTGGAAGTATATTGTTAAGTCGTTTTCTATAACGTTTGGGATTAGTAAAAAATTAAAAATTAACTATATAGAAATCCAGGCAGAAACATGAACATGAAACATCTTGAAGGTGTTAAAAACAAATCCTTGGCATTATGTTGCCACAGTGATTTAGTGAAGCTATCACTATCATTACCATTATCATAATTCTTGTCAGATTAATATTATTTAGATGTCAGTTAGAAAAACAAGTCTACGTTCTTACCTGAAAAGTTACAACGGAATGGGTACTTCTCTCCCTCTCTCTCCCTCTCCCCGCTGCTTCACTTCCCTGCTTCACTCCATTTCCTTCCCCTCCCTCTTTCATTCTCTCCTTCCCCCTTTCTCAAAGTGCTACAGAAGAATAACGAGAAAAATATCTTTTCATTATTCTATGGCTACATAACAGTTTTCATAACTGTTTGTTGTGACAGTTGTACAACAGAGAGTTATCCATGTAATCATGATTTTCTATATAATCCCCAATGCATCATTTTTAATGTATAATATACGGTTGCATAATTATCTTTTCTCCTGTTACGTGTGTTCTGATAGTATTTTCTGATACTTAATTTTAGGTCTACTGAGTCAAATAATAAGTTGAATTGGAGGTCTTTAGTTTTTTGTTTTATTTCATTCTTGTAGTAATCCATTTTTAGTGTACTCAAAAATATACATATTAGTTTAGGTGTCTTTAGTAACAGAAAAAAGGAACTAACTTTAAGTAGTAAAAAGAGAACCCCACTAAGCAATGCAGGTTAGGAGGACAGAATCGAGAGTATAGCCAAGAAAACAAAAAAGAAGCATCCTGGGTAGGCAAAAATTATAACAGTAGCCCATTGCATCATATGGTCTGTTCCCAGATATAAGACTGCTGACTGGTAGAGAAATAACTAGGTATCTTAGAAGAGATCAAGATATTAGTTTGACCTTCTCTGAAGGTCTAATATTGCTGAATATCAGCAATTTCATATGATTCAACCTATTCATTTAAACATGGATTAATATAAAACATTAATCTTTTAATTTATCTCAGTATGTATAGTTGATATCTCAGGATTTATTCATGCTGTAATAAAAATGACTTTGATGCTAAATGGACCTGGGCATGTAATAATTGACGTGTTTGTGTGGTTTATTGGTGGGAGTGGGGGTAGAAGGAGCAGAGAGAAGTAAACAACAACAAAATGAATTGTTCAAACAGCTAGTCTTAAACAGAGATACACGTGCACACAGAGGAATTAAATGGGCAGTGCCCTGGAGTGGAGTGAAAGATGGTGTAATTATTTTTACCACATGTTCTTATAAAACATTTCACTACTTCCCCAAATTATTATCTCCACTCAACTCCACACTTAAAGAATAATCAAGTCATATCATAAGGTAGATTTTGGTTCTTGATTTCAATGCCAAATTCGCTGCCATTAAACATAAAAAATGGAATTGATTAAATTGTCAATAACTTCATTTTCAAAGATAAACATTGAAAGAAAAATATTTAATGAACCCCTTTATACAACAGACATTGTACAGGACATTTTGCATATTTTATTTCACTTAATGAGCAGACAGCTGATGGTTTAGCTATTGAAATGATTCTATAACAGTAAAAACATGGTAGAGAATTAAGGCTGGAAGTCTCAAATATCATTATATGAAAAGTGTATGTTCTTTACTCACCTCTAAAATTAATTCAATTTATGTTGTGGCATCTAACTAATATGCATATAATGACTTTGTTTTGGTCAATGTAAAAACTAATTTGTCTAAGAGATTAGTATTGATTCATGTAGAACTATGATCAATATTGGAATTTGAGGGTCAGTTATTTTTAAAATGTGTAACATTATTGACCATACACATTATAACTTATGAAATATATATTAGAAAAAGATACATTTGAGAAGCTATTCGCCATTTTAGTTATATTGATATAGGAAAAATACCTATCAACTTTGTCACTTCTGAGAGATTTTTAAACAACGTCTAGATTTTACTTTGAATTTTATCTTCAAAGCTTTCTGTATAGTGTGGGTACTGGCAGGAAGTCTGCAAGGCCTAATTAGCTGGAGAACTAAAAAAATATATTCCACCTTCTCGCTCCCTGTGACACTCAGAGTGAGCACACTCTCCCTGTGGTCTGCATCTCTAGATTTACAAGAAGAGCAAACAAGGGAAAAAGGAAACTTGTAAATATGAAAGCAGACAGGATACTGGAATGTGAGTAACTCTTCAGAATAATCTGCTCCAATATCGCAGAAAGTAATTTAAGCTAGCAAGAGATCAAGAGCACCAACTCCCGGCCATAGATGCTGGAGCTGCACAGCACCTTAGTGCTCAGGGTCCTGTGAGAGGTAACCACAAACTTCAGAACCCACCAGGAAGCTGATGCATTAGTTCTTTTTGGAATAAGTTCTTTTCAGAATGGGATGTTTATTGAGTATTATTGTTTTTTTCCTAAGATATAGGATTAGATAGCCTAAAGAGGAAAGGACAATTCTGAACACTTTTCCATATGGTGTTAACTGTGGCCGATACGTCTTAAAATAAAACATTTTGTCAGTTGAAATTCTACTATCTTGTGTTTCTTTTTCTTGTTTATTGTTTTTTTTTTTAAGTTTCTCAAACGAGTATGCTAAGGTGGATGCAAAGGATAATCACAGAAGTTCAATGAACTTTTATTTATTCTTCATGTGAAAAATACTTAAAATGGTACAATTCCTGTTACCACTATGCAAAGGTTAGGATTTGGCTATTGTTTTCTAGCTATTTGTATGTTACAAATACTAAAACATATATTTACTTTGTGCTTTCCATGTTCCAGGCACTGAGAAGCCCTTTATGTATATTAATTCATTTAATCCTTATCTCTACCCTATGTGCTATTATTATTATTATTTTATATAGCTAAGAAAACTAAGTCACAGACAGTTTAACAAATCTACTCAGTGTAACCCAGCTAAAAAAAGACAAAAATATTCAAATCTCCTCAGTTTGGTTTTATAGTTCTATGCTCTTAGCTGCTATGTCACTATGTTTACTGAGTTTTCCTTCTGTTGGCTAGTGTTTGCCTAAGTTTTTCCAGGTTATCAGTTGTTAGAAGGCAAACTATTTAAAACGAAAATAGATAAGAGTCCATGGACTAAAATCAAGATGAAGGAAAAGAATGATGTAATTTAAGAAGAGATTTTTTGAAAGTATGTTCTGGCATAAGTCAGTAATTTTCCAGAAATGGATTATCTAGGCCAGCCTCCCAGAACCATTCTCTTAATGTCCACAAGGTGAGTAGCAAAGGGAAGATATTATTAGATATTGCCAATTAAGGAACATTTAAAATGTATTCATTTTTATGTAAATAATTCAACAAAAATTGGCAATTCACAGACTTGTGAACCAGATGAATACAAACTATGAATCTCTGATTAAGATTTGCAGAACTGTCTGTTTTTAATGAGTGAATTTTGGAAGTGCTTTCTGCAGAAGAGTAACTCAGGGAGAAAATAGCAGTGCATAAAATAGAACACATACGCACTACGAGGCACAAGTTGGAGACAAGTAGGTCATGCTTTCATACTTAGCCATCTAAGGAAAATAGAATAGAAATCTAAAAAGTTCTTTACATGCATATTATAATTTATAAACTAATTTCTTCTGCCAGTTCATAGGACAGTACTTTCTTGGGAAGTCAAATAGCTCTCTCCTGTTCCTTTTCTTAATTTTTAAAAAACCCCATGATCCATTCCTCTCATAGGTAAAATATTTAAAATTGTTAAGCATATATTATTTGCATTTGGTTTATTTACATATGTACACACACACACACACACACATCTGTCACAAATATGTGTCTTCTGTTCTTTTAGTATTTATTCACTTGCCACATATTTAAACACTCATTAATTAGATGATATCTAAATGTGAACAGAAAAGATGACATTGAGGGATTTGGAAATGTCACTCCCTGAGTATTATTTTGGCTTAAAAAGGAGAAGACAGAGGGATTCTTGACAAATCTTTGAATATTCAAAGAAAAAAATATGTTCTGTGTTGCTACTGCTACAAGATGTTAAATTGGGCTTCCAAAGTGAGTTTTAGCCTAGAGACAAGTATTTATTATGGGGACCAAGAATCTGTGAGATGACTCTTAAACCCCTTAGTCACATTGAATAAAGGTGTAAAGTATTTTTGAAGAATGGAGGGATGAAACACACTATCTCCCAAAAATATTCGTAAGTGAGCTGATGATCTACCTTTACCACTCAAATCTCCCCATTTAATATTATCCACATTCGCCACTTAACTTCTTTTTATTGTTCAGTCCCTCACCGATTGTCAGCTGAAGTATTGATCATACTGTGTAAATAAAATTTAAATCAATTATAAAGTAAGACAGAAAATGTAGCAAATTACTGAAAGTCATGTTGGAAAACACAATTAGACAAAAAGTGATACGCCAGAGTTAAAAAAAAAAAAAAAATTAAAATGAAGAAAAGAACAATCTAGTAAGCTAAGCTTCAGAAATAAACAATCTGAATATCAAATCATTAATGAAAAACTTTGGGGAAATGGCCTGATATCAGATGTTTTTAAAAAGGATTCTTGTACTGACTGTACTGCAGAACTCAAATTCCAAGTGAAAAGATTGGGTCATACTGTCCTATTATTTTGTTTGGGAAAACCAAAGTAAGAAAATGCCCTAAACTATGAGAAAATAAATACTTCTGAATTTTTTTTTTTTTTTTTTTTTTTTTTTTTTTTTGGCAAGGCAATCCTTGGTTGACCTCACAGATTGCAAGGAACTTGTCAGCTTACAATCCCTTATTTTTTATTTTTTACACCTACAGTACCTGGTCTTCTTAGGTGGTCTCCCATCAAAGTAATAACTAGGCCTGACCCTGCTTAGTTTCCAAGATCAGATGGGCTTGGGCTTGTTCAGGGTGGCATGACTATAGACTTTTTTTAAGATGATGTGTTACCAATGTCCTCCACCCCTACCACCTACGATAACATTTTGATTCTTAGCTTTAAAAGATTTACTTATAGTGGCTTTTTCTGATACAATTATGTTTTGATAAGATTGCCATGATCTCCATTCTTGTGAATGCTTC
>CM053514.1:19035045-19144821 GCA_028627145.1 Eidolon dupreanum | reverse complement strand
TTGCACTTTGTATTTATCTAATGCAATATGTTTCACATCTCTATCTCCCATGTGTGATATACTTCTTGAAAACAAAGAAATGTCTTGATCATTATGGATCACTGGTACCAACAAACTCTCCAGCATATTGCAGGCAATCAACAAATGTTTGCCAAATATTGAATAAATTTCTTCAATTATACTGTAAAGAAGTGCCAAGGTGAGTAATCACAATTAGTTGATTCTTGAATTTCGAATTAAAACAGTCACCTAGTCAAGTAGGTCTATGATTGAACCAAGGCATTGCAGGTGATTCTGACATCAGAATGGGAATTGAGACATAGACTATTGAACAGTATTTCACAAGCACCACAAAAGTTTTCTAACATAGAAAAAGAATGGATAAATGGAAGAATAACTTGAAACTGGAGATAGTTTCCATTAAATGACTGAACTAATTCATTTTAAGAAAATGCAGCATAATGCAGTATAAAACCTTTACCACTGAATCTAAAATATAATTTGTCTGCAATTTTATTTTTAAAAGTGATGTCTCTAACATTTGGAGGAACAAGTTAGAAGGTCATAAACTTATAATCTCAATTAGATAGGATGCTCCACCTTCTCAAGGTCAGACAAGAACCCATAAACTGTCCTTATAGCATTCAAACATGTGAAACCAAGGAACCCTATAGTTTCTGCCATGAGAATCTTAGGATTCTTTGTATTTGAGAAAAATGAGATAAAAGAGTTTACAAAATGAGTATCAAGTATAAAAAACCACTGCAGTGCTCAGATCATGGCCCAAAGTCTTTGCTGCTTGGGAAATAAATTCTAGGCAACAATAAGTTCCATAATTATTGACTATACTTCAAATTTCAAAATAAATTAAATCAAACTTATTGGAAGAATTAGAAAATTATATATATATATGTGTGTGTGTGAATAAATATATATATATATGTGTGTGTGTGTATATATATATATATGTGTGTGTATATATATATATATATATATATATATATATATATATATATATTAGCTGATCTGTTCCTAAAATTACTCATTTTGCTACTGTGTCACGGGTCTGTAAGGATCCTATAGAAGGGTAGGAATGAGCATGTGAAGGAAATGTTGAGTGGCCCTATCTCCAGTCTCCTCTACCTACATCCTTTTGGGATTATAAGTATTCTCTCAGCCATACACATAGTATATGATATTGAGCCCTGTACGACTCGTCATTCAGTCACACTAACTCCTCAGCACAAATGAGCTAATACATAGAAACCTGTGATTTTAACTCCATCTCACAGTTCAGTACCAGCTTTCAAACAGGGAAGAAATGCCTCCCTGAATCATACCTTGTTTGGTTCTGATGTCCTGTCTTGCCTTAACTCTTGCTATCACCTTAAGATGCTAAATAGCACTACTTGTATACTCTTATCCCAATCCCAATCACTGACCAGAATTTTTTCATGGTGGGCAGATCACCTGGACAGGATGCCACCAAATCTCACATCATGCCAGCTAGACTTATGTTGCTGAACCCAAGTGAAGCATAGAGTTTCACCATTTATCCTCGATCACCATATCCATGACTGTTTCTCTCTAAGCCATTCAGATGATATGCAGATAGTTATTTACTGCAAGATCCGGCTCCATAGCTGTCATGTACTTGCCCCCAACGAGCTTGACCTTTACTTCTCCCCCCACCCTTTTTTTTAATCAATCTGAGATGCTAGGGCCTCAGCATATATTATTATTAAGCTTGCATGTGCAAGGATATGATTCAATCCTGATTAACTCATGAACTTATGGGAAAGTAATGCATTATCTGTTACTGAGAGCCTAAAAGTCCTAACTCTTGCTGAAAAACAGTCACATAATTTAAGCACAGAATTATTGAAGACAAAGAATTGCACCTATTGATCTCCTGGCACATTTTCTTTAAAAGGTGGTCTTTGACTGTATATTAAAAACATTCTTTCTTTCTACTCTCCTTCAGAAATTCATAGATTATTTACTGAAAAAAAAAGTAGTATAGAGAAGAGAATCTCCTCATAGAGAAAGAAGCATCTTTTCTAAGAGAAAACACACCTAGAAATTAATAGAATATAAAAGAGAATTGCCCCATTTTTGCTTGATTTTAGTTGGTTATTGTTTAGTACTTTTTAAAACCTTTATGCCTTTCTCATATAATTTTGTTTAATCCAGATGGTTGGTTGAAGTAAGTTGTAGTATTATCAAACTACATTGGAAACAAGGAGAATAGAGAGAAGAAAAATGACAGAAACAGAAAAGACAAGAAATTGTGTCATAATTAAAAATAAATTTTCCTAATAATTTCTTCCAAAAGTCTTTAAAATCTGAAAGATAAGAAAGCCTAGAGTCAGAGGGTCCCCAGCTCCTCAAAAATGTGATATTTCTCCATTTTATGAATTTCAAGAAGTCACAGGAGAAAAGCAGCCCTGAAAAAAGCAGACAGAGCAACTTTATTTGCTTTCCTTCCTTGCTCCACTTCTATGGTCCTCTGAAGACTAATAATGCAAAATGCTATAACCTCCTGTCTGCTTTGCTTCTAGAGCTATAATACTAAAGGATAAGTGTGCATTTAAATCAACTGTATGTAGCATCAATTTCTATTTGTAAACTTCACTGGAATTTGACAATTATTTCAGTAATTTGCTGAAGAGAGATTGAGTGAAGACTGAGAATTAAAACCAATGGAATAAAATAAAAATTGTTTTGATATCACAACTAAAGTACTTCTCCATAATAGCTACATATATATATGTGTGTGTGTGTATGTGTGTGTATGTGTATATGTGTGTGTGTTCATTTAGTGACAAAAATATTTTTAAAAAGAAAAAAATTATCTTTAGTTACAGATTAAAAAGTAATATAAAAATTGCTTCCAAATGTGATACTAAGTAAAAATAAAAAAGGTGTGTATGTTCAGTGGTAGTAGTAGTAAGACAGTGATGACAATTATAGAATCATGTCCTAAATAGAATCTGATTAAAAAAGAAAAAAATCCTTAAAACCAAATATCAGTGTTATATGTTGAAATGTTGCAGAAAAATCAGACCGGCGAGAAACCAAGCACCACTTGGAGAGCTGGAGAACTCAGGTTTATTATGCTGGTGGCCCCAGAGGAGCTAGTGCTCTGAAGATCTGGACCCCAAGCTCAGAGGCAATGTTGCTTTTATAGGGCTTATCCACACAGTTACAGTTGGCAAGGGCCAAAAGGTTAATTTGTCCTCAGATGGTTACAGACCCCAGTAGTTGCTATGGGTTACAGGCAGTCACAGAGCGCGAGATTTTCAGACAGGAACTCAGGCAATACATCTGTTATCTAGACAGAACAAGCAAAAGGGAGGCTGAGTCTTCAGTTAATTTTCGAGGTCACTCTGCCCTTCGGCCTATGCAGCAAGCATATCTACAGAAGCAGAACAAAGAGCTGACTATAAGGTTAGCCTTTTGAATGGAAAATTCCTCTTCAGAACCTTATTAATAAAGTATTTTTAACATGTATTAAGTACTCTGTGCCATTTACTGTACTAAACCTTGTAAGTGTAATATTCCATTCAATCCTCATAAAATTCTCTCAGGTTACATTGGAAGGGAAAAATTATTGGCTGGATCTGTGCTTTTTCCTCTAGTTTTAGGGATCCCTGAGGATTTAACCCTTAGTCAAATATTTCACAGAATTTATACAAAAATAAGATACCAGCCAAGAACTATGTACTGGTCCAAACACTCGTTTTATCTCCCATAGCAAGCAATAAATAAGGTAAATCGATGAGAAGCAACTTTTCTGAAGATTGAGGATAATTATGAGTACCTGAGATGACTATGCCTAATTAAAGAAAACAGCTAAGAAGATTCTAGTGCTGATTACTCCTCTAAGCCTAGGTTGTCCAGCAACTTATCTCATGGTCACATTGTTCCAGGTATGAAATGACTGAGACAGTTCATGTTAGTCATTGAGAATATATAGTCTCTGTTAGGATGTTGTTATGCATCCTCTGTCATTTCTTTCGTGTCCTTCCTTAAAGCTAAAAAATTTGGTGCTGGTTAAAAGATACAGTGTCTCATAAGCTTGATGGTCAATCCAAACTATAGACCATTACTGCTAGTATAACAGAGAGGGTTTGTAAGGACTATTTACTATCTCTGTTTTGCAGATGAGAAAAGGTAGGTTTAGAGATTAAGTTTTAAGTGGCCAAGCCAGTACTAGAATTGTCTGACATCATAGAATGTGCTTTTAAATAATACCAGATATTTTGTCCGTATTCTTTCATTCTCTCTTACCAAGTTCACTTATGGGACTCTCAATTGTTGGTTACTAATTACTTCATCATATAACTGCAATTTAATAGCTGATATATAATCTAATTATATTCTCATTGGATGAAACTCATCATTGCACTAAAAGAAATCTCTCTGATATCAAAAGTATCTACCCCTCAGCTTTCTCTGATTTATTTCCTTTTACTATTCAAATTGTCACTGAAGTCTCATATTTTCCTTGAATTTCTCCCCAGGAACATAAAAAGGATAACTTTTTTTCTGAATTTACATTTGCATCTATGAATATTTTGCTGTTTTTCCCAAAAGGTAGCAATACTCCAACTTATTATTTCTAAGTTTTTACTTTTTTACCAGATAATCAAAACTTTATTATAAAATTTGCTTTATGTTAGATGATTTTACCTAACTGTAGACTACTGTAAGTGTTCTGAGCACATGTAAGGTAGGCGAGGCTAAACTATGATGTTTGGTAAATTAGCTGTATTGAATGCATTTTCAACTTAAGATATTTTCAACTTAATCCCATCATAAGTCAAGGAGCATCTGTAATTCCAAAATCTTATTTAATATTAATATTATTCTTTTTTTGTCTGAATATTCTTTCTTCATGGGACTGTTCTCATCCATGTTATCACTGACTACAAATACTTTAAAGGTTGTGACTATGTCTGCCAATATTGTCTGCTCTATGTCCGGATATCATAGTTGTTTAACAGTGATAAATATTATAATAAGAGATCATTAATGCACACATGTGGTATGCAAAGCTTTTTCACTTAAATAGACATCTACTAAATTCAACCTGGATTACCATTTTTATAGAACACCCAAATAAAAAGCCAAAATTTATGAACCTTGATTTATGTTAGAGGGTCCATAAAAGAGAAATTTCTTCTGAGTTGTAATTTTGTATTAGCTTTAGGTGTAGAAAACTTTATTCTCTTTTGCTATTACATTCAAAAAAGGAATAAATTTTACTACAAAATCTACACAAACTTAATCATGAGAAGAAAGGGAGTTAGTTTATCTTCTAGCTTAACCTTAAAATAAAAATAACTGAATGACCTAGCTTTGCCTATATAAAAATTGTATAGAAAATATTCACTTTTCATTTTTGTGGGCATGATTTATAACTGGCCTTTGCATTTTACTATGTTAAACTTTTAGAGTTCTCTTACTCTCCAAATTCCAGAAGTATAATTATCTCTTTAATATCTCTATGGACCACATTTCATTCTGTAGAGTACATAAGCACATAGTTGATGACAGGATACTTTCTGGAGATATATACAAATATAGAAAACTCTTAAAGGATATATGTATGAATAATAAAGATTTTCTCCTAACAAAAATTATTATTTTTATTCTAAAAATATAAAGCAATACAGACTCACTAAAGTTATAGATTGTATGCACTAGCTCATTTAAGAATTTTACTGGCTTAAAATTCTATTGTCTTCCCCTAGTTTATTGCATGATCTTTTTACATATCTAACTGAAGATACATACATACATATATATATATATATATATATATATATATATATATATATATATATTTATATAGATACATATATTTTTACATATATATATATTATACATTTTAATCTATGAAAAGTGTCTTAGTCCATTTGGGCTGCTATAACAAAACATCATAGACCAGGTGACTTATACAACAATCATTTATTTCTCACAGTTCTGGAGACTGAGAAGTCCAAGATCAAGATGCCAGAAAATTTTGTGTCTGGTGAGAGCCATCTTTTTAGTTCATAAAATGGGCAGGGAACTCTCTGGTACTAATCTCACTCATGAGGGCTCCACCCTCATGACTTTAATCACCACTCAAAGTCCCCACCTCCAAATACCATCACATTGGGGATTAGGATTCAACATATGAATTGGGGAGAAACACAAACTATAGCAGTAAATTATTGAAAGTATAATTATTGTTCAAAGTGTTAGGAGTTTTAATACATTGTCAATCTGCTAAATTCTACTTTCACAGAGAATAAGAGTGTGACTCAAAGAAGTTAAATTAGTGAATACCAGAGCATAGATTTAAACCAAGAATGTGATTTTAGAGCTCACTGTATTTTATTTGTAATGCTTAATTTTTAAATTGTGATTATAGAATTCACATTCATTATAAAAAATTATGTCAATAAAATTATCACATAGAAATATCTGTTTATATAATCCCTATTTATGTTTAATGAATATAAATTCTCAAGTTATGTTTGCTTATATATATATTGAGCATAATATATAATTATGATATACCTAACATTGACATATTTTTCTATTTATATATATTCATAGGCAGATGTGTTTAGTCACATATATTTTTAAAGATTTTTATATAACCAATATTATTTACAGTATGTCAATTTGTGTGTTAGTGAGTTTTTTATATATCATTGATTACTCTTCTTTTACATTACTTTTCATGTTTGTACAATACTACCTTATAATAATTTACAATGTAATAATATTATTAATTTACAAATTACAATCTGTGTTTTCAAGTATTTAGATGGTCAACAACATAAAATTGTCCAAATAAATTGTTTTTGAGGTTGGCTATATTCATGGCTTTTCTTTTGTTACCACAAGCCTGACTCTCATTCATTCCTCAACTCTGAGCATTTTTTTTTAATTAAAATATAGTTGATATACAATATTTTATTAGTTTCAGGTGTACAACAGTGATTCAACATTGATATACCTTACAATGTGGTCACCATGATAAGTCTAGCAATTTGATTTCTGTGCTCTACTACTCAACTGTAACTGTTCTTGTCAAAGCAACTTACGACCTTCCTGTTACTAATATAATGACTATGTGTCATTGTTCTTTACTGACTGATCTGCATGGGGTGACACTGTAGACAACTTCCTTCTTTTTTTCTCTTGGCTTATATAAGGCCATATTAATGTGTTTTCACCAGTGATTTCACATTCTATCTTTCAAACCTCGCCTTAAAAAAGCCACTTCCCCAGAGAGGCCCTCCCAAAACATCCTGCTTAAACAAGTTTCCCACTGTTTTACATCCTGCACACTGTTCATTTAGAAACTTAACACAAGTTGTTCTTAAAAAAACCTGTTTATTTGTTTTTTAATTAAACCACATAGAGATGGTCCTAATCTTAATCATATTGTTGTCATGCATGGGTTTCTTCAAAAAGATAAGTAGGTTGCAGCTGCAATAGGTTTCCTCATTATTTTTTTTTTCAATAGATGGGAAACACCCAAGTACAAAAAAACTTTCTATTTTATTTAGCAATATAAACCTACCCTATATCACCTTGCCTGGCTGTAATCTGTGCTGAATAGTGAATGAAACTTTCCTTCCCATCATTCCTCGTGGGGAAGAAGAACTTTCTTCGAAACTTTATTACTGAAGGGCATACAAGTACTCTCTGATTCAAAGTAATGCTGTAAGCTTTGCATAATTCAGGAAGATATTTTAAGGTGATAGCATCAAAAAGAAGAGAATGTGTCTGTCTCTTATAGGAAAAAAAGTTATCCCTTCTTACATTCATGAAGTCCCTGTTAATGAAACTCATTAAAATTCTTTGTCACTGGGTATGATCATGAGCTATTTAGTCAACACACCCCGGGACAGATTTTGATCAGAAATTATAGACATCTCCCCTAGATTAATAGTTTGATACTCTTCATTAAAAAAAAAATAAGAATAATGCTAAGGAAATGTCATAAATTTGCGTGTTCTTTGTTTTCACCTTTAAAAGGAGATGATTCCATGGTTCCTGAAAATTCAATTATATATCTCAAATAGAACAATGCTATTACAACACTTTCACTCCTGAAGATTAATTACCTTCCTCTAGTTTTGCTCTTTCATTTGAGTTTCCTGTAGCAGATGTTTGCTGGCAATTCCATTGTCAGCATTTTTAAACATTAATCTTAATTATGTATAAATTTTTACATATTTCTTTTCAAACTATTGTGTTACAAGGTATTAAATGAATGCTTCTATAAATCCTTGCATATTTAAGTGTACTTCTAGAAGTTCAAGTTTCTGTCTTGTCTCCTGATAAGAAAACATGCTTGATTTTACTCTAAATATAGAGAATTTTTGAAGCTAATTTCTTGGTTTAAAAAAAAATTTAAAGCATATATTTTCAATGTTGAATAGCTCTCATATAACAACAATAATAGTAATAATAAAGAAAAAGTCTGTGCAACTCATCATTCATCGATTTCCTCTCCAGTTCTCTATTTTCTCCAGTCCACATTAC
Organism: Eidolon dupreanum; assembly: GCA_028627145.1. Taxonomy (NCBI): domain Eukaryota; kingdom Metazoa; phylum Chordata; class Mammalia; order Chiroptera; family Pteropodidae; genus Eidolon; species Eidolon dupreanum. Next base: position 19,136,265 of record CM053514.1, on the reverse strand, counting down.
TAGTAGCATAGACTGTACTTCAAATACAAACTGACCTCTTTACTAAATTCATCACAGGCAACACTACACAAGATAGAAGCAATCCCAGAACATGTTTATTTAACCAAGATTCTTTTTTTAAAATGAAGCTATCATGTCCTTTTCAAAGATAGTAATATTCTCCTAAAATCACTAAATTCCTGAGATTTTAAAATTAAATCACATAGAGATAGCCCTAATCTTCATATTGTTGTCATGCATGGGTTTCTTTAAAAAATAGATTGCAGCTACAATAGAGTTCCTCATTATTTTTTCTTGAAATGCATGCCACATCTATATTGTCCAAAATATATATGATTAGTAACAATATGACTTGTAAAACAATCTTATATATAAGGGCAAATAGTTAATCCATGATTCCATCTGAATGCAAAGAGTCATTACATTATGTCCTGACAAGGGACCAACACATACTTGGCCTCAGAAATGATATTCACAGAGATGAGGTTTTGTGGTGATTAATGAAGAATTACAAGTCACAGTACTTACTAAGATTTTGACAATTTATATAGAGAGTCTAACCAAAAACATAGGAAGTAAAATAAACATTTTGAAAGTGTGAATCTGATTTCTTTAGTAATAGTAAAAGCCGCTTCTGGTAGAGATTTATGTGGGACATAGATTCATTCAACAAATATGTGCAGAGCCCCACCAGTGAGATAAACCTCTCTGGGTGCTGAAAATAATAAGATGATCTAGGCACATTAAGACTCTGTGCTTATGGAACATAGTATTCTACTATAGAGGAGTTGGGAGCCAATCAGCAATAACCAATATAAGTGAAAAGAAAAAAAACAAATCACCAGTGATTGGTTCTAAAAAGGCAATAGAAACCAAGTTATGTAATACTTGATGAGCTGTAAAATCTAGACTGAGTAGTCAGGAAAAGTCTTTCTGAGAAGACGACATTTACTTTGAGGTAGGATGGACAAGGAAAAAAGAAGCAGGAAGAGGGAATAACCACTTTGAAGTCCTACACTGAGAAAAAATTTAGATTAGGGCTGAGGCACAGGAACAAGCAGTAAAATCATAAGAAATGATTAACAAGGGCCAACTCATGTTACTCTAAAGACCTCAGTGAGGAGATCGGTCTTTATTCCAGATGTGTTGGGAAATTATCAGATTGTTATAAGAAGCAGGTGAAAGGATATGGTTGGAGAACATGGATCAAATTATATTTTTAAAAGATCACTCACTGAAACAATAGATCATTCAATTTTAACAGGATTACTTATTGGATTCTTACTTTTGATCAAGAACTTCATGAATGTATGTGTGGAGGACATAGTTAAAGGTGCCTTCCTGAGTCAGATTCTTATATAATTCCTTCCTTTTGAGTGTAAGCAGAACCCGTAGCTTATTTCCAATCAATAAAAACCAACAGAATATGGCAAAGGTGATGAGATGCCACTCCTTTGATTACCTGAAATTTTATAAGACTAGATTACATTAACCCACGGATGGGAGAGATGTTCTCCTGCTGGCCTTGAACAGGAAAACTTCCATCTTATGAACGGGCAAATGTAGTGGCAGGAACCGTAGGTATCTAGGATCAGAGAGCAACTTGTAGCCAGTAGCTAGTTAAGTAGCTGGGACCCTCAGTGATACAGCCATCAGGAAATGGATCCTTCCTACAACCTGAACAAGCTTGGGAGTGGACTCCTCCCTAGACAGATCTCCAGAGTGGGATGTGGCACAACCAAGTCCTTGCTTGTAGCCTTGTGAGACCCTGAGCAGAGTAACCAGTTAAGCCATGCCCGGATTCCTGGCCATGGAAGCAGTGGGATAACAAATGTGTAGTTTTTAGCCACTAAATTTGTGGTAATTCGCTATGCAGCAATAGAAAACTAATTCATTACATGGGAAATTCTCTGTAAGACCAGAATGAGATTGGAGAAGATGGTCAGTGGTTCTGCTCTCAAATCTGAAAAGGTCCAAATAGTTTAGGAGAAGGCACAAACAGATTTTTAAAAATCCCAGCGCAAGGTAAGTTTTTCTTTCTCACTGTAATTTCATTTCAGTATTTTAACAAACTGCTTTAGAATGTGACTTTTTTTCATTATAACTTTTTTTGTGCTGGTTTCTGATTTCAGGGAACTCTGATATTCTACAACTTGGCTATTCTATATAGCTGAAATTTACTATTAGAAAATATAGCCATAAAAAGAACAAATATATAAAGATTATATTTTGGGCATTACCTAATGGTAAAAGAGGACTAAAAATTGAGGAATTGGATGGCAAAGGTTTAGATCAGTAGTAGAAACACAAATTTCCCCTGAAGGGAGAGATGTTACTGTCATCTAGTGGGTGGAGGCCAGTGATAAAAGCATCTAACAGTGTTCAGGAGAGTGCCCCCCAACAAAGAATTGTCCAGCCGCAACTGTCAATAGCACCTTGAGGTTGATAAACCCTGCTTTCGCTATTCCACTGAATACTTATAAACTTTGTAAGCAAGTTGCTTAAAACTACTTGACCTGTTTTCTGTTCTGTTAAGAAAAACAATGAATTCAGCTGAGTCCTAAATTATTTTACTGTTTTATCTCTGAATCTATAAATCTGAGCATTACAGAATCTTCTAACAAATGCAACAGGTAGTTGTAGATGCTTGGGGAAGTACAAAGGAAAAGAAAATCACATTCCTCACCCAGCAAGGGATTAAAGTGCAGCTGTGAAAAAAAAAATAGATAGATATACATCCACAAAACAAATGAATAACAAAAAAAGCCAGTATAGTATTAAGTGGCAAAATGAGGGCAATATGAGTTCACAGAAGAGGTAAACTAATATGGACTCGATTATTCTAGTAAAATTCGATTGACAGTGTGGTGACCTAGGCACTGACTCCTTCTTTGTGCTCCCATAACAATTTGTTCTTAGTCCTAATACAGCTTTCATTACCTGGAATTGTTCCTTTCTGCAGTTATGTCTTCTTTCCCATAGATTGTGAGCACTTCAAGATCCGACACTGCGGATTACTCACTTCTGCATCAACAGTGCACGACATCCATCACTACACATAGAATAAGTCCATTACATATTTATGAAACTAAATCAATAGGTGGAAAGATGAGTATTGATATTAAACAGAGTATAAACATCATGAAAAGAAGGACAGAGAAATGAATGTGTCACATTTATAAGGAGACAAGTTTGGCTAGAAGGAGAATAATTAGCAGGTTGCGGGTGACAAATACCCAACTCTAATTTAAGCAAAAAGAATGTACTAGAACACTTCCAGAAGTAGAGGAAGAAGTAAATAACCAAACCTTGGGAATACACAAAGTAGTGTAGTTTCATGGTCTATAGCAAGTGAAATCAAGAACTCTTAATTTTTATTTTCTGTTTCTCTTCTCAACTTCTCTCTGTATATTGGTTTAATTAATTCTTAATGAAGGACATTTTTCTTTTCTATCTGGTTGGGGAGAAATGACCACACTCTAGGCTCATCTTCATATACTTTACCACAGAGTATAGGGTTTTTAAATTAGACCCAGTTCTAAAAATATTCAGTGGATTTAGTCTCAGGTCCCACTTGGCTGACACGCTCATTCCTTGGATGAAATTCTATGCTGGAGCAGGGGATCTGGGAAATTCAGTTTTATATAGATAATGTCTAACCTAATATTGGAAGTATTAAAAACTAGTCAGGTAATGATTAAAAGATTTTAAATAGGAGAGTCATATACATAAACTAATGTTTTAGAAGGATGTAGTTTAAAAAATGAGAGAAAACATTCCTCAGTCTATTGTGATAAGGTACTATATTTGAAAAGATAATTTTTCTGTAATATTTACAGTTTCAGTTTGCATGTGCTTATTAAGTCTCTAAATCTTTCTCCTTCCTCCAGATACACACTCCAATCTATCTTCCATTATTCAACCAGAGGAACCTTTCTAAAATCTTTTCATTGCTTTTCCTCCTTCAATGGCCTTTTTTAGGCTAAACAATAAACTTCTAACCCTTTGCCTTAGCATATAAGTCCCTCCACAATATGCCTCTGCCCAATATTCGAGCTTCATCTCTCATAATTCGCTTATGCTCCTGCCGTACTTAGCTATTTTTAATATTTAGCATGAGAAACATTCTTTCACACCTCCAGAGCTTTGAACAACTTGATCTGTCTGTGTGGAATATCCTGGCCCCACCTACAGCTCTTAGCCCTGTTCACACAGGTCCACAAAGTGTCTCCAAACAGCTTAAATCCAGTTTGCCCACCTAGCTTCTGTTAAAGTGTTATCTTCCTTCTGCAGCTTCCTCTGATTCCCCGGTCGGAGGAAACAGTCTTAAGCTAACATCCTTGATGTTCATAGGTGCCTTATCTGTCTATTCTTCTAGATGTTAAGCTCCTTGAGGATAGGAACTATTCATTTTGTGAGTAAGATGAAGCTTTAAAAGCATAATAATTACTATGAATCCTATATTTGCAAAGGCATCAATTTCATTCAGATGCCCCATCTGAGTTTGAGCACATTTGACTTTGCCAGAAATTTCAATCTATTTCTATCCAGCAAAACTCATGTACGAATTCTGACATAGTTGTCAACAATAGAAAAAAATGGTAACGCAAACCTCTCTTTATATCTATTAGTTTAATAGTTGTCTCTTCCCCTTCTTTGTGAAAATGTGAGCAAACACATCATGGTTAGGTAAGGGGAAATAAAGATATAAACAACTAAATTTAAGTCATTTTTAACAAAGCTAAATATACATTTGATCAAGGTTTAATTAGATCATAACAGGCATTATAATTCATTATAAATTAATATTTTACATTTTAATGTTTTTATCCTGTCATCTAGAAGCAGTTCTAACTATATATTAGTCTCTCATTATTTCTTTTATAATAAAATCTCTTCCAAAAGGATTTGTCATATAAAAAGATTTGGCATCATAGCCAATTTAATGCAGCACATATTTTTATTCACTTTTATACTAGGTAGATTTTTATATTACCTTTAAGTAAGTTTTCCATAAAAAGATAATAAAGGTAATTTGAATACAATTTAACACCTTAGGTTACTTAATATACATGTAATACAAAATTGGCTAATGGTGTGATATTATTTCTTATACAGTAGTTTAGTACTTCATATGCTCTAATTCCAACTGTGCCTAATCAGTACATTGTAAAAAAAAGAACACTATAATTATTACAGTAAAAGACTCTAAAAATGATTATTAAAGTAAACACAATATGTCTTAGTCATTTAAAAGTCACTTTCTGCTATATTCCTTTCCTAATATGCCATAATCATTGTACCCCTATTTTTATTTAGCATTAGGAATCATTTTAAAGCATAATATATTTTCCATTTTTATAAATCAAAGGAGTTAGATAATATCATATATTAAATTCTCTTTATCCTTAGAGTGTGGGGGGGGGGAAGGGAGGAGAAGATACTAAAAAGAGTATTTATTTATTAAGTATCCACTGTATAAAAGACCGAAGAATGAATAAATAACAAATTTTTGTTACCTTGTTTTAATTATTCCCATTCTCAATGTTCTCAGTGTTCTACAGCATATTTCAGATGGACCCATCTTCTACATCTTTCCCACTTCCTGGCATCATCCTACTTGTACTATCCTTCCACTCTAGCTCGGATCCCATTGCTTATTATTTCAAATACTTTCATCAATATTTGTCCATGCAATCTTCTTTGGCTTTCCCTCCTACTCATCTGCCAAAATCTCAACAAGTATCTGCCATCCGTGTGTGAGCTTGCTTCTAGGTTGCTAAAGTCTGCTAGAAAAAAAAATAACCAATAGTGAGGCAGATGGCAACTTTCCAATTTTACTAATTCCATTAATGCCTAACAAATTTCTGAATGCATCATGTAAAAAAAAAAAGTGTAGTGGGGGGTGGGGTGTGTGTGCGGAGTGGGTCGTAGAGGAAAAGAAAGAAAACTAAGCTCTTACCTAGTTTATTTAGCTCTATGGAAGTTGCCAGATTGTCAGAACTTAGAAAATTAAATTTAATTTTGCTGTGAAAAGCAGATATGCTTATTGGAGCTGTACAAATCAATTTATCAAGTATCGAGATAATGATAAGCACAGATAAACTTTATGGTGACTCACTCTCTGTTTAAAATAATCATTTGCAAAGACTGCTCTTAAACAACACTCAGTTTATTTTATTCGTATATATGAATGTAGTTTTTCCTTATAAAGCCAATCTGCCAAAAAAACAAATTTATAATTCCTCTCGCTGCTTTTTTCTTTAACCCAAGGGTTAAAGAAATGTCATCATTCCGGCCCTAAACACATGTAATATCATAGAAGGTAGGGACCTGCCATTATTTTTTATTACCACTTATTGTTTCATTCACCATAACCTTATCTGTGAAACAATGATAAGATTTAGCTCATCTGTCAGCTCTTTATGCAATGATTTTTCCTACCCCTATGTGAAAAAAACAGTTTTAAAAATTTATTCCTTTGTAATTATAATGAACTCCTAAGCTCTTTCAATAGTTGTATCTAAATCTAAACTTAAGTACATATTTTCATCATTTAAAATAATTCTTTCTTTGAAATCTATGGTTAAAGGGTCTCATTCTCTTTTCAATACATTATTTTAAAGTTTATTTAATGTGTAGACTACCATTCAGAAAACAAAAAGATATACTTTTATTAGCAAAGAACAAATGACTAAGACGAAAATTGGTCTCCTACCTGTCATACCTATTGAATACTATGGAAACAAACAAACAAAAAACTATAAAGAGCCCAGACTGATCATTGACTTTTCATTCTGATCAACTTTAACACAATTTGTTTAGAAATTCAGTTCCAGCTACCTAATTACCAAGGTCAAGGTTTAAAAGCTTAATATCTCTTTCATTTATCATTTTCCTCTAATCATATTTTCATTCTCCCTATTCTCGTCTTTTAATTCATTTTTTTTATTTCCCCACTCCTACCCTCTTCCCTCCTCCCACCTCTCATACCACATTCAATCACCCTTTTCTACTTCTTATTCCACCCACTAACATCTCTACCACCAGTCTTCTTTATTCCATGTCAACTACTACAAACATGGTTTGCGTGTTCAAAAACTCTTAAGGGACAAAGCATAATAAACATTAACTGATTTCCTTCTCTAACCCAGTTGTTTCTAACCTTTGGAGAGTTTCAGATTCCTTTGAAAATCTAATGATAGCTCTAGATCCTATTTCCAGAAATATTTCATACACAAAAAATTTATCACATAGTTTCTAATCGTTAGCAGAATTACAGAAACCAGACCACAGGTTTTAATTTGGAAATGTACTCTTATTTCCTCCACTTCCAATCTACTCCTCCCACACTGCCACTTTAATCGTTAATATGTTAACGAATCCTATTAATTTTCTCTAAACCTTTTTTCAACCCCACTGTTCACTGAATTAAATCCAATTCTTTATTTAGGACTCAAAGTTCTATAAGCCACAGCTTTTTCTGGTGCGACTCACCATTACTTCTCTCTGTAGAGACTATAGTCTAGCTCAAATTGATATTCACTAAATCTGATTCCATGCTGTCCTTTCTTTGCTGATTTCCTCTGCTAAAATGCTCTCTAAACTACTTAAAATATACCAATGCTTAGGTTCCAAATCCCAAATTAGTCAGTTTGAGGTACAGCCAGAGAACTGGGGTTTTTAAAGCTTTCCAGGTGTCTCTAATGTACAGTAAAGTTTAAAACCATTAATGCAGATAATCTCTCTAACAACCTAATCTCTTAGATCTTTCTCCATTTTAATAATCTTTACTTCCAGCCCCAATTCAGAAGATAACTTTTGGAAAATACTTTATGATCAAGTGAAATCAATGCTTTCTTAAATAGAATACAAAAAGCACCAACTATAAAGAAAAAGATTGTTCAATTAGACTTGATTCAAATGAAGAATTTACATTCATCAAAAGACAGAAAACTGGAAGAAGGTATTTATAATATATTTAACTAGCAAAGTATCCACATATATAATGTATTAAAAACTCCTACAAATTAGTATGAAAATGGCAAAAAAAAATTTTAAATGTGCGAAAGACTTGAACAGGCATTTTACTAATGAGAATACATTTATCTAGGTGAGAATACATTTATTTAGGTGTCTCAGGGACCAATGATTAAATAAAGATGTGCTCATAACCACGAGTCATAAAGGGCATACAAGTACAAACTACAATAAGATAGCATTCCACATCAAGAATATTGAATTTATAATTCGACCACAGAAAGTGGTTGTGAGCAAGGTCAGAACTAGAATTCTCTTACACTGCTCATATACATGTAAAACCACTTTGGAAAACTATTTGGCAGCATCTATTAAAACTGAACTTAACTGAATATATACCTACTTATGATCTGTTAGCAATTCTACCATTAACTATCATTATCCCCCAAGTGATATTCACACACATAAAATAGGTAAATAAAGCATTATTCAAAATACCCCCAAAAGGTAAACATATCAAATTTCATTGTACAATAAACAAATAAATTGACATGTTTATTAATAAAAAATAAACATTGAAATCTTGTCATAATTTTAGGGTAGCTCCCTAGTACATGAAAAATGTATTCTGCTGATTTCAAGATTTTCTCTTTGGCCCTGACTTTTGAAGGTTTAATTATAATGTGCCTCTTGGTGTTTCCCTCTTGAGTTCATCCTACTTAAACTTTTTTATGCTTCTTGAATTTTGGTGTCCATTTTCTTCCTCAGGTTTCAGAACTTTTGAGCCATTATTTCTTTAAATATGCTTTCTGTTCCTCTCTCTCTCTCTCTCTCTCTCTCTCTCTCTCTCTCACTCTCCCTCTCTCTCTCACTCTCCTCCCTCCCATCCCACCCCCACTCCTTTCTGGAACTCCCATAATATATAAATTGGCTGTTTAATGGTGTCCCTTAAGTTCTTTAGGCATTCTTCACTTTTCTCTATTCTTTTATTTTTGCTCCTCTGACTCAATAATTTCAAATGAACTGTTATTGAGTTCATTGATTTTTTCACTTGATCAAATCCACTGTTAAACTGCTCTACTGAATTTTTCAATTCAGTTATTATATTCTTCTCATCTAGAATTTGTTTGATTCTTTTTTGTACTTTCTGTCTCTTTGTTGACATTCTCATTTTGTTCATGCATGTTTCTGACTTTGTTTAGTTGTCTATCTGCGTTCTCTTATTGATCACTGACCTACTTTGAGACAATTATTTTTATTTATTTTTTATTGGTCAAGTAACTCATAAATCTCCATTCCTTTAGATTTGTTTTGTTCCTTTGATATGATCATGTTTTCCTGTTTCTTTGTGTCCCTGTGTTTTTGTTTTGTTTATTTGTTTGTTTGTTTTTTGCTGAGTTTTTGCACTTGAAAAAACAGCACTTCTCCCTGGCTTTATGCAGGGAAACACTTACCAGTTAAATCAGCTATAGAGATTCTGGGGACCTTTTCAGGAGGATGACACTTCTCTGGGTTTTTACATGTAATTTTCAAATTAGAGAGATTTTCTAGTTTCTTTTTCAGGAGCTCAAAATCCTTTCTTCCTCTGGTGTCTGTCTGCAGTACTGCAGGTTCTGTGGTACTACAGCAGCAAGTGGTCCAGCTCTATTTCGTTCTCATTGGCCCCGAGGCATCCAAAGTATCCTGGTTTCCTGTCAGAGTCCCAAGTCAGGTCAGACAGGGACTGGTTTCTTTGGAAGCCCTCCACAAAGCTAGATAAATGTTCCACTCTCCTCCATCCCTGACAAGAAGCCATGAGTTGGGTGCATTCTCTTGATAACACAAAGCCATAAGACTTCTATCTGCAGTAGTACAGGTCCCCTGGTGTGAGAGCAAGCTACTTTCATTTTCTCTTACATTCAGCAGACCCCATGCATCCAAACTATGCTGCTTCCAACTATGCCAGTGCCCTAAATCAAATGAGAAAGAAACAAGTCCCTGCGGCAGCCCTTGAAAATCTTGCACATTGGACACATGTTCAACTCTCCTCTTTTCCTGCCAGAAGCCATGAGCTGGAATTCTCTCTAAAGGCATTGAACTGTGCTGGCTTGCAGGGTGGGGTAATTAGGGGTAAACTGAAATAGTTCTCATTCATTTCAATGCGGCTGTTCTTAACCTTTTACCTTCCTGGGGTATTGCAATTTTTTAACTGGTCTTGGGAGTCCCCATAAAGATATTTTGGTCCATATACTGTTGTTAAGTCAGTATACAGGGCAACGAGGATTAAGTCTTCCTATTCTGCTATCTTGCTCTTATTCTCATTGATACCTACTCTGGTGTTATTTTCTTCCCCATCCACTTACTTTGGCTTTATTTTGCTCTTCTTTTTCCTGTTTATTATGATGAAAACTAAAGTTATTGACTTGAGACATTTCTTCTTTCCTAATATAGACATTTGATGCTATAAAATTTCCCCTTAATACTGTTTTAGTAGCATCAAATTTTGTTAGATTGTGTTTTCATTTTTATTCAAGTTAAAATACCATCTAATTTATCCTTTGATTTTGACCCATACATTATTTAGAAGTATGTTATTTAATTTATAAATTTGGAGCATTTTTCCAGAGAGCATTCTGTTACTGATTTCTAATTTAATTCTCTTGTGCTCGATAACTTATATCAAATAACCTGAATCTCTTTAAATTTATTGAGATTTGTTTTATGGTCCATTGCAGTCTATCTTAGTAAATATTTTATGTGTACTTAAAAGAATGTTTTTGGTGGAGTACTTTCTAAATATCAATTAGGTCAACTCAATTGATAGTGTTATTCAAATCTTTTATTTTCTTACACATTTTCCTTTCTCCTATTCATTCATTATTGAGAAAGTATTATTGAAATCTCTGATTGTGATTACAGGTTTGTTTATTTCTTCTTATAGTTCTAGAAGTTCTTGCCTTATGTGTTTTCAGCTCTGTTATTAGATACATAAATCTTGATGAGTTAACCCCTTAATCGCTATAAATTTATTTGTCCCCTAGTAATAGTCTTTGCTCTGAAAGCTACTTTGACTGATATTAATATAATCACTCGGTTTTTTTTTTTAAACAAAGCATTAGGATGGTATAGATTCTTCCATCCTTTTACTTTTAACTTGCTTGTGTCCACATCTATGTAGTTGAAATTTGTTTCTCATAGGCAGCATATAGGTATTTATTACTTTTTATCCAATCTGACAATCTCTGTATTTTAAATGGAATTTCTATATCATTTAAATTTAATCTATTATTGCTATGGTTACTTTCACATTTATCATCTTGCCATTGGTTTTTTATTTGTGCCATCTTTTCCTTATTTCTCTTTTTCTTTTAACTGGTTTTTTAGATTAATATTTCTATTATTTTATCTCTTTTGTTGACTTTTTAGCTATAACTCTTTGCTTTGTCTTTTTAATGATTGCTTCAAGATTTATAGGATACCTGTTTAAGTTATTGTATAAAAACCTTAAAATAGTATACCTCCATTTTCCTTCTCTCAATATTTGTGCTATTATTGTTAGCCATTTTAATTTTACATATACATACACTTCATATTATGTTGTTATTGTTTTTGTTTAAACAGTTACATGTCTTTCAGAGAGTTAAATAATATGAAAAAATCTTAAATATTTACCTATCTAGGTACTATTTCCTGTGAACTTTATTCTTTGTGTACATCAATATCTCCATCTGGTATTGTTTTCTTTCTGCCTCCTCAAAAATTCTTTTAATCTATCTTATAATGTAAGTCTGCAGTTTACAGATTCTTTGTAATTTTTTGTATACCTGACAAAGTCTTTATTTAGCCTTTGTTTTAAAGGCAGTTTTTGATGGGTATAGAATTCTAGGTTTATATTTTTTTCTTTCAATTCTTTAAAATTTTGCTCCACTGAATTGTTTATGATATGAAATATGCCATCATCCTTATTGTTATACCTCTGTATGTAACACGTCTCTTCATTCTATTTTTAACACTTTTTAACACTAGTTTTTAGCAATTGATTATGATATACCTTGATGCAGTTTTCTTCACCTTTCTTATTTTCTTACTTTGGGGATTTGTTAAGCTTCTTGGATTTGTGGGTTTCTAGTTGTCATAAAACTTGAACAATTCTTGACCATTTGGTTGAATATTTTCTCCCACTCCCTCTTCTCCTCTGGGATCTCTAAATCCATGGGATTGGGTATATTAGGTTGCTTAAAGTTGTCCAACAACTCATTGATTTTCTGTTTGCTTTTTTTCTATCTTTTCTTCTGGGTTTCATTTTGGATAGTTTTATTGTTGTATCATCAACTTCACTAATTCATTTTTTCTGCAATGAATTATCTGAGAACTCAATCTAGTGTATTTTTCATCTGAAAAATTTTAAATTTCATCTTAGAAGTTATATCTGGGTCTTTTTTATATCTTCTATGTCACCACTTAACTTTGACCATATGGAACACATTTATAATAACTTTATTTTTTAGACCAGTGAGGTTGCTTGTGTCAATCCACTATGTTCCAAGAGACAATGAGAGAGATGCCCACAGGAAATACCTCTCTCTGTTGTGATGAGGAGGGACCAGCTGTTGAGTAAGCAGGGTTGTGTTTAAAGGCCATTAATACATTTTATTCTCCTTATTTCTTTCTGTTCCTCTTTCTCAGCAGAGAACTCATGGGGAATTTCTACTTGTTACCATGTAGGAAAAAAAGAATGGGGTCTTTTTTTTTAGTGTGCCAAAGTAATGGAATTTCATTTTCATTACCTAAATAATTTGGTGCACATCCAAATATCAGGTCTCATGTGGGAGGAAATAATTCACAGGGAGGGGAAAATAAACAGTTTTTTTGAGGGCATTTTGCTCAGTTGTCTTTATTTTCATGTTTATCTAGATATTTGGTTATTAATATCTCCTAGTCACTTATTTTATAGACTAGAACTAAAGGTTATAAAGGAGCATCAAGAATTCACTTGCACCTGGTACATTACTCAGAGTTCAATACTGTGGTAAAATTTGAAAATACCTATTTAATAACACACATGAGCACTATGCCCAGAACTATTCTACATAATCTATGTATATTGTTTAACTCTTGCAACAACATAATGAAGCTTTATTTACTATTATTTTCCTCTATTTGATTAGGTTAGACAATAGGATATTGCTTCTATTCAACCATTTTGATCCATAGAAATGTGAATTTTATATGATTCATTCTAATACATATGAAAGGAGGTTAAGTCACTTGCCCCAAACACAAAATCACAAGCTGGTAAACGGAGGAATATAAATTTGAACTCAATCATCCATTTTCCTCTTTATCTTATGCTATACTCACTCACTTTATATATATATATATACACATACATATATACATATATATACATATACACATACACACACTTATACATACATATATACATACATTTTTGTGTATACATAAACACATATATAGAGACATTAATATACATATAGACTTAGATGTGTGTGTATATGTATATATATTCTTAGGTATTTCTATAAAGGGCTCAAATATATAGCAACAGGCAATCTTCTACTTTCTGAACTTTAACCCTGAACTATAAAGTTGGTTTATCATTTTTTATACATGCAGTCATTATTGGTATATTTCATCTTAGATATATTTTTTTTCTCTTAACACACTCAACTTGAAGTTAAGAATGTAACCTCTATAATTAAAAAAAAAATCCAATTTTCATCTATTCATCTCAACCCTTAATATCATTGCAGAGCATCTTCTCCTTTTGCTGTAATTCACGCTATTTGAGCAGCTTATCTTTGTGACAGTGGGTCTTAGGGAGCCAGTTTCTTGTTGTCTTATGGAGACAAATCCATATTACAGTCTACCCACCATGCATGAGGTGACATTCAGTTAGGACAAAATCACCATCAACAAAATAGTCTCCTCTGTGGTCTCTAGACAGTTTAATTTGATGGATTAAACATACTCTTTTTTTTTCAAATTTGATGCTATTTTTAATCAATATTTACCAAGCATATGCAACATGGTGGTAGAGATTACTTGACAAGAGGTAGATTTTATTCTTAATTTTATATGTCAAATAGTATGTTATCTAGATTACTCAAACTAAATATATTTTTGCTCATGCTGCTTTTTGGGAAAGGCAATCTCATACATGCAGTTTTCCATCCTCAACTTGACAGTATAAAAATAGACCTTGGGCCTAGATTATTCCTTATCAGGAGATATGAGTCTACGGAGCTTGTGCTGGACTTAATGCCTCCTGTAGGAATCTCTTTCCCTTTTTCAGACTCAGTGTGTACTTCTTTATTCTACTCAAGTATGTACATCATGTAGCACCTGGTCAACCTCACTGCTAGAGCTCTCTTCTGTGGAGAGAGGATGGGAGGCCTTCTGCGGCAGCACAAGAGGGGTGTGTATAGGTAGGCCAATTGCCCTGTGTCAGCTGGTTGTGGGGAACCAACACTCATAACTGAAGCAGAGCTTTTTATGTTTCTTCTCTATGTGAGGTAAGCATTGTGTAGTGCTTGACTGCTTTGTGTTTTTCTTGGAGACTCTGATATCAAGATACAGCAGGCAGAAGTGTTCACATTTCTACTCCTGGTGACAGGCAACAGGTGCCATTAGTTTGACACTGACCAAAGGTTATGGGTAGAATATGCATTATTTTGCATTTTATATTTTCTTATTTAAATTATCAAAACAAAGAATTATTCTGATAATTCTATATAGATACACGTACATATATAGAGAGAGAGAGAGAAAGAGAGAGGGAGGGAAGGAAAAAATTATGTATGACTCTGTATAGTAAATAATGTAATACAGATCCAGTTAAATTACTTGGAAACATTGCTATCTTTCCTAGTCTTGCTTGTAACATTTGTTATATGGGAACAATGTAGTGTTTAGTCTAGGGTCAATTGATCGCTGTTACTGAGGAAAATTCCTTCTCTGTACCCTGCCCAAAGTCCCAGGACACTTAAGATTTTCTAACATGTTTCTACACGTAGCCCACTGAGTGCTGTTACATTTTGGAAGGTCATTTCCCCAGTCCTGCATCCTCGTACACACGTGCTGATTGGTAATCAGCTGAATACTCAGTGGAGGATCCTCTGAAGATCTCTGGAGTTTTCTGTCTGTGTAGTTCTCTTTTCTCCAATAATTTATCCTGTGAACTCTATCTGTTGTGGCTCACTGGACTCTCAGTTCCATGTCCTCAACTCTCTGTGTCTACTGAACTTCACCCACGCTCCTCTTCCCTGAGCTATGGTCTGAAAACTCTCCCAAGGGATCTTTATCTTAATTGCCTGGAGTCCAGTTACTTGAAAACCATTGCTACATATATTTTTTTGTTATTTTTTCTTCAGACAGGAGAATAAATCGAATCTTTGCCATCTTGACCCAAAGCTGAAATTAACCAAGATGTTATTTTCTCTCAAGAATAAAGTTGTTTGCATTGAGTGCGTTGTTCTAAATGTCAGAATACCTACATTAACAGAGACTCAATTTTTTTTTTACCCCTTGGGAATATCCATACTTGATGTTAATAAATAATAGCTATTTTCCGACATCTTCCTTATGCCTACAATGATTCTTATCTAGGGATTTTGTTTGATATAAAATTTTATATCGAAATTATATAACAGTTAAATAAAGTGAGAGTTTACAAATAAAACAAATCATTCTTAAAAAATAAACAAACTAATCATCCTTTCTGACCTCAGAGATGAGTAAAACATAAGATTATATACGCTAACATATAAAAAAAAACTAATTTAAATCTGCTTATCATGATGACCAGACAATACTGGTCTCTCTAAGCTATGTGATAGATATTTGATGACAATACAACCTATGGAACTCTTTCACTGTGTGAATAGACACTAGAATTCTACTAAAATCCTTTAGTTTCTTCACATTGAGCTATAGTGGATAATTTTCTATTTCATTTTATTCTAATTAATGTAATGAAAATAAATATTAAGTAAATAAGTAAATATACTTTTATTTATGATTTTGTCTTAACACTTAACTGAAATGTTTAGTCTTGCACCTGGAAACTTAAAAATATTTTATAAAAAGAAATCATATTCTCTGCCACTTCCTTTCCTCAGCGTACAACTATATTTACTTGTCTATTAGAAATGTATGCCCAATTTAAAAACTAGTAGTGGGTTTTCTTTTTTAAAATGAATATCTTAATTAAACAAACAGCTATCAAATATACAATTGAATGACTTTAGACAATCTTCCTATCCTAAGATTTTAATATGTACAATATTATATTTTAGAGCATTTGGCTTGCTAGTGTGTGTGTGTGTGTGTGTGTGTGTGTGTGTGTTGTGTGTGTTATATAATTTAAATTATTTAAGTACACATTTATAAATTCCCTTTATACCATTTTAATGATGGCTTAAATAAAAATAGAATATATGACTGCAGATAGCTTATTTTCTTCTGAGACTCTTAAGTTGTATTGTCAGATAATAATATCAACTGTAATAAATAATCCTAATATAAAATTTTATCATAATCTTTATATCTTTTGGTAATGTTTAGATAAGAAGAATAATTAATATTTTCTTCTATTATTTTCCATGTCATATACTGAAAAAAAATTTCATGAGCTTAATATTCAATCAAAGTTGCTTGAGTCAATATGAGTCTAAGCAGACAGTAAAATTTTGGGTAGTAATAGAAATCTTTATGCTCTACAAATAAAAGGATTTTTTTCTTGAATATAATAGAGATGATGCAAAACGAAATGGAAAGATAGGACATAGTAGCATAACTGAAGACTGAAATCAAATATAAAATTTAAGAGACCCAGGGAAATCTGTTTAATCCTGGATTTAATACTTTATCAGGGGTTTAAAATATCTTTATAAAGTAAAAACAGGTCATTTTCAGTTTTTTTTTTTCTTCTCTAAGATAGCCAGTAATTAGTATGATAGGTAGCACCTATCTATTCCACATTTTTATTACTTTTTTCTCATACTGTAGTCATCTACTTTATGTGAATAAATGGAAAGCAAGCTACAGATATTAATTTATTTTAAAGGACTGTGCAAGGTACTGCAGGCAGCATTGTTCAGACCAGTGATTTCGACATTCTTTAATATTTGCTTTTAAAGTGTTTATACTATGAATAATGTAACAGGTTTTATATCCTCTAATTAGTAAAATTTTGTTAAATTTTAATAGGTTAGGAAGAAGGAAGTGTGGAGAGTTGAAGGAAAAAGAAGAAGACTTATACTCTCAAGACAGCCCACAATTTCCACATCCAAATAGTTCCCATATATGAACCCCCTTAAATGATACTGTAACCCTTCCCTCTAGGGTCCTGACCTGCAGTTTGAGAAACACTGGCATTGATATATGAAATACCTAGATAATGCAAAAAAACTCATTTTACCAGATAGTTTCACCTTCTGCCCCCATCAATCATATTACAAAATCTGTCAACAGGAAGTAAATTGCCTTGCTTAAATTTTGCCCCTATTCCCTTCACATGGTCACTTTAGAGGTAGTGTTAATGGCCAGTATAAATGACAAAAGTGAACAGGCATAAAGATATGGATACACCCGTCTAGTTAATTGGCCTCTTAATAGTAATGTTAAACCATATTGCAAAGCTTATGTTGAAAGAAAAAAAGTGGAGGCGGCTTCTGGGTCTTGTTTTATGTTTTGAAGAAGACAATATTATTTTCCAGTATCAGTGTTTCTCTTTTACCTTCTCTTTGCTTTCTTACTCTGCAGCTCTTCAGTGTATCTTTTCCTCCAACTTTCTCCCTTCTTTACCTTACCCACTACTCTGACAAAGATAGACATGGAAAGGAATAAAAAATAAACTTGGAAGAAATTTTTTTAAGTATACAAAACTATGTAGTAAATTCTAAATTACTGTATCTGTCAGTTGGCTAACAAATTTACTGAGTGCCTATTACCTACCAGACAACATCATGTATTCAGAGGATGGACATGGTTAACAAAATAGTTTCTTTACTCGTGGAGTTTACAATCAACAATTAAAAGAGAAGAAAAAATATCATACCAGTATTTACTAGGTATAAACAGTATTTACTAGAAACTGTTATGTGCAAAATGTTGGGAGTAGATTTTTATAGTGCTAATGTATAATTTGGGGATCCAGCTTATTCAAGTGCATTAGGAAAGGTTTACTTGCATAGCAATATTCACACTGTGATTTGAAGGACCAATTAGACAAGGTAAAGAGGAGGGGGGGAACATTCCAGGAAGAGGAAACACAAAAGCTATAAGGCAGGAGAAAGCATAGTATGCTCAAATAGAAAGCCAGAGTGACTGGCATAAAATAAAGTGAGCAAATAGTGCATATGAGAAGCAACTGAAAGTCAGGTTGTTGGTATTTTCAGGGCATTATTTGAAGGACAACTTGGAAGATGTCAAAAGGTTTTAAGAGAAAAATGACATATTCAAATCTGTTTTAAAAAGGATATATATACTGGCCGTATCAGAAGAATGGAGAGGAGATAGGGGGAAGATGGCTGTAATGACTATGGCCTCGTTGAGGATACTGACAGTGAACACAGGTAGAAGTGAATGGATTCAAGAGTTATTTAGGTGGTGGAATATATTGAATTGAGGAGTAGGATGAGAAAAGAGTCTAGAATTTTGCTTATATTTTTGGATTTAATATATAATATATAGTAGAGAGTTTTACTGAAATTGGGAAAACTCCTAGGAAAGCAATTTCTCAAATGGAAAAAATATATCTCTTAGAATCGCAAAGATGACCTAAAATTAAACTGTTAGCTGAATATTAAATAATTATCAAGAATTTTAATTGCCCTGCTTAAGGATTATAAGAAGTCTGGGTAGATGATTTGGATGGCCCATTTTTACTAAAATGTTCCTAATTTTGTAGGAACATCTAAGGCATCTGAAATAAAATATAAGAATTATTTTCAAATCTATATGTACTCATTAATTTATTTCTCATGAAGAAAAAAAAATAACCTATGTTTAGAGGAAGGGCTGAGCAAGTATGCCTTACTTCATGCTGTAGGCATAGATATAAGAGGAATTTCTAATGGTGGAACTAATACCCTCAGGAAACAAGAGCTTTAACCCATTTTTTCTCTTTTATCCCTTCTACCACTGACACTGCCACTTTAATTTTTAGTTGTTGCTTATAATTCTGTGTTCTCTACACAGTAGGCTAAAGTTATACCTTTTCCAGATACACAAACCTCAAAGCTGCCAGCTGCTCACCTCAACTGCTTTGAATAATCCTTTCAAAAAACAACTTCTGGTTTTATTACCTCAAATTTATTTTCCAAACTACCATCATAGGTTTTGGCTCAGTAATCCAAAAATCCATCTTTAGTTCAAGTTTAGTAAAGCACCTAATTTGAGCGAAGCAGTCTGCTAAGTGCTGAGCTGAAACATACAAGCATTAACTTATTATAGCCCATAATGATCTGGCTGCAATGATAGTCCAGTGCTTTGCATAACTCTGGGAAGACTAAGCAAGTGTAAAATTATTAGCAACTAGTTTTAAATTAACTTACTAAAAGGTTATCATTAAATATTTCTAATATAGGCTTGCACCAATCTTACTGGCTTGCATACTTAACAAAGGGATAAGTAATAAGATAATGACTAAAAGAAAAGATCTTAGTATCTTCATTAAATAGTAATGTTGAATGCTTACCTTTAACTCATTTGATAGAGACTGATCTCAAGATTTTTATATATTTAAATACTTACAAGTGAATCAATTAATCTGTGAGTTATACTTGGAATGTCTCCTCACCACCATAACCTTTACTCCCTGCTAGTTTTGAATGATCATTAGTTAAGATGCATGTTAGCATCAGTAACTGTGAGGAAGAGATATATTATTAATATTTATCCTGAATGAGAAGAGGACACTACTGTCTTGCCTAAACTTTGAAAATTGTTTTCCAAAGATTATTCAATTCTATTCAGATTTTAGGACAATTACGCTAAATCTACATAAATATTGTTGCAAAATGTCATCTTTTAAAAAGTAAATAAAAATAGGATAAAATCTTATGATGATTCATGGATCATACTTACTGTATTGCTTCTATGATGTATTTCCTGGCTTGGTGTTTGCTATTAATTTGAATCATGTATAATTTATAGTGCTACCATGGGCTTTTGTTTTAAGATGACAAATCTGGCTCAAATGTTTACCTCTTCTTAATAATAAGTTTAGAAAATCTTGCAGATTTTATAAAAGCATAGAGTGTTAGAACAAATAAAAATAGAATCTTGAGGAAAAAGAAAAAATCTATACAGGAAAGTCATATTCCAATTGTGAAGTGAGGTGTTCAAATCAAAGTAAGGAAGCTTGAGGATGAATAATGGAATGGATACTAGGAAATAGAACAAATGAATGAGATGTTGAAAATAATAAAGATATGGTGAGGAAGGAAAACACTTTTTCTTCCAACAAGAAAAAATAAAAGACAATAAAAAATGCCAGAGAAAATAAAGCTTTGTAAGAAATGTATGGGAAAAATATAGAAAATTAAACATATGATTTTGAGAAATTAGTAAAAGGTGTGTATTACTTCTCTCTACATTTCATTGGCCTTAACTCAGGCGTGACAAGCTACAGTGACAACTGGAAACTCAAAAAGAAAAAAAATGTTCTATAAGCATCTAGCTCACATTTTATAGTTTCTATGAAACAGTTACAGTTTAAACTCATTGTTTATCCTGTTATTTGCAGAAATTATCTTTTGACTCCCCACTTAACAATATAGCAGTATTATCACATCCCCACCTTTCATTCCATCATCCAGTGTCTGCTCTCTGCACATCATATTTCTATTGCAAGGTTGGTAATATTTATATTCTATTGAATAATAATAAAATTTGATTTCTTTTAAATATTTGTTAATTATAAAAGTTTATAGTCCATAACAACATTTATCTCATAACTATATACATATTTTTCATTGCAGAGCCACATTTTGTTCTATTTACTTTTCAAAGCAGAGAATATTTAATGGATTTTCTTATCTTTTAACCAATCTGAACAACCAAGAGAATATACACATAAATAAATAAATAAATAAATAAATAAATAAATAAATAAATAGATAGATAGATAGATAAATAATAAAGTGGATAGATCGGTAAATAGACAGACAAACATGGGTCAGTGAGACTATAACAAAATATTTAACATTCTTGCTACCAGAGTGTCCCGGGGGAAAAGAAAAATGATGAGACTGGAAAAGTACTGAAAAAAATCATGGCTAGTTACTTTCCAAATATGACAAGGACCAAACACCTTCATATTCAAGAAGCCTGAGTGAACTCCAAACGGGATAAACTCAAAGAAATACATACCAAAACACATAATGAAAGTTTGGAAACTAAAGACACCAAAAAAAAAAAAAGAAATCTTGAAAACAGATAGAGAAATGGAACACATTACCACGGAGGGCAAAAGAAGATGCCTAATATTTTCCAAGGGAAAAGAAAACCCAGAAAGCTGTCAACTTGGAGTTCCAAACACAATGAACATTTTTCAACAATGAAGGGGAATTCAAGATATCATCAAATGAAGGAACACTAAAAAAAAAAAATTGTTGCTCAAGAACACAATAAGCACAATTATGAGTAAATAAAATTTAAAATTATGACTGATGTTTGAAGTAAAAATTCTAACACTGATGTGATTTTTAATATACATAGAAGAAATATTCTTAAAAATTAAAAATAGAGCAAATAAAGGGAGAAAAAGGGAAACAAGTTTTCTACACTTCTCTCAGACTACTGAAGAGATGACACCAGTAGAGTGTGATCTATACCATAGCTATTCATATATAGATATGATACAAATACATAGATATAATACAAATACACATACGTGCATATATATAATAGAGCAACTACTAAAAAGTCATATGGAAAGATACACTCATAAACAATACAGATAAATCTAAATGACAATCTAAAAATGCAAATAAACCATCAAAATCTGAAGGAGACAACTAAAGCAGTGTTGAGAGGAAAGTTTCTAGCACTAAATATGTATGAATATGTTTGTATATGTGTGTATAAATATATATATGTTTAGAAAGTTAGATTAAAAATCTGAAAGATTATAAAGTATTTTTAAATGTATCTAAATTATGTGTGTCTATATGTTATTATGTATATATGTATTATGTTTATACACACATACACACACACACACACATACACACATAACTTAGATGCATTTAAAATATATGTTTTAAAGTATAACCCTTAAGATTTCTAATCCATTAACTTTCTAAATAACAAATTTTATATACATATAATCTTACTTTTTGATTGGTTAGAAAAAGTAAACCTGATACGTTCATTTCCAAAAGGCTAAGTGTGTATGGTATTAATGGTTGTCTTGGCTCTTGCTGCCTTGTAAATGTTTAAAATGTCCTAGGTCTTTTCACAGCACTGAAGTGATAGAGATACATTGTACATTGAAATTTTATGCATGAAAAGGGTCTCTCTACTGAAAACAATATAAATGAACCTCTTTTTCTGTACTCTTTTGCTATCATCTCTCTCTTACCATCATTATAATCTTTGATGGCTCTGGATTTCACTCAAAACATTCGACAAATTGGACACCAAAGCCAGTAAGCACAGAGTTCTAATGAGCATGCTATTGACTAAAGCAGCAGGAACAAGAGAACATTCTCAGGACCATCAAACTAATTAGACTATACTGGAGGTAGGCAACAAATAAAACCTTGGTGCTTACGAACTAACATTGACTACATTCTCTGTGTATGCTGGAATAAAAGTTTGATTCTAGAACCAAAAAAAAAGGACATTTTGGGGGGAAAAAAATTGAAGAATCTGAATCAAGTCTGTAGTTTTCTTTTAATAGTAAAGTGTCAATGTTAATTGCTTATTTTGGTTATGTAGGATGCAAAGGTAAGGGGATGATGGATGAAGAGCTTTTGGAAACTCTCCATACATTCTTTGTAGCTTTTTTATAAATCTAAAAATGTACCACATTGTAAAGTTTATTAAAAAATTAACATTGAAATAGTGTGTACAAAGATGAAGATTGCTAGTAAAGTCTTAGAAGCACAAAGCCATTCTAGCAAAGACTCAGAATACATGAATCAAGAGCGTGGATTTAAATGAGATAGTCTAGAACAGACTGAAACAACTATTTAGTCATACCTGTTAAAGAATACATCACATATTTTAAATAATTTCACATAGATAATAGTGTGTGTTAATTTAGTGTCAGAATAGTTATACTTTGGAGTTGCCTATGCTTGCTATGTGCATTAGAAATGGACACATCAAATCTTCAAAGTTCCCACAAAAAAGGACATTTGTATACAAATGTGAAAAAGGCTAAGGAAACTCTGTAGAATATTTTGACAAAATAAAGACAGTCTTTAATCTCTGAAGTGAAGTATAAAGAGTAGGAAGCCCTTGAAGTAGGCCAGCCAGTTGGGATTCTTAAGTTTCACCTGCAATACAAATTCATTTTTCCATGGCTGAGTAATATTCCATTATATAAATGCACCACATCTTCTTATCCAATTATCTATATTGATGGGCACTTAAGTTGTTTCCATATTTTGGCTATTGTAAATAATGCTGATGTGAACACAGGGGCGCATATATCTTTTCAAATTAGTGTTTTGGTTTTCTTCAGATAAATATACAGAAGTAGAATTGCAGGGTTATAAGGTGGTTTTATTTTTAATTTTTTTGAGAAAACGCCATACTGTTTTCCATAGTGGCTGCACCAGTTTCAATCCCACTTACAGGGCACGAGGGTTCCCTTTTCTCCACATCCTCACCAACATTTGTTGTTTATTTATTTATGATAACCATTCTGACAGGTGTGAGGTGATATCTCATTGTGGTTTTAATTTGCATTTCTCTGATGATTAGTGATGTGGAGCATCTTTTCATGTCTATTGGTCATCTGTATGTCTTCTGGAGAAATGCCTATTTAGGTATTCTGCCCATTTTTTAATTGGATTGTTGTTTTGGTATTTTTGATGTTGTGTTGTATGAGTTCTTTATAAATTTTGAATATTAGCCCCTTATCAGATGTAACATTGACAAATGTATTCTCACTTTCAGTAGGTTCTTTTTTCATTTTGTTGATGGTTGCCTTTGCTGTGTAAAACATTTTTAGTTTGATATAGTCCCATTTGTTTATTATTTTATTTTTTTATTTTATTATTTAATTAATTAATTAATTAATTTTTATTATTTTATTTTATTTTATTATTTTATTTTATTTAGTTTTCCTTGCCCAAGAAGATATATCAGAAAAAATATTACTAAGAGCAATTTTAGAGAGTTTACTGCCTGTTTTCTTCGAGAAGTTTTATGATTTTGGGTCTTCATATAAGTCTTTAATCCATTTTGAGTTTATTCTTATATATAGAGTAAGAAAGTGAATCTTAACATTTGTAATGATATGGATGGACCTTGAGGGTATTATGCTAAGTGAAATAAATCAGACAGAGAAAGACAAATAAAGACAAATATCATATGATCTTACTTATACGTGGAATCTAAAGAACAAAATAAATGAAGAAACAAAACAGAAACAGACTGACTCATAGATACAGAGAACAAACTGGGTATTGCCAGATGGGAGTGGGGTTGGAGGGCTGGGTGAAAAAGCTGAAGAGATTAAGAAGTACAAATTTGTAGTTAGAAAATAGCCATGTGATGTGAAGTACAGCATAGGGAATATAGTCAATATTATATATCATAGTAACCACAGTTTACAAATTATAATATTATAATAACTACATATAGTGCCAGGTGGGTACTAGACTAATCAAGGAGATCACTTTGTAAATTATATAACCACTATGCTATACAACCTGAAACAAATATAAAATAATATTGAATGTCAACCGTAATTGAAAAATAATTTTTTAAAAAAGAATTCAATTTTATTTCCAGGCTAAAGAATTAAAGTTCCCTAAAGATAAAAACTTTTCATGCCACTTATCATATTTTCTCCTTTAATCAGATGTTATAATTACTTTCAGGAAAAAAAAGTCACAAGTCCAGGAAAGTAAGCCTGGGTTCCTTGTGCTGCTGTTTTCCTACAAAACACAAAAAAGTGAGATGGCTGGTCATTGTTCAGCCACTGTTGATAAACCTGTTATTGCTTCTATGTCTTCAGTACATTATTAGAAAGTACATACCATTTGATTCAAAAGTTAGAAAACCTCAGATTATAGCCAGGTAGTATTTAGTGTCATCTGCAACTTTAGAGGATTGGAAGGTGAGCAAAATTAGCATCAAGCTGCAACATCCTTGACCAAATACGATACAAATCTTTGAAGGTTGTGTCCTGTGTATTTTGAGGAGCCAGTTCTCAATTGCATAGTTCTGAAAATTGAGTTGATTTATTTTATTTAAGATTCTGGAGCAGTAACGGAAGTAGATATAATGAGGAAATAATTGATATAATAAAAAAAAACAGAACTAAGTATTCAATCCCATTATCTTCATAGAATATATAATAAAGTATTAAAAAACTCCAGAGTAAATACCATAAAATATTAGAATTAATTACATTAAGCAATTATCATGAAAATTGAGATCATTTATATTTAAAGACTATAATTTTCCTCCTCTTAATTATAGGTGATTCTACTACATAAAGAATGAGAAAAATAAAGCACTGGTCTTGGTGGAATACATTCAATCAATAACAGTTATTGGTACTATACTTGCTATTTAAAGTCTTCTTAAGAACAATTAATCCTACAGATTATACTTATGGCTTTAGATTAGGTTACTGTGATGAACAAATTCAAGAAGGGTCAACAACGACTTTATATATGACTTATTCTGTAAAGAAATTAAACATTAATCATGCAATTTTATATAGGCATATACTCTATAACTCTGATATGAAAGTGATTTACATATATCCAGAATCATTCAAACTTGTATTCTTCAAAACATTAGAAAATTGGGACAGATGAATTTGAATTTTCAGTGTTAAATACTTTTGGTGTTTCTAAACTTTAGTATTGATCCGATAATGCGCAACTAAAAGTTCTTAAAATTAAAATATTTTAGAGTAATTTATCATCTCATGCTAGGGTAATTTTTAAATTAATAGGCAATCTAAAATTTTAGTACATTTGTATTTAGACACAAATCTAAGTGATTCTTATTTTCAACCCATAATTTTGTGGCAAAATAGCCACATGATTTAAAAATGTAGAAGCAATATGATAAAACAAACAGATACCATGAAAACAATGAGATTTAAAAGGCTGGTGCCTATTTTCTCACCAGGCACCTGGTAAGGGATCTTTGTTTGTTTCATTCATTTCTGTATCTCAAGATCCAAGACAAAACTGCAATGTATATGCATTACTCTCCATTTTATGACTAAAATCTAAAAGCAAATAAAGTAAGCATTGACAAAGACAAGTTAGATCATTTTTTAAATAAAGCCTCCACTTCTAGTTCTTTTGGCAAGACAAACAATATTAGATTTAAAATAATTATCATGAAGGAAAATGGCAATAAAAAATCATGATGAATTATAATTCCTTTTGGATTATTTGGAATACCCTTCAATAATAGTAATAATTTGATAACTTCTGAAATCAGACCATCTTGTTTCCAAACCCATATCTGGTAACTTGCTATATTTCCTTGGGCAATTCACTTAACCTTTCTGTGCCTTCCTTTTCTCATTTGTATTTTACAAATAATAATAGTACCTACCTCATAGTGTTGTTATGGCAACTAAATGAGAAATAAAGACTGCTATATCAGTGTTAGTAGTAGTAGTAGCAGCAGTAACAGCAGCAACAGCAGTATATCTTACCAAGTGTCCTGAGTTATCAAGTGACTTTATTTATGAACACCTTTAAGCAAGGCAGAATGTACTAAGAAAGAACCTAACTTTACAGATGAAATGTACACATAATAGTAATTCATTAAATTTCTAATGTTTTTCATAGTTATAAATATTAATAATTTGTCTCTAAACAGCACTATACAGATATACAGAGAATATAAAGCAGATTTAGAAGCTGTGAATTACCTTTCTAAATTCATGCCTACAGCTAAAATGACATGTAAAGCATCCTAACCACAAGTGATTTATTTAATATGTATTTGAATACAAATTAATGTCTAATATTGCTCATAATTATGTATCATTATTTTAATGTTATAGTTAAGTTTTGTGATAAATATTTGTTGCTTATTGCTTATAGTCTCTTCTCTAGATTATTGTTGTGATAATATTATTAATTTCTCCTTGATCCTATCAATGTTTTGTTATGCTGAATCATGAAAAAGGAATTAGAAAAATGTAGTTCAATCATGTATAGGAATCTGGAGTTGGTTAATTAAAAATAAGTTAAATAAAAATGTGGTTAGCCTGCATGAAGTAGTAAACATAAGGACATTAATTACATAATCTGAACTCAATATTTCAGCACAAATGTTTTCAAATATGATCTTAAATGTATAGCTCTTTATACATGTTAAATTGTGTACCCCTCAAAAAAGATGTTGAAATCCTTACCCTTAGCACCTTCAAATGTAACCTTATTTGGAAACAAGGTCTTCATGTGGTAATCAAGTTTAAATCAAGTCATTATGCTGGGCCTTAATCCAATATGACTGGTGTCCTTGTAAAAAGGGAAAATTTGGACAGAGATAGATGCAAATAGATGATTCCAAGACACACCGGCAGAATAGCTTGTGAAGAATGTCATGGAAATACTGAATTGATGTACCTACTGTGGAACATCTGCGGCTACACGAATTGAGGCTCAGAAAAGAGGCAGGGAAAGCTCCTTGCCTAGCATCTTCAGAGGTAGCATGGCATTGCCGACACCTTGACTTCAAACTTCTGGTCTCCAGAACTATGAAACAAGAAAGTGCTTTATGTTTTAAGCCATCTAGTTTGTGGTACTTTGTTATGGTAGTCACAGAAATATGTGACTTTTTACTAGAGGTACTGAAACTTTTCTGATGTTGAGTTACTTATCTTCCATTGTCTTAATTCTAGTTCATCTGAACTGAAACCATTCTGTAAGGATATTATAACCCTGTAGAAATAATGCTGAATCCAAAGGTGTGACACTACCAGCATAAGTCAAACTTTTTCATCAGTAGATTTTACTGTTCTCTTGTATTCTGAAAAATGTATATTTTATTTATGCAGAAAAAATTAAATTTTAAGTTTCCATATAAAGGTTAATGTAAATTTCAGAGTTGTTTTTTATTTTAATTAGAATAATGTTTTTTATCTTGAACTGTTTTTCCTTAAGAAATAGGATCTTGGGTTCTTGTACACCTCGATTTGAATATGCAATAAAAACATCTTAATGATAACATTGGGTCAAGGATAAGAACCCTTAGAGTGAAGGAGAGATAATAAACTACATCCTGCATATATTTGAAACCATAGTAAATAAATGCATTGAATAGTATGTATTAGTTATAACCATTCACCATGAGCTGAGCACAAAAATAACTAAAAGGAATTAACTAAAATTTATACTATGAAGCATTCCATTATAACTGAGAAACATATTTTGTCATCTTTTTTAAAAAAATTTGAGAAAGTAAATATAAATTATGGCTTCATTCTTCAAGCCATAATTCCTAGGTTATTCTTATATATAATGCATAGAACCTATTGCATAATAATTTTAAAAATAATAAATATGTTTATTTTTCTTGTACTTAAAATATCTTCCTTCTTTCCTCTTGGACTGCCTCTTTATTTAAGTTCAAACTAATATATTTTTCTCTGATTCCTTTCTGAACACTAATTTAATTTCGGTCTTTAATTTCTCAGATATTTTAGTCTTTAGTGAAAAGATCAAAGGTTGTAAAAGATTATGTCTATTATACAATGTTAAAGCAATTATGGCCTGCAAAGACACGTCAACAACTCCCAAAAGAAGATATGATTTGGATGGAGGACAAAAGAAGACAAATCAAAAAGAACAGAAAACTGATGCAGGCATAATGAATACCAACCAATGATCTAAAGTGGAAACTTGGAATCAAAGATCCAAGCAAATTGGCCACAAAAGGAGGCCCAAAAAGTATGCGGTTCAGTGTGCAGACTATGGAGTCATATCACATTCATTGGCTCTATCTTTTATCAGCTGTGTGATCTGGAGCATCAGTTTTCTCATCTTAAAAAATAATATTATCTACCTCATTACTTTATTATAGGGATTAAATGAGATGACATTTATAAAGGTCTCAGCACAGTATTTGTGTGGCGCATCCTAAATATCTGATAACAGCTAACAATTAGTAAAGAATGGTAGACATGTTCAGACAGATAAAAATGACCCATTAAGTAGAAAAACTGTCCTAGAATTATTTTCCGCAATCTTTTATTAATCTGACCCTATATTCTCTCTATATGTCCATTAAGATAAAATATCTACCATTTTCGTGTTTATTCATTATATTTTCATCCAGACTCAAGGCTTTAAGATATCTATCTTAAACTCTGAAATTTCTATCTCCACTCTGATGTTCCTTCTGAAATGCATATTCAATTGCCTACTCAGTTTATTCACTTGGGTGTTTATGGATTTTTAGATAGTCTCCTATCATCTTCACATCCTAGCTTTCACGCCCTTGTAGAGTCCCCTCCCCTTGAGTGTAGATAGGACCTATGACTTGTATATGGCAAAAATAATGGGATGTCACACTTGTGATTATGTTACATTATATAAAACTCCATCTTGCTAGCTGACTTGCTCTCTCCTTTCTGATTTTAAAGAAGTAAACTTCCATAAATCCTATAGCTGCTAGAAAAGGAAGTCTGTGTTCAACCCGAGTAAGCTTGGATGCAGATCCTTTCCTAAGCAAGCTATCACAGGTGAACCCAACTGGCTGATACCTTATGCAGGCTTGCAGAAAAACCAGCTAAGTTACGTCCAGACTCTAACCCCACAGAAACAGTGAGACAGTACATTTGTGTTGTTTTAAGTCACTGAATTTGTGGTAATCTGTTATGCATCATAGAAAACAAATACAAGAATCTAATAGGCATCCTGTCACAAATTAATCCTGTCCAAAATAGAGCACAGGTCCTCCTGCCATTCAAATCTATATCTCTTTTGTGCTTTTGTGTTCCTTATCTAAGTTAATGGCCCAACCATTTACTCAGTTGATTAGGTAAAACATTCTGATGACTTTGTTCTTCTCAGATTCAAAAATCCTATCATTCTTCCACATTATATCCAGAATAGAAATATTTCTTTTCATCCTTTGGTTCAATCCACCATAAATTCTTACCTGTACTGTAGTAGCCTCTTCACTTCAATTCTTGACTCTCTAGAGTCTACTTCTTCTACACATTATCCAAAGATAACTTTAACAGGCCTTGTTCTCAGGCCTTCTGAATATCCCATGGAATATTTGGAACAAAATCCAAAGTATTTTTATGCTTTGGGGCCCCATATAATCTGGCCCATGAATAACTCTCTTGTCTAATATCCTATGTCTCCTCTCCTCATCCAAGTTAGATTCATATTCACAAAACAGCCTATGGCCAGCCCCATTCCCAGCACCGCCTTCCCTTTAGCAAAATAGAAAAGCAATGGATTTCCTACTGCATCCAGGATCAGGTCCCATTGCCTTGTCTCCCTTCTCATTGTCCTTGGAACTGGAAATGCATCAATGGCCTTGCTGCCCACACTCATCCTCTTGCTGGTTCTTGAACACTCTAAGCAATTCCCTCCTGTGGAATTTTATATTCTTTCTGTTTGAAATAATTTTCCTTTAAATATTTTGACAGCCTGATTTCTTTTTTATTCAAAGTTATGCTCACATGTTATCTCTTCATACAGGCTTTTTATAAATGACCTATCTAAAGCATGCATGACTCTGATTTCATTTATCTTATCTTAGGTTTTATTTTTTTAGAGTACTTATTAAAACTATCCTTATTATCATTTATTATCCATCTATAGTCTGTCTTCTCAGTAGAACATAAATTACATAATGCTAAGTAACTTGTTGACTTTGTTATTTCTATATTCTTAAACACTGCATGGCACAAAGTAAGCAGTTGACCAACTGGGCATAAAATTGCAGTTGAAACCATTTTAGAAATCTTTCAGAAAAGATAGTCTGCCATGGTGCTTTTAGAAGTTCAAATTATCTCAGAGAAAAGCACAAGAGTACATTTCAAACTTTCATCGAATATTTAATGCTAACTAATCACGAGACTAAATTTTGCTCTCATCTTTTCTTATTGTTTTGATAAATTTAGATGAATTATCTTCATGAAGTAATAAATATCCCAAAGTGCAGGTCTTGACTTCTCTGCTAGCTACATCTCAACAATCATTTTATACTCTCTATTGTGTATTTATTGCAAAGAAATACAAAATAGTGTAGCAGAAATGTAAAATAACTTATTCCCCCAAGTACGTTAGCAGTGAATGTTAAAATCAGGTCCGTAATGTTATCTGACAGAGGTCAGAGACTGTGTTCACGGGAATCTGCTTGGGGTGACTCAATCCATCACAATGCCATTGTTTGACAGTTACAGACAAGAATACCTAGAAACTGCAAATAAATTTTCTCACTAACAATTCATAGCAATTGGCAAAACACTATATTTGGCACATTTTCTTCACAAATGTTCCATATGTTAAATAAACTGCTTTTTAAGCTGTTCATAATTTATATAAGATGATATTTGCTAACATAGTGATGTAATGTGTCAATAAATGAAATCAAATAATTCTCCCCTCTTGATGGAGCAATGGGTAGCACAAATGATTTATAATAGAATCGACAACCTTTCACCTCTAAGTCACCAGTTTGAACCTAACCTAGTTGAGCAATAAGAGACATTTGTTTTCATAGACAGCTTGTTGGAGGCTTGCATGAAATGAATGGGTAGTCTTTATTTGCTTATTGGATCTGAAATGATAGTTACTTTGCAATGGTAAATATATTCTGCTGTGAGTAAATGCCCAGATTATCATTATACTAATATTCTTTTTCAAACCCTAAGGTTAATTTATGATATTGGTTGGTATTCAGTTGTCTGACTAGCATTTTTTACTCTGAGGCAATTTATATTCAGTGTTTTCAATGTTCTCAACATGAGATAATTATTTTAGATTTTTAATAATTAAAACTTAAATGTAGTATAGTAACAAACCAAGTATGCATGGAATGATTGTCTTGCCTTATTTTCATTTCCCAGATTTATTTTCATTTCCCAGAAGCTTTTATATAGCTTTTATAATATTTTAAGTTAATTTCATAATTAATGAATTTAAGTTTTGGGAAAAAGTAATGCATTTAAAAGTAAACTCATAGAAGGATGTTTTCTGAAGATGTTTCAAGATAAGGGAAATTAAATCTTCCTCTGTTAGACTGACATGTGACCCAATGGGTGAGTTAGTCAGAAGTGAGTCAGTTTAGTTGGGCTCTCCTTTAACCAAAAAGCTATCAAAATATGTGTAATAGAAGAAAAAGTTATTTTCAAAGGCAGTTAAAATATATCATTTTTAAGAGTCTCCTTTGTTTGGAATATAGAGAGTCCCTATATGCATTATAATGGTTAAGGTTGTTATTAGTGCCATTTAAAAATATTCCAGTTGTCTTTCTTGGCACACATTAGGGTAAATATTACATCTCCTTCCCTCTATTGAAGTTAGGTATGGACATGTGACTAGCTCCTTCTAATAAAATGTGAGTGGAAATAGCATGTGTCACCTTTCCTGCTATTGCTGTGATCATGGAAGCATAAATCAATGTGGTGCAGACCCCTCCTACATATGTGCATTGGGCATGGACCATGAGCAATTTTTTTTTTCTTTACTATTACATACATGAGATTTTGGGACTATTCATTACCAGGGAATAACCCAGTCTATCTCTGACAGATACAAAGCTAACTCACAGAAATAACTATGATACCAAATTTTGTCTCTTAGGATATAAAAGTAATGAAGCCTGAGGAGGACTAAAAGATATAACATAAGAAGAGATTGAGGCAAAGCAAGAGGTGAGGGGATTTAAGGGAGATCTATGCACAAGAAATTACATAAATTATCAGGAGGGCAAGTAGAGATATCTTCGCCAGGCAACTGATAAAAAAGACTCAGAAACTGACTCCTCAGGGAGATTTTTAAAGAAGTGAAAATGTTGCATGATATATAGTATGTGACACATTCTCCTTTAAAGCCTTCTCCTCTATTGGGTCTTTGGTAAAATCTTTTTTTGCATACTACTTATCAGTGAACTGTATTTTCTTTGGAGGAAATGGAAAAAATAATAAGTTTCAAAGTTACCACAAGAAGAAACCAGAAGTTACCAATGTGAGACAATCAACATAATTTATTTCCCAGGTGATAAACTGAAGTTTTATGGGGCTAGAAAATTTATAGCATTTTGTTGTGATCAGCATTTATGTACACATAAATACTGTAAATGCTAAATATTGATTCAACCAGCAATTGTGAATATATGTGTGTTAAAACTATATGAAGAGGGTAAATGTGTGTGATGGGGAAGTAGGAACCAAAGAGGAGAAATAAAATGTCAATCAAGGAATTCAATATCTGCTAACTGACAATCAGGAAATATCAGTATGCTTGCTATTTAGAAATATGAACTAAAGTAGTAGAAGAAAATATTAAATGAGTTGAAAGTGCTTGTTTCTGTAATATGAGTGAGAAGGAATGAGAAGTGTATGAAAGAATCAATCAATCCTTCAAAAAGATATATTGTATTTATTATTTGACGAAAAGTAATGTATAAGTAAAATTAAAGAAACAAAAATATATTTATACTTTCTTAATTTTAATCATTTAAATTTTTTGATGTCTTTGATTGAAAAATGTTTAATATTATTGTAATTATCAAAGGAAATATGTGCTCATTTTACAAAACTGGAAAATACAGAAAACTGTCATTCTAATTTGACTACATTTCCCAAACCAGTGTCTGGAGTGATTCTATCTCACACAGGAAATGATAGTCTCAGATGAAGTACAAAATTACTGAACTAGACATTAGTGTTTTGCTGGAATACTGAGACTATCTTCTATTTCAGTATTCACAGGATATAATAAAATGCCAGCTTTATAAATAATTATGGATTGAAAATGTGCACTTGACAATTGACTGTGAGAAGAGTCAGTGCAGATTATCAGAGCACGAAGCAATGGATACTACTCAGAAAAGACTTGAAATGATCAAGAAAATCATTACTCATGATGAATTACACAATTATATTATTGAAAGGAACACAAGAATGTTCAACTAATCTATTTCATTGAAGGACTTTTGATCAATCATTCAAGTAAAGAAAATAATCAGGGAAGAAAACAGACAGTACCAGACTTTTTCCTCTTTTTTTCCCCCTCCTTCCCTCCTCTCCCTCTTCCTTTTTTCCTTCCTCCTTCCTTCTCCTTTCCTCCCTCCCTTCCATTTGCGATGAAAGTGAAAGAGGGCAATTTTTAGTAAGTGAAAATGTTTCTCCTTAGGAAACAGTTGTTTCAGGCTCAGGATTCAGCTGAGAATCAATCTTAACTGAGGAGCAAGGTGAGAGAAATAGGATTTACCAGGCACTTTTTGATGGTTGTGACCTCCAGGGCTTACCACTCTTGTTGATGTTGTTTTTGACTTGTAGTTTTCTAATGTTCCCCACTAAATCAATGATTGCCTTTAGAAGTAATTTCATGGCTTTTAGAGTACTATAGCTTTTATCTTTCTAACCTTCATGGTGCCATGAAAGATTGGTCTCATTTCTTGTTAATTCCGATTTTTCTTTGAGGTTATTCTTTCACTCTCCAAGGGAATCATCGGGGATCATTTTATTAGTCTTACACATCATGCCACCTCTGGGGAATCTGTGCTGACTAATTCATCTTTCCTGACAATTGCCAAAATAAATGGTAGCCAGAACCCTTGTTTTATATCTTTGAACTTATTTTATTGCTTGCCACCTTTCGCAGCAATGAGCAGTCATAAAGACCAAATAGACCAGGATTTCATTTTTCCAATATTATATATAATGGCCAGTTTTAAATCATTTTAGTCGCAAAACTTTTTAAGAATAGTTTAACCTTACATTTTTTTTTTATCTGATATATTCATTTCTTCCTGTATATGGCAGCAAAGGGTAATGAAAAAAACAATTCACTAGTATTAGAGTCTAGCTTCTGGTCCTGGCTCTACAAATGACCTCACTCAATTTATATAAGTTCTCCAAGCTTCAGTTTTGTCATCAAATAAAACACAGGAACAACCTTTGAAGTTGGCTGAAGTTTTAAGAGATTGTTTTTCCAGTAAGAAAAAATATCTCCCAATTGTCAAATCTTTAAACACCAATTACCTTCCATTCATTAAACTGTATCCAGAAAGTAATGTATAACTGTCTCAGTTTTTAAAAAGATGGCTTATAATGAAATGCTCTTTTATACATACACAATTAACAATTAGACCAACAGATACCAGAATCATTAAAGGTTACAAAGTTTGGAACAAGGTCTTAGAGCAAGTTAGTAGAGTAATAGATACTTTTGATTTTTCCTCCAAAATCCAGCCTTCAAAGTCTAAGATATTTATTATCTGGCTCTTATCACACAAAATTTCTCAACCCCTGGAACTAAATAAACAAGCTGGGGAGAAAGAAGAAATCTTCCTTAAAGAAGAATTCCAAAAATTAAATATAGGAGAAACGTAAGAACTAGAAACCACAACAGTAATAACTACTGCAAACAAGATTCACTGCTGAATGGTAAAATTAGTGGACAAAACTTTAAGGAGAAACAGGATTGTTGGCAGCTTTGAATTATCCCTCCAAAATACGTACTAATTATTATGGTCATTTTAACAAGTACACTAAATTTTTGATACTTCTCCCTTCACGAAATTGAGCCCAATTCTCCTACTCTTTATTGTGGGCTAGTTGTAAAGAATAGTATACGTAATGGGAAAAATAGCGACTTTACAGTAGAGAAACCTGGCAGATACAATCTCAAACAAGTGATCAAGGTTAAGCTTACCAGTGATCATGTGCCTCTGGTAGGATGGAACCAGAAGGGTATTTCATCAGTGTGGTATTCCTCCTCAAGACTCAGAACTCCATGCAGTCATAAGAAAAGATCAGTTATGCTCAAATTATGCTACAAAACATCTAACCAGTAATCTTTAAAACTCTTAAGGTCCTGAAAAACAAGAAAATACTGAGAAAATGCCATAAACCAGAGGAAACTGAGACATGATGCCTAAACACATTGTAGTAGTCTGGAGTGGACCCAAGAGCAGAGAAAGGACACTAGTACAAAAATATAATCTGATAAATGACACTCATATAAAAATATATCTCTGATAAATGACTGTTCTGCACAATATATATAGAATACTTAAAATTATGTAAGTCAAACAATCCTATTAACATGAAAAACCTTCAGTTGGCCGGGACATCTTGATTTGACCCAGAGTGAAAGTAGAAAGAGAGGGGTCTTTGAGGCCTAAGTCCACTCCTTTCACTGTCCCTCTAAACACCTCCCAAAAGCCTATCCGACTTTCAAAGCCAAGATTACATGCAATACATGAGAACTGCTGTTTTTAAACGTTTAAATGAAAGTTATAATAAAGTGTATTGTTTAAATAAATAGTGCCAGTGCTTGTCTATCCTTCTCTCTCAGAAATCACAATCCCCATGAAAAAATGCTAGACTAGAACAGAGATGTGAACCTCATTGTCACCAAAATAACAGAACTAATGAAAAAACTCCCTAAAATAGTCCAGGTCAAACAGTATACAAGAAAATGTGGAGAAAGGACGCCCCCAGCTGTACATCCCTGAAGCTGCTTGTAGAATACAGTTCTCCAAATAAGTGTCTCATTCTGAGATACAAAATCAAAAATTCTTTGTTTATAATAAGGAGAAAGGGTAAGTGGCAGGTAGTGAGAGCAATCTTATATCTCATTTGGTAGAAGAATTAATGGAGGAAAAACATAGACAAATTATTTTTCAACACTACTTCTTTTCCTGGATGTTGGTTACTCAAGTATTCATTTGTGATAATTCACTGATGTGTATATTTACATTTCGTGTATTTTTCTGATGTTATAGACTTCAATAAAAATAGTTGATAAAAAGGATTCATCTTCTACTTATTGACTTCTAAAACTTCCAAAATGCAGCTTCTGTTCTAGTTATAGCTGTGTAACAAATTACTCCAAACAACTATTTATTGTCTTCATACATTTTGTGGGTCAGGAATTCAGACAGAGCATAGCAGGATGGCTGTTCTCTTCTCCACAGTGTCTTCAGTGAGAAGGCTTCAAATCTCCGGGCAGGAATAATCTGAAGACATGTTCATTCACATGTCTGGCAGTTGATTTTGGTTCACAGCCAGTTAGAGGATATTATAAAGGATATGGCTCCACTTACAAGAGCTACATAAGAAACCAAAAAGGAACAAGGAATGTGAAAGATACGTATAAAGAAAACGTTAAAGTTCTACTGTGGACAAAAATTAAGAGAAAATGCATGTTATATTTCTGAGCTTAAACGATATTAAACGAGAATTAACACAGAGGTATTAATTCTCCCTGTATTAATTTACAATTATAATGTGATGTCAACTAAAATTAAACCACAATTTTTTATTTTCTAGTAAGGTGAGCTGATTGTAAGGCAAATTACACCAGCTTTTCCACAAGTTTTTATTGGATTCAGATTACCTTTGTCACCTCTAAAGCTGGCCCGAGCCAACATCATCTCTCACTTGGGCTACTGAAATAGCCTAACTGGACTACCTGCTTCCATTTTTGCTCTCTTCTCCCTCATAATCCTCCCACCTGTTAATCTATTCTCGAAAAACCATATTCTTTTGACAGCATCAATCAGAGCCCATCTCATCATTCACCTTCTCCATTGGCTTTACTACACATTTAAAATACAATCCCAAATTCTTAATATGGTCTAAAAAGCATTCTAGGACCTGGATAGTTCTCTGACCACATTTTCTACAACTGTCCTCCTTATTCACTTTTCTACTTTTTCTACCTTTCCACTTTTCTCCAGTCATGTTCATCATATATGCTTTTCAAGCTCCTGCCAATCAGCCTTTCCACTCATTGTTGCATCTGCCAACAATGCTCTTATCTATGGAATCACATTCTTTCTATTCTCATTTCAAATGTTACCTCTTCAGAGAAAATGTCACTGAAAATCCAATATGAAAAATAAATATTTATACTACTTTATTTTCTTCATATCATAGATTGACTTGTTTTGGGTTGTTGACTGTCTTCTCCACTATCAGGTATATTTCCATGAAGATAGAAACTCTCTCTTTTTCCTAAATGTTGAGAATAATATCTGGTATACAGCAAATGCTCAATAAATATTGAAATGAATAAGTAGATAGTCAAAATCATTCTGAAATTTAGTATATTATAAAAACAACAATGTAACTCTATGCTAGCATAACATAGATAAAGAGCTCAACCAATGGAATATACTAGAAGGACCAGAAATTGATCCAAATACAAACATAATTTAGTATAAAATATAATTTCAAATTAAGAGAAAGATTGGTTCATAAATATTGATGTCTCAACAACTGAATAACCATTTAGAAAAAGAAAATAAAATTAAGCAGAATCTTGCACCTTAAAACAAAATAAACTCTAGATGAATTAAGTATTTAAATATAAAAAAGGAAACTGAAGTACCAGAAAACTATGCTAGGATTTTTAAAGTCATCTCAGAAATGAGTTTTATAAATATGTCACAAAGCCCAGAAACCAATATTTTAATGTTGAAAAATTTGAATACAAAAAGATCTGTAAACATCTTTATATTAAACATTACTTTTAAAAAGAAAGGGAAAACATTCGTCACAAATTATAAATTTTCTCAATATATGATGAGTTCCTAGAAATAAATAAGAAAACAACCAACAACCCAACAGAAAAATGAGCAAAGGATATGCAAAGATACCATACTGAATTACATAATTCTTAAATAAATAAAAACATACTCAGTCACACTAAGAAAATGCAATTCAACTGACAATGACATGTATTATTTACTTATTTCATTGGCAAGCATTAAAAAAAAAAATACCAAACTGTTAGAGAGGGTAGATACTAGCAAGGGACTCTCATACACAGCTCTTGAAGGTATAAGTTAGAAAAACTTCCATAAAGAATGTATTATTTATTTATTTCTAGATAACAAATTACCCCGTGACTTAGAGGTTAAAATAACAATAAACACTAATTTTCTCTGACAGTTTCTCTGGGTCAGAAATTTGGGAGTGGCTTGGACTGGGCAGTTCTGGCTCAAGGTCCCTTATGGGGCTGCAACTGAAATGTTAGTCAGGGCTGCAGTCATGTTACAGCTTGACTAGGGCTGAATGATCCACCCTTAAAAGTAGTTCACACACCGAGCTAGTGAAGAGGACCGAAATTTTACCACCCTAAAACTGCCTTTTGGAATATTGATTTTAAGCTGGTTATGGAATTGAAAGAATCAGAAAGAATGTTTGACCCTAGCCATTTTCTGCCCAAGAGATTTACATGGAAAGTCCTGCTCCAGGAAGAAAATCTCAGCATATTCACTTTAATCTACTTTGAATTAAGTATGGTAGATAGGAAGACTCCAAGTAGGAGCCTGTTGCCTAGATGACCCTCTATGTCTCATTGTTTCTGGGTTATCTAGCAAAAATTTGCCTGCCAGGTGTGTTCTGCTCTTTCTCGATTACTTGTAAATTGCATTTCCTTTGAAATCTGGGGTCCCCTACCCCTTTCTCCTTTGTCCATAATGCCATATAAAGCTCAACTACCCAATGCATTTGGTTGGCGTACCTTATCTTACTACATCTCCTGGCATACACATCTGTAATAAACTTTAGACATTGTTTCCTTATAATCCATTTCTGTTAATTTGAGTATTAGTCCAACTAGAAGAATTTAGAAAGTGAGAGAAAAGCTTTTTGTTTTGTTTTGTTTTGTTTTTAGCCCCCACACTAGCAATGTGGTGCTGACTGTTGGTGGGAATCTTCAGCTCCTCTACTACAAGCTTCTCCCAGGGCTGCCTGAATGTCCTCATGTCATGACAGTTGATTCCCCTAGAGCCATATACTCAAAAGGAAGCAAGGTGGAAGCTCTGACTTCTTTTATAACTTGGACTCTGCAGTCACATATCATTTTCTCAAATTGGTCATTTAGGTCACCACTATTCAATGTGAGTGGGGGCTATAAAGGACTATATATTTCAGGAGAAAAAGATAATTGGGGGGTCTTCTTGGAAGCTGGCTACCACAAGGGACAATTTTGAAAATGTTTCTCAAAATAAAAATTTCACATAAATTCTAAAAACAAAATTCTACTTGTAGTTATCCTTCAGATATACAGTCAGATGTATAAAAGAATATATTCACCTCAGCATTTTTAGAAATCATAGAAAATTAAAATAATCTAAATATCAATAGTGGTCTGACTAAATTACAATGTATCCATACAATGTGAGATATATGTATTTTAAAGAAATAGCATACCTTGCTTATCAAAATGGAAATAGCATTGCCTTTGAGAAAAGGAAGTGGTAATTAAGGTGATAAGGGAAGAGAGGGTAATTTGTTTTTCAATGAGTACTCTTCTGTACATTTCATATTTTGTAACCATGTGCAGAAATTATCTACTTTGGGAAAGTGTAAAAAAATACATTACTACTGCAATCTTTGTAAAACTATTTATTTTGCAAGCAAATGAGAATTGGGTTCCATTGAAACTTTATGGCTTTTTATTTTGTCTTTTTGTGAAATACTAATCAATGTATCATTATTATCTACATTATTTGGACTTTCAACTCAATTCTTCTCTGAGATTTCAAGTTTCTTGAGTGCACTGATTATCTGGAGTATTTTGTATCCCCAACTGTGTCTAAGCACAATAGCAAGCACATAGGAAGTATTCAATACATATTTGTTTAAATCAGAGTTTCCTAACCTCGGCAATACTAATATTTGGGCCCAGATAAGTTTTTATTGTAAAGAGCTATTCTATGCATTGTATGATATTTAGATGCATCCCTGGCCTCTTCCTACTAGATGCCAGTAGCGCACTCTAAGTCCTGACAAAAATGTCTCTAGGCATTGTCAAACGCCCCTTGAAGGGGAAGAATCATCTCCAGTTAAGGATCATTAGTTTAAAGTAATTCCATATTCAATTGAGAAGTAAGCTATAGAATTAAATAATTAACTAATTTATTTATTTATTTATTTATTTATTTATTTATTTAATATTTATATTTTTTTAGGTGAGGCAACCCTTGGTTGACCTCACAGATTGCAAGGACCTTGTCAGTTTACAATCCCTTATTTAAAATTTAAAAACAGATCTTTAAGCAAGATTTAGTATACATATTTAACTACAATACAATAATTTGGTATATGCTTTTGGCACAAGTGAATTAAGAGTTGGAATATGTTATAAACTATAAAATAAACAAAGAGCTAACCTTTAATAACTTTATCATTATTCCTTTACTATTCTTAATTGTTCTTTTTTCATATATCCAGAAATGACCTTGTATTGAAAGTTGGAGAATTTAGAATTCCTTGTTTAGTGAAACAGTATGATTTGCAATATGATGACTGACGATCTAGAGGTGAGATACGTTATTTTATTCCCCTTTCTTCTAGATGACTACAATGATAGTAAAAATTGGTTATGGGTACACCAAGGGTATAATTTAGAGTAAATATTCCATGCTTTGATGCAGATCACTTCATCGAATAGGGAATAAACTATATAAATATTAAATACACTAGCCAAAGTGTTAGTTCTGGATGATTTCTTTTAATTGATAACCAATGGTTTACAACCTAGATATTGTCATCTGTGAAATTGAATAAAGAGCTTTACAGTGAGAATGATAGACAGGATAATACTAATGATATTTAGGATA
This sequence comes from Eidolon dupreanum, assembly GCA_028627145.1. Classification (NCBI taxonomy): domain Eukaryota; kingdom Metazoa; phylum Chordata; class Mammalia; order Chiroptera; family Pteropodidae; genus Eidolon; species Eidolon dupreanum. The sequence goes on along the minus strand of CM053514.1, from coordinate 19,094,286 downwards.
GCCCTAAGATTGTTATTTGATCATCAAAAGTCTATGTGGTATTAAGAGCATTTTTCACCTCTTTTACTCAACTCATTTTCCCCCTTTGTGTTAATTCTGCCAAAAGAAGAAAGAAGAAAAGAAGAAAAGAAGGAAGAGGAGAAAGAAAGAAGGAGGGACAGAGAGAGAGAGGGGAAAAAGGAAGAAAGAGAGCAAAGGAAGAACGGAAAGAAATTCTTCTGTGATAGAATAAAATTGCCACAAATCTCTAGTCTAAAAGATAAAAATTAAACTAGTGGCCTAATTTTACATCTTCTTTCTCTTTTTACTCCCACAAAAACACAATTTAGCCAACATCTATAAAGCATATTTAAAAAAAATACTTAAGGAATTTAGTTAAAACTATGTTTATTTTATTTCCATATTATAATTTAAAAATACATATTATAAAGGAATACTATAGACAGACAGATTTCCTGGTGTTTTTTAGCCTAATCCCAAACAAGATTATCTTAAAAACTAAAGATTTCTCCTTTCTTTTATTCAAGATATCTGTCTTGAAACCTGAATATCTGCCACCAAATTCCACATGGTTTTATACAACTACCAAGACCTCCAGCACTTTTAAAAAGAGTTAAATTTATTTTCAATAAAAAAATTTTTTTCTTCTAATCCTAATCTGACTAGAGTACAATGTATGAACAACACTGACTCCGTTATGTTTGCACTATCACTGTATAGCAGTCTATCTAGTTAAAACAAAACATAAACAAAGAGTAAAATATCTAGTTGTTCATTACTTCATATCAACTTAGAACATAATTACAGACTATTATTATATCTTATTTATTTAAAAGGCTACCAAATTTACAGTTTGGCAGTTTATAAAGCAAGAAGACATCATAGAATCATCTTATCAAGGTAGGTCATATGTATAACTAGAAATTCACAAAGAACCCACAATTCAGTAGTTTGAATGACTAGTCATTCATCAAGCTTTAAAGACAAAATAATTAATCAAGAAGGAATAAATTTTATGTGCTTTCAGGCAGAAATATTATATCTTCTTTGTAAGATAAGTATCATTTCACAGAAAATAATAATGTCTACAACATAATTAACCTCAGATGAATTGATCTCAGAATCTTGATGAGGCTACATATCGTGTTTATATTGACGAAGCTAAATCTAATGTTTGTCTAAAAATCCCAATTTATCTTTTTTTTCCAGGAAAAATAATTGACATATTCATTGGATCTTCAAACACAGATACTCTTGGTATCATAAAAATTTATGTCCTTTTATTTTCTGACTTTATTTACTAAGCCAGCAAATAAAAGGAGAATGCTGGCTTAGTAAAGGTAGACAATCCTACTTAATTGTGCTATATTCAAATTATTTTAAAAACTTAGGAAAACCACAGAACATTAACATCCAAATGGCTCACTTTGAAAAACTTACACAAAGCATTATGAGCTTTAAACAACTGATGCACAAGTGAGACATGAATTTTACACTTAAACTGGGTGTAATAAGTGGTAATCTAATGCATGAAAGATTAATAAATTAAAACATTCTACTCAACACTAAGTAGTTAAGCATAATGAATATATAATTTTGATTGTAATTTACAGATATTAACAATGCATTTGCAAGAGAAGAGATCCTTTATTTTTCTTTAAAATTGACAATGACAGGGATTTATCACACTTCCATGACTTAGATTTTTAAAATGATACTGTAGGGACTAATGGATGGTCTGTGACACCTCACACCTGAAACTGCTCTAGGTAAAAACCTAGGGAGCAATCTAGCATAGGTTTATTAAGAATGTAAATGTCTACAATGAATTCTAAGTTATGAATCAACTATATAATTAATATGTCTTGAAGGACATAAAGGTCAATTTTCTGTGATGACTTAGAATATTAGTATTGACTAGAGAAGAACAAAATGATAAAATTGCCACTTCAATTAGATAATTTATAAAATTGTCATAATAGCCAAATAAAGTGAAATGTAATCAAGCTTTGGGACTGCCTAGGTTAAGACACTTACAATACAGAACTTTAAAATGTGAAGCCCTCAGTGTAGGGCGTAGGACATTATTCAATGCAAACATCATTGACCACATTTTTCTGCTTGAGTACTAAATTTTTAGTGTTCTTCAAAGGGGCAGAATCACTTGGTAATTTAAGTTAAGAGAATGACTCAGCAGTTTCTTGCTTTGTCTAGTACTATTACATTTTAGTTGCCATATAATATAATATGGCTAATTATAGACACTGTTGTACATTAGATCCCCAGAACTTCATCTTATAGCTGGAAGTTTGTATCCTTTGACCATCTCCTCATCTCCTCCCACCCCTTCTAGCACCTGGTAAACTCCATTCTATCCCGTTTCTATGAGTCTGGCTTTTTAAAATTCCAAACATAAATAACAACTTACATATTTGTCTTTCTCTAACTTTCTTCACTTAGCATAATGCCCTAAAGCTCCATTCAGATTGCTGCAAAGGGAAAGATTTCCTTTCTTTCTATGATTAAATAATATTTCATTGTGTATATATACGAAATTTTCTTTATCCATTCATTCATCAATAGACACTTTGTTCCTGTCTCAGCTATTGTAAATAATGCTGCAGTGAACATGGGAGTGCAAGCATATATTCAATATTCAAGAGCTGGCAAGGGCTGAAGTGAGCCTGGGGCCTGGAATCCCTCACCTGGTATCCTTTGCTTGATAGTTATTGAAATTGATGTTTCTGGGAAAGAGGATGGTTGCTAGAAATTTCCATTCCACCATTTTGCTGATCTCCCTCCCTGGTTCGGGAAAATTTCTAACTAAAGATTATTTTACATTTCTGGTTCTAAAACTTTATTTTTATTTCAAAAATTTCAAAACTATGACTTATAAAGGCACTGGAAATCTTATCAACTAGAAACAAAAACTGAAAATGTTCAATTTTTTGATAAATTATCACATATGTCTTTGGTATATTAAAATAAACATTTAAATTAATTGTTTGTGTTTCCATGTAAAAAAAAATCATGAAAATGAATTAATGTACTGCTCCCACTCTGAATAATTTCCAGGTGGATAAAATTTGAGATAATCCTCCTCTTTCAATACATGCAATATCTTTATTCTAAAGAAACTAAAAGAATTTTTCACCAATGAATTAAGACATATGACAGTTTAAAGTAAGAGAAATCTCCTTTCTTATTTTTTAGATTTTTCTGTTTCATAAGATGAAGAATAATTAGACCACCAACCCATACATCCTCTGCCACTATCACTGAAACAAAAGTTATTATGATCTCTGCTTCACCACCATCCCCTGTCATCAGCGCATAAACTTCCCCATAAACCAGTATCCTTTCCTTCATCATCCAATTTGCTGAGGCCATCTTGAAAGGATAACCTCAGCACCAAGTCTTTCTAGCATTCCACCCTGACACTTACAACTAAATCAACTGTTACTGATTATTCCAAGTCCCAAACTTTCCACCACTCACTGGCTCAAGAGAAAATTGGAATCATCCAGCTAGAGTCACAAATACACTTTGAGACCATATCACTGAGGCCAGGAAGCAAAGATTTCTTGGTCATGTATAAATGCCCCTTCCTGGATTGTGGGCAAAGGGAGAAATTCCTGTAGATTTGGGCAGAGAGCCAATTACATTGCTAGGAAACCTACATAGAATCACAGTAATCTTCAAAGAGATGGGGCTGTGATATCAGCCAGTCTTCCTGCTAAATAGATTATCCTTTCTTTGACCTCTTAAGAAGTTCAGAGTGTTACTGTGTTTTATTAATGTCCACCACTTCGGAAGATCAAGTGTGTTTTATTAAGGAAGACTGCCCATTTTGTTGTGGGTCAAGGAAGAAGAAATATGATCAGCTCATCTGGTACATGTACTTTATTCTTATACTTAAGTAAAATAAAAAAATACTATATGTCAGAGACTGTCAAGTCTCCCATACAAATTTTGAAAACATGAATACAAAGACTTTGCAGATATATAGTATTATGACAAAGGTGTGTGTATGGTTTATGAATGTGACTTCCTCAAAAAATACGTCATGTAATAGAAAACTGCTATCCAGTATTCTAATTGGCACAGACCTTTAAGTGAATTAGCCAAGAAATAAAAAAATAATAATAAAGATGAAAAGTATCTTTCTGTATTCTTTCCATTAGACAGATATAGCAGACAAATGTGTGGGTGTTTGCCAAGCCCTCAGAATTCTTCTCTGATCACTACACTCTCTTTCCCCTTTCCCACACAGGTAAAGGCCTCACCATGTTTATTCTAGCATGCTGAATTCTTTTTGGCTATATTTATTTAGTTTATGGGTAGACATTTCATCTAAGCTTGTAAAATAAGATGTTCTTTCGTGAGAACTTGGATTTAGGCTTAGAGACAACAGTTAGATTCTTTAAAAAATCCTGACTAAAAAGTGATCTGTAATGAGTGTTGGATTTATAGTTATTGAATATTATATTCTAAGTAATTTCATCCAGTTCTATGTACTAAACACCATCTACGGTTGATGACAACTGCATTATCTATTGCTGCATAACAAATTATCTCAAATTTAGCAGCTTAGCAACTTCTGTGTGTCAGCAGTTCACACTTAGCTGGGTCTTCCGCTTAGTCTCAGAAGGCTGCAATCACCATGTCTGCCAGGCCGGCTGTGTTCTCAGCTGTATTCTTGAGCTCTAAGTCAACTAGGAAATTATCTGCTTCTAAAACTCCTCCAGGTTTTTGGCAGCATTCATTTCCTTGCAGCTGTATGACTTACGGCTAAGCTTCTTACTGGCTGTTGGATGGAAGCTGCTCTCAGGTCCTAGAGGCCACCTTCAGTAGCCTGCTATGTGATCCTTAACTCTAGGCAGTTCACAACACGGCTTTGCTTATTTGAAACCAGTTAGACAATTTCTCTCTTCAGTCTGGTAAGATAGTCATATGTACATATTTATTTAGTTTATGGGTAGACATTTCATCTAAGCTTGTAAAATAAGATGTTCTTTTCCTGAGAACTTGGAGATGTGTGTGTGTGTGTGTGTGTGTGTGTGTGTGTGTGTATCTCCAAGACAGTATATACATATGTATACATATATATACATATATACATATATACATATATACATATATATGTATATACTGTCTTTAACCCTAAATGGGGGAGACAGTCCAACACCTTTATCATAGTCTGTTAGGAGCAAGTCACAAATTCTGCCGACATTTTTGGGGAGGGGATTTTACAAAGGCATGACTCATTGAGGCCACCTTAGGGTAAGCACCACAATAACTCAGTGAATGTAGCTAGCTTTGATCTCTCCTTTAGGTTCTAGACTATCCTACATCTCCACTTGATGGTGTATAGGTAGGCCAAAATGAACATGAAAAAAAAAATTGTCTCATCTCAGTTCATAACCACCAGCCAAACCTACTTCTCCATTTCACTTGGTGGTACTACAATTAACACTGTCCTCAGGACAAAATTCTTGTTGTCATCTATGATTAACCTCATCACCCTACCTACTATATTCTATCCATCCGAAAGTGCAGTTGGCTCAAACTTCAAGTCCCAGATCTAACCACTTATCATATGTACTGCTCACCATCCTAGTCATGAAAAGCTTTCTCATAGATCTCCCAACTCTAATTCCCTGAAATGCATTTTTGACACAGGAGACAGAATTATAGTTAAAATAATAATGAGAGAGAGAGCAAGAAAGAAAAAAATATGAAAAACAAATGACAGATTATTTGCAGAAAGTATTCTAGACAAAAGACATACCAAATTTACTAGCTAAGTGCTACCTGTCTTGTATTGCCACAAGGTTATATAAGTCTTATTATATCACCTATGTCCCTAATCACCTTTTTAGGGAGAGACATGAAGATGAAGGCAGGCATTTGGAATACCTAGCATTTTGTCCAAATGAGCAACTATAACTTAAAAGGACTTTTATTAGGACTGAATCTTGTTTAGTTTATGTGAAATTGGGTATTAGGTGCAGTTAGCTTATATTTTCTCATGCTAACGAGTGAATAGAGGTTTAGAAATGGGTCCAGATTATGCGTTAAAATAAAGTTTATATTTGTAAAACATTAATTTTTGAATTATTTTACTATATTGATACATATGCACTTAATAAATTATACATTAGAAAGCATTAAACATGGAATTGTAGGAGATTTTATCCAAGTACATACTTCTCAAAGATATTTTTCTTAAAAAGAACAAAAACATTCTCTTCAATTTCTACACATTCTCTACATATTCATATTATTAACTAATTTGCACAGCAATTGATTATTATACTAATACATAATAGGATTTTTTCTAAAGCTTACTTTCAAATGTTGCACTGAGAATATTTCATACCCTGCAGTAAAAAAAAAAGTCCAGATTAACAGTTTTCATGCATTCATTCAACAAATAGTTATTGAGTGCCTGCTATGTGCTAGGCACTGTTATAAATAATGAGTTTGATTACAACAGTAAACAGGTCCTTGTCTTTATGTGGCTTAACCTGTGAGGAAGTGTTGCCTGATTAAAAATATATATGTATATAGATCAATATACTCAATATCAAATACTGATAAGTGCAATGGAGAAATGTAAATTGAGGTAAGAGGTAAAACAATGATAAAAGGGCTGATATTTTTATACAGACCTTCCTGAGAGGTTAGTTTCAGTCTCCTGATTCTACAGTCCTTAGAGCTGCCTTTGTGCCTGCCTTTCTGAAGCTTAGTTGATCAGTTTGTATTTTAACCCATGAATTAACTTCAATACCCTTCCCAATAAATCCTCCTCTTAAGTTAAGTTACTCAAAGATGACTTCTGCTGCTTGCAACTCAATCAACTGCAATAACACAACTTATCAGAGTAAGGGTCAAAATGTAATTATTAAAAACACCCCCTCTACTGAATACCACAAAAAAGAGTAAGTGCTGCTGTGCTGTCCAACAGAGTAGCAACTAGGCACATGTTACTATTTAAATTTAAATAAATTAAAATGAATCAAAGAAAATTTACAGTTCATTTCTACTGTACTTCAATGAGTGCTTGCCTATTAGAAGATGGTACTATAAATATTTAGTTTTTAACATAAACATTATAATATTTTACTTTTTCTGTATATTGTCTTACTAGCCACATTTAAATGTTCTGTACCCGTATGTGGCTAGTGGCTAACATATTAGATGGTGCAGATAAAGGACATTTCCATCATTGCAGAAAGTGTTATGAGAAAGCACTGTCTAGAGACTGGGTATCATGTAAATTAATTGGAGTCTGTGAGTATAGTAATGTCTGGAAAAAGATTATTCAAACATAATAAGAAATTCCTTCACTGGCTATTGTATGAAGAACAAATTTATAAACTATGCCTCTATGTTCTAATTTCTCTTTTCAGAAAGAAACTATTCATAAGCTAACTACCCATTCCTCTAGGCATGCTATGACATTCTTGACCTGATTTTTACGACTCTGGTCAGTATGCTGATCCAACCCTTATATTCATTAGTAAACTATATACAATTATTACATAATAAAACACATTTTCCTTAACATGATAAAAATTAAGTCTTAAAGAGGAATTATAGATGACTAAAAGAGAAAAACCATTAAAGTAATGGATAATAAATACTAATTAATTCATCATGCATATTCACATTAAGTAAAATATGCTAGAATGAGACCATTCTCGAAGACATTAAAACAAATCAGCCTTATAGAATCACTGCAGATTGATGAGGAGGGGCTCAAATGCCATCACCAACCACTGGTTAGATAATGATGTATTTTGTGGACAATACAAGATATCATCTCGGTATTTTTTTAAATTTACATCTAAAGTCATACATTATAACATATTTCTATATTATGTGCACAGAAAAAGTAAAATATTACAATGTTTATGTTAAAGACTAAATATTTATAATACTATCCCCTAATAGGCAAGCACTCATTGAGTGCAGCAATAACCTTATAAAAGGGAAAGTGAACTACATGCATACACACACACATCTGGACTCAGATTCTGATTTGTCTGAATCTTCAGCCCTGTTCTTTCACTCACTCTGTTTTATCACTATATAGGAAGACATAGCATGAAAATAGCCACTCTTTTTTTGTTTTTTCTTGTTTTCAAACTATAATGCATCCAAGAGACAATAATTTTTTAATCACCTTATTAATAAAAGTAATAACCAAGTTATAGTCTGTAACCATCTGTAAACATAGCATTATAAGCAAACTCACAATATTCTGATGTAAATTTACAGTAATAATACCTATAGGCTAATGTATTCTCTAACAACTTATAAAGTAACTCTTTTTCTGCATGACAGAATAATGCAGGAAAGATTTTAGAAGCTAGATGGTGAATTAACTACTTGATAAGAGCAATATGCTAATGAGACACTTTTTCTTTATGCATCAGCTAATTTCAGTCTTTTCCATATCATTTTCATACTTCTTAAATATTAAGGCTGTGTGTTTGTGTGTCTGTGTGTTTATGTGTAGTGTATGTGTGTGTGTGTTTTGTGTGGTGTGTGTGTGTGTGTGTGTGTGTGTGTGTGTGTGTGTGAGGGGGAAGGGGAGACTGAATTAATGTAAATGATACCTGTATCAGGACAGGAAAGCTTTAAGTACATGTGCTACTGAAATTTTATCAAGTTTTATTTGAAAATGACATTTAACCATATTGCTTGTTAATTAAGTTATGACATCCTCTATATCTGGAGTCTATTATGGTCTACATTAAATCATATGCAATTCTATAATTGATAAAATAATTTTGGTGGGTCTTCCCAGCAGATTTACCAGTACCGATTCCAGGAATTAAATCTATTCAGTTGAGTGTGGTTCAATCCCATGTAATTGGCCTATGCTCTTCTAACTGAAAAAAAAAAAAAAAAACAACACTCAATAAATTACAATACATCTTACTACTTTATACAACAAAAGCATCATACACCTAAGCTATAGACCAGCTGTAGTGAAACAAAAAACTCTCTTCCCTTTTAGAGATGATTAGAAAACCAAAGCTAATAGGTGAATCAAATCCTCAGGGGAAGCTCAGCTAGAACAGTAAAACGATATGGATAGAGCTCCTCTGTAGAATTTCAATCCTGTTAAAGAAAATTTTTCTGTAGAACTGTGATCAGTGACTCCTACACTTCATTTATAAATATTATTTGACATATGAAAAGTATACATGTTTCAAGTATGCAATGTCATATTAAAAGACTCTGGTGCTTTATCATTACTCAGGTGTCTCATCTCTCTCCTCAGACATATGTCATGATGTTATCATTATTATTTCATATTACCTTTCATTTTCCTAATAAAATACTTATCACTGACTCTATATACTTTTTATTTACTACTGACATAAATTTTATTCCATATTAATGTAAATATGAGTAAGAAAATATTATTTTGCAATACTATCATTACTATTGATTACAGAGTTTGCACACGTCCAAGGTAAGTCATTGCAAGGAAGATATTTTCAAGGCATTTCTACTGCACCAAAGTGTTGTGATATTGCTTAACATATTAATTTTTGATGTAAACAAACATGTGAATATAAATTTAAATATTTTATGAGAACATTTCAGTTCTATATAGGTATCATTATGTTGATTTATAGTCAGTGAGCTGTAGAAAAAGAAGAGACTGAGAGGTGGAAGAACATGGGTGAGGAGAGCAGTAGAAAACTAAGAAATTTTAATTACAATTTCATAAATTTTTAATTTAAAATTATAATAAACAGTCCTTTTTCCACTGGGAGGTGGTGAAAATGGAGGAGGAAAAGTGTTTACCAGATGTTGGGTGTTCCAAATAAGGAGGGAAAGATAGCGCTCCTTTTCTCTGCCTCTACAATATAGGTGTTATCTACCAACATAGCACCATAGTAAGACCAGGTGATTCACTTTAATGAGTTTCCTGAATGGCTATTAATTAGTATGTTATTATATAGTAAGTCTTATTATCATTTCACAGTTTGTAATTGGTTCTTTACTTCCTTCATTTTTAAAAAATATCCTTCATGAGTCATAGAGAAGTCCAAATGCTAACAAGAGCTCAGTCCAGTAAATTGTGGCAGTGGGGAGGGGGAGGGGTGGGGAGGAGGGAACAAAGAATGGATACTGTTGGTGAGAGAGCAGACAGTAAATAAGCCAACACAAATGGGAATCATTATTAATAACAAAAGACTAAATAATGATGAGTGGAGCTAGTTGGTTAGGGTTCTGTATCACAGGCTTCAGTATCATTTAACTGGACAAAATACATATTGTTCGAATGACCATAAAATATTTTTTCTTCTTTTATATTCATTCAACAGCTATTTATTGCTCACCTATGATATTTCTGGTAATGTGGTCTGGGATAAAATTACTTTTTAAAGTTTCTGATAAACACAAATTTTAGGTCCCTTGCCTTCTGCACAAGATAGATACCTTCTCACTTCAAACTGTTGTGAAAAACTTTTAAAGGTTAATAAAACACTATAACAAAAGAAGAACATCTATATAATTTAAAAATACATGAATAAGTTTTGAATCTAAACATTTTAATTGGAAAACAGGCAAACTATTATTACAAGGCTACATTTTCACTTTGGAAGAACATATGATCTGCTCATTTGCCACATCTCAGAGGTAACTAAACTACTTATATATCTTATTAACAATTTCATAGGTTTATAACCACCATGGTGGTTAAAATTTCTTTCCTGAGGTAACTGTCGAAAAGAAATTAATTTTTTACTATTACGTGAAAAGATGAATTAGGATAGTAGAAAGTACTGTTGTAATTTCTCACCTACATTTTTTGTGAGGTTCCAGATGGAAAACAGGTCAGTGAAACTTTAGAATGATTTGTGCCAAGAGGAAATAGAGTGATCTACACTGTAAAAATTGTAAAATTTAGTATGCAGACAATTATTATAAACCACATCATCTATTGGCACTTGGGTCTTAATATTTATGAAGAAATTCTTCTGCATTTTTGTTGTTACTTAATGCTATATTTAAGCCATCTGTTTTCAGATACTGTGGACACAGATATTGAGGTTCAATAATCTGTATAAGAATGTTCAAAATTATTTATAGATAATCTACATGATATCAGCATAAAATAGTTTACAATTAACATTCCAGGAGCTATTTTATGGCATTACAAAAAAAGATATGGTCAACATATTTCTGCTCTTTTCAACTTGAATTCTTTCCTTCAAAATCATTAGAATTTTGTACCTCTTTTATTAGTTTACTACTTAGGTAATTACCCAGAGAACACAGGCATCCATAATAGAAAAGGGTAGGTGCAACACATTTCCTCTAAAAAGAAAAACAAGTTGTATCTGGAAATATAAAATTGACATTGCATTTTATATAAAAAAAAAAATTTTAAAGATGTCAACCCTTTAAACATAAAACTAATAAAGATTATGCTTAAAATGAAATTTGAATACTTGGAGTAAGAATTAGAAAAATTTACAAAACCAACAGGAGACATAAACATCGAGACACAAGAGAGCACATACTATATTTGGAAAGCACAGGAAATGAACCTAGCTTTGAGTTTTAAAAAGTGATGTCCTTACATATGCAAGGTAGATTTTATGACAATTCTTAGTGAAAAAAGAATATGGAAGCCTACTGTTGCATACAATTTTGTTCCCAGTTGACTACATAGTACAGTTCATATAGTTCTCATTTCATAAGCTCAGTGATTCTAAACATAAACATATTCTTATAGTTCTAATAAAATAATTCTTCCAGGCAAATTTGCAACCATGACCTCTGTGTGATTATTCCTGCCAAGTTCTATTTAATATCAATAGTAAGAAAAACAACATAACTAAAACCTTATCACAGATGACTGTTTTTAACAAGGCTTATTTTTGTTTCGGTGCTCATATATATATCAGATATGCATGATCATATATGCATGCCTGATCCCTTGGGAAACTAAAGATATAGGAATGTCAAGGTTAGAATGAGGCTCTGTAATTTTTCAATTTGTCATCAGGTACTAAGGTCAACAGATTGTCTTTAATTCATTTACCTACTTGGTGCCAAACCTGTTCAAATGTTCCCTGTGTGTTGTTTACATTTGTGTTTGTGACTCAGAGTATTGCTGCCAAGTATTCTATAAGCTTTCCAAAATATTCCAATGAAAAGAGGTTGGCAAATGTCACATGAATGATTACATTAAGGAGAAAGAGTTCAAGTGTGGGGGATACAATTCCACGTAGATGATATACTGCATATTTAACATTAGCACAGAAATAATTGTTAAGCAGCAGAAACATAGAAAACCGAGATTGGAAGCTGATGAGCACATCCCTAGCAGTGGACTTTGAGTACAGCAGATTGCCCTCCATAATGCAGATGGGCTTTCTTCAATCAGCTGAAGGGCTTAATAGAATAAAAGACTGACCTCCCCACAATAGGAGAGAATTTAGCCAGCAGATGACCTTCAGCCTTGAAATGCAATATTGGATCTTCCTTGGTTTTCGACTCTCTATCAATAGCGATATATAAAGATCAAGATACATGCTGTTGGTTTTACTTCTCTGGAGAACCCTGACCAATATACTAGAGCTACACATTTTTGAGAGGAAGATTCCAAAAGTAAAGTGCCATTCTCATCACATTATTTCAAAGAGTACACACTATTGGCATGACTTATCACTGTTGATGTTGACCTTGATTGCCTGGCTGAGATAGTGTAAGTCAGATTTCTCAACTGCAAAGTTATTATTTTTCTCTTTCCATACTGTGCTCTTTGGTAGGAGATCACCATATGCAGCCCACAGTTAAGGAGTAGGGAGTTATGCTCCACCCCCTTGAGGGGAGAATATCTACATAAATTATTTCAAAGTTTTCTACATTGGTTATTTTCCCCCATTTATTTATAGCTGTATAAATTCAGGGATGTGTATTTTATAATTTGGGTTATCATTCAATATCATTTATATTGTTGCTTAAAATATATAAGGTTTGGCTATTGAGAACTTTTTCCATTGGCTCTTGCATCCCTTTGATTTATACCTCTCACCATGAGTTTCTGTGACTTACTTGTTTATTTAAGCAATTCATTACTTTCTGGGACTACATGATTTTCCAGTCTCATCTTGTATATTTTCTGATCCAGTCCTACGATAATTCATTTCTCCAAGAAGTCCTGGTTCCTTTTATTAAGGAATAGTAATAGAAATTAAGGTCTGGGCACTAGGTATACTTGTTGCTACTAGGTGTCATTGCTTCCATGACCTCTCAACCCAAAGAGAAAGGAAATATATGTGTGCATACTAACCTGTTTATATACCAAAATCTGTAAACATTTCTCTATGTAACAATCTGTATCTCTGTTAAGCTAAACATAAGTTCATACTGATGTCCCCAAAATGAAATCCATTATTTATTATTGTACCATCTTCCCCTTGCTTATCTGTAAGCTCCCATTCCAACAGTAAAAAACCTGGCTCCACTTGTTTGCCAACCATTCCCTAAACTGTTCAATTCCCATATACATACATGTATATTGATATCGAAATCGGTAATCTGCAGCTCCATGTCAAAATATTTTATGAACTATAGTATAATGCTTATGTCCACTTTCTTTTGCCTTTAGACTTGAAAACTCCATTTCCCAAGTTACTTAGGTTAGTATTTTTTATTTCAATACCTTCAGCAAGGTTGTTTCATATATTTATAATAAAGTAAGATTTTTTTATCTTGTTTCATCTGCATCAAACCTGGGATGACACAACCTGTTAAATGTTTTTTTGATTCATATACATTTAGGCTCATTGTATTTTAAAGTTCTATGAGTTCTGACAGTGTATGGTGTCACATGTTCATTATAATATATAGACTAGTTTCACTATCCTAAAAATAATCCCCTATGCTTTACATTTTTGGCCCTCTTTCTCTCCCCATGAAACACTGACAACCACTGATCTTTTTACCTCATAAAAAACCTACCTCACTACTACCTCATGTAGTTTTGCCTTTTCCAGAATTGTCATATAATTGGTATCATATATTATGTAGCCATTTCAGACAGGCTTATTATTTTTTTTAATACAAACATCAGTTGTTCCAGACTCAATTATTTAGCAGACTGTTCTTTCACTAGTTGACTTTGTAGGAAATTGACATGTTTCTACTTCCAAACTTTCTATTGTGTCCTATTAATCTTATTTGTCTATTGTTCAATGATACACTGTCTTAATTACATTACTTTTATAGCTTAAGATACAAAATTATGTCTTTCGATTTTGTTCCTTGACAAGATTATTTGGGCTCGTCTAAGTCCTCTCATTTTCATAGAAATTACAGAATCTGATTGTTGATTTTATCAAGGACTTCTGGGCCTTTGATTGAGTTGAATATACAGATCAATTTGAAAATAATATCTACAATATTAAGCCTTCTAATTTGTGGAAATGGTAACTGTTTATTTAAGTCTTATTTATTTCACTCTTAAACATTTTGTAGTTTTTAGGGCAGATATCTTACATGAGTTTTACTATATTTATTCCTAGATAATTTAATATTTTTAGATGCAATTGTAAATGGTGTTTTCAGATTTTTATTTCCCAATTTTCATTACTAACCTTTATCATTACAGTAGATTTTTGCATATTTAACTTGTGACCTATGAACCTGCTAATTATTACTTCTGGTATCTTTTATTTTTTAGACTCAAAAAGTATTCTACTTACAAAATCCTGTTTCTTACAGCTTTGTTTATAAACTTTATGCCTTTCCATCATTTTCATACCTTATTGAACTGGTAGAAACTACTGTAAAATGTTGATAGAAGTTGATGAGAGCAGAATCCTTGTCTTGTTCCTGAACTTAGAAAGTCATCTACTAATTTATTATGTATGATTCTATCCATTCATTGAAATTTTTATAATGAATGAGCATTGAATATTGCCAACTACCTTTTCTGCAGTTATTTAAATAACATGACTTTTTCTTCTGTATTCTATTTTGTGAATTACATAGATTGATTTTCAATGTTAACCACTAGCATTATTCTTTTATGTATTCCTGCATGAAATTTGCTAATATTAACAAATTTCACATCTATGATCATGGGAGATGTTGGTCCGTAATTTTTGTTTTCAGGTACTGTATTTATCAGGTTTTGATGTCTAAATGATGCTTCTCCATAAAATGAGTTTGGAAGTGTTCCTTTGTCTACTTTTTGAAATAATTTATTTAAGACTGGTTTTATTTATTCATTTAATATTTGTTACAATTTGCTGGTAGAGCTATCAGAGATTTCAGTTTTAAGAAAAATTTCAATTTCCTTTATACATATAGGGCTACATAGGTTTTTCTATTCCTTTGTCAATTTAGTAAGCTGTAGTTTTCAAGAAATTCATTGATTTATTTATGTTATTGAATTTATTAAAGCAGAGCTCCTCAACTTCAACATCATGGGCATTTGGGGCTGGATAAGACTTTGTTGTGGGAGGATGTTCTGTGTCTTGTAAGACATTTAGCAGCATCCTTGGCCTATATCCACAAGATGCTAGTTGTACTTCTCCACATGATGTGACAATCAAACTATTTTCAGATATTGCCAAATTTGTCCTCTGGGCAAACTGTCCCCTATTGAGAACCAATAAAGTTATTTAAATTATTGCTTTATAATGTCTTTAATGTTTTTAAGACCTGTAACAATGTCCCATTTTTCAATGATTTAAGTAATTTATATTTCTCATTTTTAATGGGTTTATCAAACTTATTAATCACTTAAAAACTTTTCTCTGTTGTTTATCTTCTATATCATTAATTCATTTTTATATAATTTCTTTCTGTCTTAAATTGGGTTTAATTTTGTATTCACTTTTGTTTCTTAATATGAAAACTTAGCTAATTCACTGTACATCTTCTTTTCTAATGTAGGCAATTAATGTTATAAATTTTTATTTTACTGGTGTTTTAGATGCATCCTACAAATTTTGATAGATTGTGTTCTCATTTTTCTCATATTTCTCATTTTCTCCTGATTTTTTCTATGATTCATGGATTATTTAGTAGGGAATTACTTAATTTCTAAATATTTTTGCATTTCCCAGGTATTTTTCTGTCAATGATTTTCTGGTCATAGAACATATACTGTTTCTGAGCTTTTGAAACTGAGAATTTTTTTTATTTGCTAACATATGATTGGTCTATCTTGCTGAATGTTCTTTTCACAATTAAAAATAATTTGTACTTTTAGTTGATGGATATCATATTCTATTAACTCCATTAGATCAAGTTTGTAGATTGTGTTATTCAGAACTTGTACATTTTTCCTAATTTTCTGTCTGCTGTTCTAGCAATTATTTACTGTGGATTTATCTATTTCTCCACTTAATCTGTCAAATATTGCTTTGTGGTTTTAAGGCTCTGTTAGTAGCTGCATGCATATTGAGAACTGTTATATTTTCTTAAATGATGAAGACTTTCACTACCATAAATATCTTTATATCTCTGGTAATATTCTTTGCACTGAAGTCTTATTTTTCTAAAAATAATGCGGTGACACCATCATTCTTATGTTTATTGTTTTCATAGTATATTTCCCCTACCCTTTTACATTATGTAACTTCAATTTTAATGTTTATCTTCAAATAATAAAATAGTACTTAAAGAAAAATATAAGAACACTGCAACACAATAATTCAACTTACATTCCCTCCTATACTTTGTGCCCTTGTCAGCATATATTTTACTCCTACCTGTGTTATAAACCAAAATGTACTGTTACTATATTCACTTTAGTCAATAATCTTTTAAAACTATATATAGCTATAGGTAGATATAATATATAGGATACATGTAAGATATGGTAATAAAAAATACTTCCGTATATTTATTCATATATCAAGACTTCTGTCTGACATCATTTCACATTAGCTTGAAGAACTTGTAGAATTTCTGCTAGAGATGTTCTGGAGATGAATTTGCTTAGCTTTTGTCTTCTTAAAAAAGCTTTATTTTGCCTGGAATATTTAAGATTTATTTTTCCCCCTATATATAGAATTGAAATTGTAAAATTCTTGTATTCTTGCAACACTTCAAAAATGTCACCCACTTTCTATGGCATCCATTGTTCCTGATATAAAAATCACTAGTGACTTTTTTTTATAACTGTTCCTCTGCATGCAATATGCATCTTTTCTCTGTGACTGGTTAAGATTTTTTTTCTATGATTCTCTAAATTCACTTTTCTTTGAATTTATGCTTTTTAGGATTCACTGAGTTTCTTGAATATATGTATTAATATATTTAGTTTTAGAGATTTGTTTTCTCTCTTCAAATATTTCTTCTATCCCCTTTTTAGTTCCTATCCTTAGATTTCAAGTACAAGTATGTTAGGTCATTTGATATTGTCCTGCAGATATCAGAAACCTTCTTCCATCTGTCCCTTTTCTTTTCTCTCTATATTTAGTTTGTATAATTGCTATTGACCTGTCTCAAGTTTATGGATTACTTCCTCTGCTGTGTTCAATTTGCTGATAATCTTATCAAGTGAACTTTTTATGCTTAATATTTTATTTCTAGTATTTCTTTTTTAACCTTCCCATGTTGTCCACTTTTTCTACAGATCCTGGAATGTATTTGTTACAATGATTTTAAAGTCTTTTTCAGATAATTCCAACATCTGGTCTATTTCTGTGTTTGCCACTGTTTTCTCTTTTGACCATGGCTCATAATTTCTATTATATGCTAAATATTGTATAAAAGAGAACAGTAAATAATATCTACCTTGAAAAATATCTTGACACTTGTTCTATCAGGCCTCTTGTTTGGAAGACTGAGTCTACCGAATCTTTAGATTTGCTGAGTCTGGACTTTAATGTGTTCATTAGATTCAGTTCACCATTTCTTTTAAATGTGCTTGTATTCTTAGCACTGACAAAACTCTGGAGATCACTCTATAGCTGATAGCTTACCCACTAAAGTATCTCTTACTCTCTTAGCTCAAAAGCCCTGCTTCCAGCATGTCTCAGAGTTGTTCTCTTTACTCCTGAGTCTTGCCTGTCTTTCTGTGCCTCAGTAGAACTCTCTCCACATCGTTGCCTTGCCCCCAGCCTTGAGAGGGCTGCAGTTGTACACTTGATGAAGGCCTGGAATCCTCAAAGGGATTGCTTTAGCAATCCTGCCTCATTCCCTGCCTTTCACATATTACTTTTGAGCACTTAATTAAGGCCTTCGGAACAGAGTTAGAAGGGTGGGTGAGGACTCGCTCTATGACTGGAGTTCCATGAGATCCTATCTTTCCAGCCTACACACAGCCATTAAACATTGGCTGATCTCCCATTACCCCTTTTTTATGGTGCATTCGAGTAGTAAAAAGTTACTTGATGCTCCATAAACTGTTCTGTATAAATGAAAGGAGCTGCGTTCTCTTTTCTTTTAGAAGTTCTCATTACCTTTGGATTTAAGTTTATTAAAGCTGATTTGTGCCCTCGGCTCTCAAGTTTTGTTTTGTTTTGTTTTTTTAACTAATTTAAAAAAATCTTCTCTTGCTTGTTCTTGTGAAGTAGAGCAAATCTTTTGTAACTTTATAAATCCTGACTGGACTCTGTATTTTCCTTATTTCATAACCTTTAAAATACCTCCTCCAGGGTTTCTGGACCCAATTCTTCTCTTTCAGCAGTAGTGATGATCATTTACTAAAAGACTGAAAATATTCTTTCTTTTCTCCCCTAACCACTTAACTTTACTCATTTTTCTCCCTTGCATTTGTGTGGTAAAAAGCTACTCAATCCCCTTGTGACTCTTATAATCGGTCCTGTTATTCCCCAGTCTCTCACTCCAGTCATGCTTTCTTTCTTCTCTACCTATGCATAGTTGGGCCCCCTCATACTTTGAAAACAATTCTGACCTTTAGTAGGAAATGTATAAATAGAACTTACCAGAAAGACCCTTCGTTTATTAATAAGCTCCATTATGAGATTAGTATCTACCACAGACATATTATTTAAACATTTCGCCTATATCTTTACATTGCATTATATTGGCTATTTGTTCCAGGTTTCTCACACTGTTGTAAGGATAGCCTCTTCCTGAAAGCTTTTGTTTCTTCAACACTAATCATCTTGGAATCTGGAAGTACTACTAACCAGTTGGGCTGATCTTTTGGATTTAACAAATTGCCCAACTGAACACATTAAACTTGCCTATCATTCTCTGACTTCATCTGTAATTATGACCTTTGAAGAAAAAAATGTCATTTCCCCTTCCCTCCAACTACTAGAACTCCAACTGGAATAGTCCAAATCACTAAATTTATTGTCTCACCTGAGATTGGTGTTGATTTAATACATAGCCTTAAATATGAATATAGGAGATACTAATTAAGATACTAATACAAAGAGAACATATTATTTAAATTCCAAATACTCTTTGACTTGCAAAACATATCAGGCCATATTTTTAATATAGTGGGCTTCATCTATTCCTTGACTACTAGTGGTTATTACTAATCTACTGATCTTTATCTACCGGCCATCTCACTGATCCCACTCCATTAGTTTGTCAGGAACATAAAAACAAATGACAAAATTTCAAACTATGCAGTTCTACTCCTCAGCTACATCATTGATATTGTTCAGGTTTAACAACTCTTTTCTCCAAATTTCATGCTTACCTCCTTTCACGGTCTCTCAGGAAATATACAGTGATAATGCAATCCTGCTGATTTGATTTCCCAATCACTCCTACCTATTCATCTTCTCTGTACCCCAGGCATCATTACTTTTGTCCTGGATTGTTCTTATCTGCTCTCTCAGTCTCCAAAATCCCTCTCATTCCCCATTCATTTTCAGCAACAATTCCAGAATGATCCTTTTTTAACATGCATATATGATCCAAATGATTATTATTATCA
Source organism: Eidolon dupreanum (assembly GCA_028627145.1). Taxonomy (NCBI): domain Eukaryota; kingdom Metazoa; phylum Chordata; class Mammalia; order Chiroptera; family Pteropodidae; genus Eidolon; species Eidolon dupreanum. The sequence goes on along the minus strand of CM053514.1, from coordinate 19,074,359 downwards.
TGATTCTTTAACATAATGCACAGGTTCCTTCATAACTAATTTGCTTTCTCATTTTTCAGCCTAATTTCATTTTCTATTTTGTCCTCACATGTAGATTATGCTCCAGTCATATAGATGTTTATAGTTAAATATAGCATACTCTTTCATAGCACAAAGTCTGTACATATGGTCTTTTCTTGTCTGCAACTCCATTTCTAGCTTTACTCAGCTAGCTGCTCCTCAAGTATCTCCTCCTCCAGGAAGTCTTTATTAATCACTAAGTCTAAATCGAGTTCTATTTCTCTATGACTCCTACACACATCTTTATTACACTGATTATCACGTTATGTTGTAATTGTTGATTTACTTAACTCTCTTCCCCATTAGGCTCTAAGTAATGTTGATGAATTTGATTCCATCAAAATTAAGAACTTTTGCTCTTTGAAAGAGAATTAGGATAATGAAAGAACCACCACAGTCTGGGAGAAAATTTATGCACATCACATATCTGATTCAGAATCTAGGCTTACATCCAGAATCCATGCTTGTACCTAGAATATATGAAAAACTCTCATAACTCAGTAAAAAGAAAATAAAATAATAACAATAAAAATAGGTAAATTTTTGACCATTCACTAGAGATGCTATTAGGATGGTAAATAAGAACTTGAAAAGATAGTCAACATCAGTAACCCTTAGGGAAATACAAATTAAAGCCATAAGAAATCACTACTCATCTATTAGAATGGCTAAAATTGAAAAAGACTAACCATATCGAGTGTTGGCAAAGGTGTGAAATGAAGGACACATGTAAACACTGCTAGTGAGAATGTAAAATGATACAGCCACTTTGGAAAATAGTTTGGCAGTGTCTTAAAACTTTAAACACGTACTTACCATGACCATTCTACTCCTAGGTATATACTCCAAAGAAATGCAAGCAACATGTCTTGGAAAGACTTGTACATGAATGTTCATAGCAGCTTTGCTTATAACAGCCAGAAAGTTGAAATTTATTCAGTGATAAATATCCATCAACAGGTGAATAGACACATTGTGGTCTATCTTTATAAGAAAATACTCCTCAGCAATAAAAAGGAAGGGGCTATAAGTACTTGCAACAAGTTGGATGAATCTCAAAAGTAGACTGAATGAAAAAAAAAAAAAAAAACTAGGTGAAGAAGAATAATGTTTGATTTCATTAATGTAAAATTCTAGAAGATATAAGCTAATCCACAGTGACAGAAAATGTATCAGTGAAGGAGCAGCAAGAGTGAAATTACAAAGAAATGCAGGGAAATTTGGGGGGGGTATAAATATGCTCATTATTTTTATTATAGTTATGGTTATAGTTACAGTTTATAGTTATGGTTTTGCAAAAATAGTCATATGTTCAAACTTCTCAAATTGTACACTTTAAACATGTACAGTTAAGGATATGACATTATTGTTTTTTTTTATTAACCACCTTATTATTATTAACCACAATAAAATTTTTTAAATAAATAAATAAACATTTCCTACAAATATGTAAAAAATCTCACCTTCTTCAGGAAACCTTCATCAATTTTTTAGTCCCAGTTAGGTACCATTTTTCTATGCATACTTCTATCACTCATATATCTTATCATATTTCATTGTTTTTGTTGATTTATCTGCCTACCTCACTAGATTTTAAACCATATGAAGAGATACTATTTTTGAAGTTCATTTATTAGAGACAAAACATACCCTTTCAGAAAACACACATTGTTTTTGTTCAAAGTTGGACACTGACTTGACTGGACATTGTCCTGCACTGATACTCAATGCCCACTTCCAGTATTTTTTGTTATTGTTTTAAAGCCATTATTATTAACAACTAGTATTTGGAATTTGAAGACTAATCTGTGAGATCAGCAGAACTGAACTTCTTCACAGTGATATTTAAGAACTTTGAAAAGCTGACTCAGAACATTAAATACATATATTCTGACACACCTCTTGCAGGTGTGCCAGCTTTTACTTGACTCCTCTGTCTTAAATCTAAAACTAAACTGGTCATCCTATGTATTTCTGCAGTTCAAGAAACTCTGTTAGAAGTTCCATGTTGGAAAATGTAAGAATTAATAATGCTAACATGCCAGACTTTATCCAACAGTCATAATTTAGGAATCATAGTGGGGAAGAGCTTTAGAAAGCAGTATTTAAAGAGAGAAAAATAAGTATAATGAAAACTTTTAAAAAGTTTGGGGTTAGCACAAAATCTTGATAGACATTAAGATGAGATATAATGGTATTCTTTTCTCTCATGGCTAAAACTTTTTAGCCATGTGTAATTAAAAAATCCTAAGAACTCCATTAGTGTTATGTGTTCTTATACTTAACTGTTTTGTCTAAAAGAATGCATTCTGCCCACATCTGGCATTGAACATCTGAAATGTAGCTAATCTGAATTGAATTATGCAAATTTTTGAGCTCCTATGAAAAACAGAATGTAAAATCTTATTAATTTTTTCATCTTGATCGTATGTTGAAATAAAGTCAGGAATATTAGGTTATTAAAATTAATTTATTTTTATTTTTTTCTACTAGGAAATTTAAAATTACATATATGGCTTGCTTTTGTTGCTCATTCATAGTGTTGATGTGACAGCACTGGTATAGAAAATAAACACTTTCATCTAATAATGCCTGACCTGATCATTGACATTTCAGAGGAAGAATTTTCATATTTATCGTTAGTCCTTTTATGTTTTAATCATTCTATTTTGAGTAGAGGAACAAAAGAAGAAACAAATCCAAAATTTTAAAAGCAGCTATCACTGTATTCTAAAAGGCTTTGGAGGATACTCCTGTTTGGGAAAAACATGAGGTGGTATTTTGGTTATAAAAGAGAAGTCTCTAGACTAGTCTTATAAGAGAAGGGTTGAGATAAGTGTTGAGACAAAGTTGTCTGTATAAGAGAAATTTTCCATCATCTGTGGCAGCTTGAAAGAAGGGGAGTCTGGGCCACAGGATTTATAGAAAAGCATGTGGGGAAAAGCTCACTGGAGAGCCAGAGGGGAGAACTGTTAGCAGACTGGGCTCAGGAGGAAGGGGGATCACTACAATATGACTCTCAGAAGACAATGAACTTTGAACTTTATTAAAAATCAATGGCTGCTAAAAATCAGTTTTAAGTTATTTCTTTTTTGTGTGTGTTTAAACCACTCTTTAACTTCTACACATTGTTGGTAATAATCTGTTACATATACAGCTGTCAGTTCTTGATGACTAGTGGCAAACTGGAAAAGAATCATGTTTAAACATGTGGTAAAAGGATGTGGAGACAAAGACGCATCCAGAAGCTATGATAAGAAAGCACAAAGGGAGTGAGACTCGTGGCAGGCACAGACTATGTAAAATAATGACAGTCAAATTATCAAAAAGCTGTAAGCCTTCCCTCTCAGAAATCTTTAGAAAAATTAAGTACACTTCCTTGAAGAAGAGGGTTCAGCTTATTTCATTTGCCTATTAGTAGTGTGTGGGATTCAAGTTTTACCATCCCAAAATATGCCTTTTGTAGTATTAATTTTAAGCTGGTTATTAAGGAAAAAAAAAAAAAGAATCAAAAAGAAACTTGACCCTCCCCCTTTACCTGCCTAAAGGAATTCAGGTAGAAAAACCTGCTTAAAGTAAGGGAACATCGCCTTAGCATTATAATATAAACCACATGTGGCAGACAGAGAGAAATATAGCAATGCCTGTTTTAATAGACTTCCCTTGGTATCCCATTGTTTCTGGGTAGCCCAGCAAGAATTTGTTTACCACATGCTTGCTCTTTCTCATCTACCTGTGAATTGCTTCCTTTTCCTTTGAAATCCCTGCATCCCTTCTCCTTTGTCCAAAATGTCATGTAACCTCAACTGCCCAATGCAACTTCTGGTCTCATTTTTTTGGCACCCCAAATGTACAGCTGTAATAAATTTTGGACATTTTCTCCTGTTAATCTGTCTCATATTAATTAAGTAGCCCAGAAGAATTTAGAAGGTGGGAAGAAAGTTATTTTTTGTGCCCACACAATGGAAAGGGAGATTCTGGAAGACTGGAGAACTAGGGAGTCACACTGGGTAATTATACACATGGGATCTCTAATCAGCTATATTTTTTCTTATCCATTTCCAGTTCCTAGTTCTGATTTAATATTTAATGAGAAAGAAAAAAATTATTTAGTTACAGGTTCTAACTAAATTTTTTATAACATTTTGAGTTTAGAGGGTACTAGTGTGTATAGGAGCTTCCTTAAGACTTAAACTTTAAGTATTTAATTAATATGATTTTTATTAATTCACTCTTATTTTAAATTCATTGTATGTTATCTAGAAGATCACTTACATGATTAGGTCATTGGTATTCTTTAAATGACAATCCATAAAACACCGAATCTACTTACATATCTTCTCACTGCTCCTCACCTTGGTGGCAAATTGAGGCAACTTTAAAGAACCTCTACAACAAGAAACAATGGTTTCCAATTTCATAAAATTAAAACTCACTCCTTTAAATGTTAAGCTTCAATTTAAATAAGAATACCTTTTAAATAGAGGAAATAGAAAAAGTATATAAAAAAAAGATGTCTCTGTTTAGGAATTTCTGCAATGTGGGGTCACCTAGTATTGATATACCACAAGTGAAGCATGCTTCTGTATCTCTAATTCATAATTATTGTTTCTCAAAGCCACTTTTGAAGATGAGGAAAAATAATGGCTAACAAATATAAGACCACTGTTTTAATGATTGAGGCCCAAATACAGCCATCTTTACCTAATTGGGTTTTATAATCCATTTTCTTACAACAAAATCCTTAGCTATTTTACAGCCAGAGTTTTTACTCTGGCTTTCATGGACAGACTTCAAGGAAACCTGTGAACCTGTTGAAAATGCATACAAAATTATTGTATGTCTCCCCCAAAATTCTGACTTATTTTAGTCAAGCTATTTATTTTGAAATTTCAAACAATGTTAGCGGAGGAAGTCCACCCAACCCCCATCTTTGGAAGACAGAGTGAAAAAAGGGGGTTGAAAATGATTTAACTTGTGTCTTATTTTTGGACATTTAGGTTAAATGAACACACTTAGTACAAAAATCTTTTAAGAGTTCTCATTAGGTTTAGGATAAATGCCAAAGGTTGGGATTGCTGGGGTAAAGGATGTAGAAAATTTTAATTTTAATATTCTTGCTACATACTGCCTAATTATTTGCCAGAAAATTTGAGTTCACATCTTTATCAACACTGTGTGAGAAGGCTTATTATCTCACACATGGATATATAATTTTAAATGTTAAATTGTATATAGTTTTGACTTGCATTTCTTACTTTTACATATTTTCATATTCCAATCCTATCAGAAAAGAGAATTAGTCACTTCCTTCCTAGGTTAGTACATATACGTTGTGACTATGAATATAACAATTCATTAAATGTTAAACTTTATGCAAACAATGAGTCTAGTCTGTGCTTGACAATTATTTTCTGTATTTCATCTAACCTACAAGACAACTCTGTATTGCTATTCTCATTTTCTAAATGAGATAACCTAGTTTGAGATCCGGGGAGAGTAGCCCAAATCACAGAGATGAGCTGAAGCACTGGCATTTGAGCTATGATCTCGCAGTCCTGTAACCACAGAGTTAAGGCGGTGGGGTGGGGGGGGGGGGAGGCTGAAACCATGTGCAAAAACAAAACCCGGAATAAACCAAAACCAACACAAGCCAAACCCAAAACGAACAAAAACAGGGTCCCTGTACGCTTACAGTTTCCATATATTGGGCAAACGTTTCTAAATTAAAGTGCGACTTTTTGGCTGCCAGACATGAGTCTACCATCCAGTTTATACCGCTCCCAGCGATGCGAGTGTCTGCGAAGAACCGCAGACAGATAGATGACCTCAAGAATGTTCAGCTGAGGCAGATGGTGCCCATCTTTCTCTTTTGCAAAAGGAAATGCCTGACAGGGCGGGATAAAAAAGATACTATTGAGAGAGGAGAGGAGCTATCTGAAAAAAAAAAAAAAATGCAAAGGAAACGGCCTGCGGAAATGACCCACTCAGCCAGTTAAACTGCTCTCTCCCCCCATTCCGCCTAGTGCTCTCCAGCCTACATGTTTTCCCATAGCTACCTCCCCCACCTCAAGGACTCTCAGCTCACATCTGTTGATTCATAGCTTGCTAACCAACAAATGTTCTTATCTCTGTAGCTGTGCAGGAATAATAAGACTATGTAAAACTGCTTGCTATGTTACAATTAGAGCTCAGCTTTTGGATAAGAATCAGCTGAGCAGGTGCCCACATCAATAAGTGCTGCTCCATGCTTATAGTCTAGGAATCCCGTCTGTCTGTTCAAGAATCCTATGATGGAGCTGATAATGCCAACGCCCTGCATTCCGCAAAACAAACGACCTGCAAGACCAGTGGTCTGAAAATTCCTCCCGCCTTGCAGCTCCCGCACTCGAAGCTCGTCCTCCCCATCCTGAGAAAGGAGGCACTTGCAAAACCTCAAAGGAATCACGTGACCTTTGCATGGACACTGCAAAAGTATATAAACTGTCATAAATCTAACCAGACCGAGCTCGTACATGGAGTTGTTAACCCCACACGCTCTGTCGACCTAATAAATTCTCCTTCCTCTAACAAAGTAGTCTGAGCGTCCAAATTCCTCCGTCGGGTGTTGCTTCCTGTAACACTATTATTTTTAAGTTTTCCAGGGCGTGGGTGGCCACTTTTTACCTTTAAGTCTGGAGAGACCAAGATAACTCAATTCGGAGATCACAGCACAGCAGCTGTGCTTCCGGGTTTTAGGGTGGCGGAGGAAGGACGCATGCGTCGTGCAGGCTCCCAGGCCTCACACCTACGGGAGCGCTCTGCGCATGCGCAGACGCAGGTTAAACCGGGGCTGGGCATCAGCTGATGCTGTTGTTGTGCTGCCCTTCCCCCCCCGACTCCGGGGCCACCCTGCTGTAGGCCTGTCGCTCCGGAGGTGGCACCCCGGTCTGTGGACTCCGTGACCCTGTCCTCGGGCCTGTCCGCGCTGGAGCAGCTCAGGACTGCGCAGCGCTCCGCGTGCGGGTGAGCGATCTCAGACGCGCAGCCCCCAGGTCCCCTTCCAGAGCTGGGCCGGGCGGAGGAGATGGTGGAGGGGAGGCCGCCGGGGAGCTGGGTCTGCCTGGCCACGGCGGAAGCGCACAGGGCTATGTTGATGGAGGTGTTATGTCACCTCTTACCCGAACCCAGACTCTTGCAAAGGAGCTCGCGGCTTCCGCTTAAGCCCATCGCAGGGGGTTGATTCCAGACCCCCAAACACCTTGTGCGGCCAGGTAGCCCCTGATTTTGCTATGCTTGAGTTTGGTTGCACGGTTGCCTAGATTTTACCATTAACCTCTCCAGTGTCTGCTGGGTTTTGTTTTGTTTTTTGTTTTTTTTTTTTTTTAGCATATGAAAGGGACTGTCTTCCTTCGTTATCACAGAAGATGACGACCTATTTAGACGGAGTGCTATACTTTTTTTTTTTTTTTTCATTCCGTACCGACTCTGAGATCGGTATTGGTTTTCAGTAAATTTAAAGACTGCGATAAAAAACATTGAGCACAGAGAAGAGAGGGGGGCCTAGCATCTCTTTATACACCAACCACTCTTCAGTAATAAAGGTAGTTAAATTTATCAGTGCTCTGAGGAAAAGCCGGTAGAGTAGGGCAGGGATGCCTGGTACATGACAAAGTCTGGCGCTTGTGCATAGCCTTGATGAAACCAACACCTGTCAGAGGCCAACTATCAAGGCAAATGTTAGGTGAGGCCCAGACAGAGCCGCTGGTTTTGCCTTCTGTGCCTTTTCTCTATAAGGCATTCCATTTTGGGGACAGTGATGTTAATCCACCCCTGAACCACTGTGACTGACACATATTGGTTTGACAAGGATTTAATGTCACTGAAATAAATCAAAAAAAGATAATGCATTTGTAGAACTCAAAAATCATTTATGTTTTTGAATTTATGTGGACAACATGTACATAGATATTTTAAGATAATGAAAATAAGCATCGTTATTTAGCATTCTACAGTTTTAAGTTTGTCTACTAGTTGTAAATTTATTTTTTTTCCTGCAAATTACACTGTTTGAGTGACCCCAACATATGGATGGAACTCCAGTTTTAAAAAGTAAACTTTTTTTTTCCAGTTTTAAAAAGCAAACTTTTTTTCATACTACAAGATAAATTGAATTACTTTTAATGTCAGTTTTCTTTATTCAAGTCAATGAGAATTCTTAAAAGAAACATTTATCTTTCTGTATGTAGATCTATAATCTATTGTTAGGAACTGATAAAAGGTATATGATGAAATTTAGAAAGAGAAGAAATATTTTTTTTTTAAATTCTGCTTTATCCCTTTATTAATTTTCTCTCAATATCAGCAGATTGAAGTATATCCTTTAAGTTATTTTCATTCTTAAAATGGTATTACCATAACTGCAACATTACTGCGTTACTTACCTTCAGAGGTTATTTTGTGTATGTGCTGATACTAATTACGTTTAGATACTTTAAATTTATATTTAATTTTCCCCATGTTATTTTGATAGTGTCATTCTAAAATTTTGCAGTTAAATGTTCCAAATTTTGCCACTTTATATTGATTAATTGTATTCAGTATTTTGGAATAGTAATAGTTTTACCTGCCATCTGCTAAATGAAAGAAAAATCTGTAGAATTTGGCTTTTGAGTTGTTTTTGTTGCAAGTGTTTAAATGTGTAAAGCAAGAAATGTAAGGATGAGAAAGATTGTGGATTTATTGATCACAAAGGGGCTTGAATTTTAAAAGGATGAAAAATACTACTTTGAACTTACCCAGTAATACATACTGTACCTAGCGGTAATCTGCCCAGAGCAACTTTTACCTTCAGTGCTAATTGGCTTAAAAGTGGAATGTGTTTTTGTTTTAGTCTAAAAAAACTGAAGCCTAATGTTACTTTTTAAAGAACCCTAAGGAATTGTAAATTTCATTCAAAGTTTAATGTTGTTTGAAAGTCCATTCTTTCCACAGGTCTGATATATCATTTCATAATATTTTGTTAGGAAAAACTTTGGACTCTATTAAAAATGACTCCCTTGTTTCAGACATTACTTTGAGTATAATTCTATTCCCCAAAGTACTTTGAACATTCCTTCGAATTTTTTCCTAAGTCAATTAGCTTGGTATAAATATTTCATAATGTCCTTGAGTATACATTTTTCTTCCTAAAGTTTATTGTAAGGTTATTCTTTTTCTTTAGACATGGGGAAGTCTTTTTCTCATTTGCCTTTGCATTCAAGTAAAGAAGATGCTTATGGTGGAGTTGCATCAACTGAAAATATGAGGAATGGATTGGTTAATAGTGAAGTCCATAATGAAGATGGAAGAAATGGAGATGTCTCTCAGTTTCCATATGTGGAATTTACAGGAAGAGATAGTGTCACTTGCCCCACTTGTCAAGGAACAGGAAGAATTCCTAGGGGTATGTGTCAATTGTATTGTTTTCCCTTTAAATAGTGATTCCAGGCATTTGCACAAGAGGAAGTACATGAAGAAGGATGGTGTATGAAGATGAGCCAAATGGGGGGGAGGGGAAGATCCGTTGGTAGTACATCACAGGGGAAGTCAGAAGGGAATAATCCCCACGTGCTATTTGTTGGCTACTTTAGTAGCAGTGGCAACAGTAAAAACAATAAAATTACCTTGTGCTGTTCTCATTTTCTGCTTGGTGGAAGTTGATATGTGACTGGAGAGACCCCAAGGGAAGGACAGAATGACAGTGTAAGATATACCAGAGTCTCTGATAAATGCCTTGGGTTGGGAAAATTTATATTTGAGTTGGCCTTTGAATATGATGGTTTTACCTTTGCAGGCATAGTAAATGAGGATAAAAGGATTATTTTAGTTGAAGATATTACCATAGCAGGCTGGGGGAAGGGAAAGAATTATCTGGATATATTTTTGAAGTATGCCCAATGGGTTTTTTTAGCAGCCTGGAAGTATGTTGTGGATAGTATGAAATCAAAGATGACTTCAAAGGTGTTTTTGTCTGAGCAAGTGGAAGAATGGGGTAGCTGTTTATTAGGGTGGAGAAAAGGTTTGAGTGTGTATGTCAGTGGAGAGATCAGGAGCTCTGTTTTAGTTATGTACACTTAGAGATGTATATTTGACACCTAAGTGGATATGTTCAGTGATAATGGCCTGGAATTCAAGTGCAGGATGTAGGAGGCAGTCATCGGTATTTAGGTGAGTTGGATGAGAACACCAAGTTCATTGGTGTGAATAGAAAAAGGAGACCCTAGCACTGAACACTGTGATATTTTAAGGTCAGTTATATGAGAAACAATTAACAAAGACACTGAAAAAGAGCAGCTAGAATAAAAGGAAATCTCTGTATCTGTGGTGTCCTGGAAAATAAATGTAGAACGTAAACCAAGGAAGAAAGAGCAATCAACTGTGTTAGAAGCTATGGGTAGATCAATTAATGACTGAGAATGAACCATTTGATTTGGTGATGTAGAGGCCACTGGAGATCTTTAAAAGAGCAGTTTTGGAATCCTACATATCATGTATAAAGTGGGATCAAGAGAGCATAGAAGGAATGAAATTATATAGTAGGAAGATAGTTTTTTTGAGGAGTTTTGCTGTAAAGAAAAGGAGAGAAGTGGCATAGCGGGAGGGGGCTATGAGATCAGGAGGGGGATTTTTTAAAGATAGAGTGAATAATATGTGTGTATGCTAATTACTAGGCACAGGTGCAGAGGGCTACACTTGCATGCACTTTACTCTTAGTGACAAGAGACAAGCTAGTGTGTGTGGACCCAGAAGTAGCTTGGTGGGTGGATATGGCTGTAGGAGCTTGTGGGAGTTCTGGTTGCCACAGCATGAGCTGAGAGTGATGCTAGGGAAGAAGGTATTAGAAATTTCAAAATAGTTGAAGTTATGAAATTATAGTCTTGGAATGTCAAATTGAAAGTGAACTAGGGAAGTATAGCATGATTGTTGGCATTATTAAGGACCACTTGAGATTAGAGATCTAAAGTGAGACTAGTGACCATAGTTGTATGTTTTCCTCTATCCTCATTTAGCTGTGTGAATCCACATTTAGCTTTGTGAATGCAGGCATAGTAGTTTAAGGGTTGGTTTTAACCAGGATTGCAGTTTAGCCATATCAATACCACCAAACAAAATGAGATGGATGTGTGTGTGTGCATATGTGTGCACATATATACATACACACATGTATAATATACAGATGTATATATATATGGATGTGTATATATGTGTATGTATACACATACAGATATTTAATATGTATATTTATATGTGGGTGTGGTGGAGTAGTGTATAAATGAGGGAAGAGTTGTGGAGAAGGCTGGAAGAAATAATAGAAGCATTTTGGAGGGCTTTAAAAGAGATTTGACAATGGTGCTTTAATAGTTAATACGAAGAGCCAAGCTCTGATAAGATTGGAAAATTGACTTTTAAAGATCCATTTGTTCATTAAAGTATATGAATATAGCTCAACCCAAGAAATAAATGGTGGATTTTGAAGTGATGAGAGAAGTGCAACCTGAAAGAATCCTGGAGCATGAGACTTGGTGTCAGTTTTGATTTTCAAGGAGGTCGTGTAAGAACCTCTGTAGTTATAAGTTTCAAGACACTATGGAAGCAATATGTTTCTTTTGCTCTCATCCAGATAGCTAAATCAGAATCTTAAGGGAAAACTATAGGGGTGAAGGGAGACCTAATAAATTCAGATCTTTTGAAAGCTGGAACTTTTTAGGTTTTTTTTTATTATTGTTTATTGAAAGAAATATTCTTTCTCTTTCTTTATACTATTTCAAATACCTAGATATCTAGGTATTAAAAAATAAGATCTGCTCTAGAACCCAAATTCTACTTTGTAATTTTTGAAGATTTTGAGAGCGGTTTACTAAAGGAATGAGATGAGAGCCAGGTGGTATTCTCATCTTTCCAAACGAGACTTTGATGAGGAGCCACTTTATATTTAATTAATCATGTTAATAAAATTTTAAACCTATTTCTTTCACTTTTAGGGCAAGAAAACCAGCTAGTGGCATTGATTCCATACAGTGATCAGAGATTAAGGCCAAGAAGAACGTAAGTGATTATAAGAAAATAGAAGTTTTTTTGGTGGGTTGCATTTTTTGCTTTACAAATTATGTATAATCATTACTTTAGTTAACACTATTAAAAGGAAAAATCCCATCAGGTTGTTGAATTATGTTCTCATGCTTCGTGTTATCAAAAAATAAAATAAAATCCTGGTTGGGGTTAGTCTTTAAAGCTGCAGAGTATCTGAATCCTCTCAAATCTATTTATTAAAACAGACAAACCTAGAATAGCAGTAAGAAACAGACACAGAGGCAACACGTTTATTTTTTTAAAAATGGGTGTTAAGGTATTCCCACCAGCCCCAAAATAAAAGTTGGTATTCACACCATGACAGCAAGGACCCAAACATGTTTAGCAGCTGTGTGGAGGTTGCAAAGGAAAGCAAAAAGAGAAGTCCCTAAGAGTCCTAAGACCCCTGGTACCCTTAGCAAATACTTCACCTAAAAAGAAGAAGATCCCACCCAGAGGACTTCCAGCAAATACCTCTGAAAATAACCTGTTATAATGGGAAGGGGGACTCTGCATACTGTTGCTTGGAGAGAGTACAAAAAAGGCTACAGAGAACCACGAAGGGTCATGAGAAAATCAGAAGGAACTGGACCATCCTAATCCCTCAAAGACCTTAGAGAAATCAACGAAAATTCTTACAAAAGGATAGGAACATCCTAAGGAAAAACCTGCTGGGAATAGAACCCAGTTTGCACAGTGCAAAAATATGAATAAAACAGAGAAAAGGTTCAGAAACTAGAGAAACAATCTCAGAAGTGGATATATAAAGTGACCATCTTTTTTAGTACCTTGTGTAACAACAGTGGATGGTGGTAAACTTGGGGTGAAGTTGATGAGACATGGCTCTGACAATCTTTTTTTAAGGACTTCAGAGGTGGTTCTGATGAGTAGTCAGTTTAGGGAATCATGAAAGCAAAATTCACATGGGAAAATTCTGCTTTAGTGAATTCAGAAGGGAGTCTTGAAATCTATTTTTTTATAAAGTGCCCTGTCTTGATTCTGACATGCAGCCCAATTTGGGAATCACTGCAGTAATGTGTTATCTCTAATAAGTCTGAAATCCCAGTAATAATAATGTAAATACATCTTTTAAGGACATTTTAACACTTACAGACTCAGACCCAACCCTATTTTATGACATAAAAAGCTGGTAAGATAGGTATTATCTGGCTGGCATTATAGGGGAAAAATTCAAGTTGAAAATATCCTCTAAATGTTTCATTATGTAATTTTTGATTTACGTATATTTAAAGACTCCATTTTCCTTTTCAGAAAACTGTATGTGATGGCTTCTGTGTTTGTCTGTCTGCTGATATCTGGATTGGCTGTATTTTTCCTTTTCCCTCGCTCAATCGATGTGAAATATATTGGCGTAAAATCAGCATACGTCAGTTATGATTTCAAAAAACGTATGATATATTTAAATATCACAGTAAGTAAAAAGTTTTATTAAAAATACTTTACTGCATTCCTTTATGGTGTTTAGCAACACCTTTGTCCCTGTTGAGAGAATGGTAACGGTGACACTGATTGGTTTGCTTTCTGTATATCTGCTCTGTTAACCTTCTCATTTCTGGTTCTGAGAGTGGCAAATAATAAATACTGGCAATGTGTATACAGAATCATTTAGCATTTGACGATGCCTTTGGGACGGTAAAATGAACTAAACAATTAATTGCTGGCAAAAACACTTACAGTCTGTTTGCTTGCCAACTTTTGACTTAGAATAGCTCCTAGCAAGTTGATTTGATAGATGTTATAAATGTAACATTTTCATTCCCTTGCATTTTGTAAAATACAGTTTTTGCCATCTTTAACAGATCATTCCTTTATTGTGTTTAAAGATAAAGTGCAAGCGATTGTTTGATTTCTTTTGTAAGTTAATATGTGTAAAACATCATCTGTGTTTCCCAGGACAGTAGTTTTTAGGACTCTACATCTTCCTCATTCCTCACCCAAACAAAACAAAAAACTCAGAGAAGATCTTCTACCTGTTTTACATGTTAATATTTGTTTTTAAAAAGAATGGTTTGCAAACCACTGCATTATTAAAGAGGAAGATATGTGTTGATCATGCCATTGACAATCATTTATGGCTTCAGGTCTCAAGGTATGTCTGTATGGTAGTAATTTGTTTGGAAGAGTGATATTGGACTTGGTTTTCCTTACAGAAGTGATCGATATGCTAAAAGTTGAGCATTTCTTAAAGTAGAGATGTTTCTGGTGGTGGTTGCGGGGAGAAAGTTTTGTGGAGACAGAAAATGAAAGGAATTACTACTTAATTATAGGAAAAAGAGAACTCCCATGGGTCCATTTATCCTCACTGGTGTCAAAAATTGTCAATCTAAGGGCTTTAAAAAAAAGCCTATGTGGAAAAAATATATACGTGCATAAAACATAACAATGCTAATTATAAGTCATTTCATATGACTGGGGAATTACTGTTGGTTATTTCCGCCATTTTACTCCCCATTTGGAACAAGGAGAATTTTCCTCTTTTATACAATGTTTAAAACAGTGGCGAGATTTTTTTTGCTAACCTCCAGACATTCTCTTTTAATTCTAGAAAGTATATTTAAATGTCAGTATTCTACTTTATTTTAAATAATTATTCAGGAATTCCCACATTTTGGCATACTAGCACCTAACTAAATTGGGAAGAGACTGAACATTAAATATGAGATAGAATGAACATTAGCTTCAGCTAGATGACCATGAAATAAGAGGCTGAGATTTCTGCAGGTTCTATATCAATATATTAGTACTAACTTTTTTAGTGTTGTTTATTCTCTTTCCACTTAGGAAAATATTTAATTATCATTATAAGATATATGAAAGTACTGTGATGTATAAAGATTGTAACTACTCCCTTGATCTAAATATGAACATACGTATATATTTGCTAATAATGCATATATACATTTGCATACATATATACATTTGCAAGTGTAATCAGATATTTTCATATGTGTATAAAGGATACACACATGTGCAAGTGTATACACATGCACATATTAACAGATTTTATTACATTTTCCCATATTATGTGTCTGCATGTAGTCTTTTACATGGCCATATTACATTTTAGTCAACCATTCTCTTAATAAATACTTAGTTTTGCTATTAGGTATTTATTCAGAAAACATCTTTGTGCTTAAACTTTGTTTTTATTTCAGGTTACTTCTTTAGGATAAATTTCTGAAAGTAAATTTGCCAGTTAAAGATCATAGAGAGTTTTAAGCCTTTGATAATAAATCATTATTTAAAAGCTTCTAATTGTGGTCCCCTGACTTAAAAATTAAATGGCTTCTTAACTGCTCTCAAAAAAAAAAAAAAAAAAAGAATCTAATCTTTGGTATGAAACTTTTTGGTCCTATTTTTTTTCATTCTGTGTGTGTGTGTGTGTGTGTGTGTTTATCTTCCAATATAACTTTTTCTAATTCTCATAAGTATTTTTGTTATCATCCTGTTTTACACCATTGGTTCCTTTAATGTTCTAGGGAAAACTATACACACTTCAGAAAAAGACATACAAACATTATTTGCATTTACAAAAGATTCCAGGATTCTCCTGAATCCCATTCCCTGGTCTGTATAAGAAGGTCCATCTACCTCAGATTAACAGTCCCTTTCCTCAAGTGTCTAGGAATGAAACTGACATGGGTATTAATAGCTAAGTAGATGAAAACATGTTTGTATATTTAGAGAAAGGTTAATTCTACTATTTTATAGAACTTTAAAAAGTTTTTCTACATTTATAACTAATAATTTAAATAAATGCATAAATGTGATCATATAATTGCTAGCACAATTTTTATTTTTTAGTAAGACTGTTTTCTCTCTTCATATCTTTCTCCATATTTATATTAACCAATAAACTCAAGTGTTCAGCTTTTCTTAGGTCATTAGTTATTTTCAGAAAAACAATACTTTTTACATCTTTTATGCATCTTGGTTTTCTCAGTTGTTAAGACTTTCCTTGTAAAAATCTCTCCTAATTTTCTGGCCAAGAGTTAACCCATTCTTATTAGTGGCTATATAATATTCCATGTAGTGATTTAATATTATTTAATCATTCTCTTTATGGATGAGCATTCACTTTTTTTCCCCATTGTAAAGAATGCTGTCATTAACATCCTAATGTTTTTACTTCTGTGTAATAAATGCTCAGAAGTAGGATGGCTAGGTCAAAAAAGATAATATAATTTTTTTATTTAATGTTTATTTCTAGAATACTTATCAAAATGGCTGTAATGCTTCACATATTTTCCAGAAATGTAAAAATATACCCATATTATAGTCAGGAGTAGAATTTGTCATTTTCCACAATTTTACTAGTTTAATGGATATAAAGAAAGCGGTATTCCATTTTTACTTAAATCAACTTTTCCCGGTTATAAATGAATTTGAGAATTTTAAACGTTTCTTGGCCATTTATATTTGTACGCTTTTGATTTGTTTGCTCATATCTTTTGCTCTTTTTTTTTCTATTAAGAATTTGTCTTTTTTTCAATTTGTAAGGGCTCTTTGTAATAGATGGTAACCATTACTATATGTCTTACAAATATTTCTTCAAGATTTATCTTCTAGTGTTTATTGATTTTGTTTATGGTTTGTTTTGCTCTGAATGTTTTAGGTGTTTTATATATTATCTGTTATTTCTTAACACTTTTTCATATTTTCTTGGCTCTTTTCTAAAGTACACAATTTAAGACATTTGTGAATTAGAATCACAGAAATTGGCCCCAGCTGTTACCTAAGTATAGACATGATATACCTGCATTTCTTTTTGACCAAACAGACTGAATTTATTTTGTTTCTTCTCCTTAGTGACCTGGTAGAAATCTCTATTTGTATATAAGTTAAAGTACAAATTTCTTTTATTTTTAATTTTTTTTTAAATCATACTAATAGATGTTTATTGAGACAATAGAAATAGCAATTAAATTGTGCATAAATATTATACATGTATATTTTATAGAAGATCCACATTCTTTTCATTGTAAATGGATATACATACATATTCACCTAACCTTTTATACATTTTTTTTTCTCTTTTTCCTTTTTTTTTTTTTTTGGCTTTATTGAAATATAATAGACAATTAGTTGCTTGTATGTCTATTTTCTTCACCAGGTGAGGGAAGTTTTCCATCATTATTTCTTCAAACAGCTCTTCAACTTCTTGTTTTCCTTCAGGTACCCCTATGATACAGATATTTTTACAGTTAATTTTGTCCCATAGGCTTCTTAAATTGTTATTATAGTCTCAGCTTCTTTTTTCTTGCCATTCTAATTGAGTGTCCTTGGTTTCCTCATCCTCTCTATCGGTAGTTTGATCCTCTTCTTTACCCACTCTGTTTATTCCCTCTAATATACTCTTCATCTCAAATAATGTGTTCTTTATTTATGACTGGTTCCCTTTTATAATTGCCATTTCCATTTTTATGTTTTTATCTCTTTGTTAAAAAAGTCCTTACTGAGTTCATCTACTCTTCCCCTAAGTTCATTGAGCATCTTTATTACCAGTGTTTTGAACTTTGCATCTGTTAGTTTACTAGACTTCATTATTCCTGGATCTCTGTTCTGTTCTCTCACATGGTTTCTGCTTCTTTGCCTTCCCATTTTGGCTGCCTTTCGGTGTCTCTTTCTATGTACTAAGCAAAGCTCCTACATCTCCATTCTTATTAGCACAGCTTTGTGTAGTAGGTGTTCAGTGGCACAGTCCAGAGAGGGGATCAGCTTTGGGCCAAGTTTAGCCCCAAACTATGCCCCTCCAGCACCTGTTAAGATTCAGCAAGCAATCCACAGATGCTTTGCTTTTAGTTGCCTCAAGAAACCACACCAGAAACCAAGGCCAGCTGCCAGTAGTATGAGTCTTGGCACTGCTCAGCAGGGAACACCTGACTTGCTGAGGACACACCTGGATGTGGTTTGGTTGGGGCCACGAGATGGGGGAGGCAGAGTTTCAGGGAATCCTCTGGACAGACAACCTCTGTTACCCAGTTTGATGATGTTTCAGCTATTGCTGTCTGCATCCACATACTGGGGTCGGGCAGGGCTCAACAGAGGAACAGTGGATACCGCCGGCACTTCTGTACAGAGCGTCTCACCTCTGCCCTCACTCCAACTCAGTGTCCCTCTGGAAGTCCCTGGTGTACCCTATGTAGCTGACCGGGTTCTCGTGCTCAGAGCAAGCAGGCCTGTCACTGTGAAAGTCCATTTGCAGACAAGGCCCCTTTAAGAGGCATTTGCACCTGCTTCTGCTGCTGTAGCCTCTGTCCCACTCGGCTGTTTGGGACCAGGCAGCCTCGCAGCCTCGCGTCTTCGCCCCCTCCTACCTTCTACCATTGCAGGTTGATTATTTCTCTCCCTAGTTGTAGGGCTTACTTTCATATAGATCCCAGGCGACTTTCATTGCTGTTTGCTCGGTGTTTCTGTCACAACTTTGATTTGGTTGCAAGAGAGATGAACAAAGCCTTTATCATCTACACCATTTTTTCCTGTCTCTCCAATTTATTTTAAACAAAAAAAAGTTTATTTAAAGTACTATTTAACATTTTAAGTGGCCAGCTTGGTATTTATTAGAATAAGAAATAGCTTACTAATATGGTCGCTTTGTATTAGAATAGGGAGTAGCTTACTAATATAGCCAGTAGAGACATCTACATATTAACATTTCGTAAAAATTGAGATGAAATTTAAAATTATTTTTATTCAGTTTTTGCTAAGGCCACAAATAACATTTTCTAACATTTGTTTTTCTATAGTCCTGCAGCATATATTTTATGAGCCTATTTTTTTTAATTGTACGTTTGTTATAGCATATGATATGCATAGTACTCATGCATAAAACTAAATCAATTCATGCAATATTTTTCGACATTTTTGTTAATATTTCTCCTATTAAATGAAGCATGGCCACAACTGGTCATTTTCTTTATTAATTTTGATTACATGTTTGTTGTGCTTATTTTCAGATGACTCATATTTTCTACCTCTTTTCTTTTTCAGAACACACTAAATATAACAAATAATAACTATTATTCTGTTGAAGTTGAAAATATCACTGCACAAGTTCAATTTGCAAAAACAGTTATTGGAAAGGCACGCTTAAACAACATAACTAATATTGGCCCACTGGATATGAAGCAAGTAAGTTTCAGTCATGAAATACTTTGGAGAAGTTAATGAGTTTAACTTTGTGATCATATTAGCTTGAGGGAAGTGGGGTTTTCCTCAAAGACTTGACTTTGAAATGTATCCAATGCATGTCTAAAAGAAAGTCTTAGCATCAGACTCATAAAGGGAGATATTTCTGATCTCTGAAATTATGAAATACTTGTTATTTTGATCCTATTCTCTACTGATTTATTTTCATTTTTTGCTTTTCAGATTGATTATACTGTACCTACTGTCATAGCAGAGGAAATGAGTTATATGTTGTAAGTTCTGATATTTTAATGATTTTTCTCATTAAATTATAAAGTATGAAGAATTGAATATATGTATATTTATTGTCCCATAATCTTAGCAGTCAGAAGATCACATTTTGGAATATTCCTTCTGGCCTCTTATTTCTCTTCTCCCTTTACAACATATTTAAACATTTATGTACATGAACTATACACATAAAATTTGTTTTTAATTCTTTTATTTTTCAGAATTAGGATTTATGTACCATATCACTTTTTGTTAATTATGTTGTGGAAACCATATTCTTATATATTCTAATATTTTTAATATTTTATTGTAGGAGGACTAACAATGTTGATAATGTGTAATACTCCATTGGTTCAAAGTTCTAAATTGGTTCTAAATGATTACTAACTCTTGTGAAATAAAAAGTAATGGTAAATTTTCACTATCTTTTGCTATCAGCCTGATGTAGAACAAACTGGTTAATAAAACTTCAAAATGTGAATAGGAAGTAGACGTAACTTACAGTCCATGTTAAAACAACTCTACAACCTCTGTACTAGGAAAGAATATTTCTAGAATAAGAAGTCATGAAAATATTAATCATTATTTGAGGTATAGAAAATGCTCAAACAATAAATGCTTATTATTATATTGTAATAGTTTCCATTAGCTTTACCAAAATAAGAATCATAATTAAATTTTTATGTTTGTAATCCCATAGGTTGCATTTATTCACATTGTTTTTTCTTTAACAGTGATTTCTGTACGCTGATATCCATCAAAGTGCATAACATAGTACTCATGATGCAGTGAGTATGAAATTTTTTTGAAAGAGATATTTCTTTGTTCAAACTTCAGAATTATAATATTGGCTTAGAGCATACACAGCATCTTTATAAATGCCATCTCAATTGAGTTTTAAGCCTTAGAAGAGTGCTTCGAAGTCGAGTAAATATTATCCCACTTTACAAATGAGGAAATGAGAGCTCAAGAAGTAGTAAAGGATCACGTGGCTGCTAAACAGTGAATCTGGACCTTGTAAGAACTCAAGAAAGTCGCAGGGGTTAAGATTGAGAGGAGGGCTGAGCTCCAACCTCCAATTCCTTCCTGTCTTTGGTAAATGATCATTAGTGAGAAGTAATGTTACTGGTTTGTAAATCAGGTGTTATCCTAAGCTGTTAAAAACATTGTAGGTTATAGGTTTGGTATTTGGGCCATTAGCTAACATTTGATTAACTCTTTTCCTATGATGAAAGAATTGTATGATTATTTTTAATAGTATAATGAACTTATATATTTTAACTAAAGATAGGTGTTTTTTAAAAGAAATACATTTGTTGTATAAATTATTTGGATGTGGCTTTCTCAGCCAACATTTTTGTTTTCTGTAGAGGAAATATTACCTAAGAGGCCCATGTCCAAAATATGAAGTTACCATTAATCAAATAATGTCTCTCTGGAGAGAATTTTGATATATAAAAGTATTTTCACTTTAGAAAAGTTTCTTATATGTAACTATTCAATATTTCTCCCTATTTTATTTTTAGAGTCACTGTAACAACAACATACTTTGGACACTCTGAGCAGATATCCCAGGAGAGGTACCAGTATGTTGATTGTGGAAGGAACACAACTTATCAGTTGGGGCAGTCTGAATATCTAAATGTGCTGCAGCCACAACAATAAAAACTGAAAAAAAAAAACAAACCTTTAAATTTACAAATAAATACATGTCACCCTTTGACTAGCAGTATGAATTGAATTTCAAGTTATTGGGTTGTCAGCCATTAAGGTTACTAACCATAATGTGATTTTTAGCTTATAACACCTGGAAGCCACAACTACATGGCTCAAATGCATCTAAGAGTAATTAATTCGATTTATTTTGTAAAATCATATTTTAAATGAGATGTTTATCTTAAACTTTTATTTTAAGGAAGAAATATGTGTTTGAGAAGGTAGGGTAAAAAGACTTAAACATTATTTCTTTAACAAATTTATTTTTACATGAAAACAATATATTTACAATGTGCTCCGATCAAAATTTTCACTTCTATATCCCAGGTCTGCTAATTTCAAAGTAAAAATTTTCACTTGTCAGCCGAAATTTCTGATTAGAACTAATATTTATGTATTTTTGTGCTTAGTCAGAAAGTAAATTTCACAGTGGATTTTTTTGAAATTTATCCTTTATTTGGATAAAAGCAAGTGATATATTTATAAAATTACTATTGGGATAAAAATGGTAATTTCCATTTTTTTTAACTATTAATATGTTTGATTATGTTTGTAGTTCTTTTTACATGTGTTTAGCACAGGCTCTAAATTAGATATAGTATGGTCTGAATTGACCCTAAAAATATTTCATAAATTTAACAAGTACACGGCAAGTTTTTCATAGCTAAATCTAATTCTTCTAGAAGGAAATTATTGCCTTCTGTTTCATTGCATTAAATGAAATGTGTTTAAGAGAAATGTTTCAGCATATTTTGTATACTAAAAACCAAAAAGGATTAGTATTGGGCCAATGGCCAAGAGGTAATAGTACTACCATGTAGACTGTTAAAGTTCAAATTGTCCTACTTCCCCCAGAATTTTAGAAACTAGAAGTCTGGGAGATACTGTATCAGCTGCAGTTGGGTGATATTCTAAGTACTGTGTAAGTACTATTCATCTTTTAATTATTGTGTGAGATGGAACATATGCCAACTTGCAAAATGTGCATAATTTCATTATGTAATGGTTTGTTTTATGCATAAAATCTAGCAAGCCATGTCTTGTATGTTTTGTCTTATATTTCCTTGTAGAGTTAAAGTAAGATTTTGGAAAATGATTTGAAATGCTTGCTGACTTCACCTTGTTCAGAATTTTGAGTGATGGCATCACTGGGTAGATTCTAACCTATGATCTTAATTGTGGAACAGAGAATAATGTAAAATATGAGACTATGTGGGCACTTACTCTTTGTTTATGTAATGTATTAGCCTCCATCATAACACTTAGTAAATATCCAAGTTGAGCAGTTCTGTAATTAAAACTATTGTTATGTTATTATTCATGTAAGAAAACATGATAGTAAAATGAATAGAAGTGCCCCAAAATGCTATTTTTTAATCCACTTGTAACTGTTACTCTTGTAATTGTGTATGACAAAATAAAATTTGTAAAAATTTTAGCATGAAAAATAAAAATTGTATCAGTCAAGTATCAAGTTTAGCATCATCTTTGATTTCTTTTTCTTTCATCCACTTTGTTTCCAATCCATTGAATTCTATCTTTTCAACCTCTGTAATATGTCTGAAATCTGTCTCATACTTGAAATCTGTGTTGCTATTATTCCCGAATTTTCTTTTTTTCTTTTTTTTCTTTTTTACCGAAAAAATCCCAAGTCTTTACTGTGATGTTAAGAACCTCTTTTCGGGCCACAATCTAAATTCACAATATTATTTCCCATCATTTCCCCTCACCCATAGCCCAGCCAGATCAAGGTGTTTGCTATTCCTTGGAGACAGTTCATTCCTTTATTCATACTTTGCTCGTTTTGGTTCTTTTTTCCTAGAAAATTATTTAATCTTTTTTTCAATGCCCAGTTCATGTCCCATTTACTCAAACATTTGGAGACTTTTCCCTGAATATGTACTTCTAAAAGAATTGCCCAAACACAAAGATTTTGGGCTCAAAACTTTTTTTTAACTGAATTTAAAACTTGATTGAAACTTTTATTTTAATATTTATTCATTTTGCCAGCTTAGAATTAGTGTTTTAATTATGGTTAAAAATCTTGTATCAAGTAGCATGATCTGAAGTTAGATAAAATGTGACAAAAAATATCTCAGTAGAGTAATAGAAATATAGGAGTACCAGATTTGCTCTACCTGGCCAAGTTCTTAGAGGAGAAATAAAAATCATTAGCAAATTCATGAGGGTTTTCTGGTAGATTTCGATTCCTTTGATAAGTGGTTTTTCAGTATATTTTTTTAAATTGTGAAACCTAGCTTTTAGACGTCTTTTCACAGAACCCCAATATGTGACAAAATGTCATCGCTTTGATTTAATTGGGAGCAGAAGACCTGCCGTCCCAGACTACTCATCTTCCCCATTGGCCTAGAGTGTGGCGTATAGCCACTTCTTTAGTGGTAACTAAACTTTTGGTTTTTGACTGAAACACATTTCATACCTGAGCAAACATAAGCTTAAATATATATTTTAAGTTTATATTTTAAGTAGCTTTAGAAATGACAATGAAGGGGGAAAACATATAATTTCTAATCTAATTAGTGATTTTTACATATATTTAAAATGATTAGTTTTCAAAAGGATCTTAAAAAGATTTGAGACTTTAGTCAGTGTGTTTCATCTTAAAGCAATTTTATAATACAGATTCCAACACTTATTTTCATTACATGAATTTCATATTTATGAATAGAATATACTGATTATAGCATTTAAAAAATTTATTCAAAAGAAATTAGAACTGCAAAGAACTCTAATCCCAAATCTGCTTTAGATATTTAATTCTTAAATTTTAAAGGATTCACTTCCCAAATGAACAAAACTGATTTTTCTGCCCTGTTGATAATTTGTGAACAATTATTTCTACTGCAAATAAATACAAATGGAGACATCAGTGGTATCTTTAAAACCTCGAAATTAAGAAGGTTTAAGTCAGATTTTTTCATAGGGAATGTTAACCCAAATGTAAACTTGGTATCTGAAATTGTTTAATTTGAGTAAAAAGTCTTTTATCCCAAAAGTTATTCACACATAAATTGTAATTTTTAAAGTTACACCCTTATTTGTGCTTTTAATTGTATCCTTGCCAGATAACTTTTATGTTTTTTAAATTAAGCCATATAGAATTTTCTAACATTATATTATTTGAATATTCATGTTATTTGTCACAATTAAAAGCATCACCTTCAATGTCTTTTTCTTACTAAAATACTAGCTGACTGTTCTATAAGCCTGTTCCTGATTTAAAAAAAAAAAAAGAAGAAATAAAAATGCTTTCAACAACCCGAACTATGGGATTTCCATTCTTTTTGTGCTTTTTTTCCCATAGCATCTATCATAATGAAAATACTACACATATTTACTTATTTGTTTCTTGTCTGTATATCTTTAACGTAGTAAACTTGAGAACAGATTCTTGTCTACTAACTGCTGCAGCACTCAATTACTTATCACTCAAATATTCATCAATGAAAGAAAACCTTCAAATAACATTCAACTTTTATAGAATCTAAAAAAAGTTTTAATATATTCAAGTTCTTTCACATGTCAATATGAAAACGTTTAGCATTTTTTTGCAATAAAGTTTTTAAGGTATGTGTGGTACATTTTTTTAGACGTAATGCATTTGCACACTTAATAGACCACAGTATAGTATAAACATAATTTTAATATGCACCGGGAAACTCAAAGATTCATGCAACTCACTTTTTGTGTTACTTTATTGCATTGGTCTAGGACTCGCAATATTCCCAAGGTATGCCTGTATATACAAGGCAGTGTATATGGTGCTATAGGGGATGCAAAGAAGAAAGTATGCAGTCCTGACAAAGAAAAAGACAGTTTAGTGACTATGAATAAAGTGCTCCCTTCACCTTGATCTCTTGGACACTTTACCCTCCTCTACTCTTCAGTATCCGTCTCAGTTCTATGGTGGAGAACAGAGTTGGAGTACAACTATAACGTTTGTGTGAGGGGAGATGGGAAAATGGGATATGGGTTCATCTCAAGCTGTAAGCATACTTGGTTGGTCCTAACTGGCTGAACAAATATTTTCTATGAATGAAATGGAAGGGAAATATTGGGAAGCCCTGTACTTTAAGGAGGTAGTAAACAATTTCTCGCTATTAATCCTAATAACTGACAGGAAGTATGTGCCATATTTCACAAACTTTGATTAGCATAGGCTGTAGTATTAACATTTTCCCTTAAATCAACTCTGAGCTTTAACTTAGGTCTGCTTTTATCATTATATGACTTATTGAAGGCAAAAAAACATATGTCATGTTCCACATAACATTTCAGTCAACAGGGACCACATGTAGGTGGGTGGTATATCATACAGCCTAGATGCATAGTGGTCTATACTATCTAAGTTTGTGTAAGTGCACTGTGTGATGTTTACACGATGATGAAATTGCCTAATGATGCATTTCTTAAAATGTATCCCTGTCATTAAGCAGCAGTGATAGTATATGTATTCTGAATTTTGAGGAATAATAAGATAAAAACTGACTTCTGAGTCCAACTTCTGAGTCTTATATACCAATTCTGAGTATTTACATATATTAATTTATAAGGAGGTCAAAATGACTTTATATAGAATGAGTCACTTAAAACATTCTTTTCAAAACAACATGATTGTAAGTGCTGGTAGGTTTATTTAAATTCTCTTTTCACTTTCCAGTTGTATGCAAGTTCATTTGCCCATAGTGGTAAGCATTTCTATTTAGATTACCTAGAGCTCTAGAACAAATCTTGGCAGCAAGCTACCACTTTGAATTGTTTTACAAACAACTATTTAAAGTTTTGAACAGTTTACTCTACTAGGATTTCAGCTGAGCTGCAGATATTTTACCCTGACCAGTTGGCTGTATCCAGAATTAATTGGAACTCTAGTGCAAATAACATACATATTCATCTGTATTTATTTTTCAAGGCTAAGTTACTTTGTGGCTGAAAAATTGGAACATTACAGCAGCCTAGTAACCGTGTCTATTTACTCTTTCTATGGGCATTATTTTCTATTTCATGTTATAGATAATGTAATGATCTGATTATATGGGTTTGATTTTCAGCCCACTCATAAATCTATGATCTTATGATTACATTTTTTTAAAAAAAGATAAGGTTAACACAAGCCCACACTTAGATTTATATTAGCCCTTGGTGAAAAAAGTGTGGAAATGGTCCTTATTGTACACCCTTGGCAGAAGTCTGAACGTTGCCTTGTTGGAGAGCAGTTGGTCATTCTCTCTCAATTTAAAATGTATATTTACCTAAATTTAACAATTCTCCTTTCAGAATTTTTTCTTTCTGTATTATTTATATAAGTAAACATAGAGGTATGGATTTCAAATTTTAGATGTTAATTTGAATGTAAAAACTATAGTATGTTCTTCCTAACCCAAATTAATTTTTTTTAAGAAAAGAAATAGCTCTACTCGAAAAACAAGAACTTACAATTGACTAGAAACTAAAGAAATCTGTGAAAAAGAAACATAAAAAAAAGAAAAAGAGGAATGCACAGAGAGAGAGAGAGAGAAAAAAAAAAAGAGATGGTTAATTAAATCATTGGCTGCCGGCAATTGAATTCAATCTCTATATATAAATGGGAGAATGTAGGCCATGCAATGATACCACTCTAAAAGATGAAAACAAGAGGTCAAAGGCCTGAAGGGGCAGAAGTGGAAGCAGGAGCCAAGAGAAACTTACGTGTGATCATCCTGGGATAAAACAATGGGAATTGTACCAAACATCTCCAAAATATAGAAAGCAAGAAGTGATATTGGACACAGAGAAATTGACAAGTAGACGATGCTAATGGGAGACAACATTTCTTTCCTTGAAACTGAAAGTTAAGAAAATTTATGATTTGGATAAAAAACAGTGTTAAGTATTCTAAACCAGAAAGTACATATATTTTTCAAGCACACATAAAATTTTGTCAGTCTGTTACTATATGGGCAGACCATAGGCAATTTCCTCTCACTCTGAATGCAGTATAACTAGGAATCAACAAAAAAATAATAAAACTGCATAAAGTTGGAAATTTAAAAGTTGTATAACACAAAGCAAATAGGAAATAAAATGGAAGTTACTTAGAACTGAATTGAGAGCCTTACATTTCAAAATCTTTCATACATATTCAAAGTGACAGGAAAAGTTGTAACCTAAAATGCACATATTAGAAAATAAGAAAGATCAAAAATAAGTACTGTATATTTCCAACTCGCCAAATTAGTAAAAAAAAAAAAGCAACAAAATAGTCCCAAAGAATACAGAAGAAAAATCTATGATGATAAAGCAAAGACAATAATAACAAAGCAGAGATTATTAAAAATTGATTCCAAAACTCAGGACTTCTATTTCCAGCCTGTGGTGAGTTTGTGTCTAGAAGAGATCTTCCCCACACAGAAGTCCTAAAAACAGTACAAAAAAATTTTTAAATATATGGCTAGCCTAGTGAGAAAGAAACTCTTGGAGGCCAAAAATCCCTTACAATCACAAGAAAGTGTTGCATGTCAAAAAGTGTGTGAGGTAACAAAAGGATTGCAAGGAAAACTAAAGAGATGAAGAATAAATTATCCATAGTTTTACAAAACCGAGGGTAAGGGAAAGGAAAATATCATTAAATAAACCCAGACTTCAAAACCCTGTTCATCTCCAACACACATTTGGAAGTCTGAAATCTTCAGGGAATAGGGAGTCCTTTCCATCAGGTCCAGAATTAGCTTTTTATTTTCTAGTGACCCATATGCTAAAATGAACAAGTGTTTTCTCCCAACACAAACAATATACAGGATGATTGTAATAACACTGCTCCTTAGCAAAGCAAAGAGATAGGAATTATCATTGGGACACCATAGAGACACCAGTGGCCAAGGATTTCAATTCCATTCCTGAGCCCTGGGAGGAGCAGGTAGAGATTGAGTTCAATCACCAGTGGTTAATGTTTTAAACAGCTGTGCCTATGTAATGAAGCCTCCATAAAAACCCAGAAAAGACAGAGTCTGGAGAGCTTCTTGGTGAGTAAGTGCATCTATGTGCTGGGAGGGTAGTGAACCTCAGTTTCATGGGCACAAAAGCTCCTGCACTCAGGACCCTCTGTACTTCACTCAATGTATCAAGTCATCAGGATGGCAATCTGCATCCTCTATAATATCCCCTATAGTGAACTGGCAAATATAAGTAAATGAGCTCTATGAGTCATTATTGAATCCAAGGAAGGGGTCATGAAAACCCCAGTTTTTAGCCAGTGGGTCAGAAGTATAACTTAGACTTGCAATTGATGTCTGAAGTGGGAACAGTCTTGCGGGACCGAGCCCTTAGCCTAGGTAGTGTCAGAATTGAGTTAAATTTATAGGATACTCATTCCATGTCCACTGAGAATTGGAGAATTGCTTGGTGGTGTGGGAAAGCAAACCACCCACTGACTACTTTTCAGCCCTTAAGGATTTCCCCTCTTGTCCATATCTCTAGAAGGAAACAAAGTGGCCTTTCAACTAGAAGTCTTTCTAAAAGCTAAGTGAACGTTATTTCTGCTATGCTACCTAAAGTGGATGATGACTTGTAACTCACAAGAGACAATCTCAGGAAAAATGAGCTAATTTTATAAACTTGAAATGTGATTCTCAGATGCAGAATATTAAAAAGCCAACATTTTTACAATAGCCATTCAGCACTCCAGGGGAAACTTGATCTGTCTGAATTATAATAAGCTATAATGATAATAGCCAAGTGCAGCTCACAGGGGTACTAAGCTTTGATGACTCAATATCTGTGGAACCTCTGAAGTTATGTAAGCATAAATGAATAAGTAGGGAAACAATATACCATTGTTATTTCTGCATTAAATCTCTCCTCATAATTTCTTATGATGTCTTATAAGGTAGGCACTGTATGAGACTAATATATAAAGAAAGTTATGAATGAAATAAAGTATAAAATAATATATAGTAGTGACTTCCAATGAAATAATTATACGTTTACATTAGTGAAAGAGAATGGAGCCATTAATTGTACCTCTAAAAAGTCATTCCTAGGTTGTAAAGTAGAAAAATGAAAATCTGGAATAGATGCTTAAGATATAAATGTCTACAAAGAATTTGAAAAAACACTTGCTAAGTTTTTTTTCTTATTGAGGAAGCAGACTTAAGTTGCTTCTTTTTTACACTGAAGAAAAAGGAATGTTTACTCTGTTTAAATGACTACATAATAGAAATTGTGTACATTATTTTTATACATGTTCCATTCTGCCTTTCTATCCTTCCCTCCATTACTAACATTATTTATGCAATATGGTAGTACTTTTAATATTCCTAGGTTTAAAAAACTCTTCACAATCCTTTATATCTTTGTTATGTTTTCCAAAATGCACCACTGTGATTGTCATATTGTCCTTCATTTCCACTAAATTAACTAAAGATAAAATACATGGGCCTAAAAAATCTTTTTAACAAACTTTATTGTAATACCTCAGTCTTCACCAGTGGAAGATTCATTTCTTCCAATAAGTATTTTCTTTTAAAATGGAAAATCCCCTGAGAGGATTCTGTTGAGAAAATTGCTCTTCTCATTCTTACTTTTTCCCTTTCATCTAGCTGGCATCATTTCCTTCAAGTCAAAGGGAGTTTCTAAGGGTGAGAAGGAAAGGAAAAATAATAAGGTCACCTCTTTATGAGGAGAGTAATTCTGGATGGGACAATTCCTTACCAAGTTTTGAGCAAGTTCCTCATCCTGAGAGAAGGCAGAGGGGACATAGAGAGATGGGAGGACATCAACATGAAAGCCCATGCTTTATGTTCTGCCTAGGATGGAATGTGATTGCCAGTAAGTACCAGAGTCATATGCTTCTGATCGTATTTTTCATTCATTAAATAGTCTTGCCAGCATTCTGCTTTGTATTTACAGTGTTATTTTGACAAAAGTTAACTGTAGTCTATGTGTTGGACATCCTAAATTTTTTCACTCCAGTAGCATTGTGATCAATACTATTCTCAGACTTGAACAACAGGGGCCACCGCCACAGAAGGTGCTGGAGCCATCCTTCACCATGTCACTCCCCACACAGCTAAGGGCATATGGCCACTTGGAGATTGTGTTCTACCCTCTAGAGCATATCATAGATACCTAGAACTCTGGATTGCCCTCTTCCACAAGTCCCTGGCTCACTTTTCACCCTGTGGATTCTTTTTTAGAATCTCCCTTTCCACAGGCCTCTTCGTAGAACGAGTCCTCACTCCTAGATTCTAGGGGTGGTCAAGAGATAGCTATAAGCAGAGATGTCCATGGATCTTGGAGGTGCAGTAGTCCTGTGAGCATTGGAGGCCCTCAAGTGCAGAATGATGTTGGGATAGGAAGGACAGGGAGGGGAAGTGAGTAGTTACATAGAGAGAGCTGGTGGCAGGTGACCAACTCCTGCCATTCCCACCTTCCATTGTAAAACAAAGAAAATTCTGATGCCTCTGTTAGAACCTGGACTTCCAACCTCAAGCTTCTTGCAACACTTTTAAAGAAGAGTCCAGGAAGTGGGGTACCAAGTGGACAGAGGATTCCAGGCAGGCACCAGGTGGGGTAAAGACAAACCTTTAATTCTTCGGCAAAGAGTCCCCTTTCCTACCTAGGCTGCCTTGCCCATGAAGTTTCTGGCAAAAAAATGAAACTAATTTTGGAATCGTGCTATTCATCTTACTATTTTTTTTAACCACGTTTAAAAAGAATATTGTAAAGCTCCATTTGCTTTTAAAAAGTAGAAAATATTTTATTTAGCAGTTTGTTGGCTTGTTTATTATATCTTTTATGGGTGAAAAGTGGGTGCTGTAATAAATCTAATCGAAAGTATCCTCACAGTATGATCTGGTCATAAATTCTTAATTTGGCAGGTCATGGTGAGTAGTCAGTCACACCCTAGGCTTAACTGCTTTAGTAAAAGGCTTATCTTTGCTTTAAGCAAGCCCTGTCTATTTTTTCTGTGAATCTGGGTTAATATACCTTTGAAAAATTCCTTTGCAGACCCCACAAGAGAGCACATAATTTTAACTGCTCTGTAATATGACCTCCACGGAACCACCCCAAAAGAGCACATAACCTTAACTTTCCTGTAATCCTATGCCCACATCCTCCCCCACCTTGTAATCTTCCTTACTTTACCTCATTAATATTCATAAAAGAAACTCTAAACTATCATTCTCTGTAGCATTTTTCTTAGTCTGTTGAGATCTTCCTTCCAGCATACCCTTAATTAACTTTAATAATATCTTATAAAAATTTTCTATAGGTTTAGACATTGTTACATCAACACTTTTATATTTGAACAGGTTGGACCAGATTATGACCAGAGCAATTATGGCTTTACTGGGTATAATTTTTGCTGTAGGATTGAAAGAAAATTACTGATGCAGATGAGTATTTTTCTAGAAGAAAGCTCTATAGAGAAGGCAGCCTGTCACTAGACCAGAGACAACCAGAGGTGGTGTCAGATAGAGCAAAATGAAAGAATGAATATCTTGACATAATTCTCTCCACTCCCTCTAATTTCCTGGCTTTATCTCATTTGCTGAAGCCACCAGCTGTGAGCAAGAGAATCATTGATGCCTTCTAGAGTCAGGGGACACAAAATAGGGTGGGAAAAGATGGGGAAGGTATCTGCAGGGACACATAGAGGGTAATCAGCATAGTGATGGAAATAAAACATAAAAGAATGTCTCAAACAAATTACTCCCTCCCTGGAGTGAATCAGTTAAACGTGTTAAAAATAATAAGTTTGAGGTTAAATGAGCTTTTGACTTGGGCTTAATTTACTTTATCATACATCTCTGATGTGTCTCACAACTTTTTAAATAAATTCATGGAAAGATTTAATCAGAAATATGAAAATTACTCTAGAAAAAAATCAATCTTCTTAATGACTACATTATAAGCCAGCAGACTAAAATGATAACCAGCTTGCCATGATTGTCCAGGCCCTGTAGGGTTCAGTGTCAGTGCTGTGAAGTGGAATGAAAGGATATGGCAAAATAGAATTTTTCAATTGATTTTAATAACCTTTGAAATTAGAAATAGATGTTCTCTGACGAATAGGTTAGCCTTCTTATTTTTCAGTGAAGTTTTATTATGCTGCAGCTTTTCAGACAAATTCTGGTATTAAAGAAAAGTGGATTTTGTATATACAACTTTATATTTTTAATTATACATTATCCATTACCCATTTTCTAATTTAAAAAATCATATTCCATAACAATAAGAGATATGGAAAAATAATGATAACAAGTTTCTTTAAATTTCAATTGAATTTAGAAACATTTCTTTCTCAATATTAAATTTCTTTATATCAATCTAGCATCACAATGTTGAATTTTTTTCTTTATCGATGTAATAACTGATTGTGTATGGTTTATTGTCTATTCATGGTTATCACTGGGGATGACAAAGAAGCAAGAGACACCTAATAGAAGCACCTAAATGTCAGATATACTCTTTCCTGCCTCTGTTACTAACAGCAACTTTATCTCTTCATGATAATTAGGTTCCCTTACCCCTCACCCTACCCCAATACAGTAACTCTTGCTTTGCCTATTTGTCTTTTGGTAGCAGGACTCCAAAATGTCCAGGCGGCAATCATAGCTATAGGTTTAGTAGTAAACCCTTGCTGTGTGCCCTGGTAGAACCATCCTATCCTTTATCTCTCCCTAGAGAAGTACCTCTAATACAGCAGAACTCAAAGCTGTGGGAGAGTTAAGCACACATTCCTCAGGTAGGTCAGTAGGAGTGACAATGAAGGAGTCTACCCCTTTCCCATACCTTGCACCTAGCCCCACACATTCTAGCTTTTGAGAAAATATCACCATATAATGGCTTTTGATTTAAGTAAATACTATATATTATATTCTTCTTGAAGAATAGCATCTCAACTCTCAATCATTCAGGTTATCATCCTGAGGCTGTAGTTTCAGCTGGGCATTTAAGAAGCTGTTCCAAAGTGTTATCAGCCTGGAAGCTTTAGGGTGATAAGGTGTATAGTAGGAATAGTGGGGTCCATGGTCATATATTCTCTGCTGTACTGTTAGGCAGACAGATAGACATGAGTAACAGGGGAATGAAGGTCCAACCCACCCAGAGACTCCCCTCAGGACCTCCCCCAAACAGTCATTTTATAGTTTAAAATTACCATTACATCCTAGAATACAAGGAAGTAAAAACCACAATAATATCCACTGGTTTAGACCACAAGCACTTGCTCAATTAGTACACGTACTGACCTTCCTTAACCTTAGCCTCATTATATCATCATACATATGCCCAGAAGTTCGTGAATCTA
Organism: Eidolon dupreanum; assembly: GCA_028627145.1. Taxonomy (NCBI): domain Eukaryota; kingdom Metazoa; phylum Chordata; class Mammalia; order Chiroptera; family Pteropodidae; genus Eidolon; species Eidolon dupreanum. The sequence goes on along the minus strand of CM053514.1, from coordinate 19,040,740 downwards.
ACTATAGCAGAATGAATTCTGCTTGAACTTATGCACAATAGATGAAATCCCTTCACCTTCCCCACATGCATTTCTTTGCCAGAGGAATTTTTCTGGCTTTTCCACTTATTTCTTTGCCAGAGGAATTTTTCTGGCTTTTCCACTTTTCCCATGAAGACTAGAATGTCATGAAATAAATGCCTGTCTTCCAATACCCTATAACATCCTTTATACGATGACTAGTTAGAATTTGTAGATAAGTTCCACTGCCCCTCAGATTATCAGTGAATAAGTTTACTATGAGAGTTCATTACTCTGTGTGAGACTAGTCTCTAGTTGACCACAGTATTAAATTCCTTAGTTGACTTTCTTTCCTTCTTTATCTCATTTTCCCACTACCCTGCAACTGTTACCTGAGATCACCTTCCAATAAACTAACTACCTGCACTCAAATCCTTGTTGTAGGGTCTACTTGGAGTGGGAAGAAGTGAAATTAAGATAGTACCAAAAGTAAATCCTTGGCATATGATAATGGAATTGGATCACTCACCAGTTAAGTGTCAATAGAGTTCCACTGTTTGTGGCAAATAAGATGTGATAGTCTCTGTGATACCATAGCATCACTAAGACCTTCACCTGTGGTATGACATACAGGTGGTAAGTGATGTTAACATAATATCATTAGCACTTGAGGCGTGATATCATGAGGATTATGTAGGTGGTTGGTTGGAGTTAATTGCCACTGAGGTATGAAAAGAAAAGAATAACCTTAGGTCATTCAATTCTCAAATCTGTATACGATAGAAAAGCTCAAATGTATTTTAAAAGACTTTCACCTTATGTAAATCCACTGTGTGCCATCTTTTTTTATCTTGGCACTGGAAAAGCAATAAAATGTATCAGGGTATATCCACACTAAAACATAAAAGTTCTGATGATAATATGTATAAGCCAGGATAATTTGAAAGAAAGGATCACATGTAAATAGTCTGGGATAACACTTAATACTGTATAATCTGTTATGAAGATATAAAATAATCATTTTCTCTTCAAACATAGACTCAGTTTTGTAACATAAATACCTTTGTAGATTCCCTTAGCAATTGTCTACTTCTGGGTAACTAAGAATCTAAAAACACAGCTCTGTTCCCCTCTGACTTATAGTTAACATTTTGTATTGAAAAATTGTTGGAGTTTAAACTATGTTCTCTCTAAGAAATATTTCCAAGTCACAGTGAGGACACAAGTCTTGTAAAGTGACATGTAATTTGGCCTCAGAGCCTCTTTATGACAAAAGTTCTATACTCTTATTAAATTTCAGTAATGGTGAAAGTGATAGCCTGACAATTTGCACCAGGTAACTGGGAATTCTGCCTCTTTTTTAAAATTTATAACAGCATTTAAAACAGTAAAAGTTAGTACTGGAATCACACGTACTCTTTCTTATAAAAAGTACAGCTAATTTTTATCAATTTCAAAATGCATTTTCTAAAAAATATTATCCCCTTAAGATAAGCATCATTTTACCATAATAACCAAGTATTTATTAACCAAGTGTTAATTTTATTTTTTAAATCTTGTGTCAATTTATAGTTTAAGTAGAACTAAAATGCTCTGATTCCAGCATGTATCTCCCAGATATCTTTTGATCACCTCCTATACACAAGGCGTGGTGATGGTGCTAGGAGCTAAGAATAGAGTATAACAGAAACAATTGGAATATGCACAGGCTCTGGGCATATACATACTCAAGCCGCCTAGGGAAAGAGAGATAAGCCTGGAGAGGAAAGAGGCCACTCTAGCTGGTAGGATGTGGTCTGGAGGATGACAGACTATGGCAGGGTGTCTGAGCTACTGGAGAGTCTTCAATATTCTCTTATTCTTGCTGACACACCCTGTATAGTTTTTCCTGCCATGACAGGAGTCTGGGTAGTAGCCTTCTATTAGCTTCTAGGGCTTACCTGAAGATATTTCCTTTCTCCTATATTAGGATATTAAGTCATAGGTGAAATGACTTCTGTAAATTTCTGACTTTGACCCCAGTGAAATGAGAAATTCTTTCTAAACACCTTGTTTTGTAGGCCATTTATGGGTAAGAACTGGCTTCTCTTTTACCCATATCATAATTTTGCCAACATTTCTTTTTTCTTCAAATTAAACAATAAATATGTGAGTAACTCTATGTCATATAATTGCAAAGATACGCACAGTAGGGAGAACATTTAATCCCAACAGTTGCCAACCAGATCTGTACTAGGAAGGAAATGCCACTATTAAATAAAAAAAACCTTGTTAAGCTATTTGAGGTAGAAAGTTATATTCTGTAGCTGTCAAGGCAATAAAAGAGAAGGCTCATTACTCTGTAGGAGAGAGAGGAAAAAAAATGAGAGGACATTTATTTTTTTTCTACTCTTGTGGATTAAAAAAAAGGGAGGGAAAGACTAGAGAAGAGAACAAAAAAGAGAGGTAGCAACAAAAAAGTGGAAAGCTGATTTCTTTATCGGGTAAAATGGTGAATTAGAAAACTCTTAGTGGCAAGGGTATTTCTAAAATGTTCAAGAACGAACATGTCCAATTGAAGTTTTGTTATTCATTGCATATAATGTAATTATCCAGCAAAATTTCTGCTCCTTAAAATCTTATATTACTGGTTTAGTTGGTGAGGGCAAGATAAAGTAGTACAATGCCTGGATTAATGGCACGTGCACATGAAGGAATGACCATAGAACACAAAAATACAGAACAATTCCACCCTTTACCCAGGAATTTGCAGAAGGTATATGATATTCATTCAATTTGACCTTATATCCCAAGGGTCTGAGAGATACAACTGACATAAAGGCCATAAAGATTTATAATAAATAATTTGAAACTAAATTTTATGTGTTCCCCGACTAAGAAAATATTTCACACTGATTCTCATAAAATACAAAACTTTAATATCTTCTCTAGTATAAGGAATTAAGTTTACCTGGGTTTTTAAAAAGAAAAGATAAATAAATGTTAATGTTGTTACATGTTTCTTAGGTTTTTGTTAATAATGAATTTTGGCTGTGACCTCAATTTAGGTATCCAAACACTGACTCGTTCTAGTGTTAGATTTAACAACATTTGTTAAGTACTTCCAGAAACTGATGAACATTTTCTTCACATAATTTCATGTTATTTTGATAATCATTCTGTTGGTTGTAGAGAAAATCATATTGCATTAAAAATAATATTATGAACAGTAGTAACTATTCCATAATCATTGATGTGTTAATATTTATTTCACTCCATAAATTCAATGCGTCAAATATTTCATTCTTTATCTGTAACTAGAAATACTCTTGGCTCCTACTATTAAACACCCAAATCAAGGAAAGTTTAAATAATTTTGAATCTTGATGCATTCACAGAAATTGATCTCCTATCATATTAAGTATGTAGCACGTACAAAAGAAATTACTCTGAATTTTTTATCTTTATTCTGCTTCTGCCTATTTATCTTTATTACTTTACATTTATTACATATGTAGTATATATATGATAACATTACATTCATTATGCATTGTATTATAAAGTACATATAATATAGATTATTATACTTACTTTTATTAATCTATGTGCAGTTCATTCAAGAAATCCCTCTCTTATTTATATTTCTTAATATGGCTATGATTCAAATGATCAAAGTAGTTTATGATATGTCATTTTAAGACTATTTAAATTTTAAAAGCACATTTTGAGGTAAAAGAATTTTGAAATATTTTTTTTCCAAATTTAGTTCATTAATATTTCTTAATCTGTGAATTTAATTTTATACCCAAAGTTGTTGATGTTTTTGGTATAAATCTAAAAACATTTCTTGAAAAATTGTTCTGCATGTATTTGAGAAGTTCTTGCATAATGCCTTTCAAGAAACATTCAGAAGATGGGAAGCTAAATGATAATGACAAAATTGTTTTTTTTTATGATCAATATGAAAATAGGTCAGAAATATATCATTTGTGATAGACAAATTATTCCTTTTAGTTTTATTCTCTTTTGAGTGCTTTGATAAATGTATACATTAACTCCATTGATTTAATTTAACCTGGAATTATTCAATGAAAATTTTGATTAAAATTTTCTTTAATAATGATGTTGAAAGATTAGATTTTAGTTTTTTCCTTTTGCCTTCCAAGCATAATTATAAATGTGTGTTCATCATTATCTCAGCTGTGATATAAATCCATATTTACCTATGATTTTCTATATGTATCAATTAAATATAATTACAAAGAAACTAAACATTAAAACTTTCATCCATAATAGTTGTCAGTGGAAACAAAAGTAAAAATAAAGCTATTAACATATTTCAAAGCTGAATATTCAGGCTACATTTTTTAACATGAAGATGTTGCTTTGAAATGTAAAACTTGACTGATTGATAAAATGCAAGAAAACATTCAAAGCTTAATAAAACAGAAAAGTCAACAAAAGTTTTGTTTAAATTAGAAAGCAAAATATAGATTCAAAGAAAAGAAGTCATAAGTTTCTGAAAACTTTACCAGCACTTCGAAACCTAGCTCATCAAATGGGGGTTAAAAATGCAGAACTTTGGATGTGAAATAGAAATGTTTGTTTTCTGTAAATGGAATGAACATCTGGGCAGACTCAGATGAAAGCAGAATGCCACAATCAGCTTCTAATACAAGCCAATTCAAATGGAAAGAGATGATTCTCAAAAAAGAAAACCCATTTTGAGAATAAAGGAACATATTCACAACCTACAATTTATTCTTAATGATGCTTCATTTTTCATTTGCTTTATAGCAGCCTTCTACCCAAGGGGCAAAGATTGACAGACTGTTCCCTAGTTCCTTAATTTTAGCTGTCCCCTTAACTATGACTCTGGGGCTGGAATGTGCAAACAGGACAATAAATCAGAAGAAACAAAGAACCTTTAAAACTATAAGGCAGAAAGAGGAAGAAAAAGTATGCTGAAAAATTCCCTTTATGTGCATCCTTAGTAATTGATAAAAAGGATCTAGTTTGCTAAGCCCCGTTATATATTTTTGAAGACAGATACGTTTGTTCATGGTTTTCCCTGTTTAACTTTAAGCAACACAGAGAGTGCTGTTTCATGTTTTCTTGTTATACTTTGGTCAATTTATTTAAAATTAGAATAAATTATGTTTGGTTTTAGAAATATTTATTTTTGCTGTGTCCTCAGCACTTGCAAAATACACAATGTGTGACATTTTTGGTTTGAAGCAACCTTTCATTTAAACATCACTTCTTAAAAGAAATACAGTTGTTTTAGTCAATAAGACTCTAAAATTAGAATTTCTCTTTAGATAAATCTAAAACTTCTAAGACAAGTTTAATTTGCCAAATTCAAAACATAAATATCAGTACCTTTTAGCTTCATGAATTGTAATAGATCACATCTCATTAGATTTTTCTTTCCTGATTTAAATGTTTTAAAATTTAATAGTTATATGAACTATGTTTTATCTGTATTTAGCTGATATATTGTAAATAATTTCCTTTATGTAAGTAATAAAACATCTTTGACCTAACAACTGGAAGCATGAATATCAAGGCCAACAGTTGTCATATTAACATTTATTACTATTTTATTTCTGTCATTGTAGGATAGTTAAAAGCACAGTTAGGTCAGAAGGAAAGCTCAGAAGGAGGGACTGGTTAGAGGTGCTTTGGAGTGGACAGGTTCACCTAATCATTTCTC
>CM053514.1:19013548-19034545 GCA_028627145.1 Eidolon dupreanum | reverse complement strand
ATTTTTGAATCTCAACTACCACAAGCAGTTGTGGGATCAGCCTGTTTCATGTCTTCGCCTGTCCTACCAGTCTTGAGGTAGGTTCTTGTATGTCCCCAGTTGTAGGACTCTTTTCAGCCAGACATCAGGCAATTCCCAATGATGGTTGCTTCGTAGCTTAATTGTAATTTTGATGTGGTCGTGAGAATAGGTAAGCACAGTGTCTACCTACTATATCATTTTTACTGGAAGTCAATAACTTTAGTTTCTACTGAAAATTAACCATTACATTTCATCTGATTTATGAGACTTTGGGAAACTTACTTCATCCTTGTATACTTCAGTTTATATACATAAAATGAATAGTGCATTTTAATTCTATCTTTAAAGTAACTATTAATTCATTTTAAAGTAGCATTAATTCAGTCCTTTAAAAGTTCAAAATGTTTATATAAAAGGCATTCTACAGACCTATGAGTAGAAAAATTATTTTATGGTGTATTTGCTTTCATAAATATGAGCTTTTGCTTGAAAACTAAGGCAAACAAAAGAACTTGGTTCCCTCACTTTGATAATGTAGTATATTTCTCTCCTACCCACCGCATTGCCTGTTATTATCAGAAATATAGTTTGATAACATGAATCAAGCTAATAACATTAGTCTATGACTGATTACCTGTCCAATTTGGCTTCATATGAAAATTCTGAGCAATTAATTTTAATCTTATGATTATACTCATGGGACTATAAACTATTCTTAATTTAAATACAACAATTTCCAGCTTAAATATGTATGCAATAATGAGTTAGTAAAATCTTTTACTCTGAAAAGAGTATAAGTACTGGAACTAAAATTTTATACAAATAACATACTTAATTTTTAATTGATTTTAGTGCCCCTTTTCAGTTAAGAAAAACTATACTGTAGTTCTTTGATTTTTAACTCATATTATTCTGATTGTCTCTTAATTGATATTTCAAGAAAGCTTCATTGTTTAAGGAAAATTGGGGATTCTGCAAAAATATAAATTACATAAATAATCTAAGATTACTCTAATAGTTTAAGCAGTTCACATATATGTGAAATAATAAGTAAAATTAACCTAAATCACCCTTCAGCTCCTAATCCTACTTCCCCCAAATTTAATTTGTGAAAAAATTTTCTGTTATTAAAAACGTGTTTATGCAAATACAAACATATACACATTTTAAAATGAGAATGTACTACAATTCTCATCTTGTAATTTACCTTTTTGTCTTTTTTATTTAATATAACAGCCATCCTTATAAGTTAATAGATATAATTCTGCATGAATCATTGTTTTATTGGCTATATAGAAATTCCACATCTGTATGTATAATAATTTAACTAATTTCTCATTGATGTCACTTAAATATTTTATTTTTCATTAATTTTTATTTTTTAGTAACGAAAACTGTACCACAGTAAACTTTTTTAAAGACTGGAATTCTTATTCTAATAATTAAAATAAATTATTAGAAAAGTAATATATTAGAGGGTATTATTTAAAGTTTGATGTCCTCTTGTAAACTGCTGTATCTCTCAAAATCTGCACTGACAGGTCCCATTTTATAGTACTGCTCTTAATAGTGGATGCGATAATGCTTTAAATTTGGCCTCAATAAGTGGTTACAAATCTTGCTTTTAATTTTCATTTGTTAATTCAATTATGATTAGATATTAACTAAAGTATTCATAATAGTATGCCAATTTAAACTCAAATGAACAGCCTAAAAATAAAATTAATTTTAAATATTTGATCTATTTTAGCATAGAAATTGTAATATTGTTGCATAAGAGCATTTACTCATCTCCGACAGTTTTGTACCTATAATAAAGTATTTGCTTTTAAAAAAAGTAATGAGTAGCAATCATCTTAATTAATTGTAATGCAGCTTTCACAAAGAGCTTGAGACCTAATTAGTTAAAATCTCCTGCGTAATATTTTCAGCATGAGTATTCCATCAGAAGTTACAAACTGATTATTCATATTGGTGTCAACCATGCTTGTTATTTTAGTGTCCCCTGAGGGATGAGGAACCTAACAACTCTCTCTAGCAAATCGTCTCACTATTATTTAGTAATATGCATCAGCAGAGCCTGTAATCTGCCTGCCTGCATGGGTTGGTAAAGGGTTTCTGTGTTTTCATGGAAATTCAATATTTACCCACTGGGAAGATTACAATGGTGTTTAAAAGAATTAGAAACAGAAATTTTCTTTTTAGTTTGGTTTCACAGTGATTGGGAGGTTAAGCCATCTAAGCAGAGCTGACAGTGCTCTGTCTGGCATCTTTGTTTTCTCATTGCAGGAGCAAAAAACATCAGTGTATTTCTTGGCACCCTTCTCCTTTGTAATGTGAATGTAAGATTGGAAGCTTTTCTGAATACATTATGCATCAGGAGTTTATCATTAACTGTAACTGCCTTCTGTCCACTCTAGCCCATTGCCCTCCTTGATTCAACCATATGGCTCTAGAAAAACCTCTTTGGCTCTGCAGAGCCAGGCATACAGCCATATGCCAACCCTCAAAATGAGCAATTCAAGTTTTATGTTCTGGTAATGTGAAGTTCCATTTCCTACAGCTATTTAATTTTTCATGGGGATAAAAAGAAAACAAAAAAAAAACCCATTTTTTCAAAATATCTTTCTGACTCATGTGAGATGTGATACATTTTCTCTGTGGTGGTGCCCACATTTTCCAGCAAGCTCTGCTATTTTTTAATTTTTTCCGGTATTGAACCATTCTACTCTTCTGTGTAAGCTGCTATGTAGTCAGACTACACATGTCATCTCTAATACTTTATTAGAGATGTCATCTATAATACTTACAATACTGTAGCAGGGTATGCTTATGGCATTGTATTAGAAATGGCTAGACTCTTTGATATAAAGAGATAGGTTTCAGGTCAACTCAAAAGAAAGAATTAACTATTGTCACAAGAAAGAATTTTAAAAATCTTGTCCATTTCCAGTCTTCAGAACTTGTCAATCGGTGAGAATGTATCAGTAAACACAAACATGATGAAAAGCAGAGTAGAGGGATAAGGCATCCAGCAGCTGCTGTATCTTTTAACTAACATAGGAGGTATCGACCAGGTCTTTCCTAGAGATGAAGGACAGGACTTGGTGGCTAAAAATACAACTTGGAGCCCTGGAAAAAGCAAATCTTTAAATTTCCCTTTTACTCATAATCAGAGCTCTCAATCAAGAGAGGAGTTTCTCAGTTTAGGCAGCACAGAATCCAGGCAGTGAAAGAAATGTGGATAAAGATCCTGAGATCCTAGAATGAGAATCCAAACTAGACCATAACAACATCTTTTAGCCACATTAGCGAGGATTACCACAATTCCTCAGTAAGGAAGATTGAAACTGTATATCAGAATCCATTCTAATATGTTTGATCTGTCTATCCATATCTATACTTATGTCTGTATATATCTAATCTATGTTTATATATTTATATCTATATCTGTATATCTACCTATGGCTATCTAGCTATCTGAGGGAATTGGAGAATAAAATAAATTTGAATTATTCTCACTATAATGTTTGTGTCTCGTAAGTCTTTTTATTTTTTTCAATTTCATAGTGTCTTAAGTCAAAGGCTCTCCAGGTATTGTCATGTACAAGACAATAGCTAGGGTAACCCTACTTATTTTAGACAAAATTATGGTGCTAAGGAGGAGCATGTTTAGGAAAGCATTATTCTTTACAAAGCCCTTTTTCTCACAGGTGTGCTACATACCGACTTAATGAATATTAAGTGACGGGGAAGAAAAGGTATGATTTTGAAATACCTAAAGTATTGGCTATTTTAATTGTTAGTATTTTCCAAGCTCAATGTACAAATGAAAAACAAAAGGTTTTCTACCTACCTTAATACCACTCGCAACAGTTTTAATCGCATATATATCAAGTAAGGCATCAAATCTTCAAATGAAAGTAATATTCCTTACTAGCAAATGGGAATTGTTAACTGCATTCAAACAAGTGGCTATAATTATTGATTAATCATCAGGTGTAAAGAGACTTCTAGGTTCACAGGAAAAATGTATTACCGAAAATTTTATTTTGGAAAAAAAGTCATGTTTGGATTAAATATTTAAAATACTTTTTTACCCTGGCAATTTACCCAGGAACTGAGCATCTAGCACCATCTACAGGCAAAAATCTGCTAATTTCATTTGGCAGTAAAAAGATTTTTACAAAAGTTTTACTTTTTATAAAAATGAGGTTAAAATTGTTTCCAGAAGATGGAGAAGAAAGTCCTTACAAATTAAAAAAAAATGAATTAATGAATAAATTCCACTTATAACACCTATTTTGCTTTCAAAGAACAAATGTCTATTCCTCTTTCTTGAAAAAAGGAATCTTAAAACTCTGCTTATTTTTATTTCTTATTTACAGTTTATAACATTGTAGATATGCAATATAGTGTTTCTCCTTTTAGGTTTTCTGTATTTACTGTGTTTATTCCCCTCCTTAACATGTTGTTTAATGTTTAGGTCACTTCATCTAATTTTAGAAGTTACTGGCATGTATATCAGAAGGAATAAATTATTAAGTTTCATAAAGAAAAGCACAATACTATATTAATTTGATTATTAGAAATATATATGATTTAAACTCTAGTCCATAAATACTTTAAAAACAGTTACATAGTTATAATAGTATTTGTAATATGTAGAATATGTGTATGTTTCCATTAAGGGCTCCAAATATCCCCAAATAGTTCTAACCTGAAATTTAAAATCCTATCATGTATATTGCAGTTTGGACAAGTTTTATAATTAGTGAATATAAAAAATAAAATACATTTAGAATTTTATCTAAAAGATTATGATACTTGAATATTTTAGAATAAGGACTATTAAGCATATTTTACAGTTTAGAGAAGTTCTATATTTTAAATAAAGGTGTTGTATTTCAAAGCAAGGATAAGAATATTTGATAACAGAAACATTTTATGTAAATCTTAATATGAATAAACACAAAATAGTCAAGCATAAACAATATCTATGATCTGAATTCTTTTTAGAAAATGATTTATAAGGTAAACATTGAATGTTACATATTTTAAAGCACTTTTGCTTCAATTCTCAATCATTATATGCAAAGTATTTTCCAAATAGATTTTGAGTAAACATTCTTTATTAATAGATATGAAAATATCACCAAGAAATAAGCAAAAACTTAAATTTCTTCTCCCTAAGTTTATTACATTTCTTGCTTTTCTAAACTCACATATTTCTAAAATGTTACTTTCATTTGCATGAGTCATTAGCTTTCATAAGGAATGCTTTTTCATAAAATTTGTAAACCATAGCATTCCTTCATTATTAGCATTAATATTTTAATTGTAGCATGGGGTTCTTGATATAGATCTAGATGTTTGTGAAAGATTTAAAGTACTGGTTCAGATATTTCAGAATCAATTCCTGAGCAATTATAACATTTTAACTATAAAAAGTATACATTGAAAATCAATTAAATAAGGCTATTAAAACAATTGCTATGTTGTACATCAAGCAAAGGTGGCAAAGAGACAAATACAAAAGTTACATCTATTTTCATAGTAGAAATTTCAATTCCAATTATTAACTTTAAAAAATTATTTTCTGTCCAGAGTAATTTTTCCTTTCTAGTACTAATATTTTCACAAGAGCTTAACATTTTAAGTATACACTATTATCAAAGGTTTATTTTGCATTTATATTTCTATATTTTGATAAAATAAAACTGCGAAATGTTATGTTCTCTTAAATAATTTTTAAAAACTACCTTTTAGAAAATATAAAAGGATAAATTCAAATCTGACATTAAATGTTATTACTTAAAAAATTATTAAAGTTAGCAATAATTTTATTTTAATAATGTCTTATTTTATCTTTCAGTTTAGACGTGATTTAGAAATGCTAACTTTACTTAAAATGAGGTTTGGAAACACGTGATTTAAAATAGGGGTGTTTAGAAAATAGGTATGTTCAAATTAAAATAAAATGGGTTTTGAAAGACAAATGAAAAGTTTGAAATCAAATATAAGATCATAGGGGAAATATTTATAACTATGCAAATAATCATTAATTATTGCATTTTTGAGACAAATATTTTGACTACATGTATATACCCTGCTGACATTACTCACTTCTGTAACGATTCATGCCATTTAATTTTGCTTTGACTAAGCATACACTTCTCTTTTGATATCTGCAGAAGTTTTGATTTTGTGATAGTTTCTCTCTTGCTTCTACACCAAAATAGATCAAGGTATTCAAATAATGAAAAGATGAAATAGATATATTCAGGTTATTTTTACATGTAAATACAACAACCAAGAAAGTCTTTTGAAACCAAAAAATTCATTATTTTTTTTTCCCTTGTCAGAAGTTGTGCAGGTGAAAGCAATAGAAAGACTGGAGGGGAAGAACGAACAGACAAAACTAAATATGGTGTTTTTATCACTGAAAAGCGAAGTCTTTTCTCAGGAATATAGTACAAAGCAATAAAATGCATAATATTTAGTATGTTTTGTGTTAGCTCACTATTGTCCCCTTGACATCACTGTCACTTCCTTCTAAGGCTAGGAACTGCATTTTCCAGAATCCCCTTCTCTGTGGGGTTCTGGGTTAGAGTTTGCCAATGAGAAAAGCTTTCCAGAGAGTTAGAAGATGGAAATGAATAGGAAGCAATTAATTTTTTTCAGAAGTATTTTTAGCTACATACTTGGGTAGATGAAAGATTGACTGTGGCTTTTCAGCAGTTTTTTTTTTTTTTTTCATCATAACCCACTTTGCCTGAGATAGTTTGTAGTATTTTTTTGAAGATTCTCAAGTATTGATTGTAGCAGCTTCAGGAAAGCTTCTGAAAAGCACTTGCTTGATGCTATAAACTGATATCTTCAGTATTAATCTCCTTGACTTTCAACAGCTACTTTTTGGGCTTCTCCTTTCCCTGCTCCCTTGCCCCCATCCCTCAATTCCCCCTATCCTTGCCCCCAACTTTTCCAATGTTCCTGTGAATTCCTAATTCTGTATTAAATACTTTATATATGAATAGATCAAATGGCTTCTGTTATGCTACTGCTCCCTAATGATAAAGACACTGTCACAATAAAGATTGGAAAAAATATTCAATTTATTAAATATTATGAGTGTCTGGACTATAAGATACATCACCTCCATACATAAATATCAAATCACATTTCAAAGTCAAATTTAGATTACCTGGATTTTTTCTTTGCTTTTCTCTAACAGCGGCAACTAAGACCATTTTATGCTTTATTAATTTCTTTAGTTTTTAAATAGTTTTAAAAATGATGTTCAATTAAACTTCAAGTAATTCAATTTTTTCTGAATAAAATTTCTGTTCTTAAGAGATAGACTTGTAATTCATATACTTGATGTTATTCAATGATGTTTTATCTGTGGAAGGAAAAGTTAAATCAAGTTTCAGTGAACATTAGAAAGCTGTTTAACCATTACTCATTTGCTGCCTCCTTTCCTCTGACATGATATGTAAAACTCTTTGGGTTCTGTTTGCTACTGGAGACTAAGTACTGCTTTTAAAACATTGAGATGTAATCAAGATCATATTTAAAGATCAAAGCAGTTGTTAATGGAGCTTGGATAGTACATGACTCAATCTTGGCAAAAGGTTACATTCAAAAAACATTTGTGCTCAATAAATCTGAATAATTTTTTTCTGATACCCTCAGGAAAGGACTGTTGATATTCACAATGAATTGCAACATTTCTCTCAAATCTCTTTTCCAATACTTTCCCTTCTCTACTTCTCTCTATTCCTCCATTCATGTAATAACAAATACAAACTTACATAGTGTTTTCTACATACCAGGTACTTCACATATATTGAAATATTTAATTCTTAAACTGACCTTATGATTATGTTTATTATTAGCCCCAGATTACAGATGAGGAAACTGAAGCTCAGAGGGGTCCAATATCTTGCCTAATAAGGTCAAAGAGAGAATAAGTGACAGGGCTAGTGGTTTGAAGGCAGCTTAAGCACATTTATTATTTTATTTTTTTGAGATTTTTATGAGAGAAAATCCAATGACTTCAAAAGTGCTCTAAGTAGCTTAGGCAGCAGGCTATGAAACTTCTTAAAGCTGTTTATCAACCCACTCTGTTTAGTGCCTCTTTCCCTCCTTGCTGACATCCCTTTTCCTGTGTTATTTATTTTTTTTCTAGCCTGTAATTCTCTGTTGTTTATTCCTTTCATTTATATTCTAACAATCCAATCAGTATCCTCCATTTCTCTTCTCTTCTCTCCTCTCCTCTCCTCTCCTCTCCTCTCCTTTCTTTCCTTTTCTTTCCCTTCCTTTTCCTTTTCTTTTCCTTTCTTTTCTTTTCTTTTCTTTTCTCTTTTCTTTTCTTTTCTCTTTTCTTTTCTCTTTTCTTTTCTTTTCTTTTCCTTTCCTTTCTTTTTCTTTTCTTTTCTTTTCTTTTCTTTTCTTTTCTTTTCTTTTCTTTTCTTTTCTTTTCTTTTCTTTTCTTAACTCCTACCTCAGGATGCTAGAAGAAGAGCCAGGAGGTGATTTAGCCAGCATTAACTCTTCTTGGTGGCGGGGAGAGGAGCTGGGAGGAATTAAGGAAGGGTCTATGAATACCCATAAATGGTAGTTGGTATTTTCGCTGCTAAAGAGAAATTCATTTTTAAATCTTATGTTTAGAAGCCAAAGAAATATTAAAAACAAATGAAAGTGATGACACCAATGAGCAACAGAATAAAGCTAGAGTGAGAAGTGAGGTAAAGAACTTGGGAGAGCAGGTTGTAGTGAAGTAAGACATGTTGTTCTTGTGTGCTAGTCTTTTTGTTTTGTGTTTTCTTGTGTTCCCCCATAACCTTCTCTCTTTCCTTAATATGGTTCCAGATGCCGCTCAGAAGCAACATTAATGGGTATGTAGATAATCTGTCATTGACCTTATAAGAAAGGATTCAGATGGTAAAGAAATTCATAAAAATAGAATATAGAGAAGTAACCTAGTTTAGTATGTCTAAATGGAGTTGAAAACTTTGAGGTCGCTGGATGTTCTATGCCATAAAAATCTCAAATAAAATAAAATAATAAATATATTTGGACTGCCTTCAAACTGAGAACTTAAGGTTTTTATATTTATTTTTCTCAACAATAGCTGATCAAATAAATTTTGTTTTCTAGTTTTCAAACCAGAGTAGTATTTTAATCTTTCTTTTTCTTCAAAATGGGGGGCCATTTACTTCCAGGTTGAACACCAATGCTAAGAGAAAAACACACGTATCTCCACTTTACCTCTAAGCCAGACTGATCCAGTATCACACTTAAAGAAGTAAATTTCTTATCATTTTTCAACTTATAGTACTCTAGCACACTTTGATATTTGTTACCCTTGGGCTTTTTGAAGTGCTAAATATCATATAACTGATTTTTCAATTAAAACTAATACAGATGATCTTTAAGCAATTTATGAGAGTTCTGCTACATTTTTTCTGTTTATTAGAGCCACCTAGATATGTATAAGAATTAGGACTGAAAAAATAATCTTAGCTGTTAATATTTAGAAATTTAAGGTTAGAGACCAAATAAAATTTAGTTTAAACTTATAAGCAGAGGTACGATCACAGAAACATTTAAAATAGATGCTTGTGTAGCACTGGCCTTACAAGTAAGTGGGGGGCAATTTCAGAAACTCTAAGAACGCTTCTGTTCTTCTTTTGCTTTCTTGATCTCTGAAATACAAGGAAGTATGAATTCTGATGATGTAAAGAGTTTTTTATTGCTTTTCCTGCAATGTATTTTAATGGGGAGAAAATGAAGAGAAAGAACTACTGTCAGGGGGAAAAATGAGTATAGAAAGTCTTTAGTGGCACATGATCCACTAAAAATGTTTAGGGAATCCCCAAATCAATGAAGTAGTGATTCATTAATTTTAAAGTGGTAGATTTTTTTTTGAGAGGAGTGAGGGTGGTCTTTTTATCTAATATTTTACCAAAATATAAATTAATGGCATCTTAAATCCATATTGTGGAATATTTGCTCTCTTTCAGCTTTAGTGTCATGAAAGGCTACATTTGATGGTCATATCTACATATTAAAATTTCTTAAGTGTATAGAAAAATTTTGAATAGAAAGATAACTCAATAATATGATATTATTTTTAGTTTTAAAGACAAGTAATAATAAAATACCTGCATTTTATTTTCACATTTGACTCCAGAACATCCAGTGTGGCAAGAGCACACATTGGAAAATACACATCTGCCTCCATAAAGACACCTTTGACTGCAGATTGCTGCAATACAGATTTTTACAATTACCATCTTTTGACACAAATGCTTGTGACATGTTCTATTCCAGTCGTTAAGCCATTCAACAACTCCACTACAAAAAATAATCATAAGAATCTCTGAATGACCAACTGCACTCCCATCTTCCTGCAACCAGGGTGTGTGTACACACACACACACACACACACACACACACACACACACATCCATAAATAAAACACCCCAAACTCAACACAATGGTTTTATAATTCTATAAAGACATTATTAAGGTAAACAAAATTTTCGCTGGCTACATTTTAAAGTATTTAAAATATATCTTTGTTTTCTTTAGCGAGGTGATTCAAACCAGTAACAAGATAGTGTTCATAATTTGCTTAACAATTTAGCAAAAATTTGAAAGCAAAAATTTAGTATTAGCCAGTATATGAAAAAACAGACAATTTTATATACCATAATTAGAAGTTGAAAGTGTAACAACTCTATTGAAAACTTCCTACAGATTTTCACATTATCTATACTAGAAATGTTTTCCTTAAAATCTCTCCTAATGAAATTTAAAAATACTTCTATCTCAATCTCTCTCTCTCTCTCTCTCTCTCTCTCTCTCTCTCTTTCTCTCTCTCTCTCTTTCTCTCTCTCTCTCTTTCTCTCTCTCTCATTTATCTGTTGTCTAACTATGTACCCACCTATCAAGAGAAAATTCTTATAATAGCAATAACTTTTAAATAACTAAAATTTTCTACATAGGAGAAAGTCAAATGAATTATAGTGTTTGTATTGTGGAACTTAACATATCACTTAAAATCATGTTTTTAAGGATGTGGAAGTATTTTTAAGAAATACTATGTGAAATTAGGCATAATATGAATTATATACAATACAGTTATTTTTCATGGGAGAGGTATTCACTTCAATAGCTCACATTGGAAACTGACGTAATTCAAGGTAATATTCCCTTTGGTATAAATGCGACATTGAAAAGTTACATTTTCATTAGGACTGTTGTGTATGGTTGGGCAGGTCATGTAATGCACAAAGCTCCACAGCTATGGAAGAGCTGTTCACATCGCAGACATCATTGATTTAAATATTTATTAAACAATTTTTCAGAAGATAGCAGTAAGACATCTTGTTTAAATAATGTCATCGATATTTAGACAGTTTGTGGATTGTTGGAAATACACATAAAGGGGGAGCAGTTGACATCTTGCTTCCTGGCATATCTCTTCAGTTTGATGCAAATAAACTCATAAATATTCTCTACAGGTCTGGATGTTTCTTATGTTGGCATTTACTTGGTGTAGTGAGTCAGGATTCCAAAGAAACCCACCCAGAATCACCCTGTGAACCCAGACCTGTGCTAGATCCAAGCAGGGCTCATCATGCCGCACTGGCTCCCCACATTACATCAGGTAAATTTGAGTGAGTTTCTCTTTGAATTCTAGGCTTCTTTGCTATAAGCAGCAGGCCATGACTGCTGTTTTTAGAAAACCCTTGAGGTGGATAAGAGTTGAGATAACCCAGGGAAAGGAAAACATATGTGTGTGGCCTCTTTTAATTTTGGCTTTTTAATTGGATTGCTTAATGAGAGTTTGAACAAAATCTTTACTGGTTAAATGAGAGACTGAAGTCTCTTTAGCTCTGAAAGGGAATAGACACTTGCTTTCCCAGCCTGAATAACCAATGGGGTAATGACAGCGGTTTCAGACCCCTGAGACCAGAGTGGCAGAAATAAGCATGACAAGGTGTGCAGCATGGTAACACCATGAACCTAGAGAAGCTATTGAGAGCCCAAGAGAGAAGGGCAGGACACCCTGGAATGGTTAGCTGAAACAGAGAAGGGGAGGGAAGGAGGGAGGGAGGGAGAGAGAGAGAGAAAGAGACCTGTGCCTTTGAAAGCCTCACGGTTCTGGTGGAGTGTGGTAAGATCTCTCTGGTCATTGCTCAGATACTCTTAGGTGACTAAGAACCTTTGTGGTATTGCCTGAGGAAAAATTTTCTCTATGTCATAAAGTGGTCCTATAAGGACATCCACCATATTTGGTTCATACGAAGACATTGGTTTCCCCTAGAAGTTTGTTCAGACTGTGGATCTCAAAATTAATGTGGGAAATCGTGCCCCAGAGGCTGACAAGTTCCACGACGATCAACCTCCTATTAATACTAAGATGACCAAAATGAAGATTCTTTGATACTTATAAATTAATTTTTTTTGTAGGGGGGGATGGGAGAAGGGGGAGATAGATGAAGTACAAGGGGTCAAACATGTGGTGACAGATCTCTAACTATGAGTGATGAACACACAATGCAATATATATATGCCTTACTGTTGAATTGTATACCTGAAACTTACCAATGTCATCACAATAAAATAGATAGATAGATGATAGATAGATAGATAGATAGATAGATAGATAGATAGATAAAATTGCTAATCTAGTCACTCCCTAAAAAAATTTTAATTAATTTTTGCATGCACAGTTAGAAAAGCCAGCTATAAAATTAGGCAGAATAAGTAGAAAACATTTAATTGGTTTCTCAAAGTTTAAAAGGATGACTTAGATAAATAGATCAACCTATGATATTGTTTATGTGTCAACTCAATTCTTTGAGGTATTAGAAATGGTTGTCCTTATTTTAAAAAGGAAAGGTCTTTTGGAACTTGACTTGTCAAGGACAGATATAAATTATAAATGCCTTCAGGGCAAGATTTTGAGCCAACTGTTCTTTTATAAACTAGTGAGTTTCTCTCATGACTGGAAGGTCTCTGTTTGTGTCTGTCTGTATGTGTGTGTATATATATGTATGTTATAAATGTGAGTTAATTTTCTACCTCCAAATGGTATTGTTAAAATTAATTTAAAAGCAATCACTTGTAAGAATTGGTGTTCTAAAATTCTCAGAAATATAGAAACTAACTGAAATGTTTTTCACGTTCATGTAATATGAAATTAATCCTTAGTGAATAAAAGCTAGCTTAAGTTTGTTGGTTTAGGTAAAATAGACATATCTTTATTTTGCCTGGGTTTTACAAATATAAGTCCATGTTAATAATTGGCTTTTGTCTATGAAAAATGTTTCTAGAGGTTATAAAATGTCCAAGCTGAAGAATGCTATTTGCTACTTCTTAGTTTTCATTAGAAAATGAAGTTTTAAGAAGCATTAAATTTCGAGTATATGTAGGAATAGCTTTGTGGTGTTTCAGAAGAGCCCCTGGAACACCTCAAAAGATTTTAAATTACGTGGGAAGGATTATAAAATAAGTGATGAAAACTTCCATGATATATTGTATGGGTAAACAATAACTGTAAATTAAAAAAAATAGTTGGAGTCTACAGCCATGCCACCCTGAATGTGCCCAATCCTGTCTGATCTCAGAAGCTAAGCAGGATCAGGCCTGGTTAGTACCTGGATGAGAGACCATCTAGGAAGAGCAGGTGCTGTAGGTATTTAAAAAAAAAAAAATGGTTGGGGCTATGGAAAACCCAAGAGGGCCACTTGGCTCTTTCTTGCTCCCTGGCTTCCCATTTTTTAGTTTTGGCCTTCCTTCATGCATCTCAATGCATTTAAGCTGCACTTAGATGAAGAAAGGAACTTATGAGCTGACATTATTGAAAGAAGACATCTTACACTATTGCTAAGGTTTGATAGAGTCACCTCAAGAAAATGCCAAGTTGGTAAGTGCTTTCTCTCACAGTAAGCTCCCAGAAGACAAAAAGTTTAAAGGTCATTGACTGCCACCTAGAGATTTTGTTTATTGGAAAAGACATTAGGTAAAAGACGCTCTTTAACCTCATTGGAAGGCACTTTATCAGGCACCAACCTCAAGGATGAAAAGCCTCCAACACCAGAGGTAGACAGTTATCCCAAAACAGTGACAACTCCTGTGTACCTATGGATTGATATTGAACTCAGAATCCATTCAAAATAAATGAATAAACAAAACAGAAACAAACTCTTAGACATAGATTATAAACTGATGTTTGCCAGATGGGAGGGGCATCGGGGGACTGGGTAAAAAAGGTGAAGGGATTACAAAGTGCAAATTGGCTGTTACAAAACAGTCATGGAGACATGAAGTACAGCATAAGAGATATAGTCAATAATATTGTAATAACTATGTATGATGTCAGGTGAGTACTAGACTTATTGGGGAGATCACTTTGTCAGTTATATAAATGTCTAACCACTATGCTATACACCTGAAACTAACATAATATTGAATGTCAGCTATAATTAAAAAAGTAAAGAAAAGTTTTAAAAATACACCTAAAGGTGCTACAAAGTGAAAAAACAGTGTGCATATCTTCAGGCTGTGTGTAGAGTACCTCCATTCATAGCCATTGGAGCATATTTCCACATTGATATGTTTTTAACATCTCATCATTCTTTCTCATGGTCACATAGACTTCTCTCCAAAATGAGTAGCCCAAATTTAGGTTGACAGCTTTTTTTTTCCAAGCATTTTATCACATATAACTTCCAATGTAAATTCCAGTGAGAACTACTGATTTCTGAGCACAAATTTCTTATGTTACTAGCATTCAATAAATTCTTTGATATTTTTCTAGGATGAGAAATATATAAATTATAATTGTAATTACTATTAAAATAAAGTCAAAGAGTCATGAAAATAATATGTAGCAGCTCTGATACATGGAAACAAGTATGGTTCATAAGATATTGAAAAACAGGGTAGCATTTCTAGTAAAAAGGCATGGTCATTTTATAACTGTGATTTCAGTTTACTATACACTTGAATCAACAGTTTTAAAATTATGTAATTATTGATTATTTGAAAATATTTTGGGGGACTTCTAGTTTTCTTATTAAGTTAATCTTTGTTAATATTTTAACATGTTATTTCACGTTTTCATAAATTTAAAAATTACGTAAAATTTGTTTTTTCTCTATACCTTGAGATCACATCTATGTAAAAATTTATGACTAAAACTAAATGGAAATATGTTAAAATACTAAAATCATAATAGAAATTAGTTCCGGGAGGTGGAATATACAGTGATTAATTTTAAAAACTTCATATTTTCTATGATTTCCATGATAAATATGCATTTATCTTATGATATGAAAAATATTTAAACCATATATTAAAAACCTTCAGCCTACTTGAGAGAACTTCCCTGGCAACTCACAGACCATAATTTGGAATTATCTATGTTGCACAAAATATTAGTATATTATACCATACTTTATTTTTATTAAATGGGTATAAAAATGGATAAGATTTCCTTTTATTTCTAAAATCATTTTTTTCATGGATCAGCATGCTGTGATTTTTTTTTCCCAAATAGATTTTTCCAAATGCTATACTTTCTTTAATAATTATAACAGATTCAGGTTCAGAAAATAAAGTAGAAAACAAATTCTGTAGGGTTACATATTTGACACGGCATTCCTTCCATGTGGTAGGACAATGACATGTTGGGAGTAATACATTCACCACCGTTTTTACATTTCTGAAAGCAGATAGCTGCAAACAGAAATATAAACAAGTTAAAAATATAATTTACTAGTCATAACATATCATAAACCACAAAAAATTTCATTAAAGAAAAAAGAGACAGTTAAAAGTTAAATATTAAAGGATCTTTTCTCTTAATACTTTATCAAGAAATTTTCCAATGTCACTATTTATTCTTGAAAAACATGATTTTAATATTTGTGTAATGTTCCACTGATAGAAATCACTGGAAAATACAGTGTGTCTTCTTTCTATGCTAACTTAAAAGTATGAGTTGAAAGGACTTGGCATTTTACTCTGTTTCAAAGATGTTGGCAGCCATGCCACCTTGAACAAGCCCAATCCTGTCTGATCTCAGAAGCTAAGCAGGGTTGGGCCTGGCTAGTACTTGGATGGGAGATCACCTAGGAAGACCAGGTACTGAAGGAGTAAAAAATTTTAAAAAAAGAGATTGTAAGCTGATAAGGTCCTTGCAATCTGTGAGGTCAACCAAGGGTTGCCTCATCTAAAAAAATTAAATAAAAATAAATAAAAATTAAAAAAATAAAAACATTTCAAAAAGATGTTTCCTAAAATAGAAACAAATAAGCAAAAATAAGAACAAACAAAAAACAAGGAAAATGCTATTTGTCTTAAATTCCGATTTATGTTCTCAAGATAATATAGGTTTAAGCATTTTAAGAGTATTCCTCTTACATGTGCTGTATTGTTTCCCTTTCCAACCAGAAGGACAAGAGCAAATGTTTGGTCCTACAAATTTTCCTCCATTCATGCACATGGGATCACAGATATCTTAAGGCGAAAGAATGAAATGTCAGCCCTTAAATAGAAATATTGTTGCTACTTAATGTATTTGCTTTACACGTACTGTTGTCTTACATTTTTGGCACCCCCTACCAGTGTATCCTTCATGACAGGCACACATATTATTTCTTATACAGTGGCCACCATCGTTACAGGGAGGGTGACAGATAGCTAAAAGAATACATGACAGGAATCTGTGAATATTACACATTCAATTATTGTATACTACATGTTGCATTCCGTGCTTGTTATCTACAGGGGCATAAGGCAGAGAGATGTGCTATTAAAATAAAAGATCAGAACTGCAAGTCATTATAACCATCTTTTCTAAATCATAAAATACAATGCTTAGAGCTATAAGTTGCTAGTGGGTTAGCACAATTTGAAATTTATTGGAGAAGTGTTCATAACTAATAGGGTCTTTGATATTATAGTGCATATATAGGAAACTTGTCTTAATGTTTCATCATACTTCATAGTAAAGAGTGTAATGATCTGATCAAAACCAGTAAAATAAGTCGAAACCTAGCTCAAAATAACAATGCATTGTTCCTGTGAAAATCAGAAAAATCTGAACTGTCACATAATATTTAGAAAATACTTTTAACTTTTAAATACTTTTAATTTTTAAATATCTACTGTGGTGATATATGTAGAACACTATATGTGACATTTCTGTGACTGCTTGGTAAAAATATTTTTAAATATAAATTCTCTTTGTTAGGAATATTTATTGAATAATCTTGAATATGCTGTAGTACCTGATATATCTATATATGATACTACAGAATATATATGTATATGATTCTGCTCCATGGAGTTTAGAAGCTGATATTTATCATCTTTTATGAGAAGATTATTACTCTCAGATATGAAAATTAAATGCCACTATTTTAAAATTAATAATTCATAGGTAATTTTTAAATTTAATTTTTCAAAATGATAAATGTATTTTAGTTTGTGTCTTAATCAAATTAACTGGTTTTGGTAACAGGACCATTGTAGACTGACTTCATTTTTTTAATTAAATATACATTTAATATTTATTAAAGCTGCTTTCTTTATTTTCAGCCATGGTAAGGAAAATTCAACTGACTTCAAATTGATTTATAAATAAAAATAATATAGCACTTTATATATAAAAACAATATAACAAAATGATTTTCACATATGAATAATTTCCACTATTTTAGACTGAGCATTTTCTGGCTAACACTTGAGCCTACTTTTTCTGGTGTTTTTATTGCTATATTTTATTATAGAGAAATGCTTTAACATTTTCTGCTTTTAATTTTTATAGAATTTAAGATTATTTCTATTTATTAAGAAAAACATATAGCCTTGCTATAACCAATACTCATCTACTCCACAAAACTTGAGTATAGAGATAAATACATTTATACAAGAAAACATATGTAATAAAAGTAACATAGAAAGTATATATAATAAAAGTAATATAGAGAAATGGCACAAAACTTAGGCTTGATAATGCTCACCCCTAATTCCATTTTAGGAAAAGGAGGTTTAGGAGAAAATCCACCTTCACATATATATTTAAGAGATCTCTAGGCTTCAGATAAATCTATCAAACTCCAAAGTGAGCCAAGTAATCTGGCCTCACATTCTGTGTAGAACAGGCTCTTGGCATTCAAGGAATAAAGGAAGTTGGAAGATGTATTTAACTATCTCTCCAGCCACACATTTTAGGCCTCACTTATTAATAGTGTAGTTTTTAACTCTTTCATGATGTCTCCAGCTCAATTTCTATCTTCCTCTTTTTAAATCTTATAGAATATACAATGTGTGCTCCTCATAATTTACTCTTAACCATACTCTGCCTTAATTTATTCAATTGCTTTCAATGCATGTACCATCTTCCTTTCCCACCATTTGGGTTACATCAGGCTCACGAATGCATGTGATCTAATAATAATAAAGATCATATTTTTATTTCTTTGGTATCTTCTATAACATGTCTTAACGACGATAATACTATTACTTAATGGTAGCTTGCCATGTGCTGATTTTATGTGTAGGCAATCGACTATATGTCTTACGTGTATCTCACAGCAACTGCCTGGTTCAAACTTGAAAACCGAGATTCCTGAGGCCTGTAAACTAAGTAAATTTCCAAAATCTATGCCAGCTAGAAAGTTGTAGACTAGCTAATTTCAAAAGCTGCTAACATGACGTCAATATGTTCAATAGATAATATTTAGTTCAACTTCATAATTTAGAGATTTCCCTCCTTTCCCAGCTATATGACTGGCGTATAAATTTTAGAGAACTTTTCTTACTGTATCTTACATCTGCTGTAAGTATAATATGAGCAATGTATAAGCTTTTAATTTCCTTTCTCACATTCTCTACTCAACCCTATATCTATAACTTATAAATATAGGTTTCAACATAGTTTCCTAGTTTTCAGGATTTGCTTTAACTTTGTGTTTACTTCCTTCCATTTTGCAAACTGGTTACTTAAAGGAAATCTAAATTAGAGGGACTTATTTCCTATGCTCACATATCTAGTAGTAGAGAGATTTTTTTCTCTGCCTCAATTACAACCTAAGACTCCTGGCTAACCTTCAAATAAAAAAAAAAATGGGATCAAATCAAAGTGTAACATGTCAAGGAAAGTATAAATTATGACATGTTTTGGCATGCTTTTACTAAAAATTTATCTTACATAAACTCAAAAATATGAAGATGTAGAAAATACATTTTAAATTTCATTTATTGACATTAATTCATGCCTACACTGACAGCCTCAGGACATGCCCATTATTCTGGAAAAACAAACAAACAAACAAACAAAAACAGAAAAATCTGTAGTATTCACTACATGAGGGAAAGTGTTATAATAATAGGCCATGATCGGGGTAATGATGCATCTTTATGTTCCCATATCACCTTGTATAGTGCTGTGCACAGCTGGCTGTTCATAAATGTTTAATGAAGCTAAAATAAAGAGAGATCATGAGATAATAATGGATATTAGATTGACCACAAAGCAAACATTTTTGCTGTGAAAGCAACACAAATGACAATTTCATCACAATAGACTGGAAGGGAATTTCGCTTTTTTGTTTTATACCTTGGTCCTATAAAACTGCAAAGTTTGACAACTGCCAAAGCTGTAAGTCTAATATATGTTTTAGAAATATAATCTTTTTTCAAAATAATGCTGATATGTTTTTTTAATTCATCATTTGGTGGCCAAACCTGCAACATCGCAAGAAAGAAAAAAACTAAATAACATCTTTCCCTTTGGAACTTGTTTTTTGGTATTTAGTCAGAGCTCTGTTTATGTCTAACTTTTCTTTTGCCTTTTTATTTAAAAAGAAAAAATAATTACCATTCTGACACTGTGCACCAAAGAATTTATTTGGACAGAAGCAAGTGTTTGGTTTATTACAGGAACCACCATTGAGGCAAACGGGGTCACACAAAGCTAATGAACAGCAGAAGGGAGAGAGACCATAAAAGTTTTATTATTTAAAAAATGAAAGCTGCACGGAAGCACAAATGGTACATAATGAAATATTTTATTTTTACTGCAAGTAAAACCCATAACCTATAATTAATTAGACTTTGCCAAACATAAGAGGAATGAAATAACCGGGTAATAGCTTTGAAAGTCTGTTCATTAAGCTTACAAATAATACCAAGCTAAGAATGTGGAGGTTGTGATTAGAATTCAGAATGCCATCACTAAGCTGAACAAATGACTAGAAGTTAGGAGAGGACAATTCAACAGCACAAACAGGATGGTCTTTAATCTGCTCAAATATGTGTGGTCACGTGCTCCTCTTTAAGTCTCCTTTCTGATTCAAAAAGGAACACTGCACTCAAGTCTTAGCACACTCAAAAAAATTATTTTTGCTTATTTACATTTGTTGCATCTTGAAAGTCACCCCTAATTCCATTTTTCTTTTTTTAAAATTAAATATATTGGAGTAACATTTGTTAATAACATATAAATTTCAGGTGTACATCCACGTAATACAACACCTGTATACTCCATTGTGTGATCACCACCCAGAATCTAGTCTCCTTTTTCACCATATATTTGACTCTCTTCATCTTCATCTTCTCCTCAACCTGCTTCTTTGATAACCACCATTCTGTTGTCCTTATGTTTGTTTTGTTTGTTCATTTGTTGTTTTTTGCTTTATATCCCATTTTTCAACCCAGTTTTTACCCATTCATCTTCATTTTCACCATGCCTATTACAAATCACTAAGATCATAGAATAAAAATAAAGGTAAATTGGAATTGTTCATATTTTTAGCTATTATCTAGCTAGCAACCCAGTTTTTACCTATTCACCTTAATATTTTTTCTTCTAAACTGTACTTACCAAAATTAATTTTCCTCTTCTGTGCTACTAAAGAACTGTACATTAATTACATTACTTATTAT